>CM038143.1:158813601-160013601 GCA_021437245.1 Aegilops speltoides | reverse complement strand
TCTATGGGGTGCCCCTGCCCCAGTATATAAAGGAGGGAGGGAGGAGGAGGCCGGACTAGGGAGGAGGCGCCATAGGGAGTCCTACTCCCACCGAGTAGGATTCCCCTTTCCTAGTCCAACTAGGATCCTTCCATGTATTAGGAGTAGGAGACTAGGAAAGGGAAGAAAGAAGGAAAGGAAGGAGGGTGCGGCCCTCCCCAGCCCAATTCGGACTAGGGCAAGGGGCGCGCCCTGCCTAGGGCAGCCCTCTCTCTTTCCCGTATGGCCCATAAGGCCCAATACTTCTCCCCGGCGAATTCCCGTAACTCTCCGGTACTCCGATAATTACCCGAATGACTCGGAACCTTTCCGAACTCCGAATATAGTCGTCCAATATATCGATCTTTACGTCTCGACCATTTCAAGACTCCTCGTCATGTCCCCGATCTCATCCGAGACTCCGAACTCCTTCAGTACATCAAAACTCATAAACTCATAATATAAATGTCATCGAAACCTTAAGCGTGCGGACCCTACGGTTCGAGAACAATGTAGACATGACCGAGACACGTCTCCGGTCAATAACCAATAGCGGGACCTGGATGCCCATATTGGTTCCTACATATTCTACGAAGATCTTTATCGGTCAGACCGCATAACAACATACGTTGTTCCATTTGTCATCGGTATGTTACTTGCCCGAGATTCGATCGTCGGTATCTAATACCTAGTTCAATCTCGTTACCGGCAAGTCTCTTTACTCGTTCCGTAATACATCATCTTGCAACTAACTCATTAGTTGTAATGCTTGCAAGGCTTAAGTGATGTGCATTACCGAGAGGGCCCAGAGATACCTCTCCGACATTCGGAGTGACAAATCCTAATCTCGAAATACGCCAACCCAACATCTGCCTTTGGAGACACCTGTAGTACTCCTTTATAATCACCCGATTCGTTGTGACGTTTGGTAGTACCAAAGTGTTCCTCCGTAAACGGGAGTTGCATAATCTCATAGTTATAGGAACATGTATAAGTCATGGATAAAAGCAGTAGCAACATACTAAACGATCGTGTGCTAAGCTAATGGAATGGGTCATGTCAATCAGATCATTCAACTAATGATGTGACCTTGTTAATCAAATAACAACTCCTTGTTCATGGTTAGGAAACATAACCATCTTTGATTAACAAGCTAGTCAAGTAGAGGCATACTAGTGACACTCTGTTTGTCTATATATTCACACATGTATTATGTTTCCGGTTAATACAATTCTAGCATGAATAAGAGACATTTATCATGAAATAAGGAAATAAATAATAACTTTATTATTGCCTCTAGGGCATATTTCCTTCAGAGCTATCATATTTGCTAACCCTAGAAAGGAGGTGGAGGTGGTCTATTTATAGTCTAAGCCACGAAGGGGTAAGTGGGAGAGGGATACAAGGCCAAAGGCCAGCATGCACAAGACAGCAGGCGGTAGTACGGACTCATGGGCGGTAGTACCGCTTGAGCGGTAGTACCGCTTGCTTTGGGCGGTAGTACCGCTTGAGCGGTAGTACCGCTTGCTTTGGGCGGTAGTACCGCCCTTCTCGGACTGGCAGGTCCTTCTTCTTCCGTCTTCGCTTCCATGCTTCCCTCATGACGATGTAGGCGTTCCTTGGCGCTTGCACTCCTCCTCGTCGTGCGTGAAGCTCCAACAATACCTATGCATGCACACGAGTGGAGTGTCAAGTAGTATACCATCCTCAAAGGGGTCAAGTGAACACGTGTAAAGGAGAAGATTCACCTTTATGTATGAGAAGTAGAGGTCGCACGTGTCACTTGCCAAACGGACTCTTGACATGGTGATGACCGTAGGATGCTCTGCATCATCCCCTCCCCCTTGGAAAAGATCCGATCTCGGATCGAAAACCAAATCACCATGGGAAAGAGATGGCTTCGCCGTGAAGAAGTGGACGTTCACGAAGTACTCGTCATCTTCAAGCTCGCAATGGGCACTCTCCAATGTCGCACCGTCTTGGGATTCCTTCAAAATGAGCAAGGACAACAAACACTTGGAAAAACAAATGTGGTTAGCATTAGTGCAAAACCAAGCATTCAAGAGGTGATTCACCAAACAAGTGTTGTCATCAAGCATAGCATATGGTTTGACAAAGGATTGTGGCATGGCATGTAAGGACATAAATTGAGCACAAGCAAAGATATCATGGGGACAATCATGTAAATGTGAGGTAGAGATGCAAATATAAGTGACAATAGCATAAGCATCCACCTCAAGGTCATAGCAAGCATGCATAAAGCGCTCAACAAATGGTCGATGGTAGGCATAGGAATCATTCACAACACCAAATAAGATGAGATGTCTAAACACATGGGTCAAGTGCAAGACAATCCAAGCATAATGTGCATAGGGTGTAGTGAATATAGTGTGGCACTCAACACAATAGAAAGAGCAATTGTTCATCATGTGTGAGGCAATCAAGTGAATCATGTGACAAGCAAAGGAACATGGCATATGTGAAGAAATGATCTTGGTGCAACCAACACATGAAGTATGATCCACAATATCCAAGCTCAAGAAGGATGTCACCTTGAAAGCGTGTCCTTGTGCATTCTTCACAATGCCGAAGTGGTAGGAAATGTGGTGTAGAAGCGAGTCATGGTAGAATGTATGAGGCTCGCTCTCAAGAGCTCGAATGGTCAACTCACGTGAAGTGGAAGTCGGCACGAAGTCCAAGTATCCTACACATGTAGAAAACAAGGCAAAGAACGTATGCGCATGGTAGATAAACACATCATCCATCATGATGGTTCTCTTCTCTTGCACATAACCATTAGAAGCACAAGTGCATGAATAATATGATTCAATAATGGCGATATTCAAGGCACTAGGTATATGGTGCAAAGAAGTAAGACAAGCATGCTTCACAAGAATTGTGTCAAAATCTCTGAATATATGCGAGAATGCTATGGGGGCAATCTTATGAACAAGAAGAGAATCATTGTTGCACTCAATACATGGCAAATCATCTAGCATGAGAGAGGCAACACATGGAGATATATGACAAGAAGCAATACGAATCATGTGCAAAGCATATAGATGGTTGTCATCAACCGCATGAGATGAGCACTTATAACACAAGAGACAATGATCAAGATATATCATGTGAGAGGCATGAGCATATATGTCATCAACCCAAGAAAGCAAGTAGTGGAACATGGGTGATGCAATATAGCGAGCATTCATAGCTATCAAATCAAGCAAGCTAGTAGTGCGAAGATGCAACATACTAGGAGGAATCATGGCAAACATGTCATTGGTGCAAATAGTGGGCATGAATAATTCACAAGTCATAGCACAAGCATGAAAGCAAGATATGAGTACAATATCATGAATGTATTGGCGAGAGGCCATATGCGAATAGCAATGGGTCATCATGACTCTCCCAACACAACAAGCATCAATAGAATGGGGCACATGATAAACATGGCAAAAGTAACAAGGATCTCCACCAAGCATGCAAATACACATAGGAATATCATAATGGAGAATCATGGGTAGATGCAAACGAGGGTCACAATTGCATGGCAAAGGCATAGAAGCAAGCATAGCATGCAAAGTGAACACGGTAAAATGAGCATAATGTGAGAAGTGGTAAATGGCCCATAGCCGTGTGAGAGCCAAGTAGAGGAGTTGCGCGTAGTCCTTGCGCGAAGGGGACGGTGGTAAAGACAATCCACGTGATCCCAATTCATCGTTGCTCTCTAGAGCTCGTTTTGTCAACTCGTGGGATTGCGAGGTTGACAAGTATTCATGGGTACCTACAGAAAAGAGACACAATCCAAAGAAATTGTGCGCGTGGTAAATGTACACATCATCCATCGTGATGTGTATGTGCACGTGTGAGTTAGCACAAGATAAGCAATGCTCAAAGAAATTTGAGGCATGGTATATGAACATGTCATCCATCATGAAAGAATAGTTGTTATGTATGACACGATGGGGACACAAATTGAGAATGCAAGTATATGACACATCAATATCATGTTTAATCATGGGGAGCATATGGTGCACACAATTATGGGGATCATGCAATGGAAGGGATGGATCAAAATCTCCTAACATGTATGAGGAAACTATGGGGGTCTCCTCATGAACAACATTGGAAACATCATATGGAGAAAATGGACAACATCCAAAACAATGCATATCCGGCTAGGTGGTCATGGCATGGCATATGAGATAGTTGATGCAAAGGAAGCATATCAATATCATCACAAGAAAAACAAATGCCAATAACCATGGGCTTGTCATCTATGCCATATGTGCAAATTGGGTTTATTTTAATGGCATATGCATAGTCACTATGAAGAGATTGCAAATAAGACATATGGTTGATCTCATGCATAGCATATGACAAGTCAAGCGGATTATCAAACATGATGTGACCTAAAGAATTCTCACAAGAAATCCTATGTAACATGGCATCACAACTAATAGACTCCACAAGAGAATCATCGTACTCATCATAAATGGGCAAATCATCGCATGGGGAAATCATACTAGCATGAAGCATGGCAATAGGTGGATCAACATCATGCAAGCAATCAATGTCAAGAATGTCCACTAGTGGGACTAGAGCATCACCTTCACCTATGTTACCTTTTTCATTCCACTCAAGTGGTGTAGGTGAGGTGGGAAAGACCAAATGGTGGTCATCATCATCATCTTGATGGAACCATGTGGGCGGTGCATCATATTCCACCATGGCCATCGTCTTGTCCAAAGGGAGGATGAAGTCGTCGAGGATCGGTGCGTCATCATAAATGGGACCTAGCACCAAACGAGAAGACACAATAGAGGTAGAGGTCAAGTTGTTAGAAATGCAAATGGCCTCACGAGACCTATCAACTATCTCACTCTCTCTGTGTGGTGGTTCACTCACTCCCTCAAAATAGGTGCACTCAAACTCACGTATGGTGGAGTCACTCATCTCACTCAAGTGGTGGGGGTTGTGGCTCTCCTCACATGGGAATTGTGGCAACTCATCATATATGGGGCTAGTGGTGAAGTCACTCTCACTCTCAATATGGTGGCACAAGTCACTCAAGTCATCGTACGTCGCCGTGGTCGAAGGGAAGATCCCATTCTCAACCATCTCGTCGTCGTCGCTGTGGATGAAGGCCGAAGATGGCACATCATCACTCTCCTCCATGACCGAAGGGAAAATCCCATGCTCGATCATCTCGTCGTCGTCGCTGTAGATGAAGGCCGAAGATGGCACATCATCACTCTCGCCTCCAAAGATGGAAGCATCATCCTTGCTCGCCACCTTGTCGCTCGCTGCCAAAGCTTGGTCCTTGAGGGTCTCCGTAGTCGTACTCGTCACCGCACCGTCTTGAAAAAGAGTCATGATAGACTTGGCACCATCAATGCCACAAAGAGGGGTGGTGGTGAAGTCGAACTTGGGAGCATCGTCTTGGAGCTCGTCGAGCTTGGACATCTTGGTGGTACTAGCCTCATGCTTGTCGTAGAGCTTGGTCACCGCGAAGTTTGCTTGGGGTGGAGAAGCCTTGGCCTTCATGAGTTCTTGTTCCGCCTTGAGAGCACCAATGTAGTAGTCGTCGATGGACTTGTAGTTCTCGAGGAAGATGGTCTTGGAGATGTCATTGTGCAATCCCATCATGAAGTGGAACTTCATCGAAATGGGGTCGTCCACGCCGGCTCGTCGCAAGGCAATCATCATCTCCTTGAAGTACTTGTCGATGGACTTGGATCCTTGGGTGGTGTTCTCCAATTGGCGTCGAAGTTGTTCCGTGTAGGTTGGAGGCACAAACTCTCGCAAAGCTTTCTTCGTCTTGGGCCAACTCATGTCGTAGTACTCGAAGGTGTGTGAAGCCACCATGCCAATGCGTAGTCATGGAAGTTTCTTGTGGCGCACTTCACTTGATCTTCGGAGGAACTTGATGTAGCTTGAGGTAGTCGTCCATTAAACGCTCCCACTTGAGGTACTCCTCGGTTCTTGAGTCCCATAGAAAGGAATCACGTGGTTGATGTCGAGGTCGTAGTAGCTCGTGGAAGTCGCGGACTTGAGCTTGGGAGCTTCTCTTGGCGTAGTCTTGGGGTTCTTGTTGGCGAAGATGCCGTATGTCCGTAGGCGAAGATGCCTTGAAGTCGCTTGGCGAAGATGCCAAGGGAGATGGTGAAGTCATTGAGCGGTTGTTGATGTAGAGCTCTTGACCTTCACGTTCTTGTTGGTGATAGTGTCGATGCCGATGTGATCTTGCCGGAGATGGTAGCTCGGAAGGATGTGCTCTTGAGCGTCTTCTCGAAGATGAGGAAGATCGCTTGTAGGACTTGATGAGGGCCTTGATCTCCTCCATGCGCTTGTCCATCTTGGCGTCGTAGTTGTTGTTCATGGCATCGAACTTGTCGTTGTTGTTGTAGACCGAAAGTGAAATGCCTTGCCTATCCATCACAAGACTCGAGTAGAGGTGAGTAGGAAATGAGATAAACAATACCAAGTTACCTTTTCCCAAAGTTGAGGATGTATCTCGTTTCACTCAATGTGAGATGAAAGAATAGTGGAATTGGTACCGGACTTGTTCACTCACACCTATCAAGTAATGCTTATGGTAGAGCTCGGTGAGGATAGTGGCACAAAAATTTGATGCAAAATGTTAGCAAGAGTCAATAATGTTGAAAAAGATTCACAAATTCGCAAGTGAAACAAATGGACCAATAGCAATGAAAGATACACGGAAACACACACAAGGATAGATAAATGGGGTCGTGCAACCAAGGAATGAGCACAAAATATGGAATCCACGGAAAACGCTCGTGTTGCACAACTCAAGAGAGACGCTAGCACGATTGCTCAATAGGCGGATACGACACTTGTGCACAACCTATAATATGCAAAATGGATATTCTTCTATCCCAAGTATGCTATGTATGTATGGTTCCCGGTGTTTCTCTCAAGCATGATATCATATGATGTAGATTTTGGTATGGCTCTTAAGTTCAATGGGGTATGATGCTATGGCACTTGCTCACGAGCTCTTTGCTCTCTTTTTGCTTAAAAGCTTTTTCTCTCTTTTTTTTTCTCTATGGCCACTTTTGTACAATGCACAAACCAAGATAGCACTTGTGTATATGCGGGAACAAACTTGAGGCACAATGGATGATATGATACCAATATGATATGGTATGTATGCAATGGAAGGTATGGACCACTAATGTGCACAAGTAACGTTGCCGGCAATACTCAAATGGCTAGTCTCGATAGGTAAGTGACGCAAAATGGGCTAGGGGTTAACAATGCAATTTGCAAGGGGATATACAAAGGTGTCGTCGAGGTTACCGTCCTTTGCGATGATGAGTGGCGGTGTTCTTGGTGTAGATACCAAGATGATGGAGACTCGTCCCTAAGTAGCCGAAACACCTTAGGAAACGGAAAATCCGCAAACTCAAAATCTCACACGTCAAATGTCAAAATGGTGGTAGCGGAAAACGGTGGTGGTATGCACTTGGCAATGCGGAAGTGGGATGATGGGCTATACACGGTGTAAGAGTTGTAAGCACACGGTCCCTAAGTAGCCGAAACACCTTATGAGACACAAGCCACAACTCGAAAAAGCTCAAACAACAATTGGGTTAAGTTGTGTTGTCGAAAGTGTATGGTGGGCAAGGTTATGTGGAAGTGGTGGTGGTGGTGGTGGTTGATGAAGAAGCAACCGTCCCTAAGTAGCCTAAACACCTTAGGAGACTCAAATCACAACTCAAACAACCACTAATGCTATAAGGAACAAAATGGGTTAGGTTGCGGAAGTCGGTGGTGGTTATGCGGATGTTGTGGTGGGAGCCCTAGGCAAAGATGCCAAAATTCACCAAATGTGATGGAGTCAAATGATGTTGGTAGTATTTTTGTGGGATGGGGGATGTCAATAGCTTCAAAACGAGCTAAAGAACGTCAAAATCGGAGTTCGGATGAATTAGTTATGGGCAAAACGGTGAAACTCGGAAAGCTGAAATTAGCCAGGGCGGTAGTACCGCTCGGGAGGGCGGTAGTACCGCTTGTGTCGGGATTTTTCGACTGTTTCGGCTGAAATAGGGCCTAGCGGTAGTACCGTTAGCGGGGCGGTAGTACCGCTTGAGGTTCCCAGCGGTAGTACCGCTCTATAGGGCGGTAGTACCGCTCGTGTCAGGATTTTTCGCAGATCGGATCGAGGCGCGATTTTGGGGCGGAAATGGATGATTTCGGGGGCAAAATTTGATGGATTTCGTGGATGGAAAGAGGGGAAACTTGGGGGAATGCTAGATCCACTTGAAACCAAGCAAATCCATGGATCAAAATCAACAAAACATCATCAAACCAACAAATCACAAAAAAAAATTGGGGGCTATTATTGGTGGGGATTTTCAGATTTAGGACGAAAACAACAAAATCAAGCTAGAAAACACGGGTAGGGGCTCCAAAAACGTGATCAACGTGGCTCATGATACCATATGATGTAGGGTGGAACCCTAATTCGTCGATCTTTCACGTTTGGAGGGGATCCTCACGGAGAACACGATGAACACGGGAAGAACGGAGAGAAATCACAAGGGAAACACTCAAGAACAAGTCCAAATGACACATCCACTAGACAATCAAACACACAAGATCACAAGGTACATGAACAACAAAGGGAAAGATACAAGGTAAGGTTCATCTCCAAGAGGAGGTGAAAGTGCAACTAATCCCCGGGTGGTTTTGGTAATTAATAACAACATATATATCATTGAACTAATCATTTCTTGAGAATATTTCAGAAAGTTCAGTGATATGGGTATGGCAATGACTGATGATGTGGACCCCTCAAAATGCTAAGGAAAACATTGGCAAAAAGCTCAAGACTCCATTTTTGGTTTAGTGATCCAAGATCACATTGAGTCCATAGGAAAGCCAATACTATTAAAAGGGGATGAGGTTATGATGATGATCTGGTTGCTCTAAGTGCTTAGTGATTTATCTCTCGAACTATCAGCAATCTTTCATTCCAACATAAACCCATAAGTAATCTCGGTCCCACCGATTCCAAACTCAGTCACACCGAGATGAACCACCTCAGCCATATACCCAAACCCTAAGAATTTCGGATTTTCCGATTCCAAACTCGGTCATACCGAAATTGGTGTTGCCAAGCTTCAGAAACCTTCAGACTCAAATCGGTGTCACCGAGATGAGAAAGTCGGTCCCACCGAGATTGGCAAACCCTAGACTTTGGAAGAATCGGACTAACCGAGATTGTATTTTCGGTCCCACGAAAATCCCAACGTTCACAAGATTTGAACTTTCGGTCCCACCGAGTTGTCAACTTCGGTCCGACCGAGATTGGTCAAATGTGTGTAGCAGTTGGATTTTGTGTGGAGGCTATAAATACCCTCCACCTCCTCTTCATTCGTGGAGAGAGCCATCGAAAGAACTACCACTCCTACCTTACATTTCGAGAAGAAAACTACCTACCCTTGTGTTGAGATCAAGTTGCTCCACTCCCACCATATGAAACTTGATTTCTAGCCTTCCCAAGTTGCTTTCCACTCAATCCTTTCTTCCACCACAGCAAAATCAGTGAGGAGAGTTGAGTGTTGGGGAGATTATCATTTGAAGCACAAGAGCAAGGAGTTCATCATCACCAACCCCATCTATTACCTTTTGGAGGGTGGTGCCTCCTAGATTGGTTAGGTGTCACTTGGGAGCCTCCGTCATGATGTGGAGTTGAACCAAGGAGTTTGTAAGGGCAAGGAGATCGCCTACTTCGTGAAGATCTACCCCGAGTAAGGCTAGTCCTCCGTGGGCGTAAGCCATGATGGCATAGACAAGGTTGCTTCTTCGTGGACCCTTCGTGGGTGGAGCCCTCCGTGGACTCTCGCAGCCGTTACCCTCCGTGGGTTGAAGTCTCCATCAACGTGGATTGACGATAGCACCACCTATCGGAACCACGAGAAAAAATCTCCGTGTCTCCAAATTGCGTTTGCTCTTCTCCACCTCTCATTTACTATACGTGCAATTTACTTTCCGCTGCCACAACTCTAGAATTGCATGTGTAGGGTGATACTTGACTTGGTTATCATTGTGAACTTGCTAAAAACTTGCTCTAATCAAAAGGCGAAACTTTTAAGTTGTCAAGTAGTCTAATCACCCCCCCTCTAGACATACTTCCGATCCTACAGGAGGTCTTGATGATATCCTAGATGGATCTTCCCACAAGGGGGTCTTGATGATATCCCGCAGGATCTTCTCACATGGAGGTCTTGAACTCCATGGGAGTGGTAGTCTCTCTCTCTCAAGAGTAGAGGTAGGAGCAAAGCTCACCTAAGAATGAGCTATCATATTTGCTAACCCTAGAAAGGAGGTGGAGGTGGTCTATTTATAGTCTAAGCCACGAAGGGGTAAGTGGGAGAGGGATACAAGGCCAAAGGCCCGCGGCTGTGCACAGGCAGGGCGGTAGTACCGGACTCATGGGCGGTAGTACCGCTTGCTTTGGGCGGTAGTACCGCCCTTTCTGGACTGGGCAGGTCCTTCTTCTTCCGTCTTCGCTTCCATGCTTCCCTCGCGGACGATGTAGGCGTTCCTTGGCGCTTGCACTCCTCCTCGTCGTGCGTGAAGCTCCGACAATACCTATGCATGCACACGAGTGGAGTGTCAAGTAGTATACCATCCTCAAAGGGATCAAGTGAACACGTGTAAAGGAGAAGATTCACCTTTATGTATGAGAAGTAGAGGTCGCACGTGTCACTTGCCAAACGGACTCTTGACATGGTGATGACCGTAGGATGCTCCGCATCACATAGCCATTCCGAGATATATTGCCATGCAACTTTCCACCGTTTCGTTTATTATGACACGTTTCATCATTGTCATATTGCTCTTTGCATGATCATGTAGTTGACATCGTATTTGTGGCAAGGCCACCTTCATAATTTTCATACATGTTGCTCTTGATTCATTTCATATCCCGGTACACCGCCGGAGGCATTCATATAGAGTCATATCTTGTTCTAGCTTTGAGTTGTAATTCTTGAGTTGTAAATCCATAAAAGTGTGATGATCTTCATTATTAGAGCATTGTCTCAGTGAGGAAAGGATAATGAAGACTATGATTCCCCCACAAGTCAGGATGAGACTTCGGACTTTACAAAAAAAAGAGAAAGGCCAAAGAAAAAAAGGATAAAAAGGAAAAAAAGGAGAAAAAGAAAAAGAAAAAGAAAAAAAGAAAATAAAAAAAATAAAAAGAGAGAAAAAGAGAGAAGGGACAATGCTACTATCTCCTTTTCCACACTTGTGCTTCAAAGTAGCACCATGATCTTCATGATAGAGAGTCTCCTATGTTGTCACTTTCATATACTAGTGGGAATTTTTCATTATAGAACTTGGCTTGTATATTCCAATGATGGGCTTCCTCAAAATGCCCTAGGTCTTCGTGAGCAAGCGAGTTGGATGCACACCCACTTAGTTTCTTTTGTTGAGCTTTCATATATTTATAGCTCTAGTGCATCTGTTGCATGTCAATCCCTACTCACTCACATTGATATCTATTGATGGGCATCTCCATAGCCCGTTGATACGCCTAGTTGATGTGAGACTATCTTCTCCCTCTTTTTGTCCTCACAACCACCATCTTATACCACCTTAGTGCTATGTCCATGGCTTAGGCTCATGTATTGCATAAGAGTTGAAAAAAAGCTGAAGCGTGTTAAGAAGTATGAAACAATTGCTCAGCTCGTCATCGGGATTGTGCATGATGGGAGTATTTTGTGCAATGAAAATGAAGCATGGCCTAACTATATGAATTTGTAGGGATAAGCTTTCTTTGGCTATGCTATTTTGATAGGACATGATTATTTGTTAGTATGCTTTGAAGTATTATTATTTTTATGTTTTATAAGCTTTTATCTTGAATCATTTGGATCTGAACATTCATGCCACAATAAAGAAAATTACATTGAGAATTATGCTAGGTAGAATTCCACATCAAAAATTCTGTTTTTATCATTTACCTACTCGAGGACGAGCAGAAATTAAGCTTGGGGATGCTTTATACGTCTCCAATGTATCTATAATTTTTGATTGTTCCATGCTATTATGTTACCCCTTTTGGATGTTTATGGGCTTTATTTTATACATTTATATCATTTTTGGGACTAACCTACTAACCCGAGGCCCAGCCCGTATTGCTGTTTTTTTGCCTTTTTCAGTATTTCGAAGAAAAGGAATATCAAACGAAGTCCAAATGGAATGAAACCTTCGGGAGCGTGATTTTGGCATGAACATGATCGAGAGGACTTGGAGTGCAAGTCAAGAAGCAGCCGAGGCGGCCACGAGACAGGAGGGCGCGCCCACCCCATCTAGGCGTGCCCCCTATCTCGTGGGCCCGTCAGGCAGCCACCGACGTACTTCTTCCTCCTATATAAGCCTACGTACCCCGAAAACATCCAGGGAGCCAACAAAACACAACTTCCACCATCGTAACCTTCTGTATCCACGAGATCCCATCTTGGAGCCTTCGCCGGCGCTCCGCCGGAGGGGGAATCAACAACGGAGGGCTTCTACATCAACACCATAGCACCTCCGATGAGTTGTGAGTAGTTTACCACAGACCTTCGGGTCCATAGTTATTAGCTAGATGGCTTCTTCTCTCTTTTTTGATCTCAATACAATGTTCTCCCCCTCTCTTGTGGAGATCTATTCGATGTAAACTCTTATTGCAGTGCGTTTGTCGAGATCCGATGAATTGTGGGTTTATGATCAAGTTTATCTATGAGAAGTGTTTGAATCTCCTCTGAATTCTTTTATGTATGATTGAGTTATCTTTGCAAGTCTCTTCAAATTATCAGTTTGGTTTGGCCTACTAGATTGATCTTTCCTGCAATGGGATAAGTGCTTAGCTTTCGGTTTAATCTTGCGGTGTCCTTACCCAGTGACAGAAAGGGTTGCAAGGCACATATTGTATTGTTGCCATCGAGGATAAAAAGATGGGGTTTATATCATATTGCATGAGTTTATCCCTCTACATCATGTCATCTTGCTTAATGTGTTACTCTATTCTTTATGAACTTAATACTCTAGATGCAGGCAGGAGTTGGTCGATGTGTCGAGTAATAGTAGTAGATGCAGGCAGGAGTCGATCTACTTGTCACGGACGTGATGCCTATATACATGATCATGCCTAGATAATATCATAATTATTCGCTTTTCTATCAATTGCTCGACAGTAATTTGTTCACCCACCGTAATACTTATGCTATCTTGAGAGAAGCCTCTAGTGAAACCTATGGCCCCCGGGTCTATCTTTTATCATATAAGCTTTCAATCTACTTTTATTTGCATCTTTACTTTTTGCATCTATATTATAAAATACCAAAAATATATTTATCTTATCATACTATCTCTATTAGATCTCACTTTCATGAAGTGGCCGTGAAGGATTGACAACCCCTTTATTGCGTTGGTTGTGAGTTCTTTGTTTGTTTGTGTAGGTGCGTGGGACTTTTGAGGAGCCTCCTAGTAGATTGATACCTTGGTTCTCAAAAACCGAGGGAAATACTTACGCTACTATTGCTGCATCATCCTTTCCTCTTCAAGGAAAACCAATGCAAGCTCAAGATGTAGAAAGAAGGATTTCTGGCGCCGTTGCCATGGAGGCTTCCACGAAGTCAAGTCAAGATTCGACCTCCCGCCAACGTGCGATTTCTGGCGCCGTTGCCGGGGAGGTCTTCGCTCAAGTCAAGACATACCAAGTACCCATTACAAATCCATCTCCCTCGCATTTACATTATTTGCCATTTGACTCTCATTTTCCTCTCCCCCACTTCACCCTTGCCATTTTATTTGCCCTCTCTTTCCCAATCTCTCTTCTCTCTTTTGCTTGCCCTTTCGTTTGCTCGTTTGGCTGGAAGAGATGCTTATTTATTGCTAAACAGAACCTAAGATCTATGGATCCTCATCCCCTTGCTAATATTTTTAAGATATCCAATTATGATGAACCAATTGCTAGTGAGTTTTCTGCACTAGATTATCTTTATGAAGTTTTGCTTGAAATTCGTGAATCTGAAAATTGTGATGAAGAACTTTATGAAGTGATTCACGATAGATCTTTGAATAAAAAGCATGATTGCAATGATTTTAGTATAAATTCTCTTTATGTCAATTGTGCTAATAATATGCAAAACCCTAAGCTTGGGGATGCTAGTTTTGCTATGTCTACTACTTGTTGCAATGATCATGATTGGAGTGATTCTTCCTATGATCTTGAAAATTTATTTAAGCACCATGATAAATATGAGATTGATAATAGTGTTTGAAATATTATTGAAAGTGGGTTTGGAAGAGTGTCTACTTTAGATCCCACATATTTGGAGAACGTTCAATCTTATGGTATTTTTGATAAAAGTGGGTTTGGAGAGGTCATGACTTTAGTTAATGTTAATCCCACTATTTTGGAAGAGTGTCAACTTCGCATGCATGTGGATCATGTTGGAAATATTTTATGTGATAGTTATTTTGTTTAATTTCCTTGTGATCCTACATGTAATTATTCTGAGAGAGGAAAATGTGGTTGTAGAAATTTTCATGTTACTAAATTACCTCTCTTCATGTTGAGATTGCTATCATCTCTTTGTTCTTCCTTGCATATGCTAGTTTTTGCTTGCCTTGATAATTTGTTTGCTTACAATATGCCTATGCATAGGAAGTATGTTAGACTTAAATGTGTTTGTCACATGTTTTATGATGCTCTCTTTATGCTTCAATTCTTGACTTCCATGTGAGCATCATTGAAATCACAATGCCTAGCTAAAAAGGCTTTAAAGAAAAGCGCTTGTTGGGAGACAACCCAATAATTTTCCTTGCATTTATTTAATAAATTTTGCATTTACCTTCTGTTTAGATGTGTTTTTATGTTTTAATTAGTGTTTGTTCCAAGTAGAACCTATAGGATAACCTATGATGATAGTTAATTTGATTCTGCTGAAAAACAGAAACTTTGCACGCACGAAATTAGTTTTATTAAATCACAGAAACGTGATTTTGCGTTGATTATTTATGATGGTGATGAATAGATAAATTGTCAAGGACTTCCTATTTTGGTAGGATTTTTAGAGTTCCGGAAGTTTGCATTAGCTACAGATTTCTACAGACTGTTCTGTTTTTGACAGATTCTGTTTTTCGTGTGTTGTTTGCTTATTTTGATGCATCTATGGCTAGTAAAATAGTTTATAAACCATAGAGAAGTTGGAATACAGTAGGTTTAACACCAAAATAAATAAATAATGAGTTCATTACAGTACCTTATCTGGTGGTTTTGTTTTCTTTCACTAACGGAGCTTATAAGATTTCCTGTTGAGTTTTGTGTTGTGAAGTTTTCAAGTTTTGGGTAAAGCTTTGATGGACTATGGAATAAGGAGTGGCAAGAGCCTAAGCTTGGGGATTCCCAAGGCACCCCAAGATATTCAAGGATAGCCAAAATCCTAAGCTTGGGGATGCCCCGGGAAGGCATCCCCTCTTTCATCTTCGTTCATTGGTAAGTTTACTTGGAGCTATATTTTTATTCGCCACATGATATGTGTTTTGCTTGGAGCGTCGTGTATTATGTTAGTCTTTGCTTTTTAGTTTACCACAATCATACTTGCTGTACACACCTTATGGGAGAAGCTTACTTGATTAGAATTTGCTAAAATACTCTATGTGCTTCACTTATATCTTTTGAGCTTGATAGTTTTTGCTCTAGTGCTTCACTTATATCTTTTAGAGCACGGCGGTGGATTAATTTTGAAGAAATTGCTAGTCTCTTATGCTTCACTTATATTATTTTGAGAGTATTTTAGAACAGCGTGGTATTTTCTATGGTTACAAATTTGGTCTTAGAATGATGAGCATCCAAGTTGGGTATAATAAAAACTATCATAGGAAGTGAATTGGATGCTATGATCAATTTCTTGCTTCATAATTGTTTTGAGATATAAAGGTAGTAATGTTAGGGTCATGCTAGTGGATAATTATGAAATTGAGAAATTCTTTTGTTTAAGTTGGCAAGTCCCGTCGCATGCACGTATGGTAAAAGTTGTGTGACAAATTTGTTGCATGAGGTGCTCTTTTGATTGTCTTCCTTATGAGTGGCAGTCGGGGACGAGCGATGGTCTTTTCCTACCAATCTATCCCTCTTGGGGCATGCGTAGTAGTACTTTGCTTCGAGGGCTAAGTAGACTTTTGCAATAAGTATATGAGTTCTTTATGACTAATGTGAGTCCATGGATATACGCACACTCATCCTCCCACTTTGCTAGCCTCTATTATTACCGCGCAACTTTCGCCAGTATCATGAACCCCTTATTTACCTTCCTCCAAACGGACACCATACCTACCTATTATGGCATTTCCATAGCCATTCCGAGATATATTGCCATGCAACTTTCCACCGTTCCGTTTATTATGACACGTTTCATCATTGTCATATTGCTCTTTGCATGATCATGTAGTTGACATCGTATTTGTGGCAAGGCCACCTTCATAATTTTCATACATGTTGCTCTTGATTCATTTCATATCCCGGTACACCGCCGGAGGCATTCATATAGAGTCATATCTTGTTCTAGCTTTGAGTTGTAATTCTTGAGTTGTAAATCCATAAAAGTGTGATGATCTTCATTATTAGAGCATTGTCTCAGTGAGGAAAGGATAATGAAGACTATGATTCCCCCACAAGTCGGGATGAGACTTCGGACTTTACAAAAAAAAGAGAAAGGTCAAAAAAGAGAGAAAGGCCAAAGAACAAAAGGAGAAAAAGGAAAAAAAAGGAGAAAAAAAAGAAAAAAAAGAAAAAAAAGAGAGAAAAAGGGAGAAGGGACAATGCTACTATCTCTTTTTCCACACTTGTGCTTCAAAGTAGCACCATGATCTTCATGATAGAGAGTCTCCTATGTTGTCACTTTCATATACTAGTGGGAATTTTTCATTATAGAACTTGGCTTGTATATTCCAATGATGGGCTTCCTCAAAATGCCCTAGGTCTTCGTGAGCAAGCGAGTTGGATGCACACCCACTTAGTTTCTTTTGTTGAGCTTTCATATATTTATAGCTCTAGTGCATCTGTTGCATGGCAATCCCTACTCACTCACATTGATATCTATTGATGGGCATCTCCATAGCCCGTTGATACACCTAGTTGATGTGAGACTATCTTCTCCCTCTTTTTGTCCTCACAACCACCATCTTATACCACCTTAGTGCTATGTCCATGGCTTAGGCTCATGTATTGCGTAAGAGTTGAAAAAAGCTAAAGCGTGTTAAAAAGTATGAAACAATTGCTCGGCTCGTCATCGGGATTGTGCATGATGGGAGTATTTTGTGTAATGAAAATGAAGCATGGCCTAACTATATGAATTTGTAGGGATAAGCTTTCTTTGGCTATGCTATTTTGATAGGACATCATTATTTGTTAGTATGCTTTGAAGTATTATTATTTTTATGTTTTATAAGCTTTTATCTTGAATCATTTGGATCTGAACATTCATGCCACAATAAAGAAAATTACATTGAGAATTATGCTAGGTAGCATTCCACATCAAAAATTCTGTTTTTATCATTTACCTACTCGAGGACGAGCAGAAATTAAGCTTGGGGATGCTTTATACGTCTCCAATGTATCTATAATTTTTGATTGTTCCATGCTATTATATTACCCCTTTTGGATGTTTATGGGCTTTATTTTACACATTTATATCATTTTTGGGACTAACCTACTAACCCGAGGCCCAGCCCGTATTGCTGTTTTTTTGCCTTTTTCAATTATTTCAAGAAAAGGAATATCAAACGAAGTCCAAACGGAATGAAACCTTCGGGGCGTGATTTTTGGAATGAACGTGATCCAGAGGACTTGGAGTGCAAGTCAAGAAGCAGCCAAATGCCACGAGACAGAGGCGCGCCCACCCCTCAGGCGCGCCCCTATCTCGTGGGCCCTCGGCGCCACCAACGTACTTCTTCCTCCTATAAGCCTACGTACCCGAAAACATCCAGGGAGCCAATGAAACACAATTTCCACCACCATAACCTTCTGTATCCGCGAGATCCCATCTTGGAGCCTTCACCAGCGCTCCGCCGGAGGGGGAATCGACCATGGAGGGCTTCTACATCAACACCATAGCCCCTCCGATGAGTTATGAGTAGTTTACCACAGACCTTCGGGTCCACAGTTATTAGCTAGATGGCTTCTTCTCTCTTTTTGGATCTCAATACAATATTCTCCCCCTCTCTTGTGGAGATCTACTCGATGTAAACTCTTTTTGCGGTGTGTTTGTCAAGATCCGATGAATTGTGGGTTTATGATCAAGTTTATCTATGAGAAGTATTTGAATCTCCTCTGAATTCTTTGCAAGTCTCTTCGAATTATGTATGGTTGAGTTATCTTTGCAAGTCTCTTCGAATTATCAGTTTGGTTTGGCCTACTAGATTGATCTTTCTTGCAATGGGAGAAGTGCTTAGCTTTGGGGTCAATCTTGCGGTGTCCTTACCCAGTGACAGAAAGGGTTGCAAGGCACGTATTGTATTGTTGCCATCGAGGATATAAAGATGGGGTTTATATCATATTGCATGAGTTTATCCCTCTACATCATGTCATCTTGCTTAATGCGTTACTCTGTTCTTTATGAACTTAATACTCTAGATGCAGGCAGGAGTCGGTCGATGTGTCGAGTAATAGTAGTAGATGCAGGCAGGAGTTGGTCTACTTGTCACGGACGTGATGCCTATATACATGATCATGCCTAGATAATCTCATAATTATTCGCTTTTCTATCAATTGCTCGACAGTAATTTGTTCACCCACCGTAATACTTATGCTATCTTGAGAGAAGCCTCTAGTGAAACCTATGCCCCCCGGGCCTATATTTTATCATATAAGCTTTCAATCTACTTTTATTTGCATCTTTACTTTTTGCATCTATATTATAAAATACCAAAAATATATTTATCTTATCATACTTTCTCTATTAGATCTCACTTTCGCAAGTGGCCGTGTAGGGATTGACAACCCCTTTATTGCGTTGGTTGCGAGTTCTTTGTTTGTTTGTGTAGGTGTGTGGGACTTTTGAGGAGCCTCCTACTGGTTCATACCTTGGTTCTCAAAAACTGAGGGAAATACTTACGCTACTATTGCTGCATCACCGTTTTCTCTTCGAAGAAAACCAATGCAAGCTCAAGACGTAGCACTCCAATGCCTCGCGGTCCTCCCGCGCCATAGCCGAGCTCACCACCCTGGCTTCAGCGGAACAAGGTCGATCGGACATGTGCCTAAGGGGAAATTGAGCCTAGCCGCCGCACCATGGTAGCGGACCTTCCATCGGTCGTACTCCATGGTCGCGAGCTCGGCCGTGTGGAAGGTACCGAGCCACCGGCGGATGTGGGTCTCCCGATCTGTAATCTCGGCGACCCACGTCCCCCACCGCCGCTGCCGGACCTCGAGGTAGGACCTCATCGGTTTCCGGGTCCGAGGGAGGACGGGGAAGTCCTCGAACCAGCATAGGGGCGCGACAGTGGGCGGATCGGGGGACCGGCGACAGTGGATCGAGCCCGTGGAGGACGACGGGGACACCTCAGCGGCCACCTCGTCGGCGTCGGGAGAAAAGGTCGCAATAAACCTCTGTTTGGCCATTGGCTCCTCGAGCTCCCCGGCACACAGGCAGAGGTTGAGGATGGAGGCGCTGGCGATGCCGGCGACCTATCAATGGTTTCGAGGGTTGTGTCTGTCTGTGTGAGTGGAGGTTTTGGGGAGTGTGTGGTGTGTGTGGAGGGGGGCGGGGGGTGGGGGCAAGGTGGTGTTTGAGGAAATACTGGGCAACTGGAAATTTTACTAGGCGGGAGTAACAAGGCGGGGCTATTGAAAATTTGGATCAAGGGCGAGCAGATATTTTTGAGATTGTGAGGGATGGAGAGGCGGGAGTAAAATGCCGGGGCTACTGAAAATTTGAATCAAGGAACTGAAGCAGATCAAGAGTAACAAACATCGCACACGGTCCGCACATACTAATCGTGTGCTATCAAACATTAAAACCTTCCAGGTGGTAGATATTTTCAAGATTACGAGGCAGTAATATTTTCGAGATTGCGAGGGATGCAGAGGCGGGAGTATTTGGGGAGAGAGCTAATGTGCTTGACACGCCGGCTGTGGACTGTTAGCCGACGCACCTTCTCGCGTAAGCCATAGGCATACTATACACCGACGATGCTCCAGGATATTTTGTACTACATCTCACATGGTTGGTAATAATAAGCTGTGTGGGATCTAATTGATTTTTCATCTTGATTTGAATTACATAATGGGGTCACAGCGGCAATGGATGGTGTTTGAATTGCTAGACCTTTTATCTGCAGTGAACGTGCAACTATATGTGTGTCGTAAAAGAATTGGAATTATTCAGAGTTCGTTTGGACATTTTATACATTAAACTGGTTTTCTAGCCATTTCACGTGCACAATTCAAAATTAAACTACATGCACATGCTCTGGTGCATATAAATTGGTTGAAAAATCAAATATGTGTCCTTGGGTGCATGCTTAGGTCCCATGCAAGAAATGAGAATGAATTTCAAACACCAGGGCACTGTTGATTACCGGCAAAACATTGAGATACCTGGTTTTTAAATTCTAGTAAATCCAAAACCTGTCTGAAATTCATGAAACTTGGCATGGTATCATGGAGCGGCATCAACATGCCGTGGTAAAAAAGTTGTCCCATTTGGGGCAGGTTTGGGTATAAGCTTCTCACAACAAGCGTGATGGTTTCGGTACGGAACGTGTCACCTTTGGGGATGAAACGATATTCGTTGCCTCTTATTGCTTTCAAAAAATTTCTAGTGCCAACATAGAACAACAGGAGTGTTGTGTTAAGTTTTGGAATTTTTTGGGGTTCGTTTGGACATTTTTATACATTAACTGGGTTTTCTAGGCATTTTATGTGCATAATTCAAATTTGAAATACATGCACATGCTCCAGTGCATATAAATTGGTTGAAAAATCAAATCTGTGTCCTTGGGTGCATTCTTAGGTCCCATGCAAGAAATGGGAATGAATTTCAAACACCAGGGCACTGTTGATTGCCGGCAAAACATTGAGATACCTGGTTTTTAAATTCTAGTAAATCCAAAACTCATCTGAAATTCATGAAACTTGGCATGGTATCATGGAGCGGCATCAACATGCCGTTGTAAAAAAATTGTCCCATTTGGGGCAGGTATGGGTATAAGCTTCTCACAAACCAGAGCTTCTCACAACAAGCGTGATGGTTTCGGTACGGAACGTGCCACCTTTGGGGACGAAACGATATCCGTTGGCTCTTATTGCTTTCAAAAATCTTCTAGTGCCAACATAGAACAACATGAGTGTTGTGTTAAGTTTTGGAATTTTTTGGGGTTCGTTTGGTCATTTTTATACATTAACTGGGTTTTCTAGGCATTTTATGTGCATACTTCAAATTTTAAATACATGCACATGCTCCAGTGCATATAAATTGATTGAAAAAATCAAATATGTGTCCCTGGGTCCATGCTTAGGTTCCATGCAAGAAATGGGAATGAATTCAAACACCAGGGCACTGTTGATTGCTGGCAAAATGTTGAGATACCTGGTTTCTAAATTCTAGTAAATCCAAAACTCGTCTGAAATTCATGAAACTTGGCAAGCTATCATGGAGCGGCATCAACATGTCGTGGTAAATTTTTTGTCCCATTTGGGGTAGGTTTGGGTATAAGCTTCTCACAAACCAGAGCTTCTCATAACAAGCGTGATGGTTTTGGTAGGGAACGTGCCATCTTTGGGGACGAAACAATATCCGTTGCCTCTTATTGCTTTAAAAAAAATTCTAGTGTCAACATAGAACAACAGGAGTGTTGTGTTTAATTTTGGAATTTTTCAGGGTTTGTTTGGCCTTTTTATACATTAATTGAGTTTCTAGGCATTTAATGTGCATAATTCAAATTTGAACTACAAGCACATGCTCCAGTGCACCAAAGTTGGTTAAAAAATCACATGTGCGTCCTTGGGTGAATTTCTAGGTCCCATGCAAGAAATGGGAATGAAATTCAAACATCTGGGCGTCGTGGCTCGGCCGGAAAGATTGAGAAACTTGTTTTTTTAATTCATGTAAATCCAAAACACGCCTGAAAATCAAGAAACTTGGCATGGTGTCATGACATGGCACCAACATGCTGTGGTAATTTTTCTGTCCGATTTGCGAAGGCGCACACATTAACAATCAACAAAGTCATTTTGGAACAAGTGCTGTCACGTTACAAATCAGAAACACAAGTATTATCGAAACCGTGGGTGTTCTACTTACCAATTACGTGTCGCCACATGTCCCCTTTTTTTATTGGCTAGGAGGTGTCGTGCGGGGTAGCTATTTGAGTATGGGAGTCGTGCGATCAGACCCATGCGCGTGCTCATCGGGAGGAGATCCCTTTGACCTCTACCCGCCGCGCACCTCCCTCCCAACGTCTCCATTAATGGCACCCGAGCCCTTGTTCTACGTCGTGGCTATATGTCTCACTGGACCGAGATTTAAGAGAGAAAAATGAAAATCTGAAAAGAAAGTTTTGCACGGTTCTTGATGTAAGATCCAACAGATCTATATAGCATCGACTGCAACTTATAGCAAGCATGATGAATATAAGGACGATGACAGTGGATAATACTTGTCTTACATATTTAGGAACATAACTAAAAAAAGTCACATGCAGCAATGCCCGAAATACACAAGGGCAAAGGAAGATGGAAGACAACGATCTGGCTCGCTGATCTCTACTTTCTTGATGCATTGCTGCAGGCCGCAGGAACTAGTATCCGCGGCGAGCCGCGATGAGCTCTTTCTTGTCCTCAAGATGATGCTTGAGAGCATCCACGGATTCCTCCACGAGCCTTCTACGCTCAATGCGCAACATGGCATTCTCATCAATAAGTTTCTCGACGATGACACCGGTCCTCTTCAACAAGGCAGGTGTATCCTCCTGCTGCTCCGCACTTCCGACGATCTTCGTCCTCAGCAGGTCGCGCTCGGCCCGGAGCTTCGCATTGCTCTCATTTAGTTGTCGGATGATGCCGGTAGCCTGTTCAAAAGAGGCTTTCATGTCGTCCTACAACCTCGCCCAGCCGGAGATCTAATCCATCTGGCTATGGAAGATCGCATGCATGCGCCTGTAAGAGTCCTCGCCTGCCCGTGAGACATTTTCCCAGGCCGCCGCGGTGCGGGAGGACATCTCTGCTGCATCCGTGGCGCGGCAGGACATCTCTTCTGCTTCTGCGGTGCGCCCGGACCAGTCTACTGCATCGACGGCGCGGCGGGGACTCCGTGCTGCTTCGGTGGTGCG
Source organism: Aegilops speltoides (assembly GCA_021437245.1). NCBI lineage: Eukaryota > Viridiplantae > Streptophyta > Magnoliopsida > Poales > Poaceae > Aegilops > Aegilops speltoides. The sequence continues at coordinate 159,990,222 of CM038143.1, read as the reverse complement.
GTGGGACATGCTGGCTGCGTTCACGGCAAGGCGGGACATCTCTCGTTCTTCCACTTCCATGCTCACATCTCCTTGGTGGCAATCTCTCAACCCAGAACTCACGCTGGCCATGGCAGACGCAAGGAAACGATGATGAATGACTTGTTTGTTTTTGTGGATGAGGAGTTGAGGAGGAATGTGCAGTCATCTTGGAGTAGTAGTATTTATAACCGAGTACTAATACGCTCCTAAGTGGGAAACCATTTAGGTTTTGATCGGTGTGAACAGGTTTGCAATTTGGAATGTGAAGGACGCAGGCTCAAAATTTACTGATGGTTATAAGTGCGGCACTATTCCTGGAAGGCGTAACATGGGCACGTACGCCTTCTCGGCCGCGTACGTGACATTTGCACCATAGGGTGCACCGCAATAGGCAATGTCAGCACACGTCTTGTTCCAACAACCGTGTGCGCTCGTTATTACCATCACGCATGCTTGTTTTAATTAGAATGCGTGTGCCCATCTAGCGCACACACGTTGATCTATCTAACTGTTTCAGTTTGTTGTGGCTAATCGCAAACATTTCATCCGTGTGAAGTGTATGCCATCAGTCGCAGACACTTTGATCTGGCTAAACCGTTTCTGTTCTGTTGCCTAATCACAAACAGTAAATCCTTCTGAAGCATATGCCCTCAATCGCACACACCTTTATCTAGCTGCCCATTTCTATTGTTCCTTGATAACCCACAAGTATAGTGGATCGCAACAGTTTTCGAGGGTAGAGTATTCAACCCAAATTTATTGATTCGACACAAGGGGAGCCAAAGAATATTCTCAAGTATTAACAGCTGAGTTGTCAATTCAACCACACCTGAAAACTTAGTATCTGCAGCAAAGTGTTTAGTAGCAAAGTAATATGATAGTGGTGGTAGCGATAACAAAAGTAAAGACAGCAAAAGTAATGTTTTTGGTATTTTGTAGTGATTGTAACAGTAGCAACGGAAAAGTAAATAAGCGAGAACCAGTATATGGAAAACTCGTAGGCACCGGAGTAGTGATGGATAATTATGCCGGATGCGGTTCGTCATGTAACAGTCATAACATAGGGTGACACAGAACTTGCTCCAGTTCATCAATGTAATGTAGGCATGTATTCCGTATATAGTCATACGTGCTTATGGAAAAAAACTTGCATGACATCTTTTGTCCTACCCTCCCGTGGCAGCGGGGTCCTATTGGAAACTAAGGGATATTAAGGCCTCCTTTTAATAGAGAACCGGAACAATGCATTAGCACATAGTGAATACATGGACTCCTCAAACTATGGTCATCACCGGGAGTGGTCCCGATTATTGTCACTTCGGGGTTGCCGAATCATAACACATAGTAGGTGACTATAGACTTGCAAGATAGGATCAAGAACACACATATATTCATGAAAACATAATAGGTTCAGATCTGAAATCATGGCACTCGGGCCCTAGTGACAAGCATTAAGCATAGCAAAGTCATAGCAACATCAATCTCAGAACATAATGGATACTAGGGATCAAACCCTAACAAAACTAACTCGATTACATGATAAATCTCATCCAACCCATCACCGTCCAGCAAGCCTATGATGGAATTACTCACACACGGCGGTGAGCATCATGAAATTGGTGATGGGGGATGGTTGATGATGACGATGACGACTAATCCCCCTCTCCGAAGCCCCGAACGGACTCCAGATTAGCCCTCCCGAGATAGATTAGGGCTTGGCGACGGCTCCGTATCATAAAACGCGATGATTTCTTCTCTCTGATTTTTTCCTCCCCGAAAGCCAATATATGGAGTTGGAGTTGGCGTCGGAGGGCCACCAGGGGGCCCACGAGGTAGGGGGCGCGCCCCCCACCCTCATGAGCAGGGTGTGGGCCCCCTGGTCTTCATCTTTGGCGAGGATTTTTTATTGTTTTTTCTAAGGTGTTCCGTGGAGTTTCAGGTCATTCCGAGAACTTTTATTTTCTAACACATAAAACAACACCATGGCAATTCTGCTGAAAACAACGTCAGTCCGGGTTAGTTCCATTCAAATCATACAAGTTAGAGTCCAAAACAAGGGCAAAAGTGTTTGGAAAAGTAGATACGACGGAGACGTATCAACTCCCCCAAGCTTAAACCCTTGCTTGTCCTCAAGCAATTCAATTGACAAACTGAAAGAGAAAAAGAAAAACTTTTACAAACTCTGTTTGCTCTTGTTTTTGTAAACATGAAAAGCCAGCATTCAAGTTTCATCAATTATTATGAACTAACCATACTCATAATAACACGTAGGTCTCACAATTACTCATATCAATAGCATAATCAGCTAGCGAGCTATAATAATAAAACTCGGATGACAACACTTTCTCAAAATAATCATAACATGATATAACAAAATGGTATCTCGCTAGCCCTTTCTGAGACCGCAAAACATAAATGCAGAGCACCTTTAAAGATCAAGGATTGACTAAACATTGTAATTCATGGTAAAAGATATCCAGTCATATCATACCCAATATAAACCAGTTATAATGAATGCAAACGATAGTGTGCTCTCCAGCGGGTGCTTTTTAATAAGAAGGGTGATGACTCAACATAAAAGTAAATAGATAGTCCCTTCGCAGAGGGAAGCAGGGATTTGTAGAGGTGCCAGAGCTCGGTTTTGAAATAGAGATAAATTATATTTTGAGCGGCATACTCTCATTGTCAACATAACAACTAAAAGACGACGATATCTTCCATGCTAAACAGATTATAGGCAGTTCCCAAACAGAATGGTAAATTTTTATACTCCCCCTCCTCCACAAGCATCAATCCATGGCTTGCTCGAAACAACGAGTGCCTCCAACATTCAACGGGTCCCAGGGGGAGTTTTGTTTGCAGTTATTTTTGATTTAGTTTGCATAAATCATGGGATTGGGCATCCCGGTTACCAGCCATTTTCTCGTGAATGAGGAGCGGAGTCCACTCCTCTTGAGAATAACCCGCCTAACACGGAATATAAGGGCAACTCTAGTTGACATATGAGCTAATCAAGCATGCAAAACAGAATGTTTATTTGAAGGTTTAGAGTTTGGCACATACAAATTTACTTGGAACGGTAGGTAAATACCGCATATGGGTAGGTATAGTGGACTCATATGGAACAACTTTGGGGTTTAAGGAGTTTGGATGCACAAGCAGTATTCCCGCTTAGTACAGGTGAAGGCTAGCAAAAGACTGGGAAGCGACCAACTAAGAGAGCGACAACAGTCGTAAACATGCATTAGAATTAATTTACACCGAATACAAGCATGAGTAGGATATAATCTACCATGAACATAAATATCATGAATGCTATGTTGATTTGATTCAACTACATGCGTGAACATGTGCCAAGTCGAGTCACTCAATTCATTTAAAGGAGGATACCATCCCATCATACCACATCATAATCATTCTAATAGCATGTTGGCACGCAAGGTAAACCATTATAACTCATAGCTAATCAAGCATGACACAAGCAACTATAATCTCTAAATGTCATTGCAAATATGTTTACTTCATAATAGCTAACTCAGGAACGATGAATCATCATATTTACAAAAACAAGAGAGATCGAGTTCATACCAGCTTTTCTCATCCCAATAAGTCCATCATATATCATCATTATTGCCTTTCACTTGCATGACCGAACGATGTGTATAATAATAATAAGAGTGCACATGCATTGGACTAAGCTGGAATCTGCAAGCATTCAACTCAAGAGAGAAGACAAGTAATATGGGCTCTAAGTTAAATAAACAATCATGCATATGAGAGCCACTAAGCATTTTTAATATGGTCTTCTCGACCGCCAAAGAAAGGAAAAGAAATAAAAATTATTTACACGGGAAAGCTCCCAACAAGCAAAAGAACGGGAAATATTTTTGAGTTTTTCTTTTTAATTTCTACTACAAGCAAAGAAGTAAACTACTACTAATTTTTTTGTTTTTGTTTTCATTAAGGTTTATTAAACACACAAGAAGGAAGCAGGAAAAAGAAAGTAAACTAGCATGGATATTACAGTGACAGAGTATGAGCACCGACAGCTAGCAATGAGTGTGTGAACATGAATGTAATGTCGGTAGGAAATACGTACTCCCCCAAGCTTAGGCTTTTGGCCTAAGTTGGTCTATTGCCAGGGATAGCCTGGCGGATACCCGAAGGTGTAGCTGGGGTCGTACTGTGACGCAGCGGCTATCGCCGCCTGAGCTGTAGCATGGCATCGAGTAGCCTCCGCTCTCCTCTTGTACTCATCTGCCTCCTCTCTGGTAATAATATATCTTCCTTTTGTCTGAAAATCAAAGAAGGCAGGAGCCGGAAGAGCAATATGGACTACATGATGTTTGTTAAAGATTAGTCGATACTGGAGAGGTGGTTCAGTCCTCTCAACAAACTGGTGGGAAACCATAGAATCAAAATCCAAATAAGAAGGGGGTAACTCCATATCACCCTCACGAATATCTATCTCAAGAAAATTAGCTAAGCGGGTTGCATAAATTCCTCCAAAGAAATCTCCGTTATGTCTATTCTGATGCAACCTGCGAGCTACAATGGCTTCCATATGATAAGATTGGTCTCCTAAGACAGGACTCCTGAGAATGCTGAGATCAGGGACACACATGTGACATGCTTCATCCTTAGCATTTATGCGTCTACCTATGAAGAGAGCAAAGTAATGTATAGCAGGAAAGTGAACGCTCCCTATAGTGGCTTGTGTTATATCTCTAGATTCCCCCACAGTTATTCTAGCAAGAAAGTCTCTATATTCAGATTTAGGGGGATCCCTGACATTACCCCAAGATGGAAGTTTGCAAGCAGAAGTAAAATCCTCTAAGTCCATGGTATAAGATTTGTCATAAAGGTCAAACATGACTGAAGGAGAATTACGCGAAGATGAAAACTCAAACCTCCTCACAAATGAACTTGTGAGATCATGATACTGGGGGATTTGTTAGCTTCAAAGTCCTCAAGACCGGCGTTACGCAAATATGCGCTAAATTCTTCTTTGATTCCCACTTGATTCATAAAATTTTCCGAAGGCCATTCACAGGGCTTCACAGGAGCGTCTCTTGGTGGTTCCTCGTCAGCATCACGTATTGCAAGTCTGGGACCTTGCTTCCTTGAAGAACCACCTTGGAACATCCTCCTAAACATATTGTTTCCTCTGAAAAATTTCTGAAATTTTTAGTAACTTCAAATAAAAGTGAACTAACTTCAATAAAATTGATAGTAACAACTCCCACAAGTGCCTAGAGCCTATATAAAGCATTGGAACTACTTGGAACAATATAAATTTGACATCCAAGCTCAAGAACATGGTCACCTATGCAGCACAAATTTGCAATGGATAAAGCACTAGAACAAAAACTAATTGGACCAATGGAGGAGTCACATACCAAGGACCAATCTCCCCAAGCAGTTTTGCGAGAGGTGCTTTGAGCAAGGAGATCGAAAATCACAGCAACGGGGGCTGGAACTCGTGCTTGAGTTGGTTTTTCATGTTTGTGTGAGGCAGAGGAAGAAGATGGGTGCATGGATAAGTGGAGGAGGGCCACCGTGGTCCCACGAGGTAGGGGCGCGCGCCCAGGGGGGTAGGGCGCGCCCTCCACCCTTGTGACCAGGTGGCAGCTCCCACCGCGGTAATTTTTGCACAGTAAATCCTCAAATATTCCCGAAAAAATCATATTAAATTGGCATGGCATTCTGAGGACTTTTATTTTCAGGATATTTTTATATTGCACGGATAAGTCAGGAAACAAACAGAAAAATACTATTTTACTTTATTTCTACTAAATAACAGAAAATATAGAGGGTACAGAAGGTTGTGCTTCTAGTTCCATCCATCTCTTGATCATCAAAATGAACCCACTAACAAGGTTGATCAAGTCTTGTTAACAAACTCATTCCGAATAACCACGGAACCGGAGAAATTTCGAATAACACTAAGTTACCTCAGCGGTGATATGAAAATCCCCAACAATAAGAATATCATACTTTTTCTTGACAGTTGGGAGAGGAAATTCAAAACCTCCAAATATAATCGATGGAATTTTTCCAATAGAGTTGATACTATAAATTTGAGGCTGTTTCCTTGGAAAATGTACCCTGTGCTCATTGCCATTAACATGAAAAGTGACATTGCCTTTGTTGCAATCAATAACAGCCCCTGCAGTATTAAGGAAAGGTCTTCCAAGAATAATAGACATACTATCATCCTCGGGAATATCAAGAATAACAAAGTCCGTTAAAATAGTAACATTCGCAACTACAACAGGCACATCCTCACAAATACCGACAGGTATAGCAGTTGATTTATCAGGCATTTGCAAAGATATTTCAGTAGGTGTCAATTTATTCAAGTCAAGTCTACGATATAAAGAGAGAGGCATAACACTGACACCGGCTCCAAGATCACATAAAGCAGTTTTAACATAATTTCTCTTAATGGAGCATGGTATAGTAGGTACTCCTGGATCTCCAAGTTTCTTTGGTATTCCACCCTTAAAAGTATAATTAGCAAGCATGGTGGAAATTTTAGCTTCATGTATCTTTCTTTTATTAGTAATGATATCCTTCATATACTTAGCATAAGGATTTGTTTTGAGCACATTAGTTAATCGCATACGCAAAAAGATGGGTCTAATCATTTTAGCAAAGCGCTCAAAATCCTCATCATCCTTTTTCTTGGATGGTTTCGGAGGAAAAGGCATGGGTTTCTGAACCCATGGTTCCCTTTCTTTACCATGTTTTCTAGCAACGAAGTCTCTTTTATCATAATGTTGATTCCTTGATTGTGGGTTATCAAGATCAACAGCAGGTTCAACTTCTACATCATTATCATTACTAGGTTGAGCATCAACATGAACATTATCATTAACATTATCACTAGGTTCATGTTCATCACCGATTGTGTTTCAAAGATCGGACATAGAGATATCATTTGGATTCTCGGTGGTTCAGCAATAGGTTCACTAGAAGTTTGCAAAGTCCTATCATTTTCTTTTCTTCCTCTTAGAAGAACTAGGTATATCAATATTATTTCTTTGAGAATCTTGCTCGATTCTCTTAGGGTGGCCTTCAGATACAAAGGTTCTGAGTCATTCTACCAGTTCTAGTAGCCACTCTAACAAAGATAATCATTTTTCTTACTATTCATTTCATCAAGCACTTCTTTCTGAGCTTTAAGTACTTGTTCTACTTGAGTGGTAACCACAGAAGCATGTTTACTAACAAGTTTAAGTTCTCCTCTAATATCAGCCATATAATCACCCAAGCGTTTGATCATAAAGGTATTCTATTTTAATTGTCTACCAAAATAAGCATTAAAGTCATCTTGCTCAAACATAAAGTCATCAAACTCATCCAAGCACTGACTAGCAATTTTAGTAGGAGGTACTTCAGCTTTATCATATCTATAGAGAGAATTTACCTTTACTACCTGTGTCGGGATATCGGGAGGTTCTTCAGTAAATAAGTAATTGAGATCATATACTTCTTCAATAGGCGGTAAATTAAGACCATGTATTTCTTCAATAGGAGGTAAATTCTTAACATCTTCAGCTTTAATACCTTTTTCTTTCATAGATTTCTTTGCCTCTTGCATATCTTTGGGACTGAGAAATAAAACACCTCTCTTCTTCGGAGTTGGTTTAGGAATAGGCTCAGTAATTGGCTCTGGAGCTGGCTCAGGAGGTGGCTCGGGAGGTGCCCAATTATTTTCATTTGTCAACATATTATTCAATAGAATTTCAGCTTCATACGGTGTTCTTTCCCTGAAAATAGAACCAGCACAACTATCCAGGTAATCTCTGGAAGCATCGGTTAGTCCATTATAAAAGATATCAAGTATTTCAGGTTTCTTAAGAGGATGATCAGGCAAAGCATTAAGTAACTTGAGAAGCCTCCCCCAAGCTTGTGGGAGACTCTCTTGTTCAATTTGCACAAAGTTGTATATTTCCCTCATAGCAACTTGTTTCTTATGAGCAGGGAAATGTTTAGCAGAGTGATAATAAATCATATCCTGGGACTTTGCACACAACCAGGATCAAGAGAATTAAACCATGTCTTAGTGTCACCCTTTAATGAGAACGGAAATATTTTGAGTAAATAAAGGTAGCGCGATCTCTCATTATTAGTAAACAGGGTAGCTATGTCATTTAACTTAGTAAGATGTGCCACAACAGTTTTAGATTCATAGCCATAAAAAGGATCAGATTATGTCGGCGTTCTGGGAACGGGGGTACCCAGACTTGCCTGCCTGCGGCCTACGGCGTGGCTCAAGGGTGGCCCAGTACGGCCCATCTTCATCAACACTTGCTCAAGACCCTCGCGAGGGGCCAAGCCTCGCGGGGCGAACGACAGGAGGCTTCCTCAGGCGCGGCCTCGTCAGGCTGGCTCGCAAGGAGGTGGAGAGATCAAGGCGGGGTACCTCACGAGGTGCCCGTGACGCAAGCCATGACGACCAAGGCCAGACGGGCGCCAGGCGGGCGCCGGCCTGCGCAGAGTCCTTGTTTCCCCTTTGGTGCAAAGGGGGCAAGCGTAGGCAAGGGTATCAAGCAAAGGCAACCATTTTGGTGAAACAAGACCAAGACCAGCAGGACGGCAGAACGGAGGTCATCGTGGAGCCCAAGCCAACGTCATCGTCAGGGTCTTTGGCAGGCGAGGACCAACTTTAGTCAGGATAAGTGTACTAGATGTTCCCCTTCAAAATGGCCAATTGTTGGTGCCCTTCCGGCTCAATATTTGGGAAGAGGCCCGGGGCCTTCGCCTATAAATAGGACTAGCCACCCACAGGGTAGGAGAGAGATCTGATCGAATCCGCATCCAAGACACAGAGAGAGAGGCGACTGAACCCCCTAGTAGTTCATCGCCTCAACCAAGAACAGACCCTCGCAAGGCTGTTCTTCCCTTGTACTGTCCCTCATCAGCCCCAGAGGCAATCCACATGCCACAAACTGGAGTAGGGTATTACACCACAATGGTGGCCTGAACCAGTATAAATCTCGTGTACCTTGTGTTGTTCTTTGTGTAGTTTAGATCCTTGCGAGGCGGTGAGACATGGGTATGCTGGGGGTGTGATCTCCGCGTACAACCTAGTGTTCGAACCTCAAGGGTCTGCCGGAACCCGAAATCCGACATTTGGCGCGCCAGGTAGGGGTGTGCCGGAGCTTCCCCTTCCCCAACCCGCTCACCGTCAGCACCGCGGTTCGCCCTCATGATGGGTAGCATGCCGCCCGCTCCGGCCGCCGGCGCCAGCATGGGGGCCCCAGGGCTCCGAGCCTTGACCCCTGCCTTGCGGCAGGTGCAATGGCCAAATGAGTTCAAGCCAAAGATGCCACCGTGCTACAGCGGCGCGGCCGATTCGTTGGCTTTCCTACTGGTCTACGAGGAGGCCATCCTCGAGGCCGGGGGCGACGATAGGGTCATGGCCAACTGGTTTCCCATGGCCCTCACTAATGTCCCGCGCATGTGGCTGCTCCACCTGCCAGCGGCTTCCGTGACCTCCTGGGGGAGCTGCGCGGCCTCTTCCTCACCCAGTACGCTGCACCCGCGCACCCAGTCGTCATAGCTCTCCTAGGCGGCTCGCCGGCACCACCTTCAGGCCACCACATCAAGCCATTCGTCCGCCAGATCGGCACCACTTCTGTGCCGCGCGGGGCGCCTCCGGGTTGGGCGGCGCCTAAAGCCGATCTGGCCTTCAGCTCAGATGATCACCCCTCCAACTCGGCCTGCTCGGGCACGCTCCCAATGTTATGCACCCCCACCATCTGCAATGTGGTGGTCACCAAGACCCTCATCAACGGCGGCGCTGGCCTCAGCATGCTCTCAGTGGAGGCCTTCAGTCTTCTCCACGTACCGTCGGAACGGCTGCAGCCCAGCAGGCCCTTCTTGGGCGTCGGAGGTGGCTACACCGGCTCCCTGGGGCAGATCTGCCTTCCGGTGACCTTCGGCACCTACGACAACTTCCGCACGGAGCTAATCGACTTCGACATCGCCCCCATCGGCCTCCCATACAACGCCATCCTTGGCTACCCGGCGCTAGCCCGGTTCATGGCCTCAACTCACCCGACATACAACCTCATGAAGATGCCCGGGAGTAGCGGCGTCCTCACCGTGTCTGGGGACACCGGGGACGCGCTGCAAGCGCTCAAGCTCGCTTTCAAGGCCGCGGCGGCGGCGCAGCCCGCCAACTCAGACGCCTCTGAACCTAAGGGGGCTGCACCGACCAAGAAGAAGCATCTATTCACTCAGGACAAGGTGGAAACCAAGCTGGTGCTGGTTGACGAGGACGGATCCACCAGTGCCACCTTCACCATAGGCGCCAACCTCGAGCCCGAACAGGAGGAAGCTTTGGTAAAATTCCTGCGCACGAACAAAAAGGTATTCGCATGGGAACCTGATCAGCTAGCAGGGGTCCCGAGGGGCGTAATCGAGCATCACCTCAATGTGTGCCCCAACGTGCGCCCAGTGAAGCAGAAGGCGAGGCGGCAGTCCACTGAGAAGCAAGCCTTCATCGTCCAAGAGACCCGCAAGTTGGAGGCGGCGGGGGTCATTCGCGAGGTCCGCCACCCAGATTGGCTAGCTAACCCTGTGGTCGTGCCGAAGAAGGGAGGAAAGGAACGCATGTGTGTCGACTTCACCAACCTCAACAAGGCCTGCCCGCAGGATCCGTTCCCGCTCCCTCGCATCGACTAGATCGTCGACTCCACCGCCGAGTGCGACTTGTTGTGTTTCCTGGATGCCTTCTCCGGCTACCACCAGATCAAGATGGCAGTAGAAGATGTGGAAAAGATGGCCTTCCTAACCCCGTGCGGGGTGTACTGCTATACGTGCATGCCATTCGGGTTGCGCAATGTCGGTGCGACCTTTCAGCGGCTAATGCACATCGCCTAGGGTCGGCAGCTCAGGAGGAATGCTGAGGCTTATGTTGATGACATTGTGGTGAAGTCTCGGGAGGTAAAAACCCTGATACAGGACTTGGAGGAAACCTTCGCGAGCCTTAACAAAGCAGACCTGCGGCTCAACCCAGAGAAGTGTGTGTTTGGAGTCCCCTCGGGCAAGCTCCTGGGTTTCCTAGTATCCCACCGGGGCATCGAGGCCAACCTAGAAAAGGTAAAAGCAGTCGAGGACATGAGCCCGCCGAAGACCCTCAGAGAGATGCAGAAGCTCACCGGGTGCGTGACCGCACTAGGGCGTTTCATCTCCAAGTTGGGGGAACGAGCGCTGCCCTTCTTCAAGCTGATGAAGAAGAAGGGCCCTTTGAATGGACTGAAGAGGCCGACAAGGCGTTCCAGGATCTCAAGAGATACTTGACCAGCCCCCCGGTAACGGTGGCTCCACGCCCTCAGGAGCCCCTTGTGCTCTACCTTGCGGCCACCCCCTACTCTGCCAGCGCAGCCCTGGTGGCTGTTAGGGAGGAGCGAAGGACCAAGGCCGCGGCAACCGTCCGGGTTAAAGCAAAGCAGGGCCGAGAGGGCCTCACAACGACCGCAGCTGCAACCAAGGAGGACCAGCCACAGAAGGGAAGCACACCCGAAACAGAGGAGGCCCCTCCTCCAGGCGACCAGTCGCCGGGGGCTCCATTGTCTCAGGAGGCGCCCGGCCTCCGGAGGACGCTAGCGGCACCATCACTCCCAACCTAGTCGAGCACCCTGTGTACTTCGTCAGCACGGTATTGCGGGTCGCAAGGGCGCGGTACCCCATGCCCTAGAAACTCCTCCTCGCGCTATTGGTGGCCTCGCGCAAGCTGCGACACTATTTCCAAGGCCATCCCATCAAGGTTGTCTCAGCATACCCCTTGGAAAGGGTGCTCAGGAGCCCCAACTCAGCTGGAAGAGTCACTGAGTGGAACATCAAGCTACAGGCGTTTCAGATAGAATTCAGCACAACCAGAGTCATCAAGAGGGCTGCGCTTGCGGACTTCGTGGCGGAATGGGCAGAGGCACCAGGCCTCGAGGCTGGCTAGGATCGATCGCTCTCCCCAGGGAGTGAGGCACTGGACGGATGGGTCATGTACTTCGACGGGGCGTTCTCCCGACACGGTGCAGGGGCTGGTGCGGTACTCGTATCCCCCACTCAAGACAAGGTCTACTACACCGTGAAACTCTGTTTTCAGCATGGGGAAAGGTCTCCAACAACATAGCAGAATACGAAGGCCTGATAGCAGGCCTGAAGGCCGCAGTCGCCCTAGGGGTGAAGCGCCTCACCATCAAGGGTGATTCGCAGCTCCTTGTCAACTTCTCCAACAAAATATACGAACCAAAGGACGAGCACATGGAAGCCTACCTCGCGGAGGTCCGCAGGATGGAGAAGCAGTTTTGGGGGCTGGAGTTGCAGCATGTGCGTTGCGGCACCAATCAAGAGGCTGATGACATCGCAAAAAGGGCATCCAGGCGGCTACCTTAGGAGCCTGGCGTCTTCAAGGAGCGGCTCTTCAAGCCCTCGGCGACGCCATCACTATCAAGCACGGCGCAGCCTCGGGGGGAGCTCCCCCAGCCGCCTGCCCCAGGAGCCCCGGTCTGCGGCCCGACATCGAGGCCGCGCGCTCTGGGCGCTGGAACCTCGGGAGGGGTCTGGATCACGGAGCTCAGGAGTTACCTGACGCAGGGCACGTTGCCGGAAAAGGAGGAGGAGGCGGAGCGTGTGGCACGACAGGCCACAACATACTGCCTTAAGGATGGGGAGCTCTACCGAAGACGACCAAATGATGTGTCCCTATGTTGCATTTCCAGGGAGCAAGGGAAGGAGCTACTGGCAGACATACACGGTGGTGACTATGGGCATCACTCGTCATCACGAACTCTCGTCGGCAAGGTGTTCCGCAGCGGGTTCTATTGGCCCACAACACTCAGTGACGCTGCGGAACTGGTGAAAGCTTGCGAGGCCTGTTAGTTCCATGCCAAGCAGATCCATCAGCCGGCGGGAGGTCTGCAGACTATACCCCTCTCGTGGCCCTTTGCAGTCTGGGGACTGGATATCCTAGGCCCGTTCCCTCGGGCGCCAGGGGGCTACCGCTATCTCTATGTTGCCGTGGACAAGTTCACCAAGTGGGCTGAGGTGGAAGCTGTCCGCACCATCCCCGCAGGCTCCGCAGTCAAGTTCATCAAGGGCCTCGTGAGCCGATTCAGGGTGCCGAATCGTATCATCACTGACAACGGTTCGCAGTTCACCAGTAACCTTTTCAAAACATACTGTGCTAACCTTGGAACACAGATATGCTACGCTTCGGTGGCGCACCCGCGAAGCAACGGTCAGGCCGAGCGAGCCAACACAGAGGTCCTGAGGGCCCTCAAGACCAGGACCTTCAAGAAGAAGCTGGAGGCCTGCAGCAGGGGCTGGTACGACGAGCTCCAGTCCGTGCTGTGGTCAATCCGCACGACCGCAACCAAGCCGACTGGCGAGACCCCGTTCTTTCTGGTTTATGGAGCTGAAACCGTTCTCCCTCACGAGGTCAGACGTCGTTCCGCGCGGGTCCTGGCGTTCGACGAAGCGCAGCAGGACGCCATGCGGGGGATGGATCTCTTGCTGGGGGAGGAGCATCGCCGAGAAGCCGCGCTGCGGGCAGCAAGGTACCAACAAGCACTGCGGCGATACCACTGCCGCAACATCCACCCCAGGACTCTCGAGGTAGGGGACCTCGTGCTCAGACGGGTTCTCTCCAGGGAGGGGCTGCATAAGCTCTCTCCCATGTGGGAGGGACCGTTTAAGGTTGTTCATGTTTCCAGGCCCGGCTCCGCATGCTTGGAGACCCAGGAGGGGGTGCCCATCCAGAACGCGTGGAACATCCAACACCTCCGAAGGTTTTACCCCTGAAAAAGGCCCGGTGCCTGTGAAGAAGGCGAATGCCTGTGAAGTTGCGGTGTTTTGGGAAAAGGCCTGGTGCCTGTGAAGTTGCGGTGTTTTGGGAAAAGGCCCGGTGCCTGTGAAGAAGGCGGACGCCTGTGAAGTAGCTGTGTTTTGGGAAAAGGCCCGGTGCCTATGAAGAAGGCGAACGCCTGTGAAGTAGCTGTGTTTTGGGAAAAGGCCCGGTGCTTGTGAAGAAGGCGAACGCCTGTGAAGTAGCTGTGTTTTGGAAAAGGCCCGGTGCCTGTGAAGAAGGCAAATGCCTATGAGGCTCGCCGCCCGTGACACTCTCACGTAATAATGAGTGGGGCTGTACACGCCCCGGAGTCTCCGGAGTGCCGCCCTCGGGCCTCGGGGGCTCCCGCCCATGCCCAGTGGCAGCACTTAGCTCCGCGCTGGTGAGAAGACGTCGAAGACTAGACTAGGTGCCGGACGCGGCTTCTTTCATTTTCTTTCCGCAGTTGGCATGTTTGTTCCTATTTGAAGTTTTTCTGAAGTTGTTGCCATCTTGAGCTCGCGACTCTTCCATTTCACTTGTTCGTTTCATTTTCTCCCGCACAAAGTCTCACGAGGGGGAGCGTGGGCACCCTCGCGAGTGTTTTTCTGCCCAGTAGTTTGGAACTTCCCTGATTCGGGTCCGCTGCGGGAGCACCCCTCCCAGTCCATGCCCCACGGGCATCGTGACACGATCACGGGGTTTGGGTTGGTTCCCCTCACTACCAAGGCCGGAGACTACCCCTGCTGACTAAACTCTACATGACACAAGGCGCAGGACGAGGCACTGGCCTCGGGAGGCGAGGACCACGACGAGCCCCCCCCCAAGATAAGTGATTTCCACGCATAGGCACACAGAATGAAAACATAGCGCATAACTAGTAGAAACAACGCACCAATTAAAACAGCAACAGTTCAGCACACCCCTCGGGGGAACGGATTACATTCTTTTCGCGCAGGAGAGAAAACAAAACAAAAGGAGGATGACTTGCTCGGCGCCAGCTCTCAGCGAAGGCTCATACTGCCTCCGGAACTTAGCTGGATTCCGCCTCCCGCTTCACCGGAGTGCAGCGGCGGGCCGACCCGCTGCCCTCTCCCAGACGAGAGCGACGACGAGGGGGCTGGTCGCGACCACCACTGGAGGAGCTGCTACCCGAAGGGGAGTCGCCGGAGCTTGGCGGATCTCGGGCCCCGCTGCCCGCGCGCCCTCCGCCTCCTTCACCCCGACCAACGCTGGGTCTGGGCGCGCGGTCGCTATCATCGTCTTCGGGGCAGCATCCGGCACGGCGGCCGTCTTCCCCGAACACCCTCACGTAGAGGGTGGCACCACCGTCGAACTTGAAGTGCAGAGTGCAGCGTCGGCGCAGGCCGCGCGTGGGGGCAAATGTTTGCCAGCCACGGGTCAAGGCCGCCTCCCCGGCGGTGGAGACCTCCAGGGTAGCCCAAGAGGCCCTGCTGCAGCAACCATCTGCCTGAAGCCAAAGGCCGCCTGGGGCACCAGCCGGAAGCTCACCTATGAAGAAACGGGGAAGTTGGAGCCAGGTGCCGGTCGGATCTGCCGACCACACGACGAAATCCAGCAGCACCTCCGCCGAGCGGAAGCGCAGCCTTGGGGGTCGCGCAGCCCCAGTGTACCTCTCGATGGCAGCCGGACACCCACTGCTGCGCAAAGGGCTGCTTCCACGGCCCCGGGAGGCCGCAGCAGGGGCAGTGGGGTGCTTGCGAGGGCGGCCCCGGCCGCGCTTGGTCGGAGGGGAGCCGGGCCCTTCCTGGCGAGCCTTTCCTTTCTCCGTGGCCGAGAACCTCTTCGGCGGAGCCATGGGGATGGCGAGCGGCCGAGAAGAAGATAGAGAGTAGCAATGAGGGATGGACCGAAGGGGCTCACGCCGTTCCATACAGATAGCTGAGGGAGGCCAACCGACGGCCTCCACGATCACAGGTAATCATGACCCGTTTTGCATGCAGGGACTTGTCAATTCGTGTAGTTACCGAGGCGTCGTGGGGGAGCCAGGACACCCACATCCAATCAACCACCACACGGCGCCCAAGGCCGAGGCTATTGGGGCCCGCGGCACTTCGCACTTGCCTCTTCGCTCCTCTGCTAAGCCAAGTCCAAGCGCGCCTTGGGACCGGGGGCTACTGTTGGCGTTCTGGGAACGGGGGTACCCAGACTTGCCTGCCTGCGGCCTGCGGCGTGGCTCAAGGGTGGCCCAGTACGGCCCATCTTCATCAACACTTGCTCAAGACCCTCGCGAGGGGCCAAGCCTCGCGGGGCGAACGACAGGAGGCTTCCTCAGGCGAGGCCTCGTCAGGCTGGCTTGCGAGGAGGCGGAGAGATCAAGGCGGGGTACCTCACGAGGTGCCCGTGATGCAAGCCATGACGACCAAGGCCAGGCGGGCGCCAGGTGGCGCCGCCTGCGTGAGTCCTTGTTTCCCCTTTGGTGCAAAGGGGGCAAGCGCAGGCAAGGGTATCAAGCAAAGGCAACCATTTCGGTGCAACAAGACCAAGACTAGCAGGACGGCAGAACGGAGGTCATCGTGGAGCCCAAGCCAGCGTCATCGCCAGGGTCTTTGGCAGGCGAGGACCAACTTTAGTTAGGATAAATGTACTAGATGTTCCCCTTCAAAATGGCCAATTGTTGGCGCCCTTCCCGCTCAATATTTGGGAAGAGGCCCGGGGCCTTCACCTATAAATAGGACTAGCCACCCACAGGGTAGGAGAGATATCTGATCGGATCCGCATCCAAGACACACACAGAGAGAGGCGACTGAACCCCCTAGCAGTTCATCGCCTCAACAGAGAACAGACCCTCGGGAGGCTGTTCTTCCCTTGTACTGTCCCTCATCAGCCCAGAGGCAATCCACACGCCACAAACTGGAGTAGGGTATTACACCACAATGGTGGCCTGAACCAGTATAAATCTCGTGTCCCTTGTGTTGTTCTTTGTGTAGTTTAGATCCTTGCGAGGCGGTGAGACATGGGTAGGCTAGGGGTGTGATCTCCGCGTACACCCCAGTGTTCGAACCTCAAGGGTCTGGCGGAACCCGAAATCCGACAGATTCAACCAAAGTAAATATATCTGGATCAACAGAAAAATCATAATAATCCTTATCGGGAACACAAATAGGTGAAGTAGCAAAAGCAGGGTCGGGTCTTATTCTATCTCTAAGAGATTATTTACTCCATTTAACTAGCAACCTCTTAAGTTCATATCTATCCTGGCAAGCAAAAAAAGCTGCAGAAGATTCTGCATCAAAAAGATAACCCTCAGGAATAGCAGGCATATTTTCATCATCGCTATCATGATTGTATTCTAGTTCAATAATTTCTCTTTCTCTAGACCTAGCAATTTGCTCATCAAGAAATTCACCAAAGGGCATAGTAGTATCAATCATAGAACTAGTTTCATCATAACTATCATGCATAGCAGAAGTGGTATCATCAATAACATGCGACATATTAGAATTCATAGGAGTAGCAGGTTTAGGTGCCGCAAGCTTACTTATAACAGAAGGAGAATCTAGTGCAAGGCTAGATGGCAGTTCCTTACCTCCCCTCGTAGTTGAGGGCAAAATAGTAGTTCGATCATCTTTCAAGTTCTTCATAGTGTCCAGCAGATATAAATCCCAAGTGACTCAAAGAATAGAGCTATGCTCCCCGGCAACGACGCCAGAAAAAGGTCTTGATAACCCACAAGTATAGGGGATCGCAACAGTTTTCGAGGGTAGAGTATTCAACCCAAATTTATTGATTCGACACAAGGGGAGCCAAAGAATATTCTCAAGTATTAGCAGCTGAGTTGTCAATTCAACCACACACGAAACTTAGTATCTGCAGCAAAGTGTTTAGTAGCAAAGTAATATGATAGTGGTGGTAGCGATAACAAAAGTAAAGACAAACAAAAGTAATGTTTTGGTATTTTGTAGTGATTATAACAGAGCAACGGAAAAGTAAATAAGCGAGAACCAGTATATGGAAAACTCGTAGGCACCGGATTAGTGGCGGATAATTATGCCGGATGCGGTTCGTCATGTAACAGTCATAACATAGGGTGACGCAGAACTAGCTCAAGTTCATCAATGTAATGTAGGCATGTATTTCGTATATAGTCATACGTGCTTATGGAAAAGAACTTGCATGACATCTTTTGTCCTACCCTCCCGTGGCAGCGGGGTCCTATTGGAAACTAAGGGATATTAAGGCCTCCTTTTAATAGAGAACCGGAACAAAGCATTAGCACATAGTGAATACATGAACTCCTCAAACTATGGTCATCACCGGGAGTGGTCCCGATTATTGTCAATTCGGGGTTCCCGGATCATAACACATATTAGGTGACTATTGACTTGCAAGATAGGATCAAGAACACACATATATTCATGAAAACATAATAGGTTCAGATCTGAAATCATGGCACTCGGGCCCTAGTGACAAGCATTAAGCATAGCAAAGTCATAGCAACATCAATCTCAGAACATAATGGATACTAGGGATCAAACCCAAACAAAACTAACTCGATTACATGATAAATCTCATCCAACCCATCACCGTCCAGCAAGCCTACGATGGAATTACTCACGCACGGCGGTGAGCATCATGAAATTGATGATGGAGGATGGTTGATGATGATGACGGTGATGAATCCCCCTCTCCGGAGCCCCGAACGGACTCCAGATCAGCCCTCCCGAGAGAGATTAGGGCTTGGCGGCGGCTCCGTATCGTAAAACGCGATGATTTCTTCTCTCTGATTTTTTTCTTCCCGAAAGCCAATATATGGAGTTGGAGTTGGCGTCGGAGGGCTACCAGGGGCCCACAAGGTAGAAGCGCGCCCGGGGGGCGACCCCCCTCGTGAGTAGGTGTGGCCCCCGGTCTTCATCTTTGGCGAGGATTTTTATTGTTTTTCTAAGGTGTTCCGTGGAGTTTGGTCATTAAAGAGAACTTTTATTTTCGCACATAAAACAACACCATGGCAATTCTGCTGAAAACAACGTCAGTCCGGGTTAGTTCCATTCAAATCATACAAGTTAGAGTCCAAAACAAGGGCAAAAGTGTTTGGAAAAGTAGATACGACGAAGACGTATCATTCCTCCTCATCACAAACAGTTCATCCGAGTGAGCCGTATGCTGTATATCGCACACGCCTTCATCTGGCTGCCCGTTTCTTTGTTCTGCCTCATCGCAAATAGTTCATTGAACTGAACCGTATGCCCTGCATCGCACACGCAACTAAAATCCATGTTTGATGGCTCCAACATCGCAAATGTTTTGCACCTTTTTTGACGTCTCTTTTACACCATCGTTTGTGATTACTGCATCGTACACAGTTTCGTCGAAGGGTCTCGGATCGTAGTGTCGCGTTAGCAGCATCCTGCAGTAGTGGCAAGAAGTATTATTGCTTTTATGTAATTATTTAACTTTTGCTTTGAATCTTATGAATCTGAATATTCATGCCACGATAAAGAAGATTGCATTGATAAATATGTTGGGTAGCATTCCACATCAAAAATTCTATTTTTATCATTTACCTACTCGAGGACGAGCAAGAATTAAGCTTGGGGAGGCTTGACATGTCTCCAACGTATCTATATTTTTTGATTGTTCCATGCTATTATATTATCTATTTTGGATGTTTTATATGCATTAATATGCTATTTTATATTATTTTTGGACTAACTTATTAACCCAGAGCCCAGTGCTGGTTTCTGTTTTTTTCCTTGTTTTCGAGTTTTACAGAAAAGGAATATCAAACGGGGTCCAAACGGAATAAAACTTTATGATGATTTTTCTTGGACCAGAAGACACCTTGTAGGATCAAAAGTATGTCTAGAGGGGGGTGATTAGACTACTTGATCAAATAAAAATCTAGCCTTTTCCCAATTTTAAGTGTTGGCAGATTTTAGCAACTTATCACTAATGAAGCAATCAACCTACACATGCAATTCTAAGAGTATAGCAACGGGATGTAAATCATTGCATATGAAGGTAAAGGGGAGGAGTTCGGAGGGAGCAAATGCAATGTAGACACAGAGATTTTTGGCGTGGTTCCGATAGGTGGTGCTATCGTACATCCACGTTGATGGATACTTCAACCCACGAAGGGTAACGGCTGAGCGAGTCCACGGAGGGCTCCACCCACGAAGGGTCCACGAAGAAGCAACCTTGTCTATCCCACCATGGCCATCGCCCACAAAGGACTTGCCTCACTAGGGTAGATCTTCACGAAGTAGGTGATCTCCTTGCTCGTACGAACTCCTTGGTTCAACTCCACAATCTTGACGAAGGCTCCCAAGTGACACCTAACCAATCTAGGAGACACCACTCTCCAAAAGGTAATAGATGGTGTGTTGATGATGAACTCCTTGCTCTTGTGCTTCAAATGATAGTCTCCCCAACACTCAACTCTCTCTCACAGGATTTGGATTTGGTGGAAAGATGATTTGAGTGGAAAGCAACTTGGGGAAGGCTAGAGATCAAGATTCTTGTGGTTGGATTGGAATATCTTGGTCTCAACACATGAGTAGGTGGTTCTCTCTCAGAAATGAATGCTGGAAGTGTAGGCACGTTCTGATGGCTCTCTCCACGAATGAAAGAAGGGTGGAGGGGTATATATAGCCTCCACACAAAATCTAACCGTACACACAATTTACCAAACTCGGTGGGACCGAATACACAAACTCGGTCAGGCTGATTTAGTTCAAAATGTGAACGTTAGGATTTTCGGTGGGACCAACTGTGTTAAGGTTAGGGCATAACGTAATCTCGGTGAGACCAATCACATGAACTCGGTGGGACCGATTTCTATAATAGGCAAACCGAGAGTTGGTCAGGCAAACTCGGTGGGACCGATTCGCTCATTTCGGTGAGACAAAAACTTTATGAAAAGGAAACAACGAGTTTGCATTGCGAACTCGGTGGGTGATGATGATATAGACCTGGGGTAGGGTCATAGGCCTGACCTATATGCCCTGCCCAAGGCCACTACCCTAGAAGCAAAGACATCCAAGACGCAGCATGGAGTACCAATTGAAGACGTCAGGTGCAATCCACTCGACCAGTCACCTCACTCGGTTACCCTCCCTCTTAATATCATTCGACCATACAGGAGATCACTCGACCTGTCAAAGACCAGGAGTTGACCGAAATAGCAACGGTCAGGTGGTCACTCCGTAGTCTTTAAGATCATTAAAAGCACTTATGGCTGGCGTTATCAGTAACGCCCCATCTTTATGTACATTGAACTCTTGGTAACGGGGGACGGCTGGGGTCCTGGCGCACTCTATATAAGCCACCCCCTCCTCTGGCACAAGGCTTCGCACCCCCTATAACACACACTCTCATAATCCAGTCGACCGCCTCAGGGCACCAAGACGTAGGGCTTTTACCTCCTCCAAGAGGGGCCTGAACTTGTAAACACTTGCACACAATCTCACTGTAGCTAGGACCTTGCCTCCTCATTCGTACCCCCTATACTTACTGTCATACTTAGAACCACAACAGTTGGCGCGCACCGTTGGGGCATAATGTCTTAGCGACTTCCGACAAGGTTACATTTTCTTCGATCTTCATCAGCATGGTTTCCGGCGGCGGTTTGGTCATGGGCCGCGAGTTCCGACTTGGCACACTCACTTTCATCGCCGACGACTCTGCCTGGCTCCAGAGGCCCCCCTCGACCTCAAGGCCCTCCTGGCTCATGGCTCGTCGTACTTCTGCGCGAGTTCATGCAGCGTCATCCTTCGACAGCCGTGTTCCCCATACCAGTCGGTCATCGTGTTGTCCTCTCACTCTGCTGGACGCCGCTGCAAGCGGTCTGGGCGTTCACGGCTCCAGCGGTGGGTGAGACACGCGGTGGCTCATTAGGCGTTCACCCCCCAAGTCGCGGCGACTGAGCCCGACGTATTTCCCTGCGGATCGGTCGACCTGTCGACTGATTTTGCAGATACTTTTTCCGAGAGCGGGAGTCGTGACCCTGCGCGGAGGTCCTCATGGTCGACTCCCATCGCGGTCCGCCTGGTTTTCATCGCAGCAGTGATGGCGGTAGAAGCGATGGCCCGTCATTCGACCATGAAGAGTATCCACCCAACCTCTCAGCTCGCAGCAGAAGGAGGAGCTGCAGCGTCACAATGTGGAGGCTCTCCAGACCCCCATCATAGGGGAAACCGTCGAGGCCTGGGCCTTGGCGGCAGTGCTGTCATGCCCAATATGCGACCCTATCCAAGAGGAACTCGAAGGTACCACCAAGGATAGACCCGCATATTGAAACACTTTTGCAAGGTGGATATCATTACATCAACATTACATAAATAGATGGGGATACATACATAAGGCATACAATGCCACACGAATACAACATCATCTTACATAAGATCAACATCCGACTACGGATGAAACACAAACATAAACTCAAACGACATCCACCCAACTAGCCCAGGCTGCCGACCTGGAACCTATCCCCTGATCGAAGAAGAAGCAGAAGAAGAACTCCAAAACAGGCAAACATCACTCTCGCGTCATGATCATCGCATAACCTGTACCTGCAACTGTTGTTGTAGTAATATGTGAGCCACGAGGACTCAACAATCCCATTACCATGGGTATCAAGACTAGCAAAGCTTAATGGGAAAGAAAGGGGGGGGGGGTAAAGTGGTGAGGTTGCAGCAGCGACTAAGCATATATGGTGGCTAACATACACAAATGAGAGCGAGAAGAGGAGCAAAGGAACGGTCGTCAACTAGTAATGATCAAGAGGTGATCCTGAACTCCTACTTACGCCAATCATAACACAGAAACCGTGTTCACTTCTCGGACTCCGCCGAAAAGAGACCATCACGGCTACACACACGGTTGATGTGTTTTAATTTGGATCTGGTATCAAGTTATCTACAACCGGACATTAACAAATTCCCATCTACCACATAACCGCGGGCACGGCTCTCGAAAGTTTATACCCTGCAGGGGTGTACCAACTTAGCCCATGATAAGCTCTCGCGATCAACGAAGGATATACCTTCTCCCAGGAAGACCCGATCAGTCTCGGAATCCCGGTTTACAAGACATTTCAACAATGGTAAAACAAGACCAGCAAAGCCGCCCGAATGTGCCGACAAATCCTGATAGGAGCTGCACATATCTCATTCTCGTGGCACACGGATTGTCCAAACTTCCGGTGGCGAGCCCAGAGTTGTCCCCAGTACACCGGGTGACAGTTGGACCAACACTCTGCGAGCACCGGCCGGGGTAAAATAAGATGACCTCGAGAGCGACTCCCAAGGAAAAAGGGCTAGGTGAGGCAAATGGTAAAACCAAGGTTGGGCCTTCTTTGGAGGAGTTTTATTCAAAGCGAACTATCAAGGGGTCCCATAAATCACCCGACCGTGTAAGGAGCATAAAATCCGGGAACATAACACCGGTATGATGAAACTAGGGCGGCAAGAGTGGAACAAAACACCAGGCATAAGGCCGAGCCTTCCACCCTTTACCAAGTATATAGATGCATTAATAATATAAGAGATATTGTGATATCCCAACATAACCCTGTCCACCATGGAGCAATCTTCAACTTCACCTGCAGCTAACGATGCTATAAGAGGGGCTGAGCAAAGCGTAACATAGCCAAAAAACGGTTTGCTAGGAAGGGTGTCAAAGGTTAGAGGTTCATGGCAATTTGGGAGGCTTGAAGAGCAAATGATAGGTAACGCAGCATAGCGATAGAAGGAAGCAACTAGCATAACAATGATAGTAGTGAGATCTAGGGTAGCGGTCATCTTGCCGGAAATCCCACTAGGAAGAAGAACGAGTCCATGAAGAAGATGAAGCCACGAAGACGAACCAAGCGTAGACGAACGAATCCTCACGATCGCAACGAAACGGGAACTATCAAGAAGAAGCACACAACATGGTAAACACACCACACATAGACAAGACATGATGCACAACAAGCATGATGCATGACAAAGCTACATGAAGCTACTCATGGCAAGAGACGATGCAAAGAAGAGCAACACATCAAAGCAAGTTTAAATGAGGCCGGGAACAACATATAACAATTCCGGTAAGTCCTCATATGCAAATTTAGAAATTGGTCCAGATCTGAATAAACCTTATGTCCAATTTGTTAAACAGCAAGTTAAGATGCACCAAGATGATCTACACGAGATTCTAGTCAAGTTACATATAAAGTTCATTTAGTTCGGAGCTACGGCCTAGAAGATATGAGCAAAACAAGTTAAACATGGCATTGATGCAAAATGCATACAAACATCAAGCAAACACCTCAGAACAAGGATGCAACATGATAATAGGAAACAATATGCAAAATCAAGCAAGTTTCATATAGAGCACACTCAAAACGGAGCAACGGTTCAACACATACACTCTATACAAAGCATAACAACAATTTGTCCATAACAGAAACTAGGCATCTTGCAAACATCAAAACAATATGCTACAACATCTCAACATAATAACAACAGCCATGGGCATGAAGTACAGGTAAAGCATAACAAAACATGAACACTGAGCTATCTCCAGAAAACACTAGAACATGCTCAAAAGGACATGGGAAGATTGCAAATAATAACATTTTCAGACTTATCAGGAAATAACATCAGGTTGCAATGTTTAGAGCTATCAAAAAACATGCTACATGAAATTATCATGGCAAATAAAGGCGTGGAATGAATCTACTAATTGCATAGAACAAAAGTCCCTTACTGACCATGAGCCAAAAAGGAGCAGAAGATATGATGGCACCCATGTAAACATGGCAAGTTATATGACAGATTCATACATGGCAGGAACAATAATAAGTAGGCATGTTGGTGAGCTTGAACCACTCACCACAGAGCAATACATGGCATGGCAAGGCAACTAACAGTAAAAAGACATGTTTATGAAGCTAAGCATCACAAGAGCAAGTTCATAGGGTGCATGGATCACTAGCAAAACACATGGCCAAAACTGAACTTAATGTTAACAGGCTGACAGCAACAATATTTAGCAAGTTTGGAGCAAGATAAAAACAAGCCCCAGCAGGCTACAAATGCAACCAGGGGCATGAATGGATAGAGCATGACATGTATAACAAAACATCCTTAGTGAACATCTCTAGATTATGCATAGAATGACTTGTAGCAGCAGGTTTACATAGCAACAAAATATAACAGAATCTGCCTAGCAAAACAACAACAGCAAGTACCCCACTTAACAAGCTTGATGCACTCACTACACAACTCACAAAAATACATGGATGACACCACTGTGAAGATGGCATGACATAGTTCAAAACACATGTAGACATCAACCCCATAGGATGCACACATCAAACATGGCAAAAATGACAAATGAGCATGTTATAACAGTTTCAACAGATTAACATCAACATGCACTCTTCCAACAGCATTTCGGGCGTCAAGATGAGCTCAAATGAAAATGATGCAATGGAATGAAATAAATTACCCGTCGAGACGAACAATTTGACATATTACACGCATGAAACGGAGCAGTATGAACGGAGTTATGATGCGATGAACATGGCATGATAATGTAAATAACAGGGACTTAGTGGAATCGGGGTCAACCTCCGAAAACGAAACTAGATCTGGGCACGGACTTTGAGGTTCGCTGGTCTTCTCGCCGGAGTTGAGGGAGAGGAAGCCGGAGGGAGGCGGCGGCCGGATCCGGCGCGGAGGAGGCCGGAGAGGCCGGGACGGGCCTTGGGCTGCAGGCGGCGCTGGTCCGGGCGGAGCGAGGCGGGCGGTGGCGCAGGCGGTGAGAAGATGCCGACGGGCGGGCGGCCATGCGGCCGGCGGGCGGGTGGATCGAGGCGGGGCGCGCCGGGCGACGGAGGGCACGACGGCAAGGCGGCGGGTCCGCGACCAACGGCGGCGAAGCCAGCCGGAGTGCCAGCCAGCCAGGCGGCGGGCACGCCGGTCGGAGGACAGTGCGGCGCCGGGCCGAACATGGCGGGCGCGCGAGAGGAGAGCGGGATCTGGCGGCGGGCGCTTCGGGCTCAGGCGGGCCAGTTCGCCCACTGTGGGTCGGATCCGGCCCCAGCGGGCCTGGGCGGCGTGGGGGACGGCAGCGGGACACAGGCGCGAGAGAGTGGCTGGCGGCGGCGGCGGGCGTGGGCGTGTCCGCCAGGCGGACGCGTCCGTCTGCGGGAGGAAGAGGAAAGGCTAGGGTTAGGGTGGAATGACCCGAAAATTTCGGGGGAGGTCTAGTTTTATAGGTAGAGGGAGCTAGGAGAGTCCAAATGAGGTGCGGTTTTCGCCCACACGATCGTGATGGAATGACCGAGAGCATGGAGGGGAGTTTGCTGGGTTTTGGGCCACTTTGGAAGGGGTGTTGGGCTGCAACACAAAGAGGGCTTTTACAGTTACCCGGTTAACCGTTGGAGTACCAAACGACCTCCAAATGGCACGAAACTTGATAGGCGGTCTACCGGTGGTATACCAAGGCCACTTGGCAAGGCTCGGTCCATCCCGAGAAAGTTTAACACCCGCTCACGAAAAGAGACAAGAAGGGGACGCCGGGTGACATAAGAGTGCCAGATTGCAAAACGGACAACGGGGAAAATGCTCGGATGCATGAAACGAACATGTATGCAAAATGAGATGCACATGATGACATGATATGAAATGCATATGATGACATGGCAAAGTGCAAAACGCAAGCAAATGACATGGCAATGACGGCGAATAACTGGCGAACACCTGGCGCATCAAATCCGGGGCGTTACAACACTCCTCCACTAATAAGAGATCTCGTCCCGTGATCTTAGGACCGAGACGGAAGGGAAAAGGGAAGGGGTGAACCAAGAACGCAAGAGAAGAAGCGAAGAATCGAGAGGACACGAGAAGAAGAGAGGAACGACGAGAATGACGAGAATCAAAAGCTCACGGAACCTGATAGACTATGAAACCACTCCGGTTAGAACGAGATAAGAAACGAATAAGATTGAAAGGATTTAGGCGGCACTCTGGCTGAAAATGGAAGGAATAGAACATGAGCTTGAGAGAATGGAAATGATACTTGATGAAGACATGACACAAAACCTCCGGAAAGAATTGAAGGAGTTGAATGAAAAGAATGGAGAAGGAAATGACAACGTGTGCCACGAATGAAATTGAAAGCATCTTTAGAAGGAAGGTTTAAACGGAGTTGTTGAGAAAATCAACAACGAAAAGAATAAGCTTGTTGTGGTCTTATAGGTAACATCTCAAGATCATAAGGTGATAACCGGCCACAAACGGAAATGATTGGGTGGCTGAGAAGAACGAAGAAATGCAAAACTCCACTTCCGAAGAATGCGGAGAATTAATTGCACTTCGAGATGCGAGAAAAGAAGATACTTGAACTCCGCCGACAAGAATCTTGATGAACACTTGAAGAGTGAATTGAATCATGAAGAACCACCATGAAGAACTCCGGTGAGAAAAGGATGATGAGATAGAAAGAAGGATGAAAGAATAAGATGAGCCTTGCGATGATTAGATGGAGGTTCCGACGAGATGGCCGAGGAAATTTGAACTCCGGAAAAGAAAAGATGAAAACACTTGGCACTAGAATTTATTCATCAAGAACAAACTCTGAAGGAAGGGATTAATCACTTGGAGAAAATAAGAATAAGATTTATTGTATGCTTATCCTTCTTCAAATTAAATTGATGACCAGCAATGGATTTTGCATACCACTTATTCTTCTTGAAAAGGATTAAGGGGGGACATATAGCACAAAACTTGAGAAAGTCTTCATGAACCACCGGTAGGATTGGAAAGAACGAATGAAATAATATGATACTCAAAGAAAAGAATCTTGAACGAACCACCGTAAGAATTCAAAATGACTGAAGAAAGAGAATGAAACACCGGGAAGAATTAGAAGACAAATATGCTTGATGGGTTTTAGATGCAAAAAAAAACAAAGAGATCATTAGCTGATTGAGGAATAATTCAATGAAGCACCGGGATAATTGGATAACGGTAGCTGAAATGTGAAGACGAATAATTCTTCTGGAATGATGGCCTCCGGTGAAAAGAAACAGGAATCAACTCCTGACATACTCCGGATGGGTAAGAAAAGGAATATCTGACAATTGGAATAATTAGAAGAGGATAACAAGAAACTAGAACCACGAATCTTCGAGAGAACAGACAAGATTTAAGAGGAACTCTTCTTTGGTCTTCAAATGACGACGAGAAACACCACCAACATTACTGAGATATTCCGGAAGAATGGAAAACAAAGAGGTTGAGCCAACAATGAAATGATTTGAAAGAGATCTTGGAAAAGCATCTGACTAATGAAATTCATACTTACGTCAACTTTGAAAAGGATTTGAGAATAGCTCTGGGAAATCAGAAGAGTCAGGTAAGATCCTGGGAAAAGACCTGTGGGTTAGGGCCCACTAAAGCGATAACACCGTTGGAAAGGGATGTTGAAGAGATAGATGATACACCGGAACAATTGAAATAGTTGAATGAGGTGACAACCTCGTAATAATTCAAACACAGACAAATCTCCTGAGACGTCTTCCGAACTCCGGAATGATCGAATGGCGAGAGGCAAACGAGCAAGGAAAACACTTGATCCAAGGAAAAGAATAAGATGAACCCGAAAAACTTGAATTGAGTCCACCAGAAAAGAAAAAGAGATGAAGAATGACGAACGAGACGAGAATTCACCGGTTGAAATAATTGAGGGAAGATTGAAGAGGCTCCACACGAATAAAATAGCTTCTCGAATGGATGCTCAGACTCCGGGAAGAAAAAGGGTGGGAGGGCGGGAAAAACAAAGGCAACTTGCAAGGGGAAATAGACGACTAACTTGAAGAGAAAACACCGGTTGAAATCATTGAAGAAAGAAGGCAAAGACTTCGCACGAGTAGGATGGATACTCGATTACGGACTCCGGCTCCGAGAAGAAAAAGGGGTGGGCGGGTGGGAAAAAACAACTAAGGATTGAACTTGCAAAACCAAAGAAGGTCGAACCGCCTTGACGAGAGGATGCACCAGATAAAAAGAGCTGAGAACCAACGAACGGAAAACCAACCGCGTGATCCTAAAGAAAACTTTTGAGGGGGAAGAGGAGTAATTCAAAACACCTACGTGAAGTTTCCTCACCAGAGCGACGAAAGGGCTGAGGAGTAAAAAGAATTCCTACTCTCTGATATAACTAGACTCTGAAAACAGTTTTCTTCTAGACTCAACAATGGCCAAACTACACGATCAATCAAGGAGGGCTCCTAGGGTCGGTCGAGGCTCTGATACCAACTTGTCACGCCCAATATGCGACCCTATCCAAGAGGAACTCAAAGGTACCACCAAGGATAGACCCGCATATTGAAACGCTTTTGCAAGGTGGATATCATTACATCAACATTACATAAATAGATGGGGATACATACATAAGGCATACAATGCCACACGAATACAACATCATCTTACATAAGATCAACATCCGACTACGGATGAAACACAAACATAAACTCAAACGACATCCACCCTGCTAGCCCAGGCTGCCGACCTGGAACCTATCCCCTGATCGAAGAAGAAGCAGAAGAACAACTCCAAAACAAGCAAACATCGCTCTCGCGTCATGATCATTGCATAACCTGTACCTGCAACTGTTGTTGTAGTAATCTGTGAGCCACGAGGACTCAGCAATCCCATTACCATGGGTATCAAGACTAGCAAAGCTTAATGGGAAAGGAAGGGGGGTAAAGTGGTGAGGTTGCAGCAGCGACTAAGCGTATATGGTGGCTAACATACGCAAATTAGAGCGAGAAGAGGAGCAAAGGAACGGTCGTCAACTAGTAATGATCAAGAGGTGATCCTGAACTCCTACTTACGCCAATCATAACACAGAAACCGTGTTCACTTCCCGGACTCCGCCGAAAAGAGACCATCACGGCTACACACACGGTTGATGCGTTTTAATTCGGATCTGGTGTCAAGTTATCTACAACCGGACATTAACAAATTCCCATCTGCCACATAACAGCGGCACGGCTCGAAAGTTTATACCTGTAGGGGTGTCCCAGCTTAGCCCATGATAAGCTCTCGCGATCAACGAAGGATATACCTTCTCCCAGGAAGACCCGATCAGTCTCGGAATCCCGATTTACAAGACATTTCGACAATGGTAAAACAAGACCAGCAAAGCCGCCCAAATGTGCCAACAAATCCTAATAGGAGCTGCACATATCTCGTTCTCAGGGCACACCAGATTGTCCAAACTTCCCGTAGGCGAGCCCAGAGTTGCCCCTGGTGGCCACCGCGGCTGACAGGTTGGACCAACACTCACAACGAGCACTGGCCCGGGGGGGGGGGTGGTAAAATAAGATGACCCTCGAGAGCGCGACTCCCAAGGGAAAAAGGGCTAGGTGAGGCAAATGGTAAAACCAAGGTTGGGCCTTGCTGGAGGAGTTTTATTCAAAGCGAATTGTCAAGGGGGTCCCATAAATCATCCGACCGCGTAAGGAACGCAAAATCCGGGAACATAACACCGGTATGACGGAAACTAGGGCGGCAAGAGTGGAACAAAACACCAGGCATAAGGCCGAGCCTTCCACCCTTTACCAAGTATATAGATGCATTAATAATATAAGAGATATTGTGATATCCCAACATAACCCTGTCCACCATGGAGCAATCTTCAACTTCACCTGCAGCTAACAACGCTATAAGAGGGGCTGAGAAAAGCGGTAACATAGCCAAACAATGGTTTGCTAGGAAGGGTGTCAAAGGTTAGAGGTTCATGGAAATTTGGGAGGCTTGAAGAGCAAATGATAGGTAACGCAGCATAGTGATAGAACGAAGCAACTAGCATAGCAATGATAGTAGTGAGATCCAGGGTAGCGGTCATCTTGCCTGAAATCCCGCTAGGAAGAAGAACGAGTCCATGAAGAAGATGAAGCCACGAAGACGAACCAAGCGTAGACGAACGAATCCTCACGATCGCAACGAAACGGGAACTATCGAGAAGAAGCACACAACATGGTAAACACACCACACATAGACAAGACATGATGCACAACAAGCATGATGCATGACAAAGCTACATGAAGCTACTCATGGCAAGAGACGATGCAAACAAGAGCAACACATCAAAGCAAGTTTAAATGAGGCCGGGAACAACATATAACAATTCTGGTAAGTCCTCATATGCAAATTTAGAAATTGGTCCAGATCTTAATAAACCTTATGTCCAAGTTGTTAAACAGCAAGTTAAGATGCACCAAGATGATCTACACGAGATTCTAGTCAAGTTACATATAAAGTTCATTTAGTTCGGAGCTACGGCCTAGAAGATATGAGCAAAACAAGTTAAACATGGCATTGATGCAAAATGCATACAAACATCAAGCAAACACCTCAGAACAAGGATGCAACATGATAATAGGAAACAATATGCAAAATCAAGCAAGTTTCATATAGAGCACACTCAAAACGGAGCAACGGTTCAACACATACACTATACAAAGCATAACAACAATCTGTCCATAACAGCAACTAGGCATCTTGCAAGCATCAAAACAATATGCTACAGCATCTCAACATAATAACAAAAGGCATGGGCATGAATTACAGGTAAAGCATAACAAAACATGAACACTGAGCTATCTCCAGAAAACACTAGAACATGCTCAAAAGGACATGGGAAGATTGCAAATAATAACAGTTTCAGACTTATCAGGAAATAACATCAGGTTGCAATGTTTAGAGCTATCAAACAACATGCTATAGGAAATTATCATGGCAAACAAAGGCATGGAATGAATATACTAATTGCATAGAACAAAAGTCCCTTACTGATCATGAGCCAAAAAGGAGCAGAAGATATGATGGCACCCATGTAAACATGGCAAGTTATACGACAGGTTCATACATGGCAGGAACAACAATAAGTAGGCATGTTAGTGAGCTTGAACCACTCACCACAGAGCAATACATGGCATGGCAAG
Organism: Aegilops speltoides; assembly: GCA_021437245.1. Lineage (NCBI taxonomy): Eukaryota > Viridiplantae > Streptophyta > Magnoliopsida > Poales > Poaceae > Aegilops > Aegilops speltoides. Next base: position 159,958,399 of record CM038143.1, on the reverse strand, counting down.
GCAACCAACAGTAAGAATTCATGTTTACGAAGCTAAGCATGGCAAGAGCAAGTTCATACGGTGCACGGATCACTAGCAAAACACATGGCCAAAACTGAACTTAATGTTAACAGGCTGACAGCAACAATATTTAGCAAGTTTGGAGCAAGATAACAACAAGCTACAGCAGGCTACAAATGCAACCAGGGGCATGAATGGATAGATCATGACATGTATAACAAAACATCCTTAGTGAACATCTCCAGATTATGCATAGAATGACTTGTAGCAGCAGGTTTTCATAGCAACAAACTATAACAGAATCTGCCTAGCAAAACAACAACAACAAGTACACTACTTAACAAGCTTGATGCACTCACTACACAACTCACAAAAATAAATGGATGACACCAATGTGAAGATGGCATGACATAGTTCAAAACACATGTAGACATCAACCCCATAGGATGCACACATCAAACATGGCAAAAAATGACAAATGAGCATGTTATAACAGTTTCAGCAGATTAACATCAACATGCACTCTTCCAACAGCATTTCGGGCATCAAGATGAGCTCAAATGAAAATGATGCAATGGAATGAAATTAATTACCCATCGAGACGAACAATTTTACATATTACACGCATGAAACGGAGCAGTATGCACGGAGTTATGATGCGATGAACATGGCATGATAATGTAAATAACAGGGACTTAGCGGAACCGGGGTCAACCTCCGAAAACGAATCTAGATCTGGGCATGGACTTTGAGGTTTGCCGGTCTTCTCACCGGAGTTGAGGGAGAGGAAGCCGGAGGGAGGCGGCGGCCGGATCCGCGCGAGGAGGCCGGAGAGGCCGGGACGGCGGCGCGGGCCGGGCGGCACCGGTTCAAAGTGAGCGAGGTGGGGCAGCGGCGCAGGTGGCGAGGAGATGCTGGCGGGGCGGGCGGCGCGGGTCTTGGCGGCGGGTGGATCGGCGCGGGGGCGCTGGGCGACGGAGGGCACGACGGCGCGGGCGCGGGGTCCGCGACCAACAGGGGCGAGGCCGGGGGTGCCGGCGGCGAGGCGTAGGGCACGCTGGTCGAAGGACGGTGCCGGGATGGGCCGAACCGTGGTGGGCGCGCGAGGAGCGGGATGCGGCGCGGGCGCTGGTCAGGCGGGCCCGATTCGCCCACGGTGGGTCGGATCCGGACCCGACGGGCTCGGGCGGCGTGGGACGACGGCGGGGACAGGTGGCGCGAGGAGAGTGGCTGCGGGCGGCGGCGCGGACATGTCCGGCGCGGGCGGACACGTCCGGCTGCGGGAGGAAGAGGAAAGGCTAGGGTTAGGGTGGAATGACCCGAAAATTTCTGGGGAGGTCTAGTTTTATAGGTAGAGGGAGCTAGGAGAGTCCAAATGAGGTGCGGTTTTCGCCCACACGATCGTGATCGAACGACCGAGAGCATGGAGGGGAGTTTGCTAGGTTTGGGCCACTTTGGAAGGGGTGTTGGGCTGCAACACAAAGAGGGCTTTTACGGCTACCCGGTTAACCGTTGGAGTACCAAACGACCTCCAAATGGCACGAAACTTGACAGGCGGTCTACCGGTGGTATACCAAGGCCACTTGGCAAGGCTCGGTCCATTCCGAGAAAGTTTAACACCCGCTCACCAAAAGAGACAAGAAGGGGACGCCGGGTGACATAAGAGTGTCGGATTGCAAAACGGACAACGGGGAAAATGCTCGGATGCATGAAACGAACATGTATGAAAAATGAGATGCACATGATGACATGATATGAAATGCATATGATGACATGGCAAAGTGCAACACGCAAGCAAATGACATGGCAATGACGGCGAATAATTGGCGAACACCTGGCGCATCGAATCCGGGGCATTACAAGTGCGCCTGGCCACTCTGGCTGAGCGCACTCGTGTGGAGAATCTCCAACATTCTCTCGACGAGCGTGCTCGTCGACTGATCCCTGAGTCCAGTCGACGTCCATGGCAATTGTTTATACCGGAAACTCAGGTATTTTGTACACTGATTTAGAATCTTGCGGCCGCTGCACGTATTGCGGAGTCCATTCAACCGTCCCGTTCGGAGGCTAGAAGAGGCTTGGAACAGATCAGAACGCTGCTCCGAGCAGCAGGAGACCAGAACTCCGTTGTGTCCCAGTCGCAGAACAGAATCCACAGCAGATCAGTTGGAGCAGACACCGTTCAGTCGTCACACAGTCCTAGGTCGCCTTTGAGGCATGGAGGTCATGACCACCGCCAGGATCAGCACCTAGGAAGAGCTCATGGAGAATATGGTCGTGAGTACGCCCGCGACAATCACCATCGAGCGCCTTCGCCCCTTCTGAGGGACGGGTCATACGCGCCCCAGCGACATGATGATAGGCGTCCGTATGGGAATGACCACAGAGTTCCATTCGACCCCAGAGAACCCGGCTTCGATGCAAGGTCCGTCCTTGGGTAGGGTTTGGTCGACCGGAACAGCGCATACAAAGAAGGGTTGGATCATGACAGACCCAGTGGAGGCAGAGTCCACGTTTCTGGCCCAGAGTGTTTCGGAAGAGCCATCAGAGCCACTGAGATTCCTCATAACTTCAGACTGGCGACTGGCGTCAGTAAGTTCATAGGAGAGTCGAAGCCCGATACTTGTCTTGAAGACTACCGAGTGGCTGTGCGCATTGGTGGCGGCAACGATGAGGTGGCCATGAAGCACCTTCCTCTGATGCTTGAAGGTTCTGCCAGGGCTTGGCTGAATCAGTTGGCCCCTAGGAGCATTTTGAATTGGGATGAGTAAGCCCAAGTGTTCACCAGAACATTTGAGGGCACGTTCTCGAGACCTGCTGGTCTACCAGAGTTGCAGCATTGCGTGCAGAAACCGAATGAAACCCTGATAGACTATATCCAGAGATGGATCACTCTGTACCACACAGTGGAGAATGTGTCAGATCACCAAGCAGTCTGTGCCTTCAAAGAAGGCGTTCGCTACAGAGAGCTCAATCTGAAGTTCGGTCGGACTGGAGATATGTCTTTGACTCGGATGATGGAGATTGTCACCAAGTACACTAACGGCAAAGAGGAGGATCGACTCAGGAGTGGCAAGCACAAAACAGTCGCCCAGGACACCAGAGGAGGAAATTCCAGTCGGAAGCAAAAGCGTAAGGCTGAGGCGGCAGGTCTTGCCGAGGCAACAGTGTTGAATCAAGGAAAGTTCAAAGGGAAACCCAAAGGGCCTTGGATCCCTAAGAAAGTGAAGGACCAAGAAGGAAATGATGTGATGGATTTGCTGTGTCATATTCACACCAAGAAGGATGAGGAGGGGAACCTGATTCTCCCCAAGCATACCACTTGACAATGTCGACTCCTAATTCAGAACTTCCGAGAGAGTAAACCCAATGATAAGGACAAAGAGTTTGAGAAGGAAGAAGAAGATAAGGATGATGATGGTGGTTACCCCAATGTCAATGCCACCTTGGTGATTTTTGCCGATATCGAGAGCAAAAGTCGACTGAAGGTCATTAACAGAGAGGTAAACATGGTTGCTCTGGCAACACCAAAGTATTTGAAGTGGTTAAAAAACCCCATTACATTCGACCAATCCGACCACCCGGCACGCGTAGCTGCCCCTGGGCGGCAAGCGCTGGTGGTCGACCAAGTTGTGGGAGGCACCCGGCTGACCATTGTTCTGATGGATGGTGGCAGTGGTCTGGATATTCTGTATGTTGAGGCCCTCAAAGGAATGGGCATTCCGATGTCTAAACTCAGCGAGAGCAACATGCGGTTCCATGGAATCATCCCAGGAAAGAAAGCCGAATCACTCGGCCAGATCACTTTTGACGTGGTTTTCGGCGATGAGAAGAATTTCTGCAAGGAGAAGTTGGCGTTTGAGGTTGTGGATTTCCAGAGTGCCTATCGTGCCATTCTGGGCAGACCTGCCTATGCTAGATTTATGGCTCGACTGTGTTATGTATATCTCAAGATGAAGATGCCTGGCCCTAGAGGCATGATAACGGTTTCCAATAACCGTCAAGGAGCAGAAGACTGTCTTCAGGACGGTGCAAAGATTGCAGATGAGCAGATGGCAGCAGTAGAGTTTCAAGAGTACCAGAAAACTGCAGATCCGAGTGATTTGCTGCGTGCTAAGAGGCTTGCCTCAGAGTCCGCATTTCAGTCGGCCGGCGAGACCAAGCTAGTCCATGTTCACCGGACCGACCCCAATGCTGCTCGACCCATATCTCAACAACGCTCGATAGCAAATAGGAAGAAGCGCTCATCTAGTTCCTCCGTGAGAACTGGGACATCTTTGCATGGAAGCCATCTGACATGCTAGGTGTACCCAGGGAGCTGGCTGAGCATCATTTGTGAGTCGACCCAAAAGTAAAACCTGTTAAGGAGCATCTCCGTCGGTCCTCCACGGAGAAGAGAAAGACCATAGGCGAGGAGGTGGCTCGGCTCCTGGCTGCTGAGTTCATCCGCAAGATATACCACTCCGAGTGGCTCGTCAATGTCCTTATGGTTCCCAAGAAAGACAAATCACTCTGAATGTGTGTGGACTTCAAGCACACCAATCGGGCCTGCCCGAAAGATCATTTTCCTCTGCCCCGCATCGACCAGATAGTCGACTCAACTGCGGGATTTGAGCAACTATCCTTCCTGGACGCTTATTCCGGGTACCATCAGATCCGACTGTATGGACCCGATGAGATAAAGACGGCTTTCATTACCCCATTCGGGTGTTTTTGCTGTGTTACTATGCCCTTTGGCCTCAAGAATGCTGGTGCCACATTCATGCGCATGATTCAGAAGTGCTTGCATACTCAAATCAGTCGGAATGTGGTAGCATACATGGATGACATAGTGGTTAAGTCACGCAAAAGTTTCGAACTGCTGGCTGTCTTTGCTAAAACCTTTGCCAACCTGAGAAGGTACGATATCTGATACGTCGCCAACATATCTATAATTTTTGATTGTTCCATGCTATTATATTACCCGTTTTGGATGTTTATGGGCTTTACTTTACACTTTTATATCATTTTTGGGACTAACCTACTAAGCGGAGGCCCAGCCCAAATTGCTGTTTTTTTGCCTATTAATATCGAACGGAGTCCAGCGGAATAAAACCTTCGGAAACGATCTTTTTGGAACAAACGTGATCCAGAGGACTTGGAGTGGAAGTCAAGAAACAAGCGGGGCAACCACGAGGGTGCCCACCTGTAGGGGGCGCGCCCCCCACCCTCGTGGGTCCCTCGAGTGTCCACCGACCTACTTCTTCCTCCTATATATACCCACGTACCCTGAAAACATCAGAAGTGACCACGAAAAACTATTTCCACCGTCGTAACCTTCTGTATCCGCGAGATCCCATCTTGGAGCCTCCGCCGGCGCTCAGCCGGAGGGGGAATCGATCATGGAGGGCCTCTACATCATCTCCAAGGCCCTTCCGATGAGTTGTGAGTAGTTTACCACAAACCTTCGGGTCCATAGCTATTAGCTAGATGGCTTCTTCTCTCTCTTTGAATCTCAATACAAAGTTCTCCTTGATCTTCTTAGAGATCTATTCGATGTAACTCTTTTTGTGGTGTGTTTGTCGAGATCCAATGAATTGTGGGTTTATGATCAAGTTTATCTATGAGAAATATTTGAATCTCCTCTGAATTCTTTTATGTGTGATTAAGTTATCTTTGCAAGTCTCTTCGAATTATCAGTTTGGTTTGGCCTACTAGATTGATCTTTCAGAAGTGCTTAGCTTTGGGTTCAATCTTGCGGTGTCCTTTCCCAGTGACAGCAGGGGCAACAAGGCACGTATTGTATTATTGCCATCGAGGATAAAAAGATGGGGTTTATATCATATTGCATGAGTTTATCCCTCTACATCATGTCATCTTTCTTAATGCGTTACTCCGTTCTTTATGAACTTAATACTCTAGATGCATGCTGGATAGCGGTCGATGTGTGGAGTAATAGTAGTAGATGCAGAATCGTTTCGGTCTACTTGTCACGGACGTGATGCCTATATACATGATCATGCCTAGATAATCTCATAATTATTCGTTTTTCTATCAATTGTTCGACAGTAATTTGTTCACCCATCGTAATACTTATGCTATCAAGAGAAGACACTAGTGAAACCTATGGCCCCCGGGTCTATCTCTTATCATATAAGCTTTCAATCTACTTTTATTTGCATCTTTTACTTTTCCAATCTATATCATAAAAATACCAAAAATATTTATCTTATCATATTATCTCTATCAGATCTCACTTTCGCAAGTGGCTGTGAAGGGATGGACAACCCCTTTATTGCGTTGGTTGCGAGTTCTTGTTTGTTTGTGTAGGTGCGTGGGACTTTTGAGGAGTCTCCTACTAGATTGGTACCTTGGTTCTCAAAAACTGAGGGAAATACTTACGCTACTATTGCTGCATCACCCTTTCCTCTTGAAGGAAAACCAACGCAAGCTCAAGATGTAGCAAGAAGGATTTCTGGCGCCGTTGCCGGGGAGGTCTTCGCTCAAGTCAAGACATACCAAGTACCCATCACAAACTCATCTCCCTCGCATTACATTATTTGCCATTTGCCTCTCGTTTTCCTATCCCCCACTTCACCCTTGCCGTTTTATTCACCCTCTCTTTCCCAATCTCCTCTCTCTTTCGCTTGCCTTTTTGCTTGATTGTGTGTTGGATTACTTGTCGTGATGGCGCAAGATAATACCAAGTTGTGTGACTTTTCCAATACCAATAATAATGATTTCCTTAGTACTCCGATTGCTCCTCTTAATGATGTTGAGTCTTGTGAAATCAATGCTGCTTTGCTGAATCTTGTTATGAAAGATCAATTCTCCGGCCTTCCTAGTGAAGATGCCACTACCCATCTAAACAACTTTGTTGATTTGTGTGAGATGCAAAAGAAGAAAGATATGGATAATGATATCGTTAAATTGAAGTTATTTCCGTTTTCACTTAGAGATCGTGCTAAAGTTTGGTTCTCGTCTTTGCCTAAGAATAGTATTGATTCGTGGAATAAGTGCAAAGATGCTTTTATCTCTAAGTATTTTCCTCCCGCTAAGATCATCTCTCTTAGGAACGACATTATGAATTTTAAACAACTTGATCATGAGCATGTTGCTCAATCTTGGGAAAGAATGAAATTGATGATTCGCAATTGCCCTACTCATGGTTTGAATTTATGGATGATCATACAAAGTTTTTATGCCGGATTGAATTTTGCTTCTAGAAATCTTTTAGATTCGGCCGCGGGAGGCACGTTTATGGAAATCACATTAGGAGAAGCTACTAAACTCCTTGATAACATTATGGCCAATTATTCTCAATGGCACACCGAAAGATCTACTAGTAAAAAAGTGCATGCTATAGAAGAAATTAATGTTTTGAGTGGAAAGATGGATGAACTTATGAAATTGTTTGCTACTAAGAGTGCTTCTATTTGTCCCAATGATATGCCTTTTTCTACTTTGATTGAGAATAATAATGAATCTATGGATGTGAATTTTGTTGGTAGGAATAATTTTGGTAACAATGCTTATAGAGGAAACTTTAATCCTAGACCGTTCCCTAGTAATTCCTCTAATAACTATGGAAATTCCTACAATAATTCTTATGGTAACTTTAATAAGATGGCCTCTGATTTTGAAAATAGTATTAAAGAATTTATGATCTCTCAAAAGAATTTTAATACCTTGCTCGAAGAAAAATTGCTTAAAGTGGATGATTTGGCTAGGAACGTTGATAGACTTTCGCTTGATGTCGATTCTTTGAAACTTAGATCTACTCCTCCTAAGCATGATATCAATGAGTCTCTCAAAGCTATGAGAATTTCCATTGATGAGTGCAAAGAAAGAACCGCTAGATTGCGTGCTAAGAAAGATTGCTTTGTAAAAGCGTGTTCTTCTAGTTTCCATGAAAATAATGATGAAGATCTAAAAGTTATTGATGTGTCCCCTATTAAATCTTTGTTTTGCAATATGAATCTTAATTATGATGGGACTGGAGATGAGTCAACTTTAGTTAAAAGGCGTCCCAATGATTCAGAGTTTTTAGATCTTGATGCTAAATTTGGTAAAAGTGGGATTGGAGAGGTCAAGACTTTAAATAGCATTGAACCCAGTGTCTTGGATTTCAAGGAATTTAATTATGATAATTGTTCTTTAGTAGATTGTATTTCCTTGTTGCAATCCGTGTTGAATTCTCCTCATGCTTATAGTCAAAATAAAGCTTTTACCAAACATATTGTTGATGCTTTGATGCAATCTTATGATGAAAAACTTAATTTGGAAGTTTCTATACCTAGAGAACTTAATGATGAGTGGGAACCTACTATAAAAATTAAAATTAAAGATCATGAGTGTTATGCTTTATGTGATTTGGGTGCTAGCGTTTCCATGATTCCGAAAACTTCATGTGATATTCTAGGTTTCCATGATCTTGATGATTGCTCTTTAAATTTGCACCTTGCGGATTCCACCATTAAAAAAGCTATGGGAAGGATCAATGATGTTCTTATTGTTGCAAATAGGAATTTGGTGCCCGTAGATTTTATCGTTCTTGATATAGATTGCAATCTTTCATGTCCTATTATTCTTGGTAGACATTTCCTTAGAACGATTGGTGCAATTATTGATATGAAGGTAGGGAATATTAGATTCCAATTTCCATTAAGGAAAGTCACGGAACACTTTCCAAGAAAGAAAGTTAAATTACCTTATGAATCTATCATGCGAGCTACTTATGAATTGAGTGCCAAAGATGGTACTACTTAGATCTATTCTCGCTTTTATGCATAGCTAGGGGCGTTAAACAATAGCGCTAGGTTGGAGGCAACCCAATTTTATTTTAGTTTTTTGTTTTTGCTTCTGTTTAGTAATAAATATTTCATCTATCTTCTGTTTAGATGTGTTTTTATGTTTTAATTAGTGTTTGTGCCAAGTAGAACCTATAGGATAACCTATGGTGATAGTTAATTTGATTCTGCTGAAAAACAGAAACTTTGCATGCACGAAAATAATTTTAGTAATTCACAGAAACGTGATTTTGCGTTGATTCTTTTTTCTGTATATCAATAGACAAATTTCCCAGGACTTCCTATTTTGGTAGGATTTATAGAGTTCCATAAGTATTCGGGAGTTACAGATTTCTACAGACTGTTCTGTTTTTGACAGATTCTGTTTTTCGTGTGTTGTTTGCTTATTTTGATGCATCTATGGCTAGTATGTAGGGCTATGAACCATAGAGAAGTTGGAATACAGTAGGTTTAACACCAATATAAATAAATAATGAGTTCAATACAGTACCTTATGTCGCGGTTTTTCTTTCTTGCACTAACGGAGCTTATGAGATTTCCTGTTGAGTTTTGTGTTGTGAAGTTTTCAAGTTTTGGGTAAAGATTTGATGGATTATGGAATAAGGAGTGGCAAGAGCCTAATATTGGGAATGCCCATGGCACCCCAAGATATTCAAGGATAACCAAAAGCCTAAGCTTGAGGATGCCCCGGAAGGCATCCCCTCTTTCGTCTTCGTCTATCGGTAACTTTACTTGGAACTATATTTTTATTCGCCACATGATATGTGTTTTGCTTGGAGCGTCTTGTATGATATTAGTCTTTGCTTTTTAGTTTACCACAATCATCCTTGCTGTACACACCTTTTTGGAGAAACCCACTTGATTGGAATTTCTTAGAATACTCTATGTGCTTCACTTATATCTTTTGAGGTAGATAAATTTTGCTCTAGTGCTTCACTTATATCTTTTAGAGCACGGCGGTGGCTTTATTTTGTAGAATTTTTTAATCTCTCATGCTTCACTTATATTATTTTGAGAGTCTTTTAGAACAGCATGGTATTTTCTATGGTTATAAAATTGGTCCTAGAATGATGGGCATCCAAGTTGGGTATAATAAAAACTATCATAGGAAGTGAATTGGATGCTATGATCAATTTGATACTTGATAATTTTTTTGAGACATGGAGGTGGTGATATTGGAGTCATGCTAGTTGGGTGATTATGAATTTAAAGAATGCTTGTGTTGAAGTTGGCAAGTCCCGTAGCATGCACGTATGGTAAAAGTTGTGTAACAAATTTGAAACATGAGGTGTTCTTAGATTGTGCATCCTTATGAGTGGCGGTCAGGGACGAGCGATGGTCTTTTCCTACCAATCTATCCCCATAGGAGCAGTGCATAGTGCTTGGTTTTTGATGACTTGTAGATTTTTGCAATAAGTATATGAGTTCTTTATGACTAATGTAGAGTCCATGGATTATACGCACTCTCACCCTTCCATCATTGCTAGCCTCTCGGTACCGTGCATTGCCCTTTCTCACCTTGAGAGTTGGTGCAAACTTCGCCGGTGCATCCAAACCCCGTGATACGATACACTCTATCACACATAAACCTCCTTATATCTTCCTCAAAACAGCCACCATACCTACCTATTATGGCATTTCCATAGCCATTCCGAGGTATATTGCCATGCAACTTTCCACCATTCCGTTCATCATCATGACACACATTATCATTGTCATATTGCCTTGCATGATCATGTAGTTGACATCGTATTTGTGGCAAAGCCACCATGCATAATTTTTCATACATGTCACTCTTGATTCATTGCCCATCCCGATACACCGCCGGAGGCATTCATATAGAGTCATACCTTGTTCCAGTATTGAGTTGTAATTCATGAGTTGTAAATAAATAGAAGTGTGATGATCATCATTATTAGAGCATTGTCCCCAAATAAAAAAAGAAAGGCCAAATAAAAAAAGGCCAAAAAAGAAGAAAGGCCAAAAAAAGGGAAGGCCCAAAAAAATATAAAAATAAAAGGGGGGCAATGTTACTATCTTTTTCCACACTTGTGCTTCAAAGTAGCACCATGTTCTTCATATAGAGAGTCTCATATGTTGTCACTTTCATATACTAGTGGGAATTTTTCGTTATAGAACTTGGCTTGTATATTCCTACGATGGGCTTCCTCAAAATTCCCTAGGTCTTCGTGAGCAAGCAAGTTGGATGCACACCCACTAGTTTCTTATGTTGAGCTTTCATATATTTATAGCTCTAGTGCATCCATTGCATGGCAATCCCTACTCCTCATGTTGACATAATTTGATGTGAATATCCATAGCCCGTTGATTATCCTCGTCAATGTGAGACTTTCTCTTTTTTGTCTTCTCCATACAACCTCCATCATCATATTCTATTCCACCCATAGTGCTATATCTATGGCTCATGCTCATGTATTGCATGAGAGTTGAAAAAGTTTGAGATTATTTAAGTACGAAACAATTACTTGGCTTGTCATCGGGGGTGTGCAAGATGGGAGCATTTTTCTGTGACGAAAATGAAGCATAGCCTAACTATTTGATTTTGTAGGGATGAACTTTCTTTAGCCATGTTATTTTGAGAAGACATGATTGCTTTGATTAGTATGTTTCAAGTATTACTATTTCTGATGTCAATATGAACTTTTATTTTGAATCATTTGGATCTGAACATTCATGCCACAATAAAGAAAATTACAAAGAGAATTATGCTAGGTAGCATTCCACATCAAAAATTCTGTTTTTATCATTTACCTACTCGGGGACGAGCAGGAATTTAGCTTGGGGATGCTTGATTGTCTCCAACGTATCTATAATTTTTGATTGTTCCATGCTATTATATTACCCGTTTTGGATGTTTATGGGCTTTACTTTACACTTTTATATCATTTTTGGGACTAACCTACTAACTGGAGGCCCAGCCCGAATTGCTGTTTTTTTGCCTATTTCAGTGTTTCGAAGAAAAGGAATATCAAACGGAGTCCAAACGGAATAAAACCTTCGGAAGCGATCTTTTTGGAACAAACGTGAACCAGAGGACTTGGAGTGGAAGTCAAGAAACAAGAGAGGCGGCCACGAGGGTGCTCGGCGCGCCCCCTACAGGTGGGCACGCCCCCCACCCTCGTGGGCCCCTCGAGCGTCCACCGACCTACTTCTTCCTCCTATATATACCCACGTACCCAAAAAACATCAGAAGCGACCACGAAAAACTATTTCCATTACCGTAACCTTCTGTATCCGCGAGATCCCATCTTGGAGCCTTCACCGGCGCTTCGTCAGAGGGGGAATTGATCACGGAGGGCCTCTATATCATCTCCAAGGCCCTTCCGATGAGTTGTGAGTAGTTTACCACAGACCTTCGGGTCCATTGTTATTAGCTAGATGGCTTCTTATCTCTCTTTGAATCTCAATACAAAGTTCTCCTTGATCTTCTATGAGATCTATTCGATGTAACTCTTTTTGGGTGTGTTTGTCGAGATCTGATGAATTGTGGGTTTATGATCAAGTTTATCTATGAGAAATATTTGAATCTCCTCTCAATTCTTTTATGTGTGATTAAGTTAGCTTTGCAAGCCTCTTTGAATTATCAGTTTGGTTTGGCCTACTAGATTGATCTTTCTTGCAATGGGAGAAGTGCTTAGCTTCGGGTTCAATCTTGCGGTGTCCTTTCCTAGTGACAGCAGGGGCAACAAGGCACATATTGTATTGTTGCCATCGAGGATAAAAAGAAGGGGTTTATATCATATTGCATGAGTTTATCCCTCCACATCATGTCATCTTTCTTAATGCGTTACTTTGTTCTTTATGAGCTTAATACTCTAGATGCATGCTGGATAGCGGTCGATGTGTGGAGTAATAGTCGTAGATGCAGAATCGTTTCGGTCCACTTGTCACGGACGTGATGCCTATATACATGATCATGCCTAGATAATCTCATAATTATTCGTTTTTCTATCAATTGCTCGACATTAATTTGTTCACCCACCGTAAGTACTTATGCTATCAGAGAAGCCACTAGTGAAACCTATGGCCCTCGGGTCTATCTCTTATCATATAAGCTTTCAATCTACTTTTATTTGCATATATTACTTTTCCAATCTATATCATAAAAATACCACAAATATTTATCTTATCATATTATCTCTATCAGATCTCACTTTCGCAAGTGGCCGTGAAGGGATTGACAACCCCTTTATTGCGTTGGTTGCGAGTTCTTGTTTGTTTGCGTAGGTGCGTGGGACTTTTGAGGAGCCTCCTACTGGATTGATACCTTGGTTCTCAAAAACCGAGGGAAATACTTACGCTACTATTGCTGCATCACTCTTTCCTCTTCAAGGAAAACCAACGCAAGCTCAAGACGTAGCAATATCAAGTCAATCCATCAAAGTGCACATTCGGAGTCCGAGGCGGAAATTTACTCGATTTTCTCATTTCCGGACGAGGGATCGACGCAAATCCACAGAAGATTGGCACAATCCTCCGAATGAAATGCCCAGTGCGTGTGCATGACATTCAGAATCTTACTGGTTGTTTGGCTACATTGAGCCGATTCATCTCACGCCTCGGTGAAAAGGCACTGCCTCTTTACCGACTGATGAAGAAATCTGACAAGTTCGAGTGGAATGACGAAGTTGAAGCAGCATTTGAGGAGCTCCAAGCCCTGCTTTCCACCCAGCCGGTGCTTGCTGCTCCGGTTAGCAAGGAGCCTCTGCTGCTTTACATCACAGCCACGGGATAAGTTGTTAGCACAGTGCTCATAGTCGAGCGGGAAGAAGAAGGCATGGCCTTCAAAGTTCAGCGCCCCGTGTATTACATTTCAGAAGTCTAAACCCCATCTAAGTAGAGATATCCTCACTATCAGAAGCTTGTTTATGGGATTTACCTGACCACGAAGAAGGTTGCACATTATTTCTCTGATCACTCAATTTCAGTCGTCAGTGACGCTCCATTGTCAGAGATTCTGAATAATAGAGATGCAACTAGTCGAGTGGCAAAGTGGGCGATTGAACTTCTTCCTTTAGATATCAAATTTGAGGCAAAGAAGGCCATTAAGTCTCAAGCAGTTGCAGATTTCCTCGCGGAGTGGACAGAACAACAAGAGCCAACTCAATTCAGTCGGAACATTGGACCATGTTCTTTGATGGATCCAATATGTTAAATGGCTCTGGTGCAGGAGTGGTCTTAGTGTCCCCACGAGGAGACAAGCTCAGCTATGTCCTCCAGATTCACTTCGATTCTTCGAACAACAAAGATGAGTATGAGGCACTATTGTGTTAGTTGCGTATGGCCATTTCACTAGGCGTCCGGCGCTTGATGGTTTATGGCAACTCAGACCTAGTGGTTAACCAAGTAATGAAGGAACGGGATGATAGGAGTCCCGCGATGATAGGTTATTGCAATGTAGTGAGAAAGCTAGAGAAGAAGTTTGAGGGGTTAGAGCTCCACCACATACCACGAATCGAGAATCAAGCTGCTGATGATCTGGCAAAGATAGGTTCCACTTGGAAGCCTATCCCCAACAATGTGTTCTTGGAGCATCTCCATACCCCGTCAGTACAAGAATATCCCTTCAAGGAAGAGCCCCCACAACCGATAAGTTCAACCAACCCGACTGAGATCGAGGTTCCAGCCATGGTCGACCGGATGATGGAAGTCTTGGTGGTCACGCCCGATTGGACGGTACCGTACATCATGTACATTCTCAGAAAAGAGCTCCCAGATTATGAATACGAGGCTCGCCAGATAGTCCGTCGATTGAAAGCTTTCACCATGATGAAAGGGCAACTTTACAGAGAAAGTGTCACAGGAGTGGCTCAACGCTGCATCACCCCGGAAGAAGGCCGAATGATCCTAAATGACATCCACTCGGGGACCTGTGGTCACCATGCGTCCTCTCGGACCATCGTGGCCAAAGCATACCGAGCGGGATTCTATTGGCCTCGAGCAAATGAGATGGCGAAAGATATAGTTGACAAGTGCGCAGGTTCTACTCCAACATGTCCCACAAGCTTGCATCTGCCCTGAAGACTATTCCACTCGTCTGGCCGTTTGCAGTCTGGGGATTGGATATGGTTGGGCCCTTCAAGACCGGCGCGAGTGGTTTCACCCATTTACTCGTAGCAGTCAAAAAGTTCACCAAGTGGATCGAAGCCAAGCCCATCAAAAACCTTGGAGCAGGCATTGCCGTCAATTTCATCAAGGAGTTGATATTCAGATATGGAGTTCCTCACAGCATTATCACAGATAACGGCTCCAACTTTGATTCTGATGAGTTCAAGGCATTCTGTGCATCCCAAGGCACTCGGGTCAACTATGCGTCTATCGCACACCCGCAGTCGAATGGACAAGCAGAAAGGGCGAATGGTTTGGTCCTTCAAGGGTTAAACCCTTGACTGATGCACCATCTTAAGCATGTTGTTGGAGCTTGGGTGACTAAATTGCCGTCAGTCCTATGGGGGCTGAGAACAACGCACAACTGGTCGATTGATCGAACCACTTTCTTCCTGGTGTACGGCGCTGAGGCTATGCTTCCGAGTGACTTGCTACACAATGCTCCCCGAGTGGAACTGTTCTCAGAAGCTGAAGCAGAGCAAGCACGTGAAGACACAGTTGATCTCCTGGAGGAAGAGCGCGAGATGGCTTTGGTTCGGTCGACCATCTATCAACAAGATCTGCGTTGATTCCATGCTCGCAATGTCAGAGGTCGAGCATTTCAGGAAGGAGACCTTGTGCTCCGAGTGGTTCAGAAACGACCTCACAAGCTCACTCTGTCCTGGGAAGGTCCCTTCATCATCACCAAGGTGCTTCACAGTGGAGTGTACCACATTTACAACGTAGCCAAGAAAATGGACGAGCCACACGCATGGAACGCAGAGCTGCTTCGTCCTTTCTATACCTAAAATCACTCGACCCGACAAGTTGTAATAAAAGCACTTCTGTTTGTTTTCCAAAGATAAGATTTTTTATAGTATCTTAATGACCGGTTCCTCGTAATCACTTGTGTCCAAATCCCCAGTGGGTGGCTTAGCCGCGAACCTGATTCACCTAAGTTAAAAACATCCCGAGTGGAGAGCAATCCTCCCACTCGGGGGCTTAGCTGCGACCCCGTACTCGCCTAAGTTAAAAACATTCCGAGTGGAGAGCAATCCTCCCACTCGGGGGCTTAGCTGCAATCCCGTACTCGCCTAAGTTAAAAACATTTTGAGTCGAGAGCAATCCTCCCACTCGGGGGCTTAGCTGCGACCCTGTAATCGCCTAAGTTAAAAACATTCCAAGTGGAGAGCAATCCTTCCACTCAGGGGCTTAGCTACGACCCCGTACTCGCCTAAGTTAAAAACATTCCTTGTGGAGAGCAATCCTCCCACTCGGGGGCTTAGCTATGACCCCGTAATCGCCTAAGTTGAAAACTTTCGGAGTGGAGAGCAATCCTCCCACTTGGGGGCTTAGCTGCGACCCTGTAATCGCCTAAGTTAAAAACATTCCGAGTGGAGAGCAATCCTCCCACTCGGGGCTTAGCTGCGACCCCGAAATCGCCTAAGTTAAAAACATTCCGAGTGGAGAGCAATCCTCCCACTCGAAGGTCTAGCTACGACCCCGTAATCGCCTAAGTTAAAAACATTCTGAGTGGAGAGCAATCCTCCCACTCGGGGGCGTAGCTGCGACCCCGAAATCGCCTAAGTTAAAAATATTCCGATTGGAGAGCAATCCTCCCACTTGGAGGCTTAGACGCGACCCCGTAATCACCTAAGTAAAAAACATTCCGAGTGGAGAGCTGATACGCCCATTTTGCATCATGCTTTTATATCGATATTTATTGCATTATGGGCTGTTATTACACGTTATGTCACAATATTTAT
This sequence comes from Aegilops speltoides, assembly GCA_021437245.1. Lineage (NCBI taxonomy): Eukaryota > Viridiplantae > Streptophyta > Magnoliopsida > Poales > Poaceae > Aegilops > Aegilops speltoides. Next base: position 159,941,736 of record CM038143.1, on the reverse strand, counting down.
GGCTATTCTCTCATATTTTACAAGGTTTACATGAAGAGGGAGAATGCCGGCAGCTGGGATTCTAGGCTAGAAAAGGAGCAAATATTGGAGACATATTCTACACAGCTCCAAAAGTTCTGAAACTCCACAAAAGTCATTTTGGGAATTAATAAAAAATATTCAGCGAAAGAAATACCTGAGGGGGGCCACCCACCGCCCACGAGGGTGGGGGCGCGCTCTACTCCCATGGGCGCGACCCCTGCCTCGTGGGCCACCTGGCAGCCCTACGGTGCCCATCTTCTTCTATATGAAGTCTTTTACCCTGGAAAAAATCATAAGCAAGCTTGGCGGAACCTTGGCGGAACCAATCTAGGGCTCCGACGGAGTTGTTTTGCCGGGGAAACTTCCCTCTGGGAGGGGGAAATCATCACCATCGTCATCACCAACGATCCTCTCATTGGGAGGGGGTCAATCTCCATCAACATCTTCACCAGCACCATCTCCTCTCAAACCCTAGTTCATCTCTTGTATCAAATCTTTGTATCAAAACCCTAGATTGGTACCTGTGGGTTGCTAGTAGTGTTGATTACTCCTTGTAGTTGATGCTAGTTGGTTTATTTGGTGGAAGATCATATGTTCAGATCCTTAATGCATATTAATACCGCCCTGATTATGAACATGAATATGCTTTGTGAGTAGTTACGTTTGTTCCTAAGGACATGGGTGAAGTCTTGCTATTAGTAGTCATGTGAATTTGGTATTCGTTCGATATTTTGATGAGATGTATGTTGGCTCTCCTCTAGTGGTGTTATGTGAACGTCGACTACATGACACTTCACCATTATTTGGGCCTAGAGGAGGGCATTGGGAAGTAATAAGTAGATGATGGGTTGCTAGAGTGACAAAAGCTTAAACCCTAGTTTACAAGTTGCTTCGTAAGGGGCTGATTTGGATCCATACGTTTCATGCTATGGTTAGGTTTACCTTAATACTTATTTTGTAGTTGCGGATGCTTGCAATAGGGGTTAATCATAAGTGGGATGCTTGACCAAGAAAGGGCAGTACACAAGCACCGGTCCACCCACATATCAAATTATCAAAGTAACAAACGCGAATCATATGAGCGAGATGAAAACTAGCTTGACGATAATTCCCATGTGTCCTCAGGAGCACTTTTCTCATTATAAGAACTTGTCCAGGCTTGTCCTTTGCTAAAAAAAGGATTGGGCCACCTTGCTGCACCTTATTTTCTTTCATAGCTTGTTACCTGTTACAAATTATCTTATCACAAAACTATCTGTTACCTACAATTTCAGTGCTTGCAGAGAATACCTTACTAAAAACCGCTTGTCATTTCCTTCTGCTCCTCGTTGGGTTCGACACGCTTACTTATCGAAAGGACTACGATAGATCCCCTACACTTGTGGGTCATCAAGACTCTTTTCTGGCGCCATTGCCGGGAAGTGAAGCGCCTTTGGTAAGGGGAACTTGGTTAGGAAACATTTATATAGTGTGCTGAAATTTACTGTCACTTGTTACTATGGAACATAATCCTTTGAGGGGCTTGTTCGGGGTATCTTCGCCCCGACCAGTAGGGCAAAGAGTTTCTCCTCAACCTACTGAACCTACTGGAAATGTTTACTTTGAAATTCCTTCGGGTATGGTAGATAAATTGCTATCTAATCCCTTTGCAGGAGATGGAACATTACATCCCGGTTTACACCTTATCTATGTGGATGAAGTTTGTGGATTATTTAAGCTTGCAGGTATGCCTGATGATGTTATTAAGAAGAAGGTCTTCTCTTTATCTTTGAAGGGATACACATTGACATGGTATAGGCTATGTGATGATATGGGATCCTGGGACTATAAACGATTGAAATTGGAATTTCACCAGAAGTTTTATCCTATGCATCTTGTTCATCGTGATCGCAATTATATATATAATTTTTTGCCTCGCGAAGGAGAAAGCATCGCTCAAGCTTGGGGGAGGCTTAAGTCAATGTTATATTCATGCCCCAATCATGATCTCTCAAGAGAAATGGTTATTCAAAACCTTTATGCTCGGCTTTCTCCCAACAATCGCACCATGCTTGATACTTCTTGTGCTGGGTCTTTTATGATGAAGACTATTGAATTCAAATGGGATTTATTGGAAAGAATTAAATGCAACTCTGAAGATTGGGATTCCGACGATGGTAAGGAGTCAAGTATGACACCTAAGTTTGATTGTGTTAAATCTTTTATGGACACCGATGCTTTTCGTGGATTTAGCACTAAATATGGACTTGACTCTGAGATAGTAGCTTCTTTCTGTGAATCATTTGCTACTCACGTTGATCTCCCTAAGGAGAAGTGGTTTAAATATAATCCTCCCACCGAAGTAAAAATAGTTGCACCTATTAAGAAAAGACTATCACTTATACTGATCCTATTGGTCCTGCTACTTATATTGAGAAACCACCTTTCCCTGTTAGGATAAAGGATCATGCTAAAGCTTCAACTGTGGTTCGTAAGAGTAATACTTGAACATATACACCTCCTGAGCAAATTAAAGTTGAACCTAGTATTGCTATGGTTAAAGATATCTTGGTTGATAATATTGATGGGCATGTTATTTATTTCTGTAAACAAGCTGCTAGAATTGCTAGACCCGATGCTAAGAAACATAGACCCGTTGTAGGCATGCCTGCTATTTCTGTTAAAATACGAGATCATTGTTATTATGGCTGATGTGATATGGGTGCTAGTGCTAGTGCAATACCTTTTTCCTTATATGAAGAAATCATGCATGATATTGCACCTATCGAGGTAGAAGAAATTGATGTTACAATTAAGCTTGCCAATAGAGATACTATTTCACCAATTGGGATTGTTAGAGATGTTGAAGTCTTGTGGGGGAAGTTAAATATCCTGCTGATTTTCTTGTTCTTGGTTCCCCACAAGATGACTTTTGTCCCATTATATTTGGTAGACCATTCTTGAATACTGTTAATGCTAATATTGATTGCGAAAAAGATGTTACGATTGGCTTAGGAGATATGTCTCATGAGTTTAATTTTGCTAAATTTCGTAGATAACCCCATGATAAAGAATTGCCTAGTAAGGATGAAATTATTGGTCTTGCTTCTATTGCCGTGCCTCCTATAGATCCTATAGAACAATATTTGCTAGACCATGAAAATGATGTGTTTATGAATGAAAGAAGGGAAATAGATGAAGTATTCTTTAAACAAGGTCCTATTTTGAAACACAACTTACCTGTTGAAATCCTAGGGGATCCTCCACCACCCAAGGGTGATCCCGTGGTTGAGCTTAAACCATTACCTGATACCCTTAAATATGCTTATCTTGATGAAAAGAAGATATATCCTGTTACTATTTAGTGCTAAACTTTTAGAATAGGAAGAGGAAAGATTATTGAAAACTCTGAAGAAGCACTGTGCTGCTATTGGATATACTCTTGATGATCTTAAGGGCATTAGTCCCACTTTATGTCAACACAAAATAAAATTGGAAGAAGGCGCCAAACCAGTTATTGATCATCAACAACGGTTAAATCCTAAGATGAAAGAAGTGGTAAGAAAGGAAATACTAAAGCTCCTTGAGGCAGGTATAATTTATCCCGTTGCTGATAGTCAGTGGGTAAGTCCTGTCCATTGTGTCCCTAAGAAGGGAGGTATTACCGTCGTTCCTAATGATAAAGATGAATTGATCCCACAAAGAATTATTACAGGTTATAGGATGGTAATTGATTTCCGCAAATTAAATAAAGCTACTGAGAAAGATCATTACCCTTTACCTTTTATTGATCAAATGCTAGAAAGACTATCCAAACATACACATTTTTGCTTTCTAGATGGTTACTCTGGTTTCTCTCAAATACCTGTGTCAGCGGAGGATCAAGAAAAGACCACTTTTACTTGACCTTTTGATACTTTTGCTTATAGATGTATGCCTTTTGGTTTATGTAATGCACCTGCTACCTTTCGAAGATGCATGATGGCTATATTCTTTGACTTTGGTGAAAAGATTTGTGAGGTATTCATGGATGATTTCTCTGTTTATGGATCCTCTTTTGATGATTGCTTGAGCAACCTTGATCGAGTTTTGCAGAGATGTGAAGATACTAGTCTCATTTTGAATTGGGAAAAGTGCCACTTTATGGTTAATGAAGGCATTGTCCTGGGACATAAAATTTCTGAAAAAGGTAATGAAGTTGATAAAGCTAAGGTTGATGCTATTGAAAAGATGCTGTGTCCCAAGGACATTAAAGGTATAAGAAGTTTCCTTGGTCATGCCGATTTTTATAGGAGGTTCATTAAGGACTTTTCTAATTTTTTTAGGCCTCTGACTAATCTCTTACAAAAATATGTTCCTTTTGTCTTTGATGATGATTGTGTAGAAGCATTTGAAATACTTAAGAAAGCTTTAATTTCTGCACCTATTGTTCAGCCACCTGATTGGAATTTACCCTTTGAAATTATATGTGATGCTAGCGATTATGCTGTAGGTGCTGTTCTAGGACAAAGAGTTGATAAGAAATTAAATGTTATTCAATATGCTAGTAAAACTCTAGACACTGCCCAGAGAAATTATGCTACTACTGAAAAAGAATTCTCAGCAGTTGTATTTGCATGTGATAAGTTCAGACCTTATATAGTTGATTCTAAAGTAACTATTTACACTGATCATGCTGCTATTAAAAATCTTATGGAAAAGAAAGATGGTAAACCTAGACTTATTAGATGGGTTCTCTTGCTACAAGAATTTGATTTGCATATTATTGATAGAAAGGGAGCTGAGAACCCCGTTGCAGACAACTTGTCTAGGTTAGAGAATGTTCTGGATGGCCCACTACCTACTAATGATAGCTTTCCTGATGAACAATTAGCTGTGATAAATGCTTCTCGTACTGCTCCATGGTATGTTGATTATGCTAATTACATTGTTGCTAAATTTATACCACCTAGTTTCACATACCAGCAAAAGAAAAAGTTCTTCTATGATTTAAGACATTACTTCCGGGATGACCCACACCTTTATAAAGAAGGAGTAGATGGTGTTATTAGACGTTGTGTACCTGAGCATGAACAGGAATAGATCCTACGCAAGTGTCACTCCAAGGCGTATGGAGGACACCACGCTGGAGATAGAACTGCACATAAGGTATTGCAATCCGGTTTTGATTGGCCTACTCTCTTCAAAGATGCCCGTAAGTTTGTCTTGTCTTGTGATGAATGCCAAAGAATTGGTAATATTAGTAGACGTGAAGAAATGCCCGTAAGATGTTTGGGGCTTTCATTATATGGGACCATTTCCTGCCTCTAATGGGTATACACATATTTTAGTTGTTGTTGATTACGTTACTAAGTGGGTAGAAGCTATTCCAACTAGTGGTGCTGATCATAACACCACTATTAAGATGCTTAAAGAAGTTATTTTTCCGAGGTTTGGACTCCCTAGATACTTAATGACAGATGGTGGTTCTCATTTTATTCATGGTGCTTTTCGTAAAATGCTTGCTAAGAATGATGTTAATCATAGAATTGCATCTCCTTATCACCCACAATCTAGTGGTCAAGTAGAATTGAGTAATAGAGAGCTGAAATTAGTTTTGCAAAAGACTATTAATAGATCTAGAAAGAATTGGTCTAAGAAACTTGATGATACATTATGGGCTTATAGAACTGCATATAAGAATCCTATGGGTTAGTCTCCGTATAAAATGGTTTATGGAAAAACATGTCACTTACCTCTCAAACTTGAACATAAGGCATATTGGGCCATTAAAGAGCTCAATTATGATTTCAAACTTGCAGGTGAGAAGAGGTTATTTGACATTAACTCACTTGATGAATGGAGAACCCAAGCCTATGAGAATGCCAAGCTGTTTAAAGAAAAAGTTAAAAGATGGCATGACCAAAGGATAAAAAAGCGTGAATTTAATGTAGGTGATTATGTGTTGCTATTCAACTCTCGTTTGAGATTTTTTGCAGGAAAACTTCTCTCTAAATGGGAAGGCCCTTACATTATCAAGGAGGTCTATCGTTCCGGTGCCATAAAAATCAACAACTTTGAAGGCACAAATCTGAAGGTGGTGAACGGTCAAACAATCAAACATTATATCACAGGTAATCCTATAAATGTTGAAACTAATATTATTGAAACCGTAACCCCGGAGGAATACATAAGAGACACTTTCTAGAATGTTTCAGACTCTGAAAAGGAATAGGTATGTGGTACGGTAAGTAAACCGACTCCAAAACAGTTCTAATAACAATTTTTCTCCGTTTTGGAATATTTAAGAAAATAGGAAAATAAGTAGTCCGGGAAGGACACGAGGCTTCCATGATGGTGGAGGGCGTGCCCTACCCCCCTGGGCGCGCCCCTGCCTCATGGGCACCTCATGCGCTCTCCGGACCCCGTTTTCTTGCACGATACTTCTTTTGGTCGGTAAAAATTCAGTATATAATCTTCTGAAGGTTTTGACCACCGTATCACGCAAAAATCCTCTGTCTTTGTTTAGAGCTGTTTTTCTGATAGATCTAGAGCATCATGACGTCACCCTCCTCCAACAATGATGACAAGGATGATTGGTATTGAAGATAGAGCTGAAAAGAGAAGAACCTGGGGAGATCAGCCAGGATGATGGGATCAAGAAGGCCACGGAGGAACACTCGATGAATTTGAGTCTCCGATGGTAACTCCAATTTGTAAGCTACTAGTCTAATCTTCTCTAGTGTCACAAAAGGGCCAATGTACTTGAATGCGAACTTGGGGCATGGTCTGTTGACCACAGACACTTGCCTATAAGTGGAGAGCAGCAGGAAATACTACTTAGTTTGTCGGTAACTCTTGTGCTCTAGTGTCCACTGAATAAGAGTTTACTCCTCTTGTAGCCAAATTAGTTGTGTAGTAGAAATAGCCTCAACAGTAAATGCATGACGTACTCTAGATAATGCATCTGTCGCTCTATTTTCTATGCCCTTTTTATAGTGGAATTTGAACTGTAGACCAGCCCACTTAGTCATAGCTTTCTTTTGTACCTCTATGTGGAGTACCTCATCTTCTAAGTTGCACAAACTTTTGTGATCTGTTTTGATGACAGAGGGGCCTCTATTCACATATTATCTCCACTTATCCAGAACTATCATCACTACTAGACACACCTTTTCATAGACGAGCAACTTTTGATCATTAACTCCAAAACTTTACTATAATAAGCCACTAGATGCCCTTGCTATGAACTGCCCCAATTCCTGTGTCACCAGTTGCAATACTGAATGTTGGAAATATGCCCTAGAGGCAATAATAATTGTATTATTATATTTCCATATTCATAATTAAAGAATTTATATTCTATGATATAACTGCTATGGTCCTGGAATACGTGATTTAGTGGAAAACTCGTATGCACGTGTGAAATGATAAACGGTAAAATAAAAGGTTCCTAGTCTTGCCTCTAGGACTAGCACAAGTGTTGTTGGTGATCACGTTTTCCGGATCTTAGAATACCGTTAAGTGTTAAACAATAGTCCTAGAAAAAACTTTGAGATTAATACGTTGGAAGAACGATCATATTGAATCGATCCAATCTTGTCTGTTATGAATTGAGTTAATATCTCTTGTAATAAATTGTAATAACACAGAGTGTTAATGTGTAACTTCGCTCCTTAGACCATGAGAGTATCCTAATCACTTCTTACCGTATGGTGAGCTCTGGGGTTCCTCAAATGTCACCCGTAACACGGTGATCATAATGATAACTTACAAGTTCATCGAAAAGTTTGACAAGGGACTAGATAGCTTGAGAGTGAGACTTGTTCCTTCGAAGATGGAGAGATATTCTTAGGGCCCTCTTGGTGTGACGGCATCCATCATCGTCTGGACAGACACAAGCAACAACGTCACTAGGATGCCGGAACACGACAACAGAGACAAAGGAACAAAACCGGCAACGAGGATTTCAATATAGTGAGCATGTGTTGACTCAAGAGGATACCAATGCATCCTGGGTTTTGTAAAGTGTCGCGAAGCAAAGGGAACATCACATTATAACCAAAGGTTCACTTGAATATCATTCCTGTACTCATAGGGATCGACATAGACATCCACGGTTCCGCTATCGGCCATTGAACGAAGGGGTTTTCGTTCATGTCTATGAGTTACCGAACCTACGGGGTCACAAGCTTAAGGTAATCATGATATGCTAAGTGTTAGTAGGATGGGAGCAATGAGAATATATTTGTGGAATTGTTTCATTAATACCTGGAATAGTTTCGAGAGGATCCAGAAGCGTTTCGGGGTCACCTGAACGGTTTCGGGGAGTATCGGGTAATACCGTTTAATATATATAGCTGGAAAATATTTTTGAGGATGTTAAATTATATATAAAATAGTCTAAAATTATTTAGAACAATTTTATATTTAATTTAATATCAATGGGCCTTAAAAAGGCCAAGTGGAGTGATTGCTTGTAATCTGCGCTGGTAATTCCCCAAAGAGGAGGGGATGATGTAGCACAGCAAAGGTAAGTATTTCCCTCAGTTATGAAACCAAGGTTATCAATCCAGTAGGAGAACCAAGCAACACTATGTAAACAACACGTGCATAGAAACAACAAATACTTGCAACCCAACGCGTGAAGGGGTTGTCAATTTGTCAACGGTATTGAGATAGATTAAATTTTGTGAGATTTGATAAATAGATCTAACTAAAACACAAAATAAAATAAATAAAAGAAAACTGCACCAAGGTATTTTTGGTTTTGATATGATAGGAAATAGACCCGGGGGCCGTAGTTTTCACTAGAGGCTTCTATCAGAAAATAGCATACGATGGGTAAACAAATTACTGTTGGGCAATTGACAGAAAAGCAAATAATTATGACGATATCCAAGGCAATGATCATGTACATAGGCATCACATCCAAGATTAGTAGACCGAAACGATTCTGCATCTACTACTATTACTCCACACATCGACCGCTATTCAGCATGCATCTAGTGTATTAAGATCATGGAAAAGCGGGGTAATGTAATAAGAACGATGACATGATGTAGACAAGATAAACTCACATATAAACAAACCCCATCTTGTTACCCTTAATAGCAACGATACATGCGTGTCATGTATCCTTTCTGTCACTGAGATTGAGCACTGCAAGATCGAACCCATCACAAAGCACCTCTTCCCATGGCAAGAAAAATCAATCTAGTTGGCCAAACCAAACCAATAATTCGGAGAAGAAATACGAAGCTCTATAACGATCATGCACGAAAGAGTTCAAAGAAGACTCAAATAATATTCATGGATAGATTTAATCATAAACTCACAATTCATCGGATCCCAACAAACACACCGCAAAAGAGTTACATCAAATAGATCTCGAAGAACATCGATGATAACATTGTATTAAAGATCAACAAGAGAGAAGAAGCCATCTAGTTACTAACTATGGACCCATAGGTCTGTGGTAAATGACTCATGCATCATCGGAGGGGCAGCAAGGATGATAAAGAACCCATCTGTGATTGTCGCCCCCTAGCAGAGTGCTGGAAAAGGCCTCTAGATTGGATCTCGTGGTTCTGGAACTTGCGGCGGCTGAAAAAGTGTTTCCTCGACTCCCCAAGGGCTTTTGGGATTTTGGAGTATTTATAGAGGTGGACGTAGGTCAAGAAGCCTTCCATGGGACCCACTACCCATTAGGGCGCGCCAGAGGCCCCTAGCGTGCCCTGGTGTCTAGTGGGCCCCACGGGCCTCCTCTCGTCTGCTCTAGAAGCTTCTAGAGTCTCTTATCACCAGGAAAAAATCTCCAAAAAGTTTTGTGGCAATTGGACTTCGTTTGGTATTGATATTCTGCAAAGTAAAAAACAAGCAAAAAACAACACACTACAAAAAAATACACTTCCGTGATGATACATGTTTGTCATAGTAGGTCATTTTTTCTGTCATGCATGTACATCCATGACAATTTTATGACAGAATCAAGATAGTCATACCTGTGCTGTCGTAGAAGTGCTCCATGACATTACCAAAATTATCATCACGGAAGTGTCCACTTCCATGACGATAAATCGCGCGTCACAGAAGTGCTTTCGTAAGAAGTGACCAACGCGTGGCATCCACCGTAATGGAACGCCGTTAAGCTATCGGGTCCTGTTTTGGATCCGATAACCCGTTAACAGCCTGGACCAATGGGAAATTTGCACGTGTAAAATTCTGATTGGCCGGAGGAAACACGTGTCAGTTCGTCAGTGGGTCAGATAGGCGCATATGATATGTCGACACATGCGACGGCCCACCATCGGCCCATTTAGCTTACAAAGGCCACACCCGGACTGGCTAGCAAACCTGGTGATGATACCAAAGAAGGACAAATCCTGGCGCCTATGTGTCGATTCCAAGGACCTCAATAAGGCTTGCCCCAAGGATCCCTTCCCTCTACCCCGCATCGATCAAATAATCGACACTACCGCAGGACACGAATCATTGTGCTTCCTCAAAGCATACTCTGGATACCATCAAATCATCCGATCAAGCCGCAACGGCATTCATCACTCCATACGACACTTTCTGTTTCAACACAATGCCTTTCGGGCTCAAAAATGCCGGTGCAACCTACCAACGCATGATTCAAACATGCCTGGAAAAACAAATCGGCAAAACAGTTGAGGCATACATAGACAATGTGGTCATCAAGACCAGACACGTCGAATATTTAATAGACGACCTGAGGCTTACGTTCAATCTCCAAACATATGACATCAAGCTCAATCCGAAAAAATGCGTTTTCAGCGTTCCTACTGAAAAGCTCCCGGGCTTCATCGTTTCCAATAGAGGAATTGAAGCAAACCCAGCTAAAATCCGAGCTTTGTCATAGTTGGCTACCCCAACAGACCTCAAGCAAATCCAGAAATTAACTGGATGTGTGGCTGCCTTAAGCCGCTTTATCTCCCGATTGGGAGAAAAGGCACTACCTCTTTATCGCCTTCTTCGACGCACCGAACACTTCGAGTGGACGGATGCGGCTCCAGCCAGACTGGAAGAAATAAAGGCTCTCTTGGCCATCAACCCAATCCTGGCCGCACCGAACATTGGCGAACCTATGCTGTTATATATAGCTGCAACACATCAAGTTGTAAGCATAATGCTCGTCGTCGAACGAGAGGAGGACGGACATAAGTTCCCGCTTCAAAAGTCGGTGTACTACATATCCACTGTCCTCACGCCATGCAAGTCATGGTACCCACATTATCAAAACATAGCATACACGGTGTTTACGGCATCCCAGAAATTACGACACTACTTTCAAGAGTGTTCAATCATGGTGGCCTCTAAAGTACCACTCAACGATATAATAAATAACCACGATGCCATGGGCCAGATTGCTAAGTGGACCATCGAGCTCCTCCCATTCAACATTATATATAAACCACGATGAGCCATTAAATCGCAAGTACTGGCTGAGTTCATTACCGAATGGACAGAAGCCGAACTCCCTAAAGAGTATGGCGCATACTCCAATTGGATCATGCACTTCGACGGCTCTAAAATGCTGGCTGGTCTGGGAGAGGGCGTTGTCCTGACATCCCCCACTAGAGATACGGTCCCATACGTACTCCAAATACTATACACAGACTCCAATAATGTAGCCGAATACGAGGCTCTGTTGCACGGTCTTCGGATGGCAGTCTCCATGGGAATTCAACGCCTAGAAGTGCGTGGGGATTCGAACCTTGCAATATCACAAATAAATGGAGACTTCGACGCCAAGGACCTAAAAATGGCGGCTTACCGCAATGCCGTCCTCAAGATGTCAGCTCGGTTCAAGGGGCTCGAATTTCATCATGTGGTCCGAGAAAACAATCAAGCAGCGGATATCCTAGCCCGCATCGGTGCTAAGCGCGACCCCGTCCCACCTAACATCTTCTTGGAAAACCTGTTCAAGCCATCCGTGGTGTGGCAAGGGGAGACCAGCAAATATTAGTCCGGATCCGACCAGAACCCCAGATACCGAACACACTGACATAATCAGAGGCTCCGCCACCGAAATAACACCTTCGGCCCACGTAATCATGGCTGACAACCCCCTGGACTGAACCCTTCTTAGCCTACCTAAATAGGCAAGAACTCCCCGAGGTCCAAAATGAGGCATGTTGCATTGTGCGGCGCTCTAAAGCCTACAAGGCCCATGAGGGATAGCTTTATAAGAAAAGCACTACCGGAGTACTTGAAAGATGTATCTCTGAAGAGGAAGGGCGACAAGTATTGGCCGAAATTCATGCTGGACTCAGCGGCAATCACGCCGAAACTCGGGACCTTGTAAGCAAGGTGTTCCGGACAGGTTTTTACTGGCCGATAGCCCGAGCAGATGCACAGGACCTCGTCCAACATTGCATCAGTTGCCAGCTGTTCGCTAACCAAAGCCATATGCCACCCACCGCCCTCCAAACAATCCCCATAACTTGGCCCTTTGCGGTCTGGGGGCTTGATATGGTCGGACCCCTTAAAGGAGGAAGCCATAAGAAAAACTACTTGTTGGTCATGGTGGATAAATGCACCAAATGGATAGAGGCCAAACCAGTCAAAACAGCCGAATTCGGACCAGTGATAGACTTCATATCAGGGGTTGTACACTGTTACGGTGCCCCCCACAGCATCATCACCGACAATGCCTCCAACTTCACAGCCGACAAGGTGAAAACTTGGTGCGGCAACATGGGCATTAAGTTTGATTACACCTCCGTCTATCACCCAAAAACAAACGGTCAAGCCGAACGAGCAAATGGTCTTATTATGAGTGGCATCAAACCCAGACTAGTGCGATCCTTTAAGGAATCGGACACGCACTAGGTCGAGGAGCTCGACTCCGTACTATGGGGGCTGCGGACCACGCCAAATCGCACTACCGGATACACACCATTCTTCATGGTGTACGGCGCAGAGGCGGTATTGCCCTATGATATCATTCAAGACTCACCTCGAGTGCACATGTATGAATAGAGAGAAGCCGAGCTTGATCGGCAGGACAGTCTAGATGCCCTGGAGGAGGAGCGCGACGTTGCAAAAGCCCGTTCCGCATTCTATCAGCAACAAGCTCGCAGGTATCAAAGCAGAGAAGTACGGGCCAAAACTTATAACGTTGGCGAACTCATTCTACGCCTACCGGAGAATAAAAAGGACAAGCTCAAACCCAAGTGGGAGGGTCCCTTCATCATTGATAAAGTTCTTACCAGAGGAGCGTACCGCCTGCGTGATGCATCAGATAATCGACTCGAGCCGAACCCATGGAACGCGGCCAGTCTCCGAAGATTTTACGCCTAGGGCCGAACTCTATGTTCGTCCCCTTCCCTCTGCCTTTTTTATTACTATTATTTATATATATCCTCTATCTTTCCTCTCATGGCTCTGAAGCTTTAAAGTGTGACTCAACTACACACTCTTGACGCGCTATGCGTGCTCACTATAACTAGGGGCTTCTTATACATAAGCTTAATATAATTACCTTCAGGGCATCATGCCCACTGCATATGTGTCACTTTTCCATAGGTACCTTTTCTTCACCATTATATGCATCGATATGACTTAAGTTTTGGCCAAGCTGGATTGCCTGGCTCCTGTGTTTATGCCCTATGTTCCCGTTAGTTCAGCTAGGGCATAAGGGGATCACCTCTGCGATTGTTACTGCCGGGTATGCCGGACGTGTACCTCAGACTGGGTGAAGCCGAAAGCTAGCGTTCTTAAGGGAATATTCGGTCGGTGAACTAAAGATGTTTCTTACCTATTACAATACAAACCCCCAGATGTTTTATATACTGCATCTCTATTCACAGTTCGGACATGCACATTAATGCATGCATACCCAGGGAAAGAAAACCTTAACGGAACTATTCTCCCTCGAAGATGTTTCTTACTATCCATGTAATATAACATAGCTAGTTGGGTACTTGTCTGTTCAAGCACTTATGACCCCTGCGCCTGGTTTCCACGTGTACCCCGGTTTACATAACTGAGCGGGTATTCGGAAACACTCCGGACTGTTGGGTCCGGAGGCGGAAGCGAAAAGGTCCGCCATGACAAATGATTTACAATCCGGCTAGGAACAAAATATGTCAATTGAAGTACACAGTCACTTAGACCCACACTTCTTCTTCTATACCATCCAACAGGCTGTCTAGCCTACAATCATGTTGGGAATACTTTGAGGCTAATTCTACCTGGTCATATACCAGACTAACGGGAATCTCTTTCCCATCTGACCCTACAGGTCCAACCAGGGCCATGTGATTCGGATCGACCTTGGTGTACCGTGTTTTCACCATGGCCCACGCGTCCCTCGCACCTTGTCGGCAGGCCGATATCTTCCACAATTGGAAGCGCCGCCGCGCTCCCTTGAGCAATGTACAAGCTCCCCCATGCTTCCTGGCAGGGAGGCGGATGGCCAGAAGGCCATGGCAATACCCTGCATCACCTGCCGAACTTGTTCATGCAGTTGCAAAAGCTCTTGCAGAAGATCGCCTGAAGATCCGGGCATCTCCTCTCCAGGACGACCAGTCAGTATACCTACAGATGTAACTCTCTTAGCCTGTTTCTTCGCCGAACTATATCAAGGTTCGTTTTGAGCACATACTGAAAATGCCACGTTGAAGCCTCCTGTTCTCCTTCATGAAGTCCGCTAGCTGGGCCCGAACATCTTTCAATTCCACACCCAGCCGGGTATTGGCATCCTGGAGATCATTTTTCTCTCGCCAAACCCGTGTAAGCACACGCTCGCCAGCCTCTAGCTATCGTTGAGCTCGTTGTTCATCCTCTTGTAGGATCTCTGGATTCACTCCGGGATTGTCTGCGGAATCTATTGTTAGATCTGCAAACATGCCAAATACTAAATGGTACACGTAATTACGTTATTTTTTATCGATCAAGAAAAATATTACCAGATGAGGCCTTCTTGGATTCCTCCATTTCGTCGGTTGCAGCCCTTAGCCGGGCTTTGCACTCCTCTAGCTCTTGAGACAAATGGGTGTTCTTCTCTGTAAGAACCTATTCATACAATGATCCTTAAATCAGTTGTGCCAACTCTTTCAAGTCTCAGGGGCTACTGATATACATAATTATCAGATTTTTCTTACCCGTATATCTTTTAAATACTGGTGTGTGGCTCTAGCAAGCCCTTTTTGAGCAGCTTGGATGTGCGTGTCTCCCGAGTTGAAGGCATTGAATGCCTCTTCGGAGAAATTAGGGTCGCGGAGTGCGGCCCGCCGACACTGATGATTCATAGCGCTCTCCACTTCAGAATTTGTAGCGGATATTCTATCCGCATCCTCTGTAGGAGTACCGTCCGGCGCTGTCCCCACGTTAGCCGCCACCCTTGAGGCTGGTTCTGGAGTCCGGCTCGTAGAGGCGTGGCCGGTAAGATCTCCGGACACAGTCCGGCGAGTACTCTTTCTGCCAGGGCACAATGGACATTGTTATATTTTAAAGATGATAATCATGGAGCAGGTTTTAAATCATACCTCTGCGGTGGCGTCTCGGTCCTGACCGCCTTCCTTTTAAGCCTACCCGGCTTGGGCGACCCTTGTTGGTGAGTCGCCGCGGGTTCGGCACGGCGCCCCGATGGCCTTCCCTATAAAAGCACAATACATGTGTGGTGGCCCTCCCGATGGCCCTCCGGTTTTTCTTACATATGATGCAGAGAGTAGGCCAGGATAATCGGCAATGATGGCCACCAAGGCGCCATCATAGCTTGCCTGGTAAAACATCCTATCAACAAGCTCCACAAATATGTCTGGATCTTCTTCAAGTCCGGGGTCGAGGGCCCGGTTGTGGCCCTCTGGCTGTGGAGGCGGGCTGTGGACCTCTGATGACCCACAAGTATAGGGGATCTATTGTAGTCCTTTCGATAAGTAAGAGTGTCGAACCCAACGAGGAGCAAAAGGAAATGATAAGCGGTTTTCAGCAAGGTATTCTCTGCAAGTACTGAAATAAGTGGTAACAGATAGTTTTGTGATAAGATAAATTGTAACGAGCAACAAGTAACAAAAGTAAATAAAGTACAGCAAGGTGGACCAATCCTTTTTGTAGCAAAGGACAAGCCTGGACAAACTCTTATAATAGGAAAAGCGCTCCCGAGGACACATGGGAATATCGTCAAGTTAGTTTTCATCACGCTCATATGATTCGCGTTCGGTACTTTGATAATTTGATATGTGGGTGGACCGGTGCTTGGGTACTGTTCTTACTTGAACAAGCATCCCACTTATGATTAACCTCTATTGCAAGCATCCGCAACTACAACAAAAGTATTAAGGTAAACCTAACCATAGCATGAAACATATGGATCCAAATCAGCCCTTACGAAGCAACGATAAACTAGGGTTTAAGCTTCATCACTCTAGCAACTCATCATCTACGACATTTCCCAATGCCTTCCTCTAGGCCCAAATAATGGTGAAGTGTTATGTAGTCGACGTTCACATAACACCACTAGAGGCTAGACAACATACATCTTATCAAAATATCGAATGAATACCAAATTCACATGACTACTAATAGCAAGACTTCTCCCTTGTCCTCAGGAACAAACGTAATTACTCACAAAGCATATTCATGTTTATAATCAGAGGGGTAATAATATGCATAAAGGATCTGAACATATGATCTTCCACCAAATAAACCAACTACCATCAACTACAAGAAGTAATCAATACTACTAGCAACCTACTAGCACCAATCCCGGACTTGGAGACAAGAATTGGATACAAGAGATGAACTAGGGTTTGGAGATGAGATGGTGCTGGTGAAGATGTTGATGGAGATTGCCCTCTCCCGATGAGAGGAGCATTGGTGATGATGATGGTGATGATTTCCCCCTCCCGGAGGGAAGTGTCCCCGGCAGAACAACTCTACCGGAGCCCTAGATTAGTTCCGCCAAGGTTCCGCCTCGTGGTGGCGGAGTCTCGTCCCGAAAGGTTGCCTTCTATTTTTTTTTCTCATCGAAAGACTTCATATAGGAGAAGATGGGCGTCGGAGAGCCACCAGGGGGCCCACGAGGTAGGGGGCGCGCCCTAGGGGGGCGCGCCCCCACCCTCGTGAGCAGGGTGTGGGCCCCCTGGCCTTCATCTTTGGCGATGATTTTTGTTTATTTATTTTAATATGTTCCATGGAGTTTCAGGACTTTTGGAGTTGCGCAGAATAGGCCTCCAATATTTGCTCCTTTTCCAGCCTCGAATTCCAGCTGCCGGCATTCTCCCTCTTCATGTAAACCTTGTAAAATAAGAGAGAATAGCCATAAGTATTGTGACATAACGTGAAATAACAGCCCATAATGCAATAAATATTGATATAAAAGCATGATGCAAAATGGACGTATCAACTCCCCCAAGCTTAGACCTCGCTTGTCCTCAAGCGAAAATCCGATAACAATAAATATGTCCTCATGTTTAGAGGTAGAGGCGTCGATAAAAATAAAATACGGACATGAAGGCATCATGATTATTTCCATAATAGCAACATATATAGATTTTGTCATATGATTACTTATGTTCAAGTGACGATCTTTTCACAAAGCAAAAGTATGAATCAGAAACCTTATTGAGCACCAACAAATTATAACCTCAGTCATTGAAGCAATTGCAATTTATCATAACATCGGAAAGAGTCTATGTCAGAGCTTAAAAGCAAGTCCACATACTCAACTATCACTTAGTCCTTCATAATTGCTAACACTCATGCAATACTTGTGGTTACGGAGTTTTAATCGGACACAGAGAAAGATAGGGGCCTATAGTTTTGCCCCACAACCTTTTACCTCAAGGGTAATGTCAACAATATTAATTCATGCTCCCCTACATCCAATTAGATATATATATATATATATATCATGTTCTTTCCAACATGCTGAGCTTGCCAAAGGATATAGTGAAAAAGGAAATGTGAAGATCACCGTGACTCTTGCATAAGGTAGAGGATAATAATAAAAGATAGGCCCTTCGCAGAGGGAAGCAGAGGTTGTCATGCGTTGATGCACAAAATCTTAATGCAAAAGAACGTCACTTTATATTGCCCCTTGTATGTGGACCTTTATTATGCAGTCCGTCGCTTTTATTACGTCCACAACAAGTTCGTACAAAGCTTATTTTCTCTACACTAATAAGTCATGCATATTTAGAGGGCAATTTTTATTGCTTGCACCGATGACAACTTACTTGAAGGATCTTACTCAATCCATAGGTAGGTATGGTGGACTCTCATGGCTAAACTGGTTTAAGGGCATTTGGAAGCACAAGTAGTATCTCTACTTAGTGCTGAGAATTTGGCTAGCATGAGGGGGAAAGGCAAGCTCAACGCGTTAGAGGATCCATGACAACATATTTTATCTCAGATATAAGAAAACATAACTCATTATGTTGTCTTCCTTGTCCAACCTCAACTCTTTAGCATGTCATATTTTAATGAGTGCTCCCAATCATAAAAGATGTCAATGATAATATATCTATATGTGAAACCTCTCTTTCCTTATTACTTCCCATTAATTGCAACGATGACCAAAGCTATATTTGCCAACTCCCAACAACTTTTAATCATCATACTCTTTCTATGTGGAGTCATTACTTTCAATAAGATCAATATGGACTCTTTGATTCTTTTTATTCTTTTTCTTCTTTCTATTTACCCAAGATCATGGCAAAATAATCAAGCCCTTGACTCAACACTAATCTTTATTATATAGCTCACGAACTCGATTACAAAGAAGGAACAATAAGCAAAACTCAAAACTAGATCATGCCATGACTTTATTCCACTAAATCAAGATACTACTAATTGGATCGAACTAAGAAAACGGTAAAGATAGGAGTTGTGATGGTGATACGATACTAGGGCACCTCCCCCAAGCTTGGCAGTTGCCAAGGGGAGTGCCCATACCCATGTGATTATATCTCCTTTGTTGTTGGAGGTGTTGCATTTTTCTTCTCTAGCTTGCGTCCGAGGCTAAAATTTTCCTCCCTCAGATCCTCATTCTCGAGCTCAAGTTTCATTATCTTTTTGCATAGTGCTGCCTTGCTGTCCTGCAAAAAACAAGGTGGGGTAGATTGGACCTTAGGGAGGCTTGACTTCTTGAACTCCACATGCATATCACCAGGTTGAGGTAGTGGATCATCCTCTTCATCGGATCGGAACTCGTTTCCTCCTTCCTCTTTGGATCATAGTGTTCTTCTTCCTCCATGGTCCAGCCATAATGTTCCACATCCCCATATACTTTTGGGTTTGCAATATAATCAGCCATGTAGCTCTCTCCCTCCGAATCTTGGGACGACATCTTGTTCTAATCTGCAGTAGCAACAGCTCGAAACAAAAACAGAGGATATTTGCGTGATACGAGAGTCAAAACCTTCGGGAGAATTTATAATGAATTTTTACCAACCAAAATACGTAACATGCAATGAAACGGAGTCCAGAGGGCACACGAGGTGCTCACGAGGTAGGGGGGCGCGCCCAGGGGGGTAGGGCGCGCTCTCCACCCTCGTGAAGGCCTTGTGTCCTTCCCGGACTGCCACTTATTTTTCTATTTTTCTAAATATTCCAAAACGGAGAAATATTGCCTTAAAAATTGTTTTGGAGTCGGCTTACTTACCGCATTCACATACCTATTCCTTTTCGAGTCTGAACGGTCCGAAGGTGTCCCTTATGTATTCCTCCAGGGTTACGGTTTCAATAATATTGGTTTCAACATTTATAGGATTACCTGAGATATAGTGTTTGATCCTTTGACCGTTTACCACCTTCGGATTTGTGCCTTCAAAGTTGTTGATTTTTATGGCACCAGAACGATAGAACTCCTCGATAACGTAGGGACCTTCCCATTTAGAGAGAAGTTTTCCTGCAAAAAATCTTAAACGAGAGTTGTATAGCAATACATAATCACCTACATTAAACTCCCGCTTTTGTATCCTTTTGTCATGCCATCTTTAACTTTTTCTTTAAACAACTTGGCATTTTCATAAGCTTGGGTTCTCCATTCATCAAGTGAGCAAATATCAAATAACCTCTTCTCACCGGCAAGTTTGAAATCATAGTTGAGCTCTTTAATAGCCCAATATGCCTTATGTTCTAGTTCGAGAGGTAAGTGACATGCTTTTCCATAAACCATTTTATACGGAGACATACCCGTAGGATTCTTATATGCAGTTCTATAGGCCCATAATGCATCATCAAGTTTCTTGACCAATTCTTTCTAGACCTACTAATAGTCTTTTGCAAAATTAATTTGAGCTCTCTATTGCTCAACTCTACTTGACTACTAGACTGCAGATGATATAAGGAGATGCGATTCTATGGTTGACATCATACTTAGCAAGCATTTTACGGAAAGCACCATGAATAAAGTGTGAACCACCATCAGTCATTAAATATCTAGGGACTCCAAACCTCGGAAAAATAACTTCCTTAAGCATTTTAATAGAGGTGTTATGATCAACACTACTAGTTGGAATAGCTTCTACCCACTTAGTAACGTAATCAACAACAACATCCATTAGAGGCAGGAAAAGGTCCCATATAATCAAAGCCCCAAACATCAAATGGTTCAATAACAAGTGAATAATTCATAGGCATTTCTTGGGGTCTACTAATATTACCAATTCTTTGACATTCATCGCAAGACAAAACAAACTTACAGGCATCCTTGAAGAGAGTATGCCAATAAAAACTGGATTGCAATACCTTATGTGCAGTTCTATCTACAGCGTGGTGTCCTCCAGAAGCTTCGGAGAGACACTTGCGTAGGATCTGTTCCTGTTCATGCTCAGGTACACAACGTCTAATAACACCATCTACTCCTTCTTTATAAAGGTGTGGGTCATCCCAAAAGTAATGTCGCAAATCATAGAAAAACTTTTTCTTTCGTTGGTATGTGAAGCTAGGTGGTATAAATTTAGCAACAATATAATTAGCATAATCAGCATACCATGGAATGCTACGAGAAGTGCTTATGACATTTAATTGTTCATCAGGAAAGCTATCATCTATAGGTAGTGGGTCATCAAGAACATTCTCTAACCTAGATAAGTTGTGTGCAACGGGGTTCTCAGCTCCTTTTCTATCAACAATATGCAAATCAAATTCTTGCAGCAAGAGAACCCATCTAATGAGTCTAGGTTTTGCATCTTTCTTTTCCATAAGATATTTAAATTTAGCATGATCAGTGTGAATGGTTACTTTTGAATCAACAATATAGGGTCTGAATTTATCACAAGCAAATACAATTGCTAAAAGTTCCTTTTCGGTAGTAGCATAATTTCTTTGAGCATTGTCTAGAGTCTTACTAGCATAATGGATAACATTTAATTTCTTATCAATTCTTTGCCTTAGAACAGCACCTACAGCGTAATCACTAGCATCACACATAATTTCAAAGGGTAAATTCCAATCAGGTGGCTGAACTACAGGTGCAGAGACTAATGCTTTCTTAAGTATTTCAAATGCTTTTACACAATCATCATCAAATACAAATGGTACATCTTTTTGTAATAAATTAGTCAGAGGCCGATAAATTTTTTGAGAAGTCCTTAATGAACCTCCTATAAAATCCGGCGTGACCGAGGAAACTTCTTATACCTTTGATGTCCTTGGGACATGGCATCTTTTCAATAGCATCAACCTTGGCTTTTATCAACTTCAATACCTCTTTCAGAAACCTGGTGCCCCAAGACAATACCTTCATTAAACATAGAGTGGCACTTTTCCCAATTCAAGACAAGATTAGTTTCTTCACATCTCTGCAAAACTCGAGCAAGATTACTCAAGCAATCATCAAAAGAGGAACCATAGACGGAAAAGTCGTCCATGAAAACCTCACAAATCTTTTTGCAAAAGTCAGAGAAATATAGCCATCATGCATCTTTGAAAGGTAGCATGTGCATTACATAAACCGAAAGGCATACGTCTATAAGCAAAAGTACCAAAAGGGCATGTAAAAGTAGTCTTTGATTGATCTCTAGCCGACACAGGTATTTGAGAGAAACCAGAATAACCATCCAGAAAGCAATAATGTGTATGTTTGCATAATATTTCTAGCATTTGATCAATAAAAGGTAAGGGGTAATGATCTTTCTTAGTAGCCTTATTTAACTTGCGGAAATCAATAACCATCCTATAACCTGTGATAATTCTTTGCGGAATCAATTCATCTTTATCATTAGGGACAATAGTAATACTTCCCTTCTTAGGGACACAATGGACAGGACTTACCCACTAACTATCAGCAACGGGATAAATTATACCTGCCTCCAGAAGCTTGAGTATTTCTTTTCTTACCACATCTTTCATTTTAGGATTCAAACGTCGTTGAGGATCATGAACTGGTTTGGCATCCGCTTCCAAATTTATTTTATGTTGACATAGAGTGGGACTGATGCCCTTAAGATCATCCAGAGTATATCCAATAGCGGCACGGTGCTTCTTCGTAGTTTTCAATAATCTTTCTTCTTCATGCTCAAAGGTTAGCACTAATAATGACAGGATATATTTTCTTTTCATCAAGATAAGCATATTTAAGATTATCAGGCAACGGTTTAAGCTCAAACACGGGATCACCCTTGGGTGGAGGAGGATCCCCTAGGATTTGAACAGGCAAATTGTGTTGAAGAATAGGTTCCTGTTTAAAGAATACTTCATCTATTTCCCTTCTTTCATTCATGAACATATCATTTTCATGGTCTAGCAAATAGTGTTCTAAAGGATCACTAGGAGGTACGGCAGTAGAAGCAAGACCAATAATTTCATCTTTACTAGGCAATTCTTCCTCACGATGTTGTTTACTAAATTTAGAGAAATTAAACTCATGAACCATATCATCCAAGCCAATAGTAACAACATTCTTTTCGCATTCTATCTTAGCATTAACAGTATTCAAGAAGGGTCTACCAAATATAATGGGACAAAAGCTATCTTGTGGAGAACCAAGAACAAGAAAATCAGCGGGATATTTGGTTTTCCCACACAAGACTTCGACATCTCTAACAATTCCCATTGCATATATAGTATCTCTATTGGCAAGTTTAATTGTAACATCAATATCTTCTAACTCGGCAGGTGAAATATCATGCATAATTTCTTCATACAAGGTAATAGGTATAACACTAGCACTAGCAACCATATCACATAAGCCATGATAACAATGATCTCCTATTTTAACAGAAATAACAGGCTCGCCTACCACAGGTCTATGTTTATCTCTAGCACAAGGTTCAGCAATTGTAGCAGTTTCACCACGGAATTGAATAACATGCCCATCAATATTATCAGACAAGAGATATTTAACAATAGCAATATTGGGTTCTACTTTGACTTGCTTAGGAGGTGTATAAGTTCTAATATTGCTTTTATGAACAACAGTTGAAGCTTTAGCATGATCCTTCATTCTAACAGGGAAAGGTGGTTTTTCAACATAAGAAGTGGGAACAATAGGATCATTATAAGTGACAGTCTTTTCTTCAACTTTAATAGGTGCAACTACTTTTACTTCTATGGGAGGATGATATTTAAACCACTTCTCCTTGGGGAGATCAACATAAGTAGCAAAAGATTCACAGAAAGAAGCTACTATCTCAGAGTCAAGTCCATATTTAGTGCTAAACTTATGGAAAATATCGGTATCCATAAAAGATTTAACACAATCAAACTTAGGTGTCATACCTGACTCCTTACCTTCATCGAGGTCCCAATCTTCAGAGTTGCGTCTAATTCTATCCAATAAATTCCATTTAAATTCAATAGTCTTCATCATAAAAGAGCCAGCACAAGAAATATCGATCATGGTGCGATTGTTATCAGAAAGCCGAGCATAAAAACTTTGCATAATTAGTTCTCTTGGGAGCTCATGATTTGGGCATGAATGTAACATTGATTTAAGCCTCCCCCAAGCTTGAGCGATGCTTTCTCCTTCGCGAGGCCAAAAATTATATATATAATTGCGATCACGATGAACAAGATGCATAGGGTAATACTTCTGATGAAATTCCAATTTCAATATTTTATAGTTCCATGATCTCATATCATCACATAGCCTGTACCATGTCAATGCGTCTCCCTTCAAAGATAAAGGGAAGGCCTTCTTCTTAAAAACATCATCGGGTATACCTGCAAGCTTAAATAGTCCACAAACTTCATCCACATAGCGTAGATGTTCATCAGGATGCTTTGTTCCATCTCCTGTAAAACTGTTAGCTAGCAGTTTTTCCATCATACCCGAAGGAATCTCAAAAGGAGTTTCATTTTCAATAGGTTCAGTAGGTTCAGTAGGTTGAGGAGCAACTCTTAGCTCTATTGGACGGGGTGAAGATACCCAGAACAAGCCCCTCTGAGAATTACTTTCCATATTAACAAGTGACATAAAATTTCAGCAGACTATATAAATTTTCCGTACCAAATTCCACCTACCAAAGGCACTACACTCCCCGGCAACGGCGCCAAAAAAGAGTCTTGATGACCCACAAGTATAGGGGATCTATCATAGTCCTTTCGATAAGTAAGAGTGTCGAACCCAACGAGGAGCAGAAGGAAATGATAAGCGGTTTTCATCAAGGTATTCTCTGCAAGTACTGAAATAAGTGGTAACAGATAGTTTTGTGATAAGATAAATTGTAACGAGCAACAAGTAACAAAAGAAAATGAAGTGCAGAAAGGTGGCCCAATCCTTTTTGTAGCAAAGGACAAGCCTGGACAAACTCTTATAATAGGAAAAGCGCCCCGAGGACACATGGGAATATCGCTGTTAGTTTTCATCACGCCATATGATTCGCGCTCGTACTTTGATAATTTGATATGTGGGTGGACCGTGCTTGGGTACTTTTATTACTTGAACAAGCATCCCACTTATGACTAACCTCTATTGCAAGCATCCGCAACTACAACAAAAGTACTAAGGTAAACCTAACCATAGCATGAAACATATGGATCCAAATCAGCCCTTACGGCAACGATAAACTAGGGTTTAAGCTTCGCCACTCTAGCAACCCATCATCTACGACATTTCCCAATGCCTTCCTCTAGGCCCAATAATGGTGAAGTGTTATGTAGTCGACGCTCACATAACACCACTAGAGGCTAGACAACATACATCTTATCAAAATATCGAATCTAATACCAAATTCACATGACTACTAATAGCAAGACTTCTCCCTTGTCCTCGTGAACAAACGTAATTACTCACAAAGCATATTCATGTTCATGATCGAGGGTAATAATATGCATAAAGGATCTGAACATATGATCTTCCACCAAATAAACCAACTAGCATCAACTACAAGGAGTAATCAATACTACTAGCAACCTACTAGCACCAATCCCGGACTTGGAGACAAGAATTGGATACAAGAGATGAACTAGGGTTTGGAGATGAGATGGTGCTGGTGAAGATGTTGATGGAGATTGCCCTCTCCCGATGAGAGGAGCGCTGGGTGATGACGATGGTGATGATCTCCCCCTCCCAGAGGGAAGTGTCCCCGGCAGAACAGCTTTGTCGGAGCCCTAGATTGGTTCCGCCAAGGTTCCGCCTCGTGGCGGCGGAGTCTCGTCCCGGAAGGTTGCCTTCTATTTTTTTTCTCATCGAAAGACTTCATATAGGAGAAGATGGGCGTCAGAGAGCCACCAGGGGGCCCACGAGGTAGGCGGGCGCGCCCCAGGGGGGCGCGCCCCCCACCCTCGTGAGCAGGGTGTGGGCCCCCTGGCCTTCATCTTTGGCGATGATTTTTCTTTTTTTATTTTAAGATATTCCGTGGAGTTTCAGGACTTTTGGAGTTGCGCAGAATAGGTCTCCAATATTTGCTCCTTTTCCAGCCTAGAATTCCAGCTGCCGGCATTCTCCCTCTTCATGTAAACCATGTAAAATAAGAGAGAATAGCCATAAGTATTGTGACATAACGTGAAAGAACATCACATAATGCAATAAATATTGATATAAAAGCATGATGCAAAATGGACGTATCAACCTCACTCACAGCTTTCCGCAGTTCCTGATATGGACTAGCAGGGTAAATATTTGCAATGAAAGAATACGGGAATGAACAGAGTTGAGTAAGATAACAACTCACACAGCTAGGGGGGTTGTACATGGAAAATCCATCCCGCGGCTTAATGCGGATGAACTCCTCTTCTTCTCCTTTATACAAATCGGACAATATTTTCGCCAGAGTGGTGGCGGAGTCCGGACCTTTCCAACCTCAGCGGGTGGCATCGTCTTCTCCATTGAAGTGCTACATGGGAAGCCCCCGATACTGGAGTGGCTGCACCCCCCGCATTATGCATATTGACATAACCTCGATTATAGTCAATCTAGATTTGGCCAGCGTTTTTATCCTGCCCAGCAGATAAAGAACCTCTCTGCTATCTTCCTCCTGGGGGCTCCGGGAACACCAGCTACGGCGTTTCTTCAATGGGGCATTGGTGAACTCAGGAAGACCCATCCAGATAGGGTCTGGAAGGGAGACGTCCTCTATATAAGACCACTCTGAAGGCCAATCTTCCAATGTCTTCTTCGGAGTGCCGGACAGGTATCCGGTTCCGGTGATGTGCCATATTTCGGCTCCACCCACTTGGTATATTGATCCCTCCTAATTGCGAGGGACGAGGTAGAACAACGTCTTCCATAGCTCGAAATGAGCTTCGCAGCCCAGAAGTAGCTCACAAAGGGCAACATAACCTGCGATGTGTAGGATGGAGGCAGGAGTGAAGTTGTGCAGCTGGAGGCCGTAATACTCCAGGAGCCCACGGAGGAACGGATGGATTGGAAATCCGAGGCCCCTCAGCAAGTAAGGGACAAGGCATACTCGCTTCCCCCTGGATGGGTTGGGGAAACTCTCTGCTTGCTCCTCGCCATCGTAAGTGGATAATCCGGCTCGGACGGGGACAAGATATGCAGGTGGGAGAAAGCCCTGGGTTTGCAACTCCACCAATGGACCATGGGATATGGTGCACTTCTCCCAATCATCTGGCTTAGTGCTATGGGGAGCGAGAGGAGGAGCTGCAGTGGCCGGCCATGATGGGATGGTTTTTTCGGGCACGCTCTGATGACTCCTCGCTTGGGGAAGATGGTGTGATTTGGATCTGAGGATCCCCGTCTCTTTAATAGACGATTCACTTACATGGTCAGGGTGGCAAGTGTAAAAATGCCCCGACTTCTTGCATTCGCTCGACACATGGAGGCTGACATTATTAAGGTGCAGAAGCCGATGAGTGCAACATTAAATGGGAAGCCGGACACTGCTCATTACAACAGGTACTCTGGGGAATTTGGAGAAGAACCCGCCTTGCAATGCCGAAGACAATCTGTGTGCCGGACTCATTGTCATCGAAGCCTTGTTCAGGGGCTACTGAGGGAGTCCAGGATTAGGGGGTCCTCGGACAGCCGGACTATATGCTTATACCGGACTATTGGACTATCAAGATGCAGGATTGAAGACTTCGTCCCGTGTCCGGGTGGGACTCTCCTTTGCATGGAAGGCAAGCTTCGCAATTCGGATATGTAGATTTCCTTCTTTGTAACTGACTCTATGTAACCCTAGCACCCTCCGGTGTCTATATAAACTGGAGGGTTTAGTCCGTAGGACAACAACAATCATAATCATAGGCTAGCTTCTAGGGTTTAGCCTCTACGATCTCGTGGTAGATCAACTCTTGTAATACTCATATCATCAAGATCAATCAAGCAGGAAGTAGGGTATTACCTCCATAGAGAGGGCCCGAAGCTGGGTAAACATTGTGTCCCCCGCCTCCTGTTACCATTAGCCTTAGACGCACAGTTTGGGACCCCCTACACGAGATCCGTCGGTTTGATGGCTCGCCTTGTTATCAAGGACAACATCACCTCTGGGGGAGCCCTGGCTTTACGCCAAACCCTCCGACTAGGCGGCTTCTTCATGATCGCCCGTTCGGCCGCCGTGCCGACGATGATTTCTCGGGTCATCAAAAACAGCCTCCTCATCAGCTCGGAATACGCTGAGCAGATGGATCCAATGGAACTTTGTCCCTAAACGAGCTCTTGGATCGCATCGCCGCCTTGGGAGTCGCTACGGACTATGATCGGATTGGGCTTAAACCCGATCAGAGAGATATTAACTCTCCGCCGGTCACCCATCAGATAGCGGTGGTGGAGGAGCAACGCAGCAATTCTTCTTCTATCCTGGGGATGAAATATGTCCGGATTCCCGAGCTCTCCGAGCCGGATACCTGTTTGCGGGAGGACATGACCCAAACCCCGAACTTAGAATCGGACAGCGGGCCAGAAAAATTGGGCAACATCCCGGAACCCAAACTGCCAAGTTCGGAAGTTCCTCTGCCCCTGGGTCTCATATCGGGTCAGGGTTTGGACTTAAATCCACCCACCCACCCAGATACAAGTGATCTTTCCCACATTAGACAACAATCCCAAGAGACAGTACATCACTTTTGGGTCAGGTTCCTCCTTGCAATGAGCAAGGTCAAGGATTGTCGCGAGGAAGACGCAATCTCATTCTTTTGCAAAAATTGCATGGACAAGGGAATCCTCAACGCCATAAGTCGCCGTGACATATCACACTTTGCTGACTTGGTGGCCATAGTACAGAAGTATTGTGCGATGGAAAGCACCTGGAAAACCCAAGCAAAATTCTGGGATCCTCCAGCTCTCACTAAACCCCTCGTCCGAACTAAAAGGGTGCACTCTCGCAAGTCACCCGATCCAATTACAAAGAAACCAAAGCCCACTACAGGGTGGGGAACCGTATTGGAGGGATGGCTCAATGGGCCATGCGAAATTCACACCACACCGAATACCATACCAACACACAGCCTTAGAGCATGTTGGATACTTCGGCAGGTGGCCAAGAGCGGCGAGGATCTCCTCATTAACAATGCCGTAGAGCATCATCCCGCAGAAAACAACAATACGGTATTGACAGTCTTCGAGACTTTCGCCTCAAATAACAGGCGCAAGAGAGCACTGCGCGGCCTCGCCGAAGTCTGCCACGTTGCAGCAATAAATCCATGGAACGACACGGCCATAACCTTCAATGCCAGTGACAAACCTCAATTCCGAACAGTCCGAGCACCAGCCGCTTTGGTCCTTAGTCCAATCATGGACGGCTTCCGGCTTACTAAAGTGCTCATGGACAGTGGCAGCGGATTAAACCTCATCTATGAGGAAACTCTCAACAAAATGGAAATAGACAAGAGCCGCATTGAGCAAAGCAGCACGACCTTCAGAGGAATCATCCCTAGTCGGGAGGCACGATGTGCAGGAAAAATCACACTCGATGTGGTATTCGGCACGCCAGAAAATTACAGGTCCGAAGAGATAACATTCCAAGTGGCCCCGTTCAATAGCGGATACCACGCCCTTTTAGGGAGGGACGCATTCACGAGCTTCCAAGCTATACCCCATTACGTGTACATGAAGCTAAAGATGCCCGGGCCCAACGGAATCATCACTCTAGCCTGTGATCCGGACGTAGCACTCAGCACTGAAAATAAAACTGCCGCCCTAGCGCTTGAGGCATTATCCGAAGCCCTCGTGGCCGAAGAACTAACGGTGCTACGCTCCTCAGTGGACAGGGACGACGTGATACTCGATAAACGATCCAAGTCCACCTCCTTCAAACCAGCGGACGAAATAGTCAAATTCCAAGTCCACCCAACGGACTCTACAAAACCAGCATCAATCGGGGCATAGCTAAACCCCACAATCGACGCTGCATTGCGGGCGTTCTTACGTGTGAATTGGGACATCTTCGCCTGGCACCCCTCAGATATGCCAGAGATCCCATGCAGGCTGGCCGAGCATAGCCTCAACATATTAAAGGGATACAAGCCGGTCAAGCAAACACTACGGCACTTTTAAGAGCCCAAATGACAAGCTATGGGAGAGGAGCTTGCCAAGTTACTCGAAGCCGGATTCATCAGAGAAATAAAACACCCGGGTTGGCTAGCAAACCTGGTGATGGTACCAAAGATGGACAAATCATGGCGCCTATGTGTCGATTTCAAGGACCTGAATAAGGCTTGCCCCAAGGATCCCTTCCCTCTACCCCGCATCGATCAAATAATTCACGCTACCGCAGGACACGACTCATTGTGCTTCCTCGATGCATACTCCGGATACCATCAAATCAAGATGGCGGAGTCCAATCAAGCTGCAACATCATTCATTACTCCATACGGCCCTTTCTGTTTCAACACACTGCCTTTCGGGCTCAAAAACGCCGGTGCAACCTACCAACGCATGATTAAGACATGCCTGGAAAAACAAATCGGCAAAACAGTTCAGGCATATGTAGACGATGTGGTCATCAAGACCAGACACGTCGAATCTTTAATAGACGACCTGAGGCTTACGTTTGACAATCTCCAAACATATGACATCAAGCTCAATCTGGAAAAATGCATTTTCGGCGTTCCTGCTGGAAAGCTCCTGGGCTTCATCGTTTCCAATAGAGGAATTGAAGCAAACCCGGCTAAAATCCGAGGTTTGTCACAGTTGGCTACCCCAACAGACCTCAAGCAAATCCAGAAATTAACTGGATGTGTGGCTGCCTTAAGCCGCTTTATCTCCCGACTGGGAGAAAAGGCACTACCTCTTTATCGCCTTCTTTGATGCACCGAACACTTCGAGTGGACAGATGCCGCTACAGCCGGACTGGAAGAAATAAAGGCTCTCTTGGCCAGCAACCCAATCCTGGCCGCATCGAACATTGGCGAACCTATGATGTTATATATAGCTGCAACACATCAAGTTGTAAGCGCAGTGCTCGTCGTCGAACGAGAGGAGGACGGACATAAGTTCCCACTTCAAAAGCAGGTGTACTACGTATCCACTGTCCTCACACCATGCAAGTCACGGTACCCACATTATCAAAAGATAGAATACCGGTGTTTATGGCATCCTGAAAATTACGACACTACTTTCAAGAGTGTTCAATTATGGTGGCCTCTGAAGTACCACTCAACAATATAATAGATAACTGCGATGCCACGGGCCGGAGTGCTAAGTGGGCCATCGAGCTCCTCCCATTAAATCGCAAGTACTGGCTGACTTCGTTGCCGAATGGACAGAAGCCGAACTCCCTAAAGAGTACGGCGCATACTCCAATTGGATCATGCACTTCGATGGCTCTAAAATGTTGGCTGGTCCAGGAGCGGGCGTTGTCCTAACATCCCCCACTGGAGATACGGTCCAATACGTACTCCAAATACTATACACAGACTCTAATAATGCAGTCGAATATGAGGCTCTGTTGCACGGTCTTCGGATGGCAGTCTCCATGGGCATTCAATGCCTAGAAGTGCATGGGGATTCGAACCTCACAATATCACAAATAAATGGAGACTTCAACGCCAAGGACCCGAAAATGGCGGCTTGCCGCAATGCCGTCCTCAAGATGTCAGCCCGGTTCGAGGGGCTCAAATTTCATCATGTGGTCCGAGAAAACAATCAAGCAGCGGATATCCTAGCCCGCATCAGCGCTAAGCGCGACCCCGTCCCACCTAACATCTTCTTGGAAAGGCTGTTCAAGCCATCCGTGGTGTGGCAAGGGGAGACCGGCAATACTAGTCCGGATACGACCACAACCCCAGATACCGAATACACTGACATAATCGGAGGCTCTGCCACCAAAATAACACCTTCGGCCCACATAATCATGGCTGTCATCGGCCCCTGGACCGAACCCTTCTTAGCCTACCTAAATAGGCAAGAACTCCCCGAGGTCCAAAATGAGGCACGTTGCATTGTGCGGTGCTCTAAAGCCTGCAAGGTCCACGAGGGAGAGCTTTATAAGAAAAGCGCTACCGGAGTACTTCAAAGATGTATATCTGAAGAGGAAGGGTAGCAACTATTGGCCGAAAATCATGCTGGACTCAGCGGCCATCATGTCGCAGCTCGGGCCCTTGTAAGCAAGGCCTTCCGAACAAGTTTTTACTGGCCAACAGCCCGAGCAGACACACAGGACCTCGTCCAACATTGCGTCGGTTGCCAGATCTTCGCTAACCAAAGCCATATGCCACCCACCGCCCTCCAAACAATCCCCATAACTTGGCCCTTTGCAGTCTGGGGGCTTGATATGGTCGGACCCCTTAAAGGAGGAAGCCATAAGAAAAAATACTTGTTGGTCATGGTGGATAAATTCACCAAATGGATAGAGGCCAAACCAGTCAAAACGGCCGAATCCGGACCAGTGATAGACTTCATATCAAGGGTTGTACACCGTTATGGTGTCCCCCACAGCATCATCACCGACAATTGTTCCAACTTCACAGCTGAGGTGAAAACTTGGTGCGGCAACATGGGCATGAAGCTCGATTACGCCTCCGTCTATCACCCACAAACAAACGGTCAAGTCGAACGAGCAAATGGTCTTATTATGAGCGGCATCAAACCCAGACTAGTGCAATCCTTGAAGGAATCGGACACGCACTAGGTCGAGGAGCTCGACTCCGTACTATGGGGGCTGCGGACCACGCCAAATTGCACTACCGGATACACACAATTCTTCATGGTATGGCGCAGAGGCGGTATTGCCCTGTGATATCATTCATGACTCACCTCGAGTGCGCATGTATGAAGAGAGAGAAGCGAAGCTTGATCGGCAGGACAGTCTAGATGCCCTGGAGGAGGAGCGCGACGTCTAAAAAGCCCGTTCTGCATTCTCTCAGCAACAGGCTCGTAGGTATCAAAGCAGAGAAGTACGAGCCAAAACTTAGAACGTTGCGAACTCGTTCTACGCCTACCAGAGAAGAAAAAGGACAAGCTCAAACCCAAGTGGGAGGGTCCCTTCATCATTGATAAAGTTCTCACGGGAGGAGCATACCACCTGCGTGATGCATCAGATAATCGACTCGAGCCGAACCCATGGAACGTGGCCAGACTCCAAAGATTTTACGCCTAGCGCTGAACTCTATGTTCGTCCCCTTCCCTCTGCCTTTTTTATTATTATTATTTATATATATTGTCTCACTTTCCTCTCATGGCTCTAAAGATTCAAAGTGTGACTCGACTACACACTCTTGACGCGCTATGCGCGCTCACTATACCTGGGGGCTTCTTATACAGAAGCTTAATATAATTACGTTCACGGCATTATGCCCACTGCATATGTGTTGCTTTTCCATATGTACCTTTTCTTCACCATTATATGCATCGATATGACTTATGTTTTGGCCAAGCTGGGTTGCCTGGCTCCTGTGTTTATGCCCTACGTTCCCGTTAGTTTGGCTAGGGCATAAGCGGAGCACCTCTGCGATTGTTACTGCCGGGTACGTCAGACGTGTACCTCAGACTGGGTGAAGCCGTAAGCTAGCGTTCTTAAGGGAATATTCGGTCGATGAACTAAAGATGTTTCTTACCTATTACAATACAAACCCCTAGATGTTTTATATACTGCGTCTCTGTTCGTAGTTCGGACATGCACATTAATGCATGTGTACCCATGGAAAGGAACCCTTAACGGAACTATTCTCCCTGGAAGATGTTTCTTACTATCCATGTAATATAACATAGCTAGTTGGGTACTTGTCTGTTCAAGCACTTATGAACCCTACGCCTGGTTTCCACGTGTACCCCGGTTTACATAACTGAGCGGGTATTCAGAAATACTCCGGACTATTGGGTCCGAAGGCCGAAGCAAAAAGGTCCGCCATGACAAATGATTTACAATCCGTCTAGGGACAAAATATGTCAATTGAAGTACACAGTCACTTAGACCCACATACTTCTTCTTCTATACCGTCCCACAGGCTGTCTAGCCTATAATCCTGTTGGGAATACTTTGCGGCTAATTCTACCTGGTCATATACCAGACTAACGGGAATCTCTTTTCCATCTGACCCTACAGGTCCAACCAGGGCCATGTGATTCGGATCGACCATGGTGTATCGTGTTTTCACCATGGCCCACACTTCCCTCGAACCTTGTCGGCAGGCCGATATCTTCCACAATTGGAAGCGCCACCGCGCTCCCTTGAGCAGCTGTACAAGCTCCCCCGTGCTTCCTGGCAGGGAGGCGGATGGCCACAAGGCTGTGGCAATACCCTGCATCACCTGCCGAACTTGTTTTAAATCATACCTCTGCGATGGCGTCTCGGTCCTGACCGCCTTCCTTTTAAACCTACCCGGCTTGGGCGCCCCTTGTTGGTGAGTCGCCGCGGGTTTGGCACGACGCCCCGATGGCCTTCCCTATAAAGGTGCAATACATGTGCGGTGGGTAAGGCGTAAAGAAGGGATCCTTCTCAGAAGTTAGGACTCCGATTTTCTTACATATGATGTAGGGAATAGGCCAGGATAGTCGGCAATGATGGCCACCAAGGCGCCGTCACACCTTGCCTGGTAAAACATCCTGTCGACGAGCTCCACAAATATGTCTGGATCTTCTTCAAGTCCGGGGTCGAGGGCCCGGCTGTGGTCCTATGGCTGTGGAGGTGGGCTATGGACCTCCCTCACAGCTTTCCGCAGTTCCTGTTATGGACTAGCAGGGTAAATATTTGCAATGAAAGAATGCGGGAATGAGTAGAGTTCAGTAAGATAACAACTCACCCAGCTAGGGTGTTGTACATGGAAAATCCATCCTGTGGCTTAATGCGGATGAACTCCTCTTCTTCTCCTTTATACAAATCGAGCAATATTTTTGCCAGAGCGGTGGTGGAGTCTGGACATTTCCGATCGCAGCGGGTGGCATTGTATTCTCCATTGAAGTGCCACATGGGATGCCCCCGATACTAGAGTGGCTGCACCCCCCGCATTATGCATATTGACATAACCTCGATTATTGTCAATCCAGATTTGGCCAGTGTTTTTATCCTGCACATCAGATAAAGGACCTCTCTGCTATCTTCCTCCTGGGGGCTCCAGGAACACCAGCTATGGCGTTTCTTCAATGGGGCATTGGTGAACTCAGGAAGACCCATCCGGATAGGGTCTCGAAGGGAGACATCCTCTATATAAAACCACTCCGAACGCCAATCTTCGGATGTCTTCTTTGGAGTGCCGGACAGGTATCCGGTCCCGGCGATGCGCCATATTTCGGCTCCGCCCACTTGGTATATTGATCCTCCCGATTATGTAGGGACGAGGCGAACAACCTCTTCCATAGCTCGAAATGAGCCAGAGCCTGTAAATAGCTCACAAAGGGCGACATAACTCATGATGTGTAGAATGGAGGCAGGAGTGAAGTTGTGCAGTTGGAGGCCATAATACTCCAGAGCCCATGGAGGAACCGATGGATTGAAACCAAGCCCTCAGCAAGTAAGGGACAAGGCATACTCGCTCCCCCTGGATGGGTTGGGGAAACTCTCTGCTTGCTCCCCGCCATCGTAAGTGGTTAATCCGGCTCAGACGGGGACAAGATATGCAGGTGGGAGAAACCCCTAGGTCTGCAACTCCACCAATTGACCGTGGGATATGGTGCACTTCTCCCAATCACCTGGCTTAGCACTATGGGAGCGAGAGGAGGAGCTGCGGTGGTCGGCCATGATGGGATGATTTTTTCGGGCGCGCTCTGATGACTCCTCGCTTGGGGAAGATGGTGTGATTTGGATCTGAGGATCCCCGTCTCTTTAATAGACGATTCACTTACATGGTCAAGGTGGCAAGTGTAAAAATGCCCCGACTTCTCACATTCGCTCGACACGTGGAGGCTGACATTATTAAGGTGCAGAAGCCGATGAGTGCAACATTAAGTGGGAAGCCGAACACTGCTCATTACAACAGGTCCTCTGGAGAATTTGGAGAAGAACCCGCCTTGCAATGCCGAAGACAATCTGCGCGCCGGACTCATCGTCATTGAAGCCTGGTTTAGCGGCTACTGAGGGAGTCCAGGATTAGGGGGTCCTCGGACAGCTGGACTATATGCTTATGCCGGACTGTTGGACTATGAAGATACAAGATTGAAGACTTCGTCCCGTGTCCGGGTGGGACTCTCCTTTGCGTGGAAGGCAAGCTTGGCAATTCGGATATGTAGATTTCCTTCTTTTTAACCAACTCTGTGTAACTCTAGCCCCCTCCGGTGTCTATATAAACCGGAGGGTTTAGTCCGTAGGACAACAACAATAAGAATCGTAGGCTAGCTTCTAGGGTTTAGTCTCTACGATCTCGTGGTAGATCAACTCTTGTAATACTCATATCGTCAAGATCAATCAAGTAGGAAGTAGGGTATTACCTCCATAGAGAGGGCCCGAACCTAGGTAAACATTGTGTCCACCGCCTCATGTTACCATTAGCCTTAGACGCACAGTTCGGGACCCCCTACCCGAGATCCGCCGGTTTTGACACCGACAATGTCTAGTGGGCCCAACGAGGCTCCTCTCATCTGCTCTAGAAGCTTCTAGGGTCTCTTATCACCAGAAAAAAAATCTCCAAAATGTTTGGTGGCAATTGGACTTCGTTTGGTATTGATATTCTGCAAAGTAAAAAACAAGCAAAAAACAACACACTACAAAAAAATACACTTCTGTGATGATACGTGTTTGACACAGTAGGTCATGTTTTCTGTCATGCATGTACATCCATGACAATTTTATGACAGAATCAAGATAGTCATACCTGTGCTGTCGTAGAAGTGTTCCGTGACATTACCAAAATTATCATCACGGAAGTGTCCACTTCCATGACGATAAATCACACGTCACAGAAGTGCTTTCGTCAAGGGTGACCGACGTGTGGCATCCACCGTAACAGAACGCCGTTAAGCTATCAGGTCCGGTTTTGGATCCGATAACCCGTTAATAGCCTGGACCAATGGGAAATTTGGACGTGTAAAATTCTGATTGGCCGGAGGAAACACGTGTCACCTCGTCAGTGGGTCAGATAGGCGCCTATGATATGTCGACACGTGCGACGGCCCACCACCGACCCATTTAGCTTACAAAGGCCGGCCCGTTTGACTTGGTCAAATGTTAGCGGGCTGGCCCATGAAAAGCCTATTAATGGTCTCTTCACAAATAGCCCATTTTACGGCCCTTTAACTCACGACCCGTTAGGGCCTACACGAAATCGTCCCAACAATGTCATGTGGGCCATCGAATATAACACCAGCCCGTTTCACTTTTGGCCCATGTATGGCCCACGACGTCTTTCGGTCCATATGAGGCCTTTGTATCTTTAGGCCCTTTAAAGGCCCACGGTGACTCTAGCCCAGAAGGAACAGTAAATTTCTTTGTACCCCTTAATGGCCCATGATTCACATGGACTGTTTCCAGCCCGTGTTAGCTTTCGGCCTATTGACGACCCATACGTTCTTGGGCTCCTTTCCGGCCCTCGATTACTTCCGGCCTGTTACTGGCTTGTTCCCCTAATGGGCCAAATTCAGCCCGTGGCAAGAGTCGGCCCGTTCCTAGCTTGTTAACCCGTTGCGCCATTTTCAACTCGTCCTATATTCTGGCTCATTAACGACCTGTTATGCCTATGACAGAATTAAGCCTTTGCTATCCTTCGGCCTATTAATGGCATGTTATCGTGCTGGGCCGATACCAATTATGCCTGTTTACGGCCCATGTAGACCCATTTATCCGACGGCCCGAGGCCCACCGAATTCTACGGCTGTGTTGGAGGCCCATTTAAAGACGGCCCGTAGGAGCCCATGGATCCTACGGCCCGTAGCAGGGTCATGGTTACCACGGTCCGTATATGGCCCATGGTTGTTGCGGACACTAGCAAACCAGGGAAAAAGAAGACTAGGAAATAAATAAGCCCGAAACTAACGCTAGGCTATTAAGGCGATTACACAGATTACATCCACTGGGCATTAAAGATCGCCACCAGTGCAAATATAGGGAACAAACTACACTATACAAAAATGGCTTGCTGTTTTCTTCAGCCAGTGGCTGCATGTTAAGAACAAATTATGTATCACAACAAAACAAATTACAACTATAAAACAAAACGAAGTTTGGCATAAAAGTTAACAGGCTGGCAGATAAATGCACCACCAGAAGTTTAGAAGCTTAGTTTATTTGACCTGACTGTTATGTTTTCATGATGTATTGTCCGATGGAGCACCATAACCTTCGCCTTCATTTCTCCTAGGCTCCTGAACAACATAGCAAATGTCTGATAGTCTAGTTTCAAAACCATGCATATCTTGACGACATCGAACAATGTTTGTCCTTATTTCACAAAGGGTCTCTATTAGGGAACGGACTTGTGTCTGGAGCGCAGATATAACATTGTTTTGAGCTTGCATATCTTGATCATGAGGCAGTTTGGACGAGATTGCCTTAACAACCAACCCAGTATTACACAGGAACGTGCTTTTGGCACTGTTAGTGGACAGGTACTGACCCACTACAGCAAGAGTTGACATTGCGGTTATAGTTGTCTCGCCACCTTCAGAAGGTGGCGGTTCCATCATTTTTTCCATAGCTTGCTGAAAAGTTGAGTTTTTACATTAGTAGTACCACAACAGAAGATATTAAGGAGGCGGCAAAACCAAACAAAATAGCTTTGGACTATATACAGAACTTATTCTGGTGAAAGCATGTAAAGTATTAGTTGTATTTTACTGCAAAGTACATAATAAAACCAGGTTCCAAACATATGACCATGTACCATGGCTAATGTATTGTCTATTTCTTCACATTGTATTGACAGCTAAGGATAAAGAGACAAAGTTTATAATACGGTAAGCATAATATGACATCATTCATATCACAAAACAACTGATAATAGACAAACATGCAATTGTAACATTGTGTGGGCAAGTCCAGCACGGAATTAGATTACAGGTCAAGATCAAAGGAACATCACTCCTCTCTTTTAAACCTTGTAAGATGCAATGATATTGTAATGCCCCGGATTCGATGCACCAGGTGTCTTCAGTTATTCGCCATCCTTGCCATGTCATTTGCTTGCGTGTTGCATTTTGCCATGTCATCATGTGCATCTCATTTTGCATACGTGCTCGTGTCATGCATCCGAGCATTTTCCCCGTTGTCCGTTTTGCAATCCAGCACTCCTATGTCATCCGGCGTCCCCTTCTTGGCTCTTTTTGTGAGCAGGTGTTAAACATTCTCAGAATGGTCCGTGATTTGCCAAGCGGCCTTGGTACACCACCGGTAGACCGCCTGTCAAGTTTCGTCCATTTGGAGTCCGTTTGATACTCCAACGGTTAACCGGGTAACTATAAAGGCCTCTTTTGTGTGCAGCCCAACACCCCTCCAAAGTGGCCCAATAACCCATCCAAACCCCCTCCATGCTCTCGGTCGTTCGATCATGATCGTGTGGGCGGAAACCGCTCCCCATTTGGACTCTCCTAGCTCCCTCTACCTATAAATATGTGTCTCCCTCCGAATTTCTCGCCCAGATCAAACCATAGTCCTCCTCCTCCTAGCGCCGCCGGACGCGTCCGCTGACGGCCGGACATGTCCACCGCAGCCGGCCACATCGCCCGACCAATGGGGACGTGCCACGTCACTCCGCCGCCGCCCACGGCCAACCAGAGGGCGCCGCGTGGTCTCCTCTCTCCTCCCGCGCGCCGCCGCCCGGGGCCCAGATCCGGCCCACCCGGTGCCGAACCAGCATCGCTGCCCGCTTCGCCGCCGCTTCACCTGCTGCTTCCCGCCACCGCGTCTTGCGCCGCCGCCGTAGCTGGTCCCACCGCCTCGCCCTCCGCCACCGCCGACCGTCTCTGGTCGCCCAGACCCGCCGTCCGCTGCGTCCCGCCGACTGTGTGGCGTCGTGTCACCGCCTCAGGCCCGCGCCCCGCCGCAACCGCCTGCGTCGCCGCCATGGATGGCCGCCGACTCAGGAAGCTCACTGCGCGCCCTTCGCCCTCGGTGCGGCTCGCCAGATCCGGCGACCCAGCGCCGATCCGCGATTCCTCCTCCGCGAAGCTCTTCCCCTCTCCGAAGTCCTCCGGCGAGATCGCGCCGCACCTCGACGACGTGTCTGGTCAACTCTAGATCCGGAGGTGATTTTCGTCCAAGTCCCTTTTTCAGTCATATTTTGGTCCACTGTTCATCGCATCATAACTTGCTGCATACTGCTCCATTTCGTGTGTGTAATATGTCAAATTGTTCGCTGTGAGATGCTCTTCATTTCATTCCATTGTGCCATGTTGGTTTGAGGTCATCTTGATGCCCTAACCATCGTTGCAAGAGTGCTATATGATGTTAACCTGCTAAAACTGTTATAAGTTGATGATTTGTCTTTTTCGTTGCATTTTGTGTGTGCATTCTATGAGCATGATCTCTACATGTGTATTGTACTATGTCATGCCATCCTCACAGTGGTGCCATCCATGTATTTTTGTGAGTCTTGTAGTGAGTGCATCGAGCTCGTGAAGTAGGGTACTTGCTATTACTGTTTTGCTAGGCTGAATCTGTTATTTCGTGATGCTATGTTAACCTGCTGCTACAAGTCATTCTATGCATAACCTGGAGATGTTTACTAAGTATGTTTTGTTATACATATCATGCTCTATGCATTCATGCCCCTGGTTGCATTTATGGCCTGCAGTAATTTGTTGTAATCTTGCTCCAAACTTGTTAAATAATGTTGTTGTCAGTCTGTTAACATTAAGTTCAATTTTGCCATGCGCTTTGCTAGTGATCCATGCACCCTATGAACTTGCTCTTGCCATGCTTAGCTTCATAAACATGTATTATTACTGTTGGTTGCCTTGCCATGCCATGTATTGCTCTGTGGTGAGTTGTACAAGCTCACCAACATGCCTACTTATTGTTGTTCCTGCCATGTATGAATCTGTCATATCATTTGCCATGTTTACATGGGTGCCATCATATCTTCTGATCCTTTTTGGCTCATGTTCAGTAAGGGACTTTTGTTCTATGAAATTAGTAGGTTCATGCCATGCCTTTGTTTGCCATGATAAGTTCCGGTAGCATGTCGTTTGATAGCTCTAAACATTGCAACCTAATGTTATTTCTGCTAAGCCTGAAACTGTTATTATTTGCAATCTTGCCATGTCCTTTTGAGCATGTTCTAGTTGTTTCTAGAGATAGCTCAGTTTCATGTTTTGTCGTGCATTACCTATACATCATGTCCATGCCTTTTGTTTTCATATTGTGGTACTGTAGCATATTGTTTTGATGCTTGCTAGATGCCTAGTTGCTGTTTTGGACAGTTTGTCCTTTAAACTTGTATAGAGTGTATGTGTTGAACCGTTGCTCCGTTTTGAGTGTGCTCTATATGAAACTTGCTTGTTTTTGCATGAAGTTTCATATTATCATGTTGCATCCTTGTTTTGAGGTGTTTGCTTGATGTTTGAATGCCTTTTGCATCAATGCCATGTTTGACTTGCTTTGCTCATATCTTCTAGGCCGAGTCTCAATTAAATGAACTTTATATGTAACTTGACTAGAATCTCGTGTAGATCATCTTGGTGCATCTTAACTTGCTGTTTAACAACTTGAACATAAGGTTTATTCAGATCTGGACCAATTTCGAAACTTGCATATGAGGACTACCGGATTTGTTATATGTTGTTTCCGGCCTCATTTAAACTTGCTTTGATGTGTTGGTCTTGTATGCATCATCTCTTGCCATGAGTAGCTTCATGTAGCCTTTGTCATGCATCATACTTGGGTTGTGCATCATGTCATGTATATATGTGGTGTGTTTACTATGTTGTGTGCTTCTTCTCGATAGTTCCTGTTTCGTTGCGATCGTGAGGATTCCTTCGTCTACGCTTGGTTCGGCTTCATCCGTTCGTCTTCTTCATGGACTCGTTCTTCTTCCTAGCGGGATTTCGTGCAAGATGATCATTACCTTGATCTCATTACTATCATTGCTATGCTAGTTGCTTCGTTTCTATCGCTATGTCTGCGCTACCTATCTTTTGCTCTTCAAGCCTCCCAAATTGCCATGTCAGCCTCTAACCTTTTCACCCTTCCTAGCAAACCATTGCTTGGCTATGTTACCGCTTTGCTCAGCCCCTCTTATAGCATTGTTAGTTGCGGTGAAGTTGAAGATTGCTCCATGATGGACAGGATTATGTTGGGATATCACAATATCTCTTATTTAACTAATGCATCTATATACTTGGTAAAGGGTGGAAGGCTCGGCCTTATGCCCGGTGTTTTGTTCCACTCTTGCCGCC
The DNA here is from genome assembly GCA_021437245.1 of Aegilops speltoides. Lineage (NCBI taxonomy): Eukaryota > Viridiplantae > Streptophyta > Magnoliopsida > Poales > Poaceae > Aegilops > Aegilops speltoides. The sequence continues at coordinate 159,899,678 of CM038143.1, read as the reverse complement.
TCTAGCTTCCGCCATACCAGTGTTATGTTCCTGGATTTTATGCTCCTTACGCTGTTGGGTGATTTATGGGACCCCTTGACAGTTTGCTTTGAATAAAACTCCTCCAAAGAAGGCCCAACCTTGGTTTTACCATTTGCCTCACCTAGCCCCTTTTTCCCTTGGGTTTCGGAGCCCGAGGGTCATCTTTATTTACCCCCCGGCCGTGCTCGTCGTGAGTGTTGGTCCAACTCGTCACCACGGTGGCTACCAGGGCAACTCGGGATGGCCTCACCGAAGTTTGGACAATCTGTGTGCCCTGAGAACGAGATATGTGCAGCTCCTATTAGGATTTGTCAGCACATTCGGGCGGCTTTGCTGGTCTTGTTTTACCATTGTTGAAATGTCTTGCAAACCGGGATTCCGAGACTGATTGGGTCTTCCTGGGAGAAGGAATATCCTTCGTTGATCGCGAGAGCTTATCATGGGCTAAGTTGGGACACCGCTGCAGGGTATTATCTTTCGAAAGCCGTGGCAGCGGTTATGTGGCAGATGGGAATTTGTTAATGTCCGGTTGTAGATAACTTGACACCAGATCCGTATTAAAATGCATCAACCGTGTGTGTAGCCGTGTTGGTCTCTTTTCGGCGGAGTCCGGGAAGTGAACACGGTTTTGGGTTATGTTTGACGTAAGTAGGAGTTCAGGATCACTTCTTGATCATTGCTAGTTTCAAGACCGTTCCGTTTGCTCTCTTCTCGCTCTCATTTGCGTATGTTAGCCACCATACTTGCTTAGTCGCTGCTGCAACCTCACCACTTTACCCTTTCCTTACCCATTAAGCTTTGCTAGTCTTGATAACCATGGTAATGGGATTGCGGAGTCCTCGTGGCTCACAGTACAACAACAGTTGCAGGTACAGGTTATGCGATGATCATGACGCGAGAGCAATGTTTGCTTGTTTTGGAGTTCTTCTTCTGCTTCTTCGATCAGGGGATAGGTTCTAGGTCGGCAGCCTGGGCTAGCAGGGTGGATGTCATTTGAGTTTCTGTTTGTGTTTCATCCATAGTCGGATGGTACTCTTATGTAAGTTGATGTTGTATTCGTGTGGCATTATATGCCTTATGTATGTATCCCTATCTATTATGTAATGTTGATGTAATGATATCCACCTTGTAAAGCGCTCAATATGCGGTTCTATCCTTGGTGGGACCTTTGAGTCTCTTTAGGATAGTATCGCATATTGGGCGTGACAAGTTGGTATCAGAGCCTCGACCGACCATAGGAGCCCCCTTGATTGATCGGGTAGTTTGGCCGTTGTCGAGTCTAGAAAAAAAACCATTTTTGGAGTCTAGTTATATCGGAGAGTAGGAATTCTTTTTACTCCTCAGCTCCTTCGTTGCTCTGGTGAGAAATCTTGACGTAGGTGTTTTGAGTTACTCCTCTTCCCATTCAAATTTTTCTTAGGATCATGCAGTCGGTTTTCCGATCGTTGATTCTCAGCTCTTTTCATCTGGTGCATTTCTCGTCAAGTTGACTCGAGCCTCTTCATCTTTGCCAAGTTCAATCCTCGCTTTGCTCTCAATGAAGTTGTTTCCATCCTCGCTTGTCTTCTTTTCCCACCCACCCACCCTTTTTCTTCTTGGAACCGAGTCTCAGAATCGAGTATCCATCCTACTCGTATGAAGCATTTGCATTCTTTCAACCGTGTTTTCTCTTCAAGTTATTCGTTGGTTTCCCGCCCGTTGCCTTTTGTTTTCCGCCTCCCACCCTCTTCTTCCTGGAACCTGAGTCTCTATCGAGCATCAATTTTCATTCGTACGGAGTCTGTTCAGTCTTCCCTCAATCATTTCAACCGGTGGATTCTCATCTTGTTCGTCATTCTTCATCCCTTTCTTTTCCGGTGCACTCAATTCAAGTTTTCGTGTTGATCATATTCTTTTCCCTCGGCTGAAGTGTTTTCTTTGCTCGTTCGCCCTCGCCAGTTTATCCTTCCGGAGTGTCCAAGACATCTTAGGAGATTCGTCTGTGTTCCAAATTAATTCGAGGTTGTCACCTCATTCAAATATTTTCAATTGTTGTGGTGCATCATCTCTCTTTTCAAGCAATCTTTTCAACAGTGTTTCTTTTGAGTGGGCCCTAACCCACAGGTCTTTTCCCAGGATCTTACCTGACTCTTCTAATACCCTGGAGTTATTCTCAATTCTTTTCAAGGGTGACATAAGTTTGAATTTCATCAGTCAGATCTTTTCCAAGATCAATTTTGAATCATTTTCATTGTTGGCTGAACCTCTTCGCCTTTCATTCTCCTGGAGTATCTCAACAAATTTTAGTGGTGTTTCCCGTCATCATTTGAAGACTGAAGAAGAGTTTTTCCTCTAAATTTTGTATGTTCTCTCGAAGATTCGTGGTTCTAGCTTCATTTTATCCTCTCGAATTATTCCATTCGTTAGATATTCTTTTCTTACCCATCCGGAGTATTGCAGGAGTTGTTTCCCTCTCGATCATCCGGAGGTCATCTTTTCGGAATATTTCTTCATCCTAAGTTTTCAGATTCGTTCTCCAAATTATTCTATATCCGTGCCCCTTCGTTCACCTCAGTATTCTTCCGATGCTTCGTTCAAGTATTCTTCAATCAGTTCGCGATCCCTTCGTTATCTTGTCTCTATATTCCCTCAAGTATCTTTGTGCTTTTCTAATTATTCCCGGTGATTCATTCTCTTCCATCAGTCATTTCCTAATTCTTACGGTGGTTCGTTCAAGATTCTTTTTCTTTGATTATAAAATTAATTTATTCGTTCTTTCCAATCCTACCGCGGTTCATGAAGACTTTCTCATGTTTTGCGCTATATCCCCTTAATCCTTTTCAACGCGGATAAGTTGTATGCAATCCATTGCTTGTCATCAATTTAATTTGATGAAGGATAAGCATACAATAAATCTTATTCTTATTTCCTCAAAGTGATTAATCCTTCCTTCGAGTTTGTTCTTGATGAATAAATTCTAGTTCCAAGTGTTTTCATTTTTTCTTTTCCGGAGTTCAAATTTCTCGCCATTTCGTTGAACCCCCATCTAAGTCACCGCAATCTTTAATCTTATTATTTCATCCTTCATTCTATCTCATCATCCTTTTGTTACCAAGTTCTTCATGGTGGTTCTTCATAATTTAATTCATTCTTTAAGTGTTCATCAAGATTCTTTTGGAGGAGTTCAAGTATCTTTTGTTCTCGCCTCAAGTGTAATTAATTTTCCGTATTCTTTGGAAGTGGAGTTTTGCATTCCTTCATTCTTCTAAGCTATCCAATCATTTCCGTTTGTGGCCAATTATCACCTTATGATCTTGAGATGTTACCTATAAGACCACAACAAGCTTATTCTTTTCGTTGTTGATTTTCTCAACAACTCCATTCAACCCTTCCTTCTAAGTTCTTTTCATTCTATTTCAATTCTTCCGGAGGCTTTGCGCTGTTCATCTCATCAAGTGCCATCCCATCTTGCGAAGTTTCGTGCTCTATTCCTCCATGTTTCAATGGAGTGCTGCCTAAATCCTATCATTTTATTCATTTCTTATCTCGTTCTAACCAGAGTGGTTTCAGAGTCTATCTGATTCTGTGAGTTTTTGATTCTTGTCATTCTCGCCGTTCCTCTCTTCTTCTCGAGTGCTCTCGATTCTTTGCTTCTTCTCTTGAGTTCTTGTTTCACCTCATCCCTTTTTCCCTTCCGTCTCAGTCCTAAGATCTCGGGACGAGATCTCTTGTTAGTGGAGGAGTGTTGTAACGCCCCGGATTCGATGCGCCAGGTGTCTTCCAGTTATTCGCCATCCTTGCCATGTCATTTGCTTGCATGTTGCATTTTGCCATGTCATCATGTGCATCTCATTTTGCATACGTGCTCGTGTCATGCATCCGAGCATTTCCCCATTGTCTGTTTTGCAATCCAGCACTCCTATGTCATCCGGCGTCCCCTTCTTGGCTCTTTTCGTGAGCGGGTGTTAAACATTCTCAGAATGATCCTTGATTTGCCAAGCGGCTTTGGTACACCACCAGTAGACCGCCTGTCAAGTTTCATGCCATTTGGAGTCTGTTTGATACTCCAACGGTTAACCGGGTAACCGTAAAGGTCTCTTTTGTGTGCAGCCCAACACCCCTCCAAAGTGGCCCAATAACCCATCCAAACCCCCTCCATGCTCTCGGTCGTTCGATCACGATCGTGTGAGCGAAAACCGCTCCCCATTTGGACTCTCCTAGCTCCCTCTACCTATAAATATGTGTCTCCCTCCAAATTTCTCGCGCAGATCAAACCCTAGTCCTCTTCCTCCTAGCGCCGCCGGACGCGTCCGCCGACGGCCGGACATGTCCACCGCAGCCGGCCACGTCGCCCGACCAATGGGGACGTGCCACGTCACCCCGCCGCCGCCCGCGGCCAACCAGAGGGTGCCGATGGTCTCCTCTCTCCTCAGCGCCGCCGCCGAGGCCCAGATCCGCCCGCCTGGGCCGAACTGGCCTCGCCAGTTCACTTCGCCGCCGCCTCGCCGCTTCCCACATCCGGCGTCTTGCGCCGCCGCCGTAGCCGGCCCCGCCGCCTCGGCCCTCCACCCGCCGCCGACCGTCTCTGGCCGCCCACCCGCCGTCAAGCGCCGTCCCCGCCGCCTCGTGGCATCGCGCCGCCCGCTTCTAGGGCTCAGCTTCCGCCGGCAACCGCCGCCGTCCCGCCATGGATGGCCACCTCTGTCAGTGAAGCTCACTAGCGCGCCCTGCCGCTCTCGGTGCGGCTCGGCCAGATCCGCGACCAGCCGAAGTTCGGCGATTCCTCCGGCGAGCTCTTCCCCCCCTCTCCGGCAATTCCTCCGGCGAGATCGCGCCGCACCTCGACGTACGTGCCCGGGTCAGCTCTAGATCCGGAGGTGATTTTCGTCCAAGTCCCTTTTTCTGTCATATTTTGGTCCACTGTTCATCGCATCATAACTTGCTGCATACTGCTCCATTTCGTGTGTGTAATATGTCAAATTGTTCGCTGTGAGATGCTCTTCATTTCATTCCATTGTGCCATGTTGGTTTGAGGTCATCTTGATGCCCTAACCATCGTTGCAAGAGTGCTATATGATGTTAACCTGCTAAAACTGTTATAAGTTGATGATTTGTCTTTTTCGTTGCATTTTGTGTGTGCATTCTATGAGCATGATCTCTACATGTGTATTGTACTATGTCATGCCATCCTCACAGTGGTGCCATCCATGTATTTTTGTGAGTCTTGTAGTGAGTGCATCGAGCTCGTGAAGTAGGGTACTTGCTGTTACTGTTTTGCTAGGCTGAATCTGTTATTTCGTGATGCTATGTTAACCTGCTGCTACAAGTCATTCTATGCATAACCTGGAGATGTTTACTAAGTATGTTTTGTTATACATATCATGCTCTATGCATTCATGCCCCTGGTTGCATTTATGGCCTGCAGTAATTTGTTGTAATCTTGCTCCAAACTTGTTAAATAATGTTGTTGTCAGTCTGTTAACATTAAGTTCAATTTTGCCATGCGCTTTGCTAGTGATCCATGCACCCTATGAACTTGCTCTTGCCATGCTTAGCTTCATAAACATGTATTACTACTGTTGGTTGCCTTGCCATGCCATGTATTGCTCTGTGGTGAGTTGTACAAGCTCACCAACATGCCTACTTATTGTTGTTCCTGCCATGTATGAATCTGTCATATCATTTGCCATGTTTACATGGGTGCCATCATATCTTCTGATCCTTTTTGGCTCATGTTCAGTAAGGGACTTTTGTTCTATGAAATTAGTAGGTTCATGCCATGCCTTTGTTTGCCATGATAAGTTCCGGTAGCATGTCGTTTGATAGCTCTAAACATTGCAACCTAATGTTATTTCTGCTAAGCCTGAAACTGTTATTATTTGCAATCTTGCCATGTCCTTTTGAGCATGTTCTAGTTGTTTCTGGAGATAGCTCAGTGTTCATGTTTTGTCGTGCATTACCTATACATCATGTCCATGCCTTTTGTTTTCATATTGTGGTACTGTAGCATATTGTTTTGATGCTTGCTAGATGCCTAGTTGCTGTTTTGGACAGTTTGTCCTTTAAACTTGTATAGAGTGTATGTGTTGAACCGTTGCTCCGTTTTGAGTGTGCTCTATATGAAACTTGCTTGTTTTTGCATGAAGTTTCATATTATCATGTTGCATCCTTGTTTTGAGGTGTTTGCTTGATGTTTGAATGCCTTTTGCATCAATGCCATGTTTGACTTGCTTTGCTCATATCTTCTAGGCCGTAGCTCCGAATTAAATGAACTTTATATGTAACTTGACTAGAATCTCGTGTAGATCATCTTGGTGCATCTTAACTTGCTGTTTAACAACTTGAACATAAGGTTTATTCAGATCTGGACCAATTTCGAAACTTGCATATGAGGACTACCGGATTTGTTATATGTTGTTTCCGGCCTCATTTAAACTTGCTTTGATGTGTTGGTCTTGTATGCATCATCTCTTGCCATGAGTAGCTTCATGTAGCCTTTGTCATGCATCATACTTGGGTTGTGCATCATGTCATGTATATATGTGGTGTGTTTACTATGTTGTGTGCTTCTTCTCGATAGTTCCTGTTTCGTTGCGATCGTGAGGATTCCTTCGTCTACGCTTGGTTCGGCTTCATCCGTTCGTCTTCTTCATGGACTCGTTCTTCTTCCTAGCGGGATTTCAGGCAAGATGACCGTCACCTTGGATCTCATTACTATCATTGCTATGCTAGTTGCTTCGTTCTATCGCTATGCTGCGCTACCTATCTTTTGCTCTTCAAGCCTCCCAAATTGCCATGTCAGCCTCTAACCTTTTCACCCTTCCTAGCAAACCATTGCTTGGCTATGTTACCGCTTTGCTCAGCCCCTCTTATAGCATTGTTAGTTGCAGGTGAAGTTGAAGATTGCTCCATGATGGACAGGATTATGTTGGGATATCACAATATCTCTTATTTAACTAATGCATCTATATACTTGGTAAAGGGTGGAAGGCTCGGCCTTATGCCTGGTGTTTTGTTCCACTCTTGCCGCCCTAGCTTCCGTCATACCAGTGTTATGTTCCTGGATTTTGCGTTCCTTACGCGGTTGGGTGATTTATGGGACCCCCTTGACAGTTTTCTTTGAATAAAACTCCTCCAGCAAGGCCCAACCTTGGTTTTACCATTTGCCTCACCTAGCCCCTTTTTCCCTTGGGTTTCCGGAGCCCGAGGGTCATCTTTATTTACCCCCCGGCCGTGCTCGTCGTGAGTGTTGGTCCAACTCGTCGACCACGGTGGCTACCAGGGGCACTCGATGGCCTCACCGAAGTTTGGACAATCCGGTGTGCCCTGAGAACGAGATATGTGCAGCTCCTATTAGGATTTGTCAGCACATTCGGGCGGCTTTGCTGGTCTTGTTTTACCATTGTTGAAATGTCTTGCAAACCGGGATTCCGAGACTGATTGGGTCTTCCTGGGAGAAGGAATATCCTTCGTTGATCGCGAGAGCTTATCATGGGCTAAGTTGGGACACCGCTGCAGGGTATTATCTTTCGAAAGCCGTGGCAGCGGTTATGTGGCAGATGGGAATTTGTTAATGTCCGGTTGTAGATAACTTGACACCAGATCCGTATTAAAATGCATCAACCGTGTGTGTAGCCGTGATGGTCTCTTTTCGGCGGAGTCCGGGAAGTGAACACGGTTTTGGGTTATGTTTGACGTAAGTAGGAGTTCGTGATCACTTCTTGATCATTGCTAGTTTCAAGACCGCTCCGCTTTGCTCTCTTCTCGCTCTCATTTGCGTATGTTAGCCACCATACTTGCTTAGTCGCTGCTGCAACCTCACCACTTTACCCTTTCCTTACCCATTAAGCTTTGCTAGTCTTGATAACCATGGTAATGGGATTGCGGAGTCCTCGTGGCTCACAGTACAACAACAGTTGCAGGTACAGGTTATGCGATGATCATGACGCGAGAGCAATGTTTGCTTGTTTTGGAGTTCTTCTTCTGCTTCTTCGATCAGGGGATAGGTTCTAGGTCGGCAGCCTGGGCTAGCAGGGTGGATGTCATTTGAGTTTCTGTTTGTGTTTCATCCATAGTCGGATGGTGCTCTTATGTAAGTTGATGTTGTATTCGTGTGGCATTATATGCCTTATGTATGTATCCCTATCTATTATGTAATGTTGATGTAATGATATCCACCTTGCAAAAGCGTTTCAATATGCGGTTCTATCCTTGGTGGGACCTTTGAGTCTCTTTAGGATAGTATCGCATATTGGGCGTGACAAGTTGGTATCAGAGCCTCGACCGACCATAGGAGCCCCCTTGATTGATCGGGTAGTTTGGCCGTTGTCGAGTCTAGAAAAAAAACCATTTTTGGAGTCTAGTTATATCGGAGAGTAGGAATTCTTTTTACTCCTCAGCTCCTTCGTTGCTCTGGTGAGAAATCTTGACGTAGGTGTTTTGAGTTACTCCTCTTCCCATTCAAATTTTTCTTAGGATCATGCAGTCGGTTTTCCGATCGTTGATTCTCAGCTCTTTTCATCTGGTGCATTTCTCGTCAAGTTGACTCGAGCCTCTTCATCTTTGCCAAGTTCAATCCTCAGTTTGCTCTCAATGAAGTTGTTTCCCCATCCTCAGTTGTCTTCTTTTCCCACCCACCCACCCTTTTTCTTCTTGGAACCGGAGTCTGTAATCGAGTATCCATCCTACTCGTGCGAAGCATTTGCATTCTTTCAACCGGTGTTTTCTCTTCAAGTTATTCGTTGGTTTCCCCGTCCAAGTTGCCTTTGTTTTCCCGCCCTCCCACCCTCTTCTTCCTGGAACCTGAGTCTCTATCGAGCATCAATTTTCATTCGTACGGAGTCTGTTCAGTCTTCCCTCAATCATTTCAACCGGTGGATTCTCATCTTGTTCGTCATTCTTCATCCCTTTCTTTTCCGGTGCACTCAATTCAAGTTTTCGTGTTGATCACATTCTTTTCCCTCGGCTGAAGTGTTTTCTTTGCTCGTTCGCCCTCGCCAGTTTATCCTTCCGGAGTGTCCAAGACATCTTAGGAGATTCGTCTGTGTTCCAAATTAATTCGAGGTTGTCACCTCATTCAAATATTTTCAATTGTTGTGGTGCATCATCTCTCTTTTCAAGCAATCTTTTCAACAAGTGTTTTCTTTGAGTGGGCCCTAACCCACAGTGTCTTTTCCTGTGATCTTACCCGACTCTTCTAATACCCTGGAGTTATTCTCAATTCTTTTCAAGGGTGACGTAAGTTTGAATTTCATCAGTCAGATCTTTTCCAAGATCAATTTTGAATCATTTTCATTGTTGGCTGAACCTCTTCGCCTTTCATTCTCCTGGAGTATCTCAACAAATTTTAGTGGTGTTTCCCGTCATCATTTGAAGACTGAAGAAGAGTTTTTCCTCTAAATTTTGTATGTTCTCTCGAAGATTCGTGGTTCTAGCTTCATTTTATCCTCTCGAATTATTCCATTCGTTAGATATTCTTTTCTTACCCATCCGGAGTATTGCAGGAGTTGTTTCCCTCTCGATCATCCGGAGGTCATCTTTTCGGAATATTTCTTCATCCTAAGTTTTCAGATTCGTTCTCCAAATTATTCTATATCCGTGCCCCTTCGTTCACCTCAGTATTCTTCCGATGCTTCGTTCAAGTATTCTTCAATCAGTTCGCGATCCCTTCGTTATCTTGTCTCTATATTCCCTCAAGTATCTTTGTGCTTTTCTAATTATTCCCGGTGATTCATTCTCTTCCATCAGTCATTTCCTAATTCTTACGGTGGTTCGTTCAAGATTCTTTTTCTTTGATTATAAAATTAATTTATTCGTTCTTTCCAATCCTACCGGCGGTTCATGAAGACTTTCTCATGTTTTGCGCTATATCCCCCCTTAATCCTTTTCAACGCGGATAAGTTGTATGCAATCCATTGCTTGTCATCAATTTAATTTGATGAAGGATAAGCATACAATAAATCTTATTCTTATTTCCTCAAAGTGATTAATCCCTTCCTTCGGAGTTTGTTCTTGATGAATAAATTCTAGTTCCAAGTGTTTTCATTTTTTTCTTTTCCGGAGTTCAAATTTCCTCGGCCATTTTGTCGGAACCCCCATCTAAGTCACCGCAATCTTTAATCTTATTATTTCATCCTTCATTCTATCTCATCATCCTTTTTGTTACCGAAGTTCTTCATGGTGGTTCTTCATAATTTAATTCATTCTTTAAGTGTTCATCAAGATTCTTTTTGGAGGAGTTCAAGTATCTTTTGTTCTCGCGTCTCGAAGTGTAATTAATTTTCCGTATTCTTTGGAAGTGGAGTTTTGCATTCCTTCATTCTTCTAAGCTATCCAATCATTTCCGTTTGTGGCCAATTATCACCTTATGATCTTGAGATGTTACCTATAAGACCACAACAAGCTTATTCTTTTCGTTGTTGATTTTCTCAACAACTCCATTCAACCCTTCCTTCTAAGTTCTTTTCATTCTATTTCAATTCTTCCGGAGGCTTTGCGCTGTTCATCTCATCAAGTGCCATCCCATCTTGCGAGTTTCGTGCTCTATTCCTCCATGTTTCAGTCGGAGTGCTGCCTAAATCCTATCAGTCTTATTCATTTCTTATCTCGTTCTAACCAGAGTGGTTTCAGAGTCTATCTGATTCTGTGAGTTTTTGATTCTTGTCATTCTCGCCGTTCCTCTCTTCTTCTCGAGTGCTCTCGATTCTTTGCTTCTTCTCTTGAGTTCTTGTTTCACCTCATCCCTTTTTCCCTTCCGTCTCAGTCCTAAGATCTCGGGACGAGATCTCTTGTTAGTGGAGGAGTGTTGTAACGCCCCGGATTCGATGCGCCAGGTGTCTTCCAGTTATTCGCCATCCTTGCCATGTCATTTGCTTGCATGTTGCATTTTGCCATGTCATCATGTGCATCTCATTTTGCATACGTGCTCGTGTCATGCATCCAAGCATTTCCCGTTGTCTGCTTTTGCAATCCAGCACTCCTATGTCATCCGGCCCCTTCTTGGCTCTTTTTCGTGAGCGGGTGTTAAACATTCTCGAATGATCCTTGATTTGCCAAGCGGCTTTGGTACACCACCAGTAGACCGCCTGTCAAGTTTCATGCCATTTGGAGTCTGTTTGATACTCCAACGGTTAACCGGGTAACCGTAAAGGTCTCTTTTGTGTGCAGCCCAACACCCCTCCAAAGTGGCCCAATAACCCATCCAAACCCCCTCCATGCTCTCGGTCGTTCGATCACGATCGTGTGAGCGAAAACCGCTCCCCATTTGGACTCTCCTAGCTCCCTCTACCTATAAATATGTGTCTCCCTCCAAATTTCTCGCGCAGATCAAACCCTAGTCCTCTTCCTCCTAGCGCCGCCGGACGCGTCCGCCGACGGCCGGACATGTCCACCGCAGCCGGCCACGTCGCCCGACCAATGGGGACGTACACGTCACCCGCCGCCGCCAACGCCAACCAGAGGGCGCCGATGGTCTCCTCTCTCCTCCTGCGCGCCGCCGCCGAGGCCCAGATCCGCCCGCCCGGGCCGAACTGGCTCGCCAGCCTTCGCCGGCCGCCGCCGCTTCTTCACATCAAGGTCTTCTTGCCGCCGCCCGGTAGCCGCCCGCCGCCTCGCCCTCCACCCGCCGCCGACCGTCTCTGGCGGCCAGACCCGCCGTCTGCAAGCCCCCCGCCGCCTCGTGGCATCGCGCCCGCTTAGGGCCCACGCCCACCGCAACCGCCGCCGCCGCCGCCATGGATGGCCGCCTCGTCGTGAAGCTCCGCCGGCGCGCGCCCCTGCCGCTCCTCGGTGCGGCTCCGGCCAGATCCGGCGACCCCGCGCCCGAGTTCGGCGATTCCCCTCCTCCGGCGAGCTCTTCCCCCCTCTCGGCAATTCTCCGCGAGATCGCGCCGACTCGACGTCGTGTCTGGTCAGCTCTAGATCCGAGGTGATTTTCGCCCAAGTCCCTTTTGTCATATTTTGTCCCTGTTCATCGTGATCATAACTTGTCGCATATCGCCTCCGCTTTCGTGCGTGTAATATGTCAGATTGTTCGCTGTGAGATGCTCTTCATTTCATTCCATTGTGCCATGTTTGTTTGAGGTCATCTTGATGCCCTAATCATCGTTGCAAGAGTGCTATATGATGTTAACCTGCTAAAACTGTTATAACTTGATGATTTGTCTTTTTCGTTGCATTTTGTGTGTGCATTCTATGAGCATGATCTCTACATGTGTATTGTACTATGTCATGCCATCTTCACAGTGGTTCCATCCATGTATTTTTGTGAGTCTTGTAGTGAGTGCATCGAGCTCGTGAAGTAGGGTACTTGTTGTTACTGTTTTGCTAGGTTGAATCTGTTATTTCGTGATGCTATGTTAACCTGCTGCTACAAGTCATTCTATGCATAATCTGGAGATGTTTACTAAGTATGTTTTGTTATACATATCATGCTCTATCTATTCATGCCCCTGATTGCATTTATGGCCTGCAGTAACTTGTTCTAATCTTGCTCCAAACTTGTTAAATAATGTTGTTGTCAGCCTGTTAACATTAAGTTCAGTTTTGCCATGTGCTTTGCTAGTGATCCATGCGCCCTATGAACTTGCTCTTGCCATGCTTAGCTTCATAAACATGTATTATTACTGTTCGTTGCCTTACCATGCCATGTATTGCTCTGTGGTGAGTTGTACAAGCTCACCAACATGCCTACTTATTGTTGTTCCTGCCATGTATGAATCTGTCATATCATTTGCCATGTTTACATGGGTGCCATCATATCTTCCGATCCTTTTTGGCTCATGTTCAGTAAGGGACTTTTGTTCTATGCAATTAGTAGGTTCATGCCATGCCTTTTTTTGCCATGATAAGTTTCGGTAGCATGTCGTTTGATAGCTCTAAACATTGCAACCTGATGTTATTTCTGCTAAGCCTGAAACTGTTATTATTTGCAATCTTGCCATGTCCTTTTGAGCATGTTCTAGTTGTTTCTGGAGATAGCTCAGTGTTCATGTTTTTCCATGCATTGCCTGCACATAATATCCATGCCTTTTGTTTTCATATTGTGGTACTGTAGCATATTGTTTTGATGCTTGCTAGATGCCTAGTTGCTGTTTTGGACAGTTTGTCATTTAAACTTGTATAGAGTATGTGTTGAACCGTTGCTCCGTTTTGAGTGTGCTCTATATGAAACTTGCTTGTTTTTGCATGAAGTTTCATATTATCATGTTGCATCCTTGTTTTGAGGTGTTTGCTTGATGTTTGAATGCCTTTTGCATCAATGCCATGTTTGACTTGCTTTGCTCATATCTTCTAGGCCGTAGCTCCGAATTAAATGAACTTTATATGTAACTTGACTAGAATCTCGTGTAGATCATCTTGGTGCATCTTAACTTGCTGTTTAACAACTTGAACATAAGGTTTATTCAGATCTGCACCAATTTCGAAACTTGCATATGAGGACTACCGGATTTGTTATATGTTGTTTCCGGCCTCATTTAAACTTGCTTTGATGTGTTGGTCTTGTATGCATCATCTCTTGCCATGAGTAGCTTCATGTAGCCTTTGTCATGCATCATACTTGGGTTGTGCATCATGTCATGTATATATGTGGTGTGTTTACTATGTTGTGTGCTTCTTCTCGATAGTTCCTGTTTCGTTGCGATCGTGAGGATTCGTTCGTCTACGCTTGGTTCGGCTTCATCCGTTCGTCTTCTTCATGGACTCGTTCTTCTTCCTAGCGGGATTTCAAGCAAGATGACCGTCACCTTGGATCTCATTACTATCATTGCTATGCTAGTTGCTTTGTTCTATCGCTATGCTGCGCTACCTATCTTTTGCTCTTCAAGCCTCCCAAATTGCCATGTCAGCCTCTAACCTTTTCACCCTTCCTAGCAAACCATTGCTTGGCTATGTTACCGCTTTGCTTGGCCCCTCTTATAGTGTTGTTAGTTGCAGGTGAAGTTGAAGATTGCTCCATGATGGACAGGATTATGTTGGGATATCACAATATCTCTTATTTAATTAATGCATCTATATACTTGGTAAAGGGTGGAAGGCTCGACCTTATGCCTGGTGTTTTGTTCCACTCTTGCCGCCCTAGCTTCCGTCATACCGGTGTTATGTTCCCGGATTTTGCGTTCCTTACGCGGTTGGGTGATTTATGGGACCCCTTGACAGTTTGCTTTGAATAAAACTCCTCCAAAGAAGGCCCAACCTTGGTTTTACCATTTGCCTCACCTAGCCCCTTTTTCCCTTGGGTTTCGGAGCCCGAGGGTCATCTTTATTTACCCCCCGCCGTGCTCGTCGTGAGTGTTGGTCCAACTCGTCGACCGCCAATGGCCACCAGGGCAACTCGGGATGGCCTACCGAAGTTTGGACAATCCGGTGTGCCACGAGAACGAGATATGTGCAGCTCCTATCGATTTGTCGGCACATTCGGGCGGCTTTGCTGGTCTTGTTTTACCATTGTTGAAATGTCTTGTAAACCGGATTCCGAGACCGATCGGGTCTTCCCGGAGAAGGAATATCCTTCGTTGATCGCGAGAGCTTATCATGGGCTAAGTTGGGACACCCGTGCAGGGTATTATCTTTCGAAAGCCGTGCCCGTGGTTATGTGGCAGATGGGAATTTGTTAATGTCCGGTTGTAGATAAATTGACACCAGATCCGTATTAAAACGCATCAACCGTGTGTGTAGCCGTGATGGTCTCTTTTCGGCGGAGTCCGGGAAGTGAACACGGTTTTGGGTTATGTTTGACGTATTAAGTAGGAGTTCAAGATCATTTCTTGATCATTGCTAGTTTCAAGACCGTTCCGTTTGCTCTCTTCTCGCTCTCATTTGCGTATGTTAGCCACCATACTTGCTTAGTCGCTGCTGCAACCTCACCACTTTACCCTTTCCTTACCCATTAAGCTTTGCTAGTCTTGATACCCATGGTAATGGGATTGCTGAGTCCTCGTGGCTCACAGATTACTACAACAACAGTTGCAGGTACATGTTATGCGATGATCATGACGTGAGAGCGATGTTTGCTTGTTTTGGAGTTCTTCTTCTGCTTCTTCGATCAGGGGATAGGTTCCAGGTCGGCAGCCTGGGCTAGCAGGGTGGATGTCATTTGAGTTTCTATTTGTGTTTCATCCGTAGTCGGATGGTGCTCTTATGTAAGTTGATGTTGTATTCGTGTGGCATTGTATGCCTTATGTATGTATCCCTATCTATTATGTAATGGTTATGTAATGATATCCACCTTGCAAAAGCGTTTCAATATGCGGTTCTATCCTTGGTGGGACCTTCGAGTCTCTTTAGCATAGTATCGCATATTGGGCGTGACAGATACGCTAAGACAATTGTGTATAAAACTGAAAAGAGTAATAGACATTGCCTACAAACCATGCAGTTCAAGGCATGAGTCAGAGTAAGTAGTAGTTAAAAGGCATGAGGATTAAGGACTTACAACAGCGGCTTTGACTGGTGTAGTCATGCCCTTCGTCTTGCTGGTGTGACAGTCCTTGAAGATTTCCACAGCATTTGGTTCAGGTACTTTTTGGTCCTTGCGGGCTTTCCTCTGCATTTGGAACAAGTCAATATAGATCTGATAATATGGTACAGTGAAAAGAGTGAAACAACAGCGAATTACAAGAGCCTCACAGTGTGTAATATAGCTACAAGATCCTATCGTCTGTTGGAATTTCACTTTGTACGGTTGGGCTTGTTCTTTGAACAGTTCACCTACAAGAAGATAGATTTGTGTGGCACATGCGTAAATAGGACTTCAACATGTGATATGATCACATATATATAATGTACCTGATACTTCGGATCGGACCAGTGTTTAACGAGGCCTCTCCAGTCTTCATCCGATATATTTTCCACTACAGATGTTTGGGAAAGTTCACTAGTAGCCTTGCCTTCAAAATGAGTTTTCCTCAAGTTATACCGATACTGTCGCAAAGGAGACTTGAAAACACGGGTGCAAGCTTGTCTGGTTGCATCATCTTGGCTATCCAACTTGAACCTCATATGTTGAATATTATGGGAGATTATCAGCAACCTAGAAAGTATTGGACAGAGCAAGACGATATTACTAGTTTCCATACATAACCATACTTACAGATAAATGGTCGAGGAAGGTGTTGAACCGGGTTTCGTCTTTGTCATTCCTGTACTAAATCCATGTTGGGAGGATACGTACATGACACCTAAGAGCAACCGCTGGCTCTGATACTAACTTGGCTGACTCTGTAGCATCACGTGGCCTTTTTAAAACTGCCTCAAAACAGATCTCCATTTTTCCTCCTCTAGATTTAGTTAACCTATCGAGCATTATCCCTAATGTTTGTTTCCTCTTGCGCCTAGGTGCTAGTCCAACAACAAACATAGGAAGTGTTAGTGTACATCAAACTATGAGACTACATATAAAGAAGCATGCAATTGTAATGTGACTCCAGCAACTACCTTCTTGTTGTTGAAGCTCACAAAGTTCATCTGATCTTGCCAACTCATCTTGTGTCAAGAGTGCTTCAGAAGTAGTGTCAGGTGGCAAGGGAGCTTGGGAACGTGCTACTAGCTGAGTTGACCAACGAGTAAATCATGCAGCTGGTGGTACTGTGGAAGGTGTTGCAACAACTAGGGTTGTCTCTTCTTGTTTGGTGGCAGCTATTTGTTTCTGTTTGGCTTGTTCTGCAGCTCGTGTAGCACGGGATACCCTGTCGGTACAATTTTCCGCTGGACTTTGACCTTCTATTGCACCATCAGTACCAGCAGAATCTGCAGGATTCTTCCGCTTCCCTTTCCCTGACGTTCTGTGTTGCTTCCCCTTTCTCTGTGCCATGTTAAGTCAAGCCGACAAAAAAATGAATAACAATTTAGTTCTTCAAAACAAATTGATGCGTGATATAGACGAACTGAACTTTGATGTTAGACAACCACATGATAGGAGGATGTAATATGTACAAAAAACAGGACGGCATGAGATAACCAGAACTATGATGTGTAAACTAAGTAGAAGAAATTCACTAAATTAGAAGCAATGCAATGGAAGGTAGACACCATATGAAAGATGCTACAAATATCGCTCTGCCAAGTTAACAGTGTCTCATCATAAATGCCATTTAAACAAATGTGAAGCAGTACAAGAAATAAATCATATGCAGGATGCAAACAACATCACACTACCAAGTTAAAGGTCTCTCGTCATTAGTGCCATTGCATATTCACAGCTTATGATGTGTAAACTAAGGAGAAGGCATTTCAACAAATTAGAAGCAATAAAGCTAGACACCATATGAAAGATGCAACGAATATCACTCTACCAAGTTAAAACTGTCTCGTCATAAGTGCCATTTCAACAAATTGGAAGTAGTACAAGCTAGAAAAGAATGCGAGATGTAACCTATATCACACTCCCAAGTCAAACGTGTCTTATGATAAGTGATTGTTGCAGGTTACACAACAGTAGTACTTTGATATAAGAACATGGTGTGATAGACAGATAATGTATGTTCTAGAAACAGGAACACGTGTCTTATTCACAAGTATAATGTGTAAAGTAAGAAGATGAAATTCAACAAAATTAGGATCAATACAATAGACATCATACATAACATGCAACCACATATAACAGTGCCAAGTTAGAGGGAGCACCTGTGATGGTGCACTAGGGGAGACGTGCTCATCATCGACACAACTATTTGAGTGTCTATGCATGTGTTGTCTTGGAAATCATCTTGGGGGCATGGAGGGGTAGAATCTGTAGAGGCCCTCAATTTGGAAGGAGCACCATCATTCGCTACCTCGCTAACTTCCTTCCGCTTTATTGATTTTGAATTGTCAAGTAAAACTGACAAGAAAAAGCAATAAAGTTCACTCTTCAGAACTCATCCGTGCATGATACTGACAATCACTACTTTGATGTAAGGCAAACACATGATTCCAGGATGAAATAATATGAAAAACAGGACGGCATGGCATATTCACAACCGTTTGTGTAAACTAAGCAGAAACCATTTCAACAAATAAGAAGCAATGCAAGCTAGACACCACATGAAAGATGCAACCAATATGACTCTGCCAAGTTAAAAGCGTCCCATCATAAATGGCATTTCAACAAATTAGAAGCAGCGCATGCTATAAATCATATGAAAGATGCAACCAATATCACACTGCATATACTAAAGGTGTCTCATCATATTGATTTATGCGGGACACAAAAAAACAATAATTTTATGTAAGGACATGCTTAATAGACAGATGTACTATGTACTAAAAACAGTAAGGCATGTCACATTAACAGGTATAATGTATAAACTAAGCAGAATAGCACATGCAATTTAACCAGATTGGAAGAATTACAATCTAGACACCATATGCAACATGCAACCACATATCACGCTGCCAAGTTAGAGCAAGCACCTGCGATGCTAGTGTAGGGGAAATGCGGTAATCAACTATAGAGCTACGTTCACTATCTTCATCTAGCCTTGCTGTTTCTTGAGAATCATGTGGGGAGGTTGACGCTACAATCTTTAAATGAGGATCTTTTCTTCTCACAGTAGTCCACTTGCCTGACTGCCTCATCGTAAGTGATTGATGAGGGATACACAAGAACATTAGTTTGATGTAAGAACATGATTAATAGACAGATGTACTAGTATGTACCAAAAATAGGAAGGAATGTCATATTCAAAGGTATAGTGTGTAAGCTAAGCAGATGCAATTTAACCAAATTGGAAGCAATACAAGCTAGACATCCGGCTGGAGTGGTGAGCATGATCATCTAGGACCTAAGAGCCTGGTGGGAGGCGGGCTGCTTCGCCACCATCGTGGCTTTTTAGTTGGCTTCCAGGTGATGCAAGTCTGTGTTAGGCTTGTCACTGGCTCAGCCAGTGCCCTAACTAGCTATTTGTCTTTTGGTGCTCCCGGGATGGTGGTTCATGTAAAAAATATCTTTCCTTATCTTGATAAAGACCGACTTCGGCCTTTTGAATACAAGCTAGACACCATATGCAACATGCAACCACATATGACACCGTGAAGTTAAAGCAATCACCTGGGATGGTGGTTCACGGCGAGCGAGATCATCAACTCCAGAGCTACGTTCCCCGTCTCCATCTGCTAACACTACACCCTTTAAAGTCTTGAAACATGTCTGGCCTAGCTGCGTACCACACTGGAGCAACTTCTCTCTACTCTTTTCTGCTTCTGTCAAGGCAGGGTCTGAAATACCCTTGCATAAAAACACAATGGTGAGAGTATGGGTGAAGTGTGTGCAGAACTAGTGCACTGTAAAAGTAGCAGATAGCAAGTGGCTGAAAAATAAATGACAGGAGACATATGAATGATCTACAACATTGCATGGAAAACAAAATTAGATTCTACTCCGTATGATTTTGTAATATATGAGCACAGGAAATGCAGGTACTCCTCCAGCACACCACCACATGTGGTCCTATCAAGATAACAGTCGATTGAAAATAAGTAGGTCAGTCGATTTTTTTTTCGAACCATCCGATCTATAAGGAACGGGCAGATGGCCTTCGTCTACCTCCCGCCAGTCACTGTTGACGATCTTTCTCGAACCGCCAACGACCACCGGCCCAGACCCCTACCTCCGCCGCCCCGCCCTCCCCTCGACCTCACACCACCACCGTGCTTGGCAGCGCCCCCAGGCCATCCCTTTAATCACGACCGACCTCCAGATCGGGCGCCAGCAGCTCTAGGCCCCACACGTCCCTAAGATAAACACCGAGGCGCTGCTTCCCCGGCGTAATAGGCGGACTAGCGCCTGTTACGCCGGGGAATGCTTCCGTTAATCGGGAATGAACTGACCAGGAATTGAAATCCAGGGGGCGACGGACCTCTAGCTAAGGTGAAACAGTATATGAGGAGAAACCTTGTGCATCGTGAATAACTAGGAACATCTAGTATCAAGAAGAAGCGGTCAACTAGTGTCTTCTATGGGATAAATACATGCAAGCAGACACGTAAGATTTGCACGAATAAGGGAAGAAGAGTACCATTTTCGGTTGCCGGTGTGGTCGCCTCCACATGTCGCGTTGATCTTCTTCTTTTTGCCGTGGAACCCGATGTTTTGGAGGAGGGTGCAGGCTTGGACGAACCCATGGCCACATTTTTGACTGTGTTGTCGTGGCCGTATGTCGGCGGAGGGGAAGCAGACCCGAGGCGGCAAAGGATGGCGTAGCAGGAACAACTCCGGTGTGGTGGACGGTGGCGAAGTTGGAGCGGCAGTGGTGAGGTGCAGGACGGCGTGGTTGAACTGGCTCGGGTATGGCCGGCTCAGCCTTGGCTTCAACTACTAGCCATGCAGGGCATTGCGGTTGAGGTTGTGGTGGACGACAACGTCGGGGTATCGGCTCCGGCGTGGTGGAGGAGGGTGGCGGTTGATGGGTGGGATGGGGTGGCGGACGGAGGAAGCCGGGGTTTCGGGGCTGGTGGAGAGGTAGTTTTGGCGCCCATGGAGTACGAATGGGGAATCGGATGGGGGCGGGGGGCGGGGGGAGCTAAGGAGAACCATGTTTCGGTCTGGGACGCGCTTGTTTTTGTCTTTTTTGAACAGATGGGACGTGCTTGTTTGAAATTTGCAGAAAGTACAAACTTTACCCCCCTCTTAAATTTTGGACCTACTGCGGGTCGGGGTAGGATGGTAATCCTAGGTGTCCCAAATAGTGGGCATGAGCGATTTCGTCCGCGCGCATGTGTGCTTAGGCGGCCATTGTGTATGAATGTTTTTCGGAGGCGGTTGCGTGGCGTCTAGATGAAGCTACAAACCTACACCGGTTTAGACCTTTGGACGTCGGGCCGGTAGGTTTCACGGGTCGGAGTTAGAAAAGTAATTTCCTTCTACTACCAAACATTGGTCTCACACGGTTTCGAGCGAGTAGATGCTCTTCTGGCGCTTCGTTCAAAATTTTGAAACAGAAGCATTCACGTTTAGAGTACTCCTGAACTTTAAGGATTGACCTAAATAGACAACGTTAAATTTGAACTTGTATGTTTGAAAACCTCATTAAATTATCCGCTTCTTTTTGAAATTTTGACACTTGAAAATCCTATAACTATGATTATTTTGGAATGGGGGAGCTAAATTTGAATCTATTTTGTACACGACTATATATGCTATTATGTACAAAATCAGAACAAAGATTGGTGCCCCCATAACTTAGCTATGATTTACAAATGCCATGATATCGAATTCAAATAATTGAATGGACTTCATGTTGAATTCAATTTTTTTAAACCACCTTAAGTTGAATTCAAATGTATGCTAGTTCATAGCTAGCTATTTATAATTTTCATTGTGCAACTTTCGTATGTATAGTGTGCTTTACACACACAACATGAACTATAGTCACATTTATATTCGATTGCTAAAGCGATGCATTGTCTGGAGTTCAAAATACTAACTATGTGGATCAATTATGTCGAATAATAACATAGACATGCTCAAATTCGATAGAATCTAGATGTCTGATGGATCAATGACCGTTCCTTACGCGAATTGCAAATATCATGATTCCATCCTAATATTTGGATACAATTTATATCTTTAATCAATGTGTACATCAGTCTTTTACATGTAGTTTCACTCTCCATCGGTGGTCTCTCACACATGCTTACACACTCTCTCCCGAGGTGTCTTTCTCGCAGACATGCTCTCGATATAACCCTCCCTCCCTCTCGTAACCATTTACGACTGTTTTCACTAACCTTTATCACAAGCACTCTTCCTCTCACAAGCATACACACGCACAATCCCCATCGACCATTTCTATATACATAGACTTCCCTACGTGTCTCCTGTATGCACATTATCTTTAGGCATGTCTCTCATGCATTGTCTCACACCTCTCTTCCTAATCGACGAGTATGATTCTAGCAGAGCATTCTGTAGGATGCCCCTTAAAGTTAGGTTGGATCAATAGTAATATCAGAGATAAAGGGGTTACCTTAGTCCGATAACCTAGGGTTACAAATCCTAGCTGGCTTTGTCAG
Organism: Aegilops speltoides; assembly: GCA_021437245.1. Classification (NCBI taxonomy): domain Eukaryota; kingdom Viridiplantae; phylum Streptophyta; class Magnoliopsida; order Poales; family Poaceae; genus Aegilops; species Aegilops speltoides. Next base: position 159,877,688 of record CM038143.1, on the reverse strand, counting down.
TGGACACAGAGTCCTTCACAATTCTGCTATCATTGTCTTGTACGACAAGTCATCTCCATGGGTCTCCCTAAATGCGTCACAGGCCTACCAATGTGGCGCGGGACGGAACCGAACCAAGGGCCTCACCTCTGCCCCCAGGTCTCGTTATCTTCTCACACCCACACATACCAACACAGACACCACACAAAAAAATCTCCTCGTTCCTCTATACCCTCCCCCCTTGCATATACACACTCAAGGGAATCTCTCACCGTGACATCATATTAGTCTCTATCTCCCTAGACCTCTCTCATTTTTCATGCTATCTCTCCCACGACCCCCCTCCCCCCGTCGGCCCCTCTATCGATGCCTCTCTCGAATATGTTATACACACACATACCTCTCTAGGCCCTGCCGAATACATCAACTACACATTCACACATGTTACATCACATACCCCATGATCTAAAAAGCCCTCTCTTCACGTTTATTTCGCATACAACATTCCTTTTGAATGAAGTGTGGCCAAAAAATTGTTTTAGAATTTTTGTCATTTGGTCTGACTAACACACCTGCCTATTTCATGAACATGATGAACAAGGTGTTTATGGAGTTTCTGGATAAGTTTATCGTGGTGTTCATTGATGATATTCTGGTTTCCTCGAAGAATGAAGAGGAGCATAAGGAGCATTTGCGTTTGGTTCTTGGGAAGCTCAGAGAACATCAGTTATATGCCAAGTTCAGCAAGTGTGAGTTTTGGTTGAAGGAAGTTGGATTCCTCAGACATGTTATATCTGGAGAAGGAATAGTAGTAGACCCCACGAAAGTTGTCACTGTGACAAATTGGGAATCACCCACGTCAGTTGGAGATATCCGGAGTTTTCTTGGACTCGCAGGATACTACCGGAGGTTCATTGAGAATTTCTCAAAGATTGCAAAGCCCATGACGGAGTTGCTGAAGAAGGACACCAAATTCAAATGGACTGAGGAATGTGAGGCCAGTTTCCAGGAGTTGAAAAAACGTTTGGTTACATCACCAGTGTTGATTCTGCCAGATCAATGCAAGGATTATGAAGTATATTGCGATGCTTCTCGTCGAGGACTTGGAGCAGTGCTTATGCAGGAGGGAAGAGTTGTTTCATATGCCTCACAACAACTTAAACCCCATGAGTTGAATTATGCTACACATGTTTTGGAGTTAGCAGCCGTAGTGCATGCGTTGAAGACATGGAGACATTTTCTCATCGGAAACCATTATGAGGTGTACACGGATCACAAGAGTTTGAAGTATATCTTCAAGCAGAAGGAGTTGAATCTCAGGCAAAGGAGATGGTTGGAGCTCATTAAGGATTATGATATGAGGTTGCATTATCATCCAGGAAAGGCTAACGTAGTAGCCGATGCGTTGAGTCGCAAGAGCCATGTCAACACGCACAGGACCGGAGAGTTACCCAAGGAGTTAGCAGAGGATCCTCGTGAGCTATGTTTGGAGATAGTTCCGAGAGGCTACGTAGCAGCATTGGAGATTCATTCTACTTTGATGGGAAGGATCGGAGAAGCTCAGAATATGGACAAGGAGATTGCCGAGATAAAGGAAAGAATGAGAAAAGGAAAGGCTAAAGGATTTCGTGAGGATGAGCATGATACCTTATGGTTTGAGGACCGCGTATATGTGCCCAATGATCAGGAGATCAGGAAGTTGATTCTGCAAGAGGCCCATGATTCGCCATATTCGATTCACCCAGGAAATACCAAGATGTATCTGGATTTGAAGGACAATTTCTGGTGGACTGGAATGAAGAAGGATATTGCAGAGTATGTAGCAGTTTGTGATGTATGTCAGAGAGTGAAGGCAGAGCATCAGAAGCCAGCAGGATTGCTACAGCCATTGTCGATACCCGTATGGAAGTGGGATAAGCTAGGCATGGATTTTATCATGGGATTGCCCAGGACTCACTCAGGCTATGACTCGATATGGGTTGTAGTCGATCATTTGACGAAGATAACTCATTTCATCCCAGTGAAGACCACTTATACCAGTGCTAAGTTGGCGAAGATATACATGACCAGGATCGTATGTCTGCATGGAGTTCCGAGGACCATTGTATCAGACAGAGGAACCCAGATTACCTCAAAGTTCTGGAATCAATTGCACGAAACATTGGGTACCAGGCTAGAGTTCAGTACAGCCTTTCATCCACAGACAGATGGATAGACCGAGAGAGTCAATCAGATTCTGGAGGACATGTTGAGAGCTTGTGCGCTAGATTCTGGATCTAGTTGGGACGACAATTTGCCATATGCAGAGTTCTCTTACAAGAACAGTTATCAATCCAGTTTGAAGATGGCCCCTTTCGAAGCTTTGTACGGAAGAAGGTGCAGGACACCGTTGCTGTGGGATGAAGTTGGAGGCCATCAATTGTTTGGACCAGATTTGATTAAAGAGTCCGAAGAGAAGGTTAAGTTGATCCGCGATAGGCTCAAGGTAGCCCAATCCAGGCAGAAGAGTTGTGCTGATTCTAAACACAAGGAGAAAGTTTACGAAGTCGGAGACAGAGTTTATCTTCGAGTGTCCCCACTTCGAGGAATTAAGCGCTTTGGAGTTAAGGGAAAGTTAGCACCACGTTTTGTGGGACCATACAAAGTTTTGGAACATATGGGAGAAGTTGCTTACAAGTTGGAATTTCCCAAAGGTTTGTCAGGAGTTCACGATGTGTTCCACGTTTCCCAGCTGAAGAAGTGCCACGCAGATATGGCCGATATTCCTCTGAGAGATACAGTGCCACTAGAAGCGATTCAGTTGGATAGCAATTTGACCTACATGGAGAAACCAGTCAAGATTCTCGAGTTTGCCAGCCGAGTCACACGCAGCAAAGTCATCAAGTTCTGCAAAGTTCAGTGGGGCCACCATACCGAAGATGAAGCCACCTGGGAGCGAGAGGAAGACCTACGGAAGGATCACCCTCACCTATTTTCTAGCCAACCCGAATCTCGAGGGCGAGATTCATCTTAAGGGGGGTAGGTTTGTAACATCCCAAATTTTCAATTTGGAACGTTATACATTAGATCATCATTGCATATCATATTTTATTGCATTTTGGTTTGATCCTAGAAATTCTATGCAACTCAAAGACCCACGGAGAGAGAGTTAGGATTTCGTTATTTTCATATTTGAGTTTTTCTCAAATTTTGAAAAGAGATCGTTTGATTTTAATTATTTTTCTCCTCAAATATTTCTTTTATAAAAATAAAAGAAAGGGAATAATATGACTTTCCCAAAATAAAGAAATAATGGAGATTTAATGTTAAAATCAAATAAGATTTTATTTCGGAGTTTTATTGTTATTTTATTTGAATTAGGAAAAATACGCATTTTAAAAATTGCATTATAGGCGCAAATAAATGTTCAATGCAGAATTATTTAAAATTTATGGAGTCCATTTAGTATTTCTTTTATTTGTTTTTCTATGCAGAATTATTTAAAAAAAACACGAACCGACTCCGGGCCGTAACCGGCCAGGACTCCCCCGCCGGCCCCCTTATATAGCGCCACCCCGAGCCCCCAACCCACCGGGCTCGCGCCCCTAAACCCTAACCTCGCCGCCACCGCCTGACGCCGCCGCCCTCACCGAGCCCGCCTCCCACCCTCGCCGGACCTGCCGGAGGTAGCCGCCGCCGCCGCGGTTTTCTTTAAGAAAACCATCGAGTTTTTTTAGAAATCCCGGTTTGTTATTTTTAATAGATCGGTTTTATTTTTTCGGTTTAGTTATTTAGCGAACGCCCGTTCGTTCATTCGTTTTAACGAACGATTTTCACCGTTTAGCCGCAGACAGAGAACGTTCGTTCGTTAGCCTGTTAGTCAGTTTTTCTTTTTCCAGGGATTTTCCACGATTATTTTCGATCGCGATTTCTGCCCTGATTTTCGTTTTAGTTTATCTTTTCGCTCGTTTATCGGAATCAGGCGATTCAAGCGCCTAGAGTTTCGTATCGAAACCCTCTTTACGTTTAACCAACTCAAACAAGTTTTTGCAACTGTAAAATTTAACTTAAGTCCAGATTAGTAAACAAAGCTTGTTTCTTTCGCAGTTTGAGTTTCGTTGCTTCGTTTGATTTGATTCTTTTTGCAAACCAGAGTTCTTAAGTTGAACTTTCTGGTTAGATCTCTTATTTGAGTTTTACCCATGCTTATAGTTGAGTGCTTATTGTATGCTTGTTTGTTTGCGATAGAGTACCCGGAGTGCGAAGCGTGCTACTACGAGTCTCTAGGTTTCACGGATCATCAGCAAGGCAAGTAACACTTTGATCATACATCTTTACTACCCAGTTTTATTGCATTAGATAAATCCTCAAACAATTGCATGGTTAGGATCTGATTTAATATGTGGGTTTTTGGAAGTAGATGAGGTAGTACCTATTGTCCTGTTTATTAGCAAACCATTGGGAGTTACTTCTACGTTGCTTATATTGCTATGCTATGCTTGTAGACCTGGATTGGGTGAGTGTATCCATGACAGATGTGAGTATTGTTATTTAATGGTTAACCTAAGGTGGCTACTTTAATACACATCTAGGTGGATTGAGGCACCTGGGGAACCTAGTGTTGCCTGTATTTTTGGAAATCCCGGGGTACCATGTGATTCTCCTATGGACCGCCACCCAGGCTCAAAGGGATCATAAGATTATTCATGCTAGAAACTTCCGTGTGCAGCCACAAGCTATTATGGGCTCTAGCATAGTTGAGTAAGTTGCAAGACCTCTTTCAGTGGTGGGCTAGAAGATGTAGGGGAAAGTAGGTGTAACTGTCCACCCGAAGTAAAGAGTTATTGTTTCAGAAAGACTGTGTCTCGTCTCTCCAACCATGGATGTATTCGAGTCTTGTGGGGAAAAGTGCGCAAACCTCTGTAGAGTGTACAAACTAATCATGGTTAGCCGTGTCCCCGGTTACGGATGTTTTGAGTATCTAGTTCTTGGATTATCATGTGGATCTCATCACTCTTAACATAATTTGATTGGGCTTAATGATGATGCTTAATTGGGATTGAGTTGGGTGAACCTTCTCAATGTTTAACAACCACCATGATAGTTAAATAAAATTTATTCCTTTGTTGTAGGAAAAAATTGGCTTTATGCAAAACTGTAACCATAGAGCTTTCCACCAGCCATATATGCATGTAGTAAAAGCATTTATTCTGTTCATTTCTCTCTTGTGTTACATTGCTAGCATATTCCATGTGCTGACCCGTTTTGGCTTGCAACTTTCATGTTGCAGACTTTTCAGATGACGAGTAAGGTGCCTTAGGTCGTGATCTTTCACTCAGTGATGCCGTTGGAGTTGATGGACTCACTTTATCTTCCAAGCCTCCCGCTGTTATCGTATTTAGATGGCCTTAAGCCATATTTATTGTAATAAGTTCTCATGAGACATTCGATGTAATAAGTGTGTGATTGCTACTCTGTAATAAATCCTTCAAGTACTGTGCGTGTCAGCATTACCGATCCAGGGATGACACTGATGCACAGAGATCAGACAGTTTGAGGTCTGGTCGCTACAAAGGGAGTAAACGGTGGACGGGGTACCGCACAAGGCTATGAAAATGTTGTGTGTCCTTGTGTGGCGGCCCCTACCCATGTATATATAGGTGGGAGGGGAGGAGGCAGCTCCTAGGGCACCCCAAGAGACCTGGCAGCAGCCCTAGGGCTGCTGCCTTGCCCTGCGCCCCCCCTTTCCTTGTAAGAAGGGGGAAGGAAAGAGAAGGGGGGAGAGGGAAGGAAGGGGGAGTCCTACTCCACACTTTCCTTTCCCTCCCATCTTTCCTTCTCCTCCTCATAGGGTCGGCCTATATAGGGGTGCACCAGCCCCTTGTGGGCTGGTGTGTTCCCTGTCTTGGTCCATAAGGCCCATATCTTTGCGGGGGGTGCCCGAAACTCCTTTCCGGTGACCCGATAAGTACCTGGTACCCTCTGAAACACTTCCGGTGTCCGAATACCATCGTCCTATATATAAATCTTTACCTCTTCACCATTTCGAGACTCCTCGTCATGTCTGTGATCTCAGCTAAGACTCAGAACAACATTCGGTCACCAAATCACATAACTCATATAATACTATATCGTCAACGAACATTAAGCGTGCGAACCCTACGGGTTCGAGAACTATGTATACATGACGGAGACACCTCTCCGGTCAATAAACAATAGTGGAACCTGGATGCCCATATTGTCTCCTACATATTCTACGAAGATCTTTATCGGTCGAACCGTTATGACAAAATACATAATTCCTTTGTCTAGCGGTATGTTACTTGCCCGAGATTCGATCATCGGTATCTTCATACCTAGTTCAATCTCGTTACCATCAAGTCTCTTTACTCGTTCCATAATACATCACCTAGTGACCAACTCCTTTGTCATTTGCTTGCAAGCTTATGATGCGTATTACCGAGAGGGCCCAGAGATACCTCTCCGATACTCGGAGTGACAAATCCTAATCTTGATCTATGCCAACTCAACAAACGCCTTCGGAGATACCTGTAGAGCATCTTTCTTTATATTCACCCCAGTGTGATGTTTGATAGCACACAAGGCATTCCTCCGGTATCTGGGAGTTGCATAATCTCATAGTCGAACGAATATGTATTTGACATGAAGAAATCAATAGCAATAAAACTAAACGATCATAATGCTAAACTAACGGATTGGTCTTGTCCATTACATCATTCTCCTAATGATGTGATCCCGTTATGAAATGACAACTCATGTCCAAGGTTAGGAAACCTTAACCATCTTTGATCAACGAGCTAGTCAAGTAGAGGCTCACTAGGGACACGGTGTTTGTTTATACATTCACACTTGTATTTAAGTTTTTGATCAATACAATTCTAGCATGAATAATAAACCTTTATCATGAATAAGGAAATAACAACTTTAGTATTGCCTCTAGGGCATATTTCCTTCAGTCTCCCACTTGCACTAGAGTCAATAATCTAGTTAACATGACTATGTGATTTAACACCAATAGTTCACATCGCCATGTGACCAAACATCCAAAGAGTTTGCTAGAGTCAATAATCTAGTTCACATCGCCATGTGATTAACACCCAAAGAGTATTAAGGTGTGATCATGTTTTGCTTGTGAGAGAAGTTTAGTCGACGGGTCTGTCACATTCAGATCCGTATGTATTTTGCAAATTACAAAGCTCTGTATGGAGCTACTTTAGCTAATTTCTCCCACTTTCAATATGTATCCAGATTTAGACTCAGAGTCATCCCAATCGGTGTTAAGGATTGCATCGACGTAACCCTTTACGATGAACTCTTTATCACCTCCATTACCGAGAAATATCTCCTTAGTCGTCTTAGGTAACTAAGGATAATTTTAATCGTTGTCCAGTGATCTACTCCTGGATCACTATTGTACCCCCTTGCCAAACTCATGGCAAGGTTCACAATATGTTTGGTACACAACATGGAATACTTTGTAGAACCTATGGCTGAGGCATAGGGAATGACTTTCATTCTCTCTCTATCTTCTATCGTGGTCGGGCTTTGAGGCTTACTCAATGTCACACCTTGCAACCCAGGCAAGAACTCTTTCTTTGACTGATCCATTTTGAACTTCTTCAAAACTTTTTCAAGGTATGTGCTTTGTGAAAGTCCTATTAAGCGTCTTGATCTATCTCTATAGATCTTGATGCCCAATATATAAGCAGCTACACCGAGGTCTTTCATTGAAAAACTCTTTTTCAAGTATCCTTTTATGTTATCCAGAAATTATATATCATTTCCAATCAATAATATGTCATCTACATATAATATCAGAAATGCTACAGAGCTCCCACTCACTTTCTTGTAAATACAGGCTTCACCGAAAGTCTGTATGAAACCATATGTTTTGATCACCTCATCAAAGCATATATTCCAACTCCGAGATGCTTGCACCAGTCCATCAATGGATCGCTGGAGCTTTCGCACTTCGTTAGCACATTTAGGATCGACAACACCTTCTGGTTGCATCATATACAACTCTTCTTTAAGAAATCCATTAAGGAATGCAGTTTTGACGTCCATTTGCCAAATTTCATAATCATAAAATGCGGCAATTGCTAACATGATTCGGACAGACTTAAGCATCGCTACGGGTGAGAAAGTCTCATCGTAGTCAACCCCTTGAACTTGTCGAAAACCTTTCGTAATAAGTCGAGCTTTCTAGATGGTGACACTACCATCAACGCTAGTCTTCTTCTTGAAGATCCATTTATTCTCAATGGCTTGCCGACCATCGGGCAAGTTCACCAAAGTCCATAGTTTGTTCTCATACATGGATCCTATCTCAGATTTCATGGCCTCAAGCCATTTATCGAAATCTGGGCTCATCATAGCTTCTTCATAATTTGTAGGTTATCCATGGTCTAGTAACATGACTTCCAAGACAGGATTACCCTACCACTCTAGTGCGAAACGTGCTCTGTTCGACCTACGAGGTCTAGTAGCAACTTGATCTGAAGTTTGATGATCATCATCATTAGCTTCCTCTCTAGTTGGTGTGGGCATCATGGGAACGTATTTCTCTGATGTGCTACTTTCCAAATTGAGAGAAGGCACAACTACCTCATCAAGTTCTACTTTCCTCCCACTCACTTCTTTAAAGAGAGACTCCTTCTCTAGAAAGGACCCATTCTTAGCAACAAAGATCTTGCCTTCGGATCTGTGGTAGAAGGTGTACCCAATTGTTTCCGTAGGGTATCCTATGAAGACGCACTTCTCCGATTTAGGTTCGAGCTTATCAGGTTGAAGCCTTTTGACATAAGCGTTGCATCCCCAAACTTTAAGAAACGACAGTTTAGATTTCTTGCCAAACCACTGTTCATATGGTGTCGTATCAACGGATTTAGATGGTGCACTTTTTAACGTGAATGTAGTTGCCTCTAATGCGTAACCCCAAAACGATAGTGGTAAATCGGTAAGAGACATCATAGAATGCATCATATCTAATAAAGTACGGTTACGATGTTCGAATACACCATTACGCTGTGGTGTTCCAGGTGGCGTGAGTTGTCAAACTATTCCACATTGTTTTAAATGAAGGCCAAACTCATAATGAAAATATTCGCCTCCACGATCAGATCGTAGAAACTTTATTTTCTTGTTATGATGATTCTCTACTTCACTCTGAAATTCTTTGAACTTCTCAAATGTTTAGACTTGTGTTTCATTAAGTAGACATACCCATATCTACTCAAATCATCAGTGAAGGTCAAAAAATAACGATACCCGCCGCGTGCTTCAATACTCATCGGACCGCATACATCGATATGTATTATATCCAATAAGTCATCAGCTCACTCCATTGTTTTAGAGAACAGAGTTTTAGTCATCTTGCCTATGAGGCATGGTTCGCAAGTATCAAATGATTCATAATAAAGTGATTCCAAAAGTCCATATGCATGGAGTTTATTCATGCACTTTACACCAATATGACCAAAACGGCAGAGCCACAAGTATGTTGCACTATCATTATCAACTTTGCATCTTTTGGCATCAATATTATGAATATGTGTGTTACTACGATCGAGATCCAATAAACCATTTACATTGGGTGTATGACCATAGAAGGTTTTATTCATGTAAACAGGACAACAATTATTCTCCGACCTAAATGAATAACCGTATTGCAATAAACATGATCCAATCATATTCATGCTCAGCGCAAATACCAAATAACATTTATTTAGGTTCAAGGTAGAGGGAGTATGCGATGGTGATCTTATCAATCTTGGAATCACTTCCAACACACATAGTCACCTCGTCTTCAACTAGTCTCTGTTCATTTTGTAGCTCCTGTTTCGAGTTACTAAATTTAGCAACTGAACCGGTATCAAATACCCAAGGCTACTATGAACACTAGTAAAGTACACATCAATAACATGTATATCAAATATACTTTTGTTCACTTTGCCATCCTTCTTATCCGCCAAGTATTTGGGGCAGTTCCGCTTCCAGTGACCATTTCTTTTGCAGTAGAAGAACTCAGTTTCAGGCTTGGGTCTAGCTTTGGGCTTCTTCATGGAAGCGACAATTTTCTTGCCATTCTTCTTGAAGTTCCCTTTCTTTCCCTCACCCTTTTTCTTGAAACTAGTGGTCTCTTGTTTAACCATCAACACTTGATGTTCTTTCTTGATTTCTACCTTCGCCGATTTCAGCATCGCGGGGAGCTCGGGGATTGTTTTCGCCATCCCTTGCATATTATAGTTCATCATGAAGTTCTAGTAGCTTGGTGATAGTGACTAGAGAATTCTGTCAATCACTATCTTATCTGGAAGATTAACTTCCACTTGATTCAAGCAATTGTAATACTCAGACATTCTGAGTACATGTTCACTGGCTGAGCTATTCTCCTCCATCTTGTAGGCAATGTACTTGTCAGAGGTCTTATACCTCTCAACACAGGCATAAATCTGAAATACCAATTTCAGCTCTCGGAACGTCTCATATGTTCCATTGCGTTCAAACGTCATTGGAGGCCCAATTTTAAGCCGTAAAGCATGGTGCACTAAACTATTAAGTAGTCATCATATCGAGCTTGCCAAACGTTCATAACGTCTGCATCTGCTACTGTAATAGGTCTGCCACCTAGCGGTGCATCAAGGATGTAATTTTCTGTGTAGCATTGAGAATAATCCTCAGATCACAGACCCAGTCCGCATCATTGCTACTATCATCGTCTTAACACAAGGGATATGATGCAAAGGAGGCATTGGCATGTTGAGGATGACTTTTGTGTGCTCTGCCACTCTTCCATTCATGAAGACAGAGTACACCTATTCTTCTCTTGCAATTTCAGTCAGAGAGTTTGGAATTATCTTGGGATTTCTTGGCAGGCCTTACCTAACCAAACAACCTACATGATGGCTTTGGAGTCTAGGAAGGAATTTAATCAGCCCTTCTTCACTGAGGCGGTCTTTTCTGCAGCTTGGAACATCTGGACACAGAGGAATCGGAAGATTTTCAAGAATGAAACACCTAGTTTCAGAGCATGGAGGAAGAATTTTGTACATGACATCTCTCTCTTAGCTCATAGGATTAAATGTAAATATAGAGATAGCTTATTAGCTTGGATAGCTTCTCTCCCTTAGCTCTCTTTTGTAAGTATTTCTTTTGCTTGCTTTCTTTCTGTACAGTGGACTACTTGTTTTATTTTAAGGAATAAAGAGCTGTGAGGCTGTTGCCTTGCAGTACATAGTCAAAAAAAACTTAGTTTTCTCTAGGAATATATCAAAAAATTGAGGGAGCTAAATCACGAGATATTGATCTACAACATAGCTATGCAAAAACTGTTAAGACTAAGTTCATGATAAACTTAAGTTTGATTAATCAAATTACTAATGAACTACCACTTCAATTAACATCCCTCAAATTATCTAAGTGGTACGTGATCCAAATCAACTAACCCATGTCCGATCGTCATGTGACATGGGGAAGTCATCAATGGTGAACATCTCTATGTTGATCATATCTACTATATGACTCATGTTCGACCTTTCGATCTCCACTGTTCCGAGACCATGTATGTACATGCTAGGCTCGTCAAGTTTAACCCAAGTATTCTGTGTTGGGAATGTAGCATGCAATTTCAAAAAAATCCTACGCTCAAGCAAGATCTATCTAGGAGATGCATAGCAACGAGAGGGGGGGAGTGTGTCCACATACCCTCGTAGACCAAAAGCGGAAGCGTTTGACAACGCAGTTGATGTAGTCGAACTTCTTCTCGTTTCGACCGATCAAGCACCGAAAGTACGACACCTCCGGGTTCTGCACACCTTCAGCTCGATGACGTCCCTCAAACTCTTGATCCAGTAATGTGTCAAGGGAGAGTTTCGTCATCATGACAGCGTGGTGATGATGATGGTGAAGTGATCCGCACAGGGCTTCGCCTAAGCACTACGAAAATATGACCGGAGGTGTAAACTGTGGAGGGGGGCGCCGCACACGGCTAGGAATCAATGTTGTGTGTTCTAGCGGTGCCCTCCCCCCCCCACATATATATATAGGTGGGAGAGGGAGAGGGGTAGCAAGGGGCGCCCCAAGTTGGAGTAATCCTACTTGGGTGCCTCCTACAAGTCGGCCTCCCCTCCTTCCATAAGTGTCGGAGAGGAAAGGAAAGGGAGGGGGGAGGGGAAGGAAAGGGGGAGGCCGAATCCTCCCATTTCCTTTTCCCCTCCCTCCTTTCATTTCCCCCTTATTTTGGCCTATAGTGGGCATACCAGCCCCTTAGGGGCTGATCTATCCCTCTATTGGCCCATTAGGCCCATATAGTTTGCCGGGGGTTGCACGGAACCCCTCCGGTGACCCGATACGTACCCGGTACCCCCGGAACACTTCCGGTGTCCGAATACTATCATCCTATATATGAATCTTTACCTCTCGACCATTTAGAGACTCCTCGTCATGTCCGTGATCTCATCCGGGACTCCGAACAACATTCAGTCACCAAATCCCATAACTCATATAATATAAAAATCGTCATCGAACGTTAAGCGTGTGGACCCTATGGGTTCGAAACTATGTAGACATTGGTGGTAAGCAGTATGACTATCACCGCGCACAACTCTTTGTGTTCTACTCGTGCAAATCATCTACGCATAAACCTAGCTCATGATGCCACTGTTGGGAAATTTTGCATGGAAAACAAAAAAAATTCTACGCACACGCAAAGATCTATCCACGGAGATGCATAGCAATGAGGGGAAGAGTGTGTCTACGTACCATTGTAGACCGTAAGTGGAAGCGTCTCACAACACGTTGATGTAGTCGAACTTTCTTCACGCTCCAACCGATCTAGTACCGAACGCACGGCACCTCCGCGTTCTGCACACGTTCAGCTCGGTGACGTCGTCCGCCTTCTTAATCCAGCAAGACGGTGAGGTAGTAGATGAGTTCCGGCAGCACGATGGCGTGGTGACGGTGATGGTGAAGTGATCTCCGCAGGGCTTCGCCTAAGCACTACGAAAATATGACCGAGGGAGTAAACGGTGGACGGGGGTGCCGCACACGGCTAAGCCAATGTGTGTGTATCCTTGTGTGGCACCCCTACCCATGTATATATAGGTGGGAGGGGGAGGAGGCAGCCCATAGGGCGCCCCAAGAGACCTAGGGCTGCCGCCTTGCCCTGCGCCCCCCTTTCCTTGTAAGAAGCTAGAAGGGGGAAGGAAAGAGGGGGGAGAGGGAAGGAAGGGGGAGTCCTACTCCACACTTTCCTTTCCCTCCCCTCTTTTCTTCTCCTCCTCATAGGGCCGGCACGTATACAGGCGCACCAGCCCCTTGTGGGATGGTGTGTTCCCTCTCTTGGCCCATAAGGCCCATATCTTTGCCGGGGGTGCCCGAAACTCCTTTTCGGTGACCCGATAAGTACTCTGTACCCTACGAAACACTTCTGGTGTCCGAATACCATCGTCCTATATATCAATGTTTACCTCTTGACCATTTCGAGACTCCTCGTCGTGTCCGTGATCTCATCCAGGACTCCGAACAACATTCGATCACCAAATCACACAACTCGTATAATATTATATCGTCAACGAACGTTAAGCGTGCGGACCCTACGGGTTCGAGAACTATGTAGACATGACCGAGACACCTCTCCGGTCAATAACCAATAGCGGAACCTGGATGCCTATATTGGCTCCTACATATTTTATGAAGATCTTTATCGGTCGAACCGTTATGACAATATACATAATTCCCTTTGTCTATCAGTATATTACTTGCAGGGCCGGTCCTGAGAATTCAAGGGCCCGAGGCGAAACTATAACATGGGGGCCTTTAATGCAGACATCAAAAATCATATTTAACATATGTATAGGTGAAACGTTACCAGTAAACACTAAAAATGCATAGGCCAGGGTACACTTCCTTTGCGAAAAACAACACTAAAAATGCATCCAAAATTAAATAAGTATATATGTATATATTACCATGAAATTTTATCTTAAATGGGCCGCAACCCCAAAACCTCGTAGATAATAGTTTTGCAGCATCAAAATCATGACATTGATCATTAAGTTCAACAAACAAGTTTATATAGAATTCGATACAATTTACTGGTTGATCTTGCTTCAGTAGACATTGTCCAATACTCAATCGTGGAACACAACTACGTAAACTCTTCGTCATCATTCAGATTTAGTAGGCGTTCTATCCTCCACCACATTTTTGCCATCTACAGATTTTGGTAATTTCTGAATTACAATATGTCCATTATGATCTATTACTTGGAATCAAAATGTGCTTCCCACATATTTTGTGCTGCTAACATTTGCTAAATTATGCAAGTGTCAATCGTAGCGAATTAACAAAAACATTGTGCCTCCTGACTTGGGTAAACACATACTATTGATTAGTACGTATCTGATTTGCTACTAGAGTGAACAGTGCTTCCGATAAATAATTCTTAATCAAACAATAATATCACGGCTCCTTGTTTTGAATACAAGGGGAAAATCCTGCTCACGGTGACAGCAAATTTTTGCCGTGAGTGAGAAGGGCAGAAAATCTCAAAATCCATACGATGATACAACCTCACAAGATTAGATCGAAAAGGCATGAAGCATTCCTTACCGGAGCCTGACGACATGCCTACTTGCGTGCTAAACTTCGTCGCCGCTACTGCGGCGTCAGCAGCAATTAGGGGATTGCCTTGCTACGATTAGGGATTGAGTTTGATGTGAACGACAGGTGTCGGCGGCGGAAAAAACAGGACATGGGCGTCTACTACCTGCACATGCGCTAGGCCAGGCTCGATGCGCTGCGATCGAAAGAAAAAAAGGTTGGACGACGAACTCCTGGTCATGGGCTGCCTTGCGTAGTGTACGTGGCAGGGGGCCCTTGGATGTTGGGGGCCCGGGGCGGCCGCCCCTCCTGCCCCCCCCCCCCAGGGCAGGCCCTGATTACTTGCCCGAGATTCGATCCTCGGTATCTTCATACCTAGTTCAATCTTGTTACCGGCAAGTCTCTTTACTCGTTCTGTAATACATCACCTAGTGACCAATTCCTTAGTCATTTACTTGCAAGCTTATGATGTGTATTACCGAGAGGGCCCAGAGATACCTCTCCGATACGCGGAGTGACAAATGCTAATCTCGATCTATGCCAACTCAACAAACACCTTCGAAGATATACCTGTAGAGCATCTTTATAATCACCCAGTTACGTTGTGTCGTTTGATAGCACACAAGGCATTCCTCCGGTATCTGGTAGTTGCATAATCTCATTGTTGAAGGAATATATATTTGACATGAAGAAAGCAATAGCAATAAAACTGGATGATCATAATGCTAGCTAACAGATGGGTCTTGTCCATCACATCACTCTCCTAATGATGTAATCCCATTATCAAATGACAACTCATGCCCATGGTTAGGAAACCTTAACCATCTTTGATCAACGAGCTAGTCAAGTAGAGGCTCACTAGGGACACAGTGGTTGTTTATGTATTCACACATGTATTTAAGTTTCCGATCAATACAATTCTTGCATGGATATTAAACCTTTATCATGAATAAGGAAATAATAACTTTATTATTGCCTCTAGGACATATTTCCTTCATGAACAACCTCATCAAGTCTGCTCTGGTGAGGGTGGAAAGGATCCGATCGAGTCAGCGAGCCCCCCTCTATGGTGGTGGCTAACCTATACTTATAGTGGTCTCGGTCCTCTTCCCCCAAAACGTAGGCGAGAAGGGATCCCACAGGGGCCAATTTGAAAGGGGACAAGTAGTACATCTTGTCCTGACGAAAGGTGGTCTTTGCGTGCAAAGCTTCTGGTCGTAACGCTTCGGTGGGCTCGGTGATGACATCCATCCTGGCGGTCTTGGTCTCATTGCACCGGAATGGAAACATTTGCTTGAGTCCTCCGGAACCCGCATCTGTCCTTGCCTCCTTAGCACCAAAGAGGAAACTACCTCCTCTACGCCCGCTGGCGCTCGCCTGCCTTGGTCGTCATGGCTTGCGTCATCGCAACCTCATGAGGTTGGGCGCCTGCATAGAAATCTCCGCTCCTCAAGAGGCCGCCTGGAGAGGCTGCTCCCTCTAGAGGTCTTGGCGTCGTCCGCCTCACGAGGCTTGCCCCCCTCGCGAGGGTCTTGTCTTGGCGATCTTGTAGATGGGCCGTACCAGGCCATTGAGGAAGCCACGCCGTGGGCCGCAGGCAGGCTAGTCTGGGTACCCTGATTCCCAGAACACCGACAGTAGCCCCTGGGCCCAAGGCGTGCTCGGACTTGGCTTCGAGGAGAAGCCAAAGGTCAAGGCGTAGCGCCGCGGGCCCCAATTGCCTGCGGACCAGGCCGACGCGTGGCGCTTGATCGGACGTGAGCGTCTCCACTTCCCCATGCCGCCTCGGCAACTGCCCGATTTGACAACTTCCTGGCACATGCAGAGGGGCCATCTTGACTTGGAATGTGAGAGGCCGCTGGTTAGCCTTCCTCCGGCTATAAATGGGGGCAGGGGGGCGGAGCCCCCAGCCCATCTTCATTTCCCCGATGCTCGCTCCTTCTTCTTCTTCGTCACGCCATCTTGCCAGAGCATCCATGGCGCTAGTGAGGAGGTTCTCAGCCGCCGAGAAGGGAAAGGCCCCGCAGGTGGAACCGGAGCTGCTCCCGCCGAAGAAGAGGCGCAACTGCCCCCGCGAGGTCACCGCAGCGCCAATGGCCGCGCAACCTTGGCACGAACGCGCACCACCGGGTTTCCTCGTCCGCGCGTACACTCGTGCGCATAGCCCTGCATGCGAGAACAGCCGCGGAAGTCACAGGGAAAGGAGCCATGGGGGAGAACACGCGATGGTCGCACGACCTCCCTGCTTGCAGGCCCATGCCAGCGGCACGGCCCGCGAGTTTGTGGTATGGGTGGCGATGCCACCGCGCACATGGATCCGGCTCCCGCGGTCCCTGGCGGGGGAGATACCGTTGAAGGGGCCAGTCGAGCTGTGGCTGCAGCATGACGACTGCTGCAGCCAAGCTTCAGAGGCGGAGGTCGAGGCCGTCGACTCCGGCGATGTCTTCATGACCAGGGGGTGGGGCGCGATCGCCCGCGCCTGCAACTCGGAGGGAAGGCACGCCATCCATTTCAAGTACGACGGGGCGTCGACGCCCTTCTTCAAGGTCTTCCGGGAGGATGGTCGGCGTCTGGAGTGCTGCCCCAGGGGAGGCGATCGAGACGGCGACCCCGTTGCGGGCCGGCGAGGCGACGAGGCTTCCGGCAGCAAACTTGACATTGGCCTTGTCTACGACTCCTCCAGCAGCAGTGGTGCTTCCTCCAGACCAAGCTCGAGCGATGATGATAGCTATGAGCCACCGCGTCGCCGCGCCCGGGCCGAGCGGAGGAGCGGAGTCAGCCTAGCGTTGTGGGCAACGCCGTCTGAGCCGCGATCCTCGGGAGGCCTTTCCTTTTGTTTCATTCCTGCACAAGAATCGTGAGGGGCCCCATGGGGGTGTGTAAAGATCGTGACACTTTGGCCTTAATTGTTGGTGTTCCCAACATATGATGTGTTTGTGTTCCTCGCTTGGGCACGGTTCCCCCCTTTTATTCTTGTGGTAGCTTAGTGCACTACGCCGAGAGGACCTAGTCCCTAGGCAAGCTTTGGCCGTCGCTGTATGCCAGGTCGCGATGCCATAGTCAAGGCCAGGAGGTGAGGTCCGGTAAGAGCCCCCGAGGTGCGATGCTGAGGAGGTCCCCTCTGGCGCGCAAGCGGCTCCCGAAAGACAAAGGGAAGTTTCCTTGCACAAGCAAAATTGCAAGAGATAAAACGCTGATCATGGGGTTCACGCCTGCGCGTGTGAGGTGACTTATCTTGGCGAGCCTGCGGTGGTTCCTTTGCCGCGAGGGCAAGCTTCTTGTGTGATGTTAGGCTGCGCCTTTCTCCCGATGGTGCCCCCTAGCAGGGCTCCTACCGACTCCATCTCTCCCGCTTGCCAGGGTGCTCTACATTCTCGGGGCCCAGTTCTCGAACGATGCTCAGCCGCCACTGGTATGCCAGGTCGTGATGCCGTGGTCAAGGCCAGGGGGTGAGGGCTCGAGAACCGGTAGGATCCCCTGAGGCGCAGTGCTCAAGGGCCCCCCTTTTACGTGCAAGAGACTTGTGCAAGAAAAGAGTGGTCGACTTCGAGGGGATACCTAGGAGGGGCTGGATCCCACGGCACCTAGCGCGACATCATCGCGAGGTGTTGGCAAAGCCGTTCGAGGTCTTGCCTTCGGAGATTCCTGCGAGTTAGTCACACAATACGAAGAGCATCCATGCTTGCTATCCTGCCGACGATCTTTCCGCGAGAAGACGAAGGCACTAAGGACCCGGTGAGGTGACGTGCGCGGGGCCAGCCGCAAGCCAGAGCTCGGTCTCTTAGGTTTATCAGCACTGCAGGGATGGACCCGAGCACAGGCGTCGTGCCAGTAGCCCCTGTTGCAGGATGAGCGAGAGGTGGGTTAGCAACGCGCGGAGACCGCAAAGGGCAACTCCATAGATGACGGGTCGATAGTCGTAGCGTTAATGACCATAATAACTTGAGCATGCACAACTGGTACGGAATACATGAATCAAGATGGCACAGCTCCGGGGTCGGGCCCTAGCAGCATGAGGATAATGCAGCCCGAGGGGCGTCCTCAACTGAACAAACTAAAAAAGTCACCCACCATAGTTGTAGAAGCATTGGAGTAGCTGAAGACGCGTGCTACAGAGGTCGCTCTTCACGGGCCAGCCGGCTCCTGAGGCCCGGGAGGCTCTGGAGGTCCGGTGGGGCTCGCGGGGGTCCGGCACCTCCTCTGTCAAGACCGCCTGGCGCCTGGCCTCATGAGCCGCCAAGACACCCTACATGTAACGCCAGTGTGAGGCAGCCACGTTTAGTAGACCAAACGGCATGCGGATGTGGCTGCAGGGGTATCCCTCACTCCGAACGATGCGGGATGGCCAGAAGAACTCCTGAGAAGCAGCCCTGTTGAGCCTGGGATGTTGACGCAGACACGCAGCTCTCCACCCATGTCAGGGGCGGCAGCTGCACTGGACGATGCGGGGCGACGCTCGCCACGCATGGCTCGCGCCTCCTGAAGCTCCTCGATTGCCTTGGTGATGAACTCCCGAGCGCCTGGCGCTTCGCGCCTTGCGCCCTTGCTCACGGAAGCGCGCATTGAAGCACGCCTCCACGTGGTGCCCGAACGCCTCCCTCGCGATGCTGGGCCGGTCGGAGGCCCTCCAAATGAGAGCCCCCGAGCACGTCCTGAGAGGGGCGTCGGGTGCGCCTTCCTATGCAAGGGGGAAGGCCCCCTAGTATTGGGCACGGGTCCTGAGGTACGGTCGGCAGGCGCCTCGGCCTCCTGACGGCCCTTTAGGAGGAGTTGCTTCTTCTTTTTGGGGACGACCTCAGGAGGCAGGATGGCACCCTCGCCATCAGAGTTCTTGACTGCCGCGTCCTGGTAGGCACGCTCGAGGGAGCACACCACATCCTTCTCGTCGCAAGCGACCAGGATGATACCGCCACTTCATGGCATCTTGAGGACATTGTAGCCGTGGTGGGTTGCTTCCATGAACTTGGCGAGGGTCGGATACCCGAGGATGGCATTGTACAGGAGGCGAATGTGGGCGACGTCGAAGTTGATGAGCTCGGTGTGATAGTTTTCGCTCTTGCCGAAGGTGGCGAGGAGGCGAATCTGCCCTATGGGAATGGTGGAGCCGTCGTTCACTCCTGAGAAAGGCTTGGTAGGCAGAAGCTGGTCGTAGGGCACTTGGAGAGTCTCAAACGTATCGACGGAGAGGACATTGAGCCCTACGCTGCCCTCGATGAGGGTTTTGGTGACGAGGACGTTGCTGATGGTTGGCGTGCAGAGCATCAGGAGCGCGCCGGTGGCGGCTGAGCACTTGAGCTGATCCATGGAGTCGAAGGTGATGGCGTACTTGGACCACCTGAGGGGACGTGACGCATCAAGCTTGGGAAGGGCTGCGTTCATCTCACGAGCGAACTGCTTGAAGACGCGATGAGAGGCGGGAGCCTGAGCACCGCCCAGGATGCAGGCAACGGTGCGAGGCTCTTGGAAGTCCCCAGCCCCATCATCTTGGCAGTTGTCGTCGTTTCTCCTTGTCGGTGGAGGCAGCAGAGGAAGGCCAGCATTGCCCTGAGGACGGTCCTCACGAGGCTGATCACACCAGGAGCCATCACGAGGCTGGCCCTGCCAGCGGTCCTCACGAGGCTGATCACACCAGTCCTAGCGAGGGTCGCGGTTATCCCAGCGACCTCCACCGCGGCCTCCTCCGCGGCCGTAGTCGCGGTCGCTGCGCTCGGGACGGCGGCCAAGGCGCCGTCGCGGATCGCCCTGAGCTCCTTGCAGTCGTTGGTGTTGTGGCAATGGACGTTGTGGTAGACGCAGAACGGGCGGTTTCCCCTGGGAGGCTCATCATGGTCACGGCCTCTCTTCATCTCGGGCTCCGCGGCCAGCACGGCAGGGCCCTTACGCTTCACTTCCTTAGCCTTGGCCTTCTTGTCTTTAGGATCGACCTCCGGAAGCTCCGAGAGGGAGAGGCAACCTTCCTCTGCCCTCGTGCACTTGGTTGCCATGTTGAACATCTCCAGAGCTGAACACAGGTCCTCGTGTATGGCGAGTTCTTTCTTCATCTTGACGTCCCGGACGCCATCAGAGAACGCCGAAATGATGGCCTTGTCTGACACCTTTGGGATCTTGAGGCGAACGTTCGTGAAGCGTTGTATGTACTTGTGCAAGGTCTCGCCCCGCTGCTGCTTTATGTGTCGCATGTCGCCTATCACAGGAGCGTGGTCGCGAGTGCCTTGGAAGTTAGCGATGAAACACTCACGCAGCTCGTCCCAGGAGGAGATTGACCCCACGGGAGGTTCAGGAGCCAAGAACGCGCACCATCCTTGAGGGCCATGGGGAACCAGTTCGCCATGACCTTATCGTCGTCATTCGTCGCCTCGATGCTTAGCTCGTAGAGATGGAGGAACTCCACAGGGTCGGGGGTACCATTGTAGCGCGGAGGCAGGTCCGGCTTGAACTTGTCGGGCCAAACGATGCGGCGCAGCTCCGGGTGAAAGCACGACAGCCTGCCACACTCACCGGGGACGGTCGTATGGGGGGAGCCTGATCTTGACGCCCACGCGCCACCGGTTCTGACAGCACGCGATCTTCATGTGGCGGCGCTGGAAGCACGCGCGCTTCTCCTTGGGGTCGCTGCACCACCTGGCAGCTTGCTTCATCGCGCATCGGCGCCCTGCGCGGCGGGTCGCGCTGGGGTGCCTCGTGCATGGGCTCAGGGTCCACACCGTGCAGAGGAGGAGGAGGAGGCGCGCCGTGAGCCACATCGCCCGCCAAGGACGACGGGGGACAGGGCGAACGGGATGGTGCAGGGGCCTCGCCAGCGGCGTTGACGAGCTCGCCGATTTGGTCGAGCTAGTCGTCGTAGAGGTCGCTGGCCGAATGGTAGTGCAGAAGCCCACGCGCCATGAGCAGCGCCGCGTGCGCATTCACAGGCCCGCGGCGAGCATGAGAAGACGACCCCGTGGTTGGAGTGGGTGACGAAGTTGAGGTATGGCCGTCGCGCCGCACAGACGGTGGCAGCGACGAGTCCTGTTGTTCACAAGCAGCAGGGTCGGTGGCGGCGTTAGCCACCGGAGAGGCGGAGCGGTGAGGAGCGTCGTTGCCCACGGGTGCTGTCTGGGCGACACGAGCGGCCCGACGCTCGGCGTGAACATGGTGAGCGTCGGCCATCGGAGCGACAGAACGGCGGCGGAACGAACGGTGATGGAGAGGCTTCGACACGCCTCTACCTGGCGCGCCAAATGTCGAATCCGAGGCTCCGCGGACCCAAGAAGGGTTCGAACTCTGGGGCGTGTGCGCAGAACTCAACCTATCCGGCCTACCAGCCCGTCGCCCCACGGCCTAGCTCGATGAACAAGGACGAAGATGGACACAACAGTTTACCCAGGTTCGGGCCACCTTGCGGTGTAAGAACCTACTCCTGCTTTGGGGTGGATTGGCCTCACGAGGGGCTGAGGATGAACTAGTACAAGGGATGAACAACCTCACGAGGTCTGCTCTGGTGAGGGTGGAAAGGATCTGATTGAGTCAGCCAGCCCCCCTCTATGCTGGTGGCTAACCTATACTTATAGTGGCCTCGGTCCTCTTCCCCCTAAACGTAGGCGGGAAGGAATCCCACGGTGGACAATTTGAAAGGGGACAAGTAGTACATCTTATCCTGACGAAAGGTGGTCTTCGCCTACAAAGCTTTTGGTCGTGACGCTGCGATGGGCTCGGCGATGACATCCGTCCTACCGTCCTGGCGGTCTTGGTCTTGTTGCACCGGAACAAAAACCTTTGCCTGAGTCCTCGGGAACCCGCATCTGTCCTTGCCTCCTTAGCACCAAAGAGGAAACTGCCTCCTCTGCGCGTGCTGGCGCCCGTCTGCCTTGGTCGTCATGGCTTGCGTCATCACAACCTCATGAGGTTGGGCGCCTGCATAGAAATCTCCGCTCCTCAGGAGGCCGCCTGGAGAGGCTGCTCCCTCAGGAGGTTTGGCGTCGTCCACCTTGCGAGGCTTGCCCCCCTTGTGAGGGTCTTGTCTTGGCGGTCTTGTAGATGGGTCGTACCAGGCCATCGAGGAAGCCACGCCGTGCGCCGCAGACAGGCAAGTCTGGGTACCCTGGTTCCCAGAACGCCGACACCAGGGTGACGCGGTACCAAACGCAAGGTTAATATTCACAGCAACTCATGAAAGCACAACTGGTCTTTATTACATGAGCAAAACGATACGGCTCCAGGGATGGGCCCTAACAGCTTGAGGATAATGCAGTCCGAGGGGCGCCCTCAATTGAACAAACCAAAAAATCACCTAGTAAAGATGTTGCAGAAGCGTCGAGGAAGTCGATGAAGTGTGCCGAAGAGGTTCGCTCCTCACGAGTCGGGTGGCTCCGGGGGCTCGCGACGGCCCGGGACCTCCTGATACATCACTGCCAAGCATCGGGCCTCATGAGACGCCATCGCTTGTTGCGCAAGCCGCTGGTACGAGGCGCCAATGTTCAGCAGGCCAAAAGGCATGCAGACGTAGTTGCAGGGGTAGTCCCCGCTCCGGCCGACGTGTGACGGCCAGAACAGGTCCTGAGAAGTGGTCCTGTTGAGGTCTGGGATGTCGACGCAGACATGTAGCCCGTCGCCCGCGTTAGGGGCGGCAGCTGCACTTGTGGGACGTGCGGGGCAGCGCTCGCCGCGCATTCTAAAGTTCCTCGTTCACCTTGGTGATGAATTCTCGTGCACCTGGCGCCGTGCTCCTTGCTTGTGGGGTGTGCGTCGAGGCATGCCTCCAAGTGGTGCCCAAGCACCTCCCTCGTCGCACTGGTCAGGTCAGAGGCTCTCCAAATGGAAGCCCCCGAGCCCGTCTTGAGGGAGGCGCCAGACGCGCCTTCCTATGCGGGAGGAAGCGGCGCCCCAGCGACAGGCGTGGAGCCTGAGGCGCCGCCGGCGGGTTTCTGTGCCTCGGGGTGGCTCTTGGGGAGGAGCTGCTTCTTCTTCGCGGGGGTAGACTCGGGAGGCACGAGGCTGCCCTCGCCATCAGAGTTTTCGGCTGCTGCAGCACGATAGGCATGTTCGAGGGAGCAAACCGCGTCCTTCTCATCACAAGCTACCGTGATGATGCCGCTGCACCCTGGCATCTGAGGACGTTGTAGCCATGATGAGTAGCCGTCATGAACTTGGCGAGGGCAGGGTACCCAAGGATGGCTTTGTACGGGAGGCCGATGTGGGCCACGTCGAAGTCGATGAACTCGGAATGATAGTTGTCGCGTTTGCCGAAGGTGACTGAGAGGCGCACTTGTCCCAGGGGGCGGTGGAGCCGTTAGTCACCCCAGAGAATGGTCTGGTGGGCATGAGCTGGTCGTAGGGCACCTGAAGTGTCTCAAAGGTCTCGACAAAGAGGATGTTGAGGCCGGCATCGCCATCGATGAGAGTCTTGGTGACGGAGACGTTGCTGATGGTGGGTGTGCACAGCATGGGGAACGCGCCAGCAGTGGTGGCGCACCTGAGGTGGTCCTTGAAATCAGAGGTGATGGCGTACTGCGACCACCTGATGGGACGCACAGCCTCAAGCTTCGGGAGGGACGCAATCACCTCACGAGAGAACTGCTTGAAGATGCGGTTTGAGGCGGGTGCTTGAGCACCGTCGAGGATGCAGGCAATCGCGTGAGGCTCCTGATCGCCCCCAGCCCCCTCGTCCTGATGATTGTTGTCGTTCTTCCTTAGCGGTGGCGGCAGTGGAGGGAAGACGGCGTTGCCTGAAGGACGGGCCTCACGAGGCTGATCGCTCCAAGCTCCATCACGAGGCTGATTGCGCCAGCCACCCTCGTGAGGCTGGTCGCACCAGCCCTGGCGGGGGTTGTGGTTGTCCCATCGGCCTCCACCGCGGCCTCCTCCGCGGCCAAAGCCACGGTCACTGCGCTCGGGGCGGCGACCCAGACGCTCGTCCTGGAGCGCCCTGAGCTCCTGACAGTCGTTGGTGTTATGCGTGTGCACATTGTGGAAGACGCAGAACGGGCGTCCGTCCTTGGCGGGCTCGTCACGGTCGCGGTCGCGCTTCAGCTCGGGCTTGGCCGCCAGCACGACAGGGTCCTTGCGCTTCACTTCCTTAGTCTTCGCCTTCATGTCTTTGGGGTCGTCGTCTGGGTTCTCGAGGGAGAGGCGGCCTTCCTCTGCCTTAGCGCACCTGTCCGCCAGGTTGAACATCTCCAATGACGTGCACATGTCATCGTGGATGGCGAGCTCCTCACTCATCTTGACGTCCATGGCACCCTCGATGGACGCCGAGATGATGGCTTCGTCCGATGCCTTTGGGGTCTTGAGGCGGACCTGGGTGAAGCACTGAATGTACTTGCGGAGAGTCTCGCCGGGGCGCTGCTTCACGCGCGCAGGTCATTGATGGTGAGGGCGCGGTCGCAGGTGCCTTGGAAGTTGGCGACGAACCGCTTGCGGAGCTCGTCCCACGAAGAGATCGACCCCTCCTGTAGATGCATGAGCCAGGAACGTGCGCCGTCCTTGAGAGCCATGGGGAACCAATTCGCCATGACCTTGTCGTTGCCGTTTGCCGCCTCGATGCTCAAGCGGGGTCCCTTGGGTCGGGGACGCCGTCGTAGCGCGAGGGCAATTCTGGCTTGAACTTGACTGGCCAAACCACCTGCGGCGCTCACAGGAACGGCGCGCACCGAAGAAGCGGGGTCCTCGCACCCATGCGCCGCAGCCTCCTGCACGGCTCGGTCTTGGTGCTGGCGCAGCGGTGCGAGGAGCGCACGCGCGTTGTGCTGTGGCCGCTGCACCACCTAGCAGCTGGCCTTGTCCCACGTCCGCGCTGGCGCCCCACGTGGCGGGTCGCGCGGTCGCGCTTCACGCCAAGGCTCGACATTGTCGCTGCATAGAGGAGGTGGTGGAGGCGCGTCGTGCGCCACGTCGCCCGCACGAGCTGGCGGAGGACGGAGC
This sequence comes from Aegilops speltoides, assembly GCA_021437245.1. NCBI lineage: Eukaryota > Viridiplantae > Streptophyta > Magnoliopsida > Poales > Poaceae > Aegilops > Aegilops speltoides. Next base: position 159,852,206 of record CM038143.1, on the reverse strand, counting down.
GAGTAGGAGGGCGTCGGGGCCTCGCCCGCGGTGTTGATGAGCTCGGTGATGCGACCAAGCCAGGCATCGTAGCCTTCGTTGGCGGGACAGTAGCGCAGCAGCTCACGCGCCATGAGGAGCGCCGCCTGCGCATTGCCGGCCCGCGACGAGCATGGGAAGATGAGCTCGTGGCCGGAGTGAGAGAAGACGTGGCGGTGTGGCCGTTACGTGGCATGGACGGTGGCAGGGAAGAATCCTGCTGCTCATGAGCAGCAGGGTCGGTGGCAGCGTTGGCCGCGTCGGAAGCGAAGTGGCGGGGAGCGGAGCGACCCGCAAGTGCCGTCTGAGCGACACGAGCAGCCCGACGCTTGGCACGAACACGGCGAGCATTGGCCATTGAGATTGCGGAGCAAGAGCAGGGGCGGAGCGGAAGAGCTTCGGCGCACCCCTACTTGGCGCACCAAACGTCGGAATCGGGACTCCGCGGACCCAAAGAAAGGTTCGAACACTTGGGTGCGCACGAAGGACTTCGCTACGCTACTACTTGCCGCACGCCGTCTCACGGTGATGCCTCGGCGTGCTCAAGCGAATGGGGAAGGAACACGGAGATTTACCCAGGTTCGGGCCACCTTGTAGTGTAAAACCCTACTCCTGCTTTGTGGTGGATTGCCTCGCGAGGAGAATGAGTATGAATCGGTACAAGGATGAACTGCCTCTCGGGGGCTCGTGAAAGATCGTGGATGTCGCCTAGAGGGGGGGGTGAATAGGCGTTTTAAAATAATTACGGTTTAGGCTTGAACAAATGCGGAATAAACCTAACGGTTAATTTGTCAAGCACAAAACCTAAAGCAACTAGGCTCACCTATGTGCACCAACAACTTATGCTAAGCAAGATAGACAACTATGTGATAGCAAGATATATGACAAAGAACAATATGGCTATCACAAAGTAAAGTGCATAAGTAAAGGGCTCGGTAAGAGATAACCGAGGCACGCGAGACGATGATGTATCCCGGTTCACACCCTTGCGGATGCTAATCTCCGCTTGGAGCGGTGTGGAGGCACAATGCTCCCAAGAAGCCACTAGGGCCACCGTAATCTCCTCACGCCCTCGACAATGCAAGATGTCGTGATTCCACTAAGGGACCCTTGAGGGCGGTCACCGAACCCGCACAAATGGCGACCCTTGGGGCGGTCACCGAACCCGACACTTTGTCAACCCTTGGGGCGGTCACGGTACTCGTCAAAATGCTCGGGCAATCTCCACAACCTAATTGGAGACCCGACGCTGCTTCAAGCTTTACACCACAATGATTGAGCTCCTAACACCACCAACCGACTAGGGGCCCAAGCACCCAAGATAAACAAGCTCAAGGGCACCAAGCACCCAAGAGTAATAAGCTTCGAACTTGTAACTTCCACGATCACGTGGAGAACTCAAACCGATGCACCAAATGCAATGGCAAGGGCACACGGAGTGCCAAGTCCTTCTCTCAAATCCCACCAAGCAACTAATGCTAGGGAGGAAAATGAGAGGAAGAACAAGAAGGAGAACACCAAGAACTCCAAGAACTAGATCCAAGGGGTTCCCCTCACAAAGAGGAGAAAGTGATTGGTGGAAATGTGGATCTAGATCTCCTCTCTCTTTTCCCTCAAAAACTAGCAAGAATCCATGGAGGGATTGAGAGTTAGCAAGCTCGGAGAAGGTCAACAATGGGGGCAAGAACGAGCTCAACGGATTAAGTCCCAATGGGGAAGAAGACCCCTTTATAGGAGGAGAAAATCCAACCGTTATCCCTCACTCAGCCCAAGACGACGCTGGTACTACCGCAGGAGCTGCGGTACTATCATGATTGGCAGCAGTACTATCACTGCAGGTTGCGGTACTACCGCATGTGCAGCTCTGCCGATGAAGGCTCACAGACAGGCAACGAGCGATAGACCACCGGAGCGGTACTACTACTACGCTTCCTCTGAGTACTACCGTAAGGCAGTAACACTAGCGCGAGAGAAGGCACGGACGTAAAAATTACTTCGTACCTACTTCACGAGGAGGACTCAAGAAAACTCCGACGCGGTACTACCAAGACATGAAGAGCGGTACTACACAGAGGGCGCGGATGTAAAAATTACATCCGCCCTACTCCGCCATGTTTGCTAAGCTGGCGAGCCCACGGTACTACCGCGCCACAGGCGCGTATTATCACAGAGGGCGGATGTAAAATTACATCCGCCTACTACCGCTTCGGCAACAAGCAAGTCGAGGTCAGCAGTACTACCGCTCCCACAGAGCGGTATTATCAAGATGGCTCTGCGGTACTACCGCCCGGAGAGCAAGATTACCGCATGCCTCAAATCAAGCAACACTAGGAGTCCTTCATTTTGCAGAGAAGACAACAGAGGCAAACACTAAAAACCAGAACTGCCATAACTTCTGCAAATGAGCTCCGAATTGAGCAAACTCAAGCTTGTTGGATAGAGGAAGATGAGTAGCATCAAAACAGCGACTGGTTATAGTAAGAAGAGGCAGGGGAGGTATGACTAACAAGAGAGGAGAGAAACCTCCAACAGAGAAGAACCTGGCAGAGCCTCCAACATCGAAAACATCATAGAAGATGCATGTAAACTCCGTTTTCGATGAACTCGAGCTTGTCATGAAAATGACCAAAAGCTCCAAATCTCACAAGGAGAAGAACCAAACAAGAACCAATAAGGATGATGCAAGGATGCAATGGTTTGAGCTCTCTACGAACGATACGATCAAGCAACTCATCGAGAGCCCCCCTTGATAGTACGGCAATCGATCCTATAACCCGGTCTCCCACAACTATCATGAGACCGGTAAAATAGAAAACCTACCAAGGGCAAACCTTTGCCTTGCACAAAGTCCACTTGAGCTAGATGATGACGATCTACTCCTCCTCAAGATGGACCACCTTTCTTGATTGCGTTGGCTCGATGAAGACTAGTTGATTGCTCCCCCATACTCCACTATGGGTGAGACACTCTTCCGCTCATCTTCACAAGTTCATTGTCACCACAATGGACGGCAAGCTTCAAGCACTTGATCTCTTCGTGATGCATCTCTTGAACTTGCACACCGCAACATGACCAATCTTTGGATAATTCCTTAATAGCACTGTGGTCATCACAAACTCTCCTTGAAACCAACAAATGGACTCCAAGAAAAGCCTATGGACAAGCCCTTCAAATATAACTCAAGGCAACCATTAGTCCATAGAGATTGTCATCAATTACCAAAACCAAACATGGGGGCACCGCATGTCCTTTCAGCTCGAGAGTCGACCCCTCTCTATGGTGGAGACTAGCCTATACTTATAGTGGCCTTGGCCCTCTTTCCTCATGGTTTAGGCGGGAAGGGATACCACAGAGGCCAATTTTGAAGGGGGACAGGAGTACACCCTATCCTGACTAAAGGTGGCCTTCGCCTGGAAAGTTTCTGGTCATGACGTAGTGGTGGGCTTGGCGATGACCTCCGTGCTGCCGAGATCGTGGTCTTTTTGCACTGGAATGGAAACCTTTGGGGATTCCTTGGGAACCCGCGTACGCCCTTGCCACCTTAGCACCTGTCCTCTCCTACGCCTGCCGACGCCCTTCCTCGTCTTGGTCGTCATGGCTCACGTCACCACGCGCCTCGCGAGGTGGGTGCAAGCCTAGGATATCCGCCCCTCGGGAGGCAGCCTCGGAAGGCCGCTCCCCAGGCCGCTCCCCAGGAGGTCTTGCGTCGTTCGCTTCGCGAGGCGGGGGGCCTCGCGAGGGTCTTGCTCCTGAAGTCCTAGGGTTGGGCCACGCCAGGCCGTCGATGGAGCCACACGCTGGTCCATAGGCAGACGGGTCTGGGTACCCCCGGTCCCAGAACCCCGACAGGTATCAGTTTCGAAGATTTCATGAGAACACACGATGAAAACATATTTTGATTTGGACACACGATTTGGAGGAAATGCATTTTTTAATACTCGACGATCAAGTTTCATATATAACCATGCGCCAACTTCCGGGATGATCACAATTAGTATTCTTTTCTTTCTTCACTATTACGACAGCCCGAGCCCCAAATGTTATGCTATATATACTACTCCCTCTGTTGAAAAATACTCCCTCCGTTTCTAGATATATGACGTTTTAAAATAGTTCAATGTCACGTATTTCTCCGTTTCTAAATATATGATGTCTTAGTAGTTCAATGTCACATATTTAGGAATGAAGGGAGTACGGAATGAAGGGAGTACTAAATATACGACGTTTTAGTAGTTCAATGTCACATATTTAGGAATGAAGGGAGTACTAAATATATGACATTTTAGTAGTTCAATGTCACATATTAAGGGATTTTTCTTTATCAGTAGCTTAGAGTAAATATTATGATGATACTAATGCAGGAGGAACTTAGATCTGATTCATGTGTGCATAATGAAACTGCTTTCAGGCTGCAAAACAATTTTACACTATGATTGAAATGTTTATGTATCACCTATCCTACAAGCTGAATTTGAAATGGTACATTGCCTCTGAGTTGAGAAAACTCTTTAGTATTGACATGTGACCACACTAACTGCAGCAAATGTTTCCCGGCTTCCTAAGCTGTCAACTAGGAAGGAACATGTTCAACTTCTCCAAACCACTGCCATGAGTTCACCGATCTGTTGTCGAATGCGCGGGGAACAACCATTCATGGCCAGATATAACCAGTTCAGCCCGCCATATTTATCAGCAAAGTTGCGGTGAGTCAGCTCAATGAGACTGCGCTTCAAGTAGGATGTTTGTGGCTACATTGATATCATTTCTGGCTCGCACGAGGGCCTGTCTCGCAGCATTGCTGTCAAAGCCCATCGATACCAGCATAGCAATGGAGGACTCTGGGGGCTCCACAACAGGAGCAAACCCAGTAGACGGCTGGTTCTGTTTGCAAAAGGAACATGATCAAAAGATTAACCAGCGTAAATAGCATCAGGTTGTTGGTTTCCTTTTGTGAAATGCACAGACATCCGATATTGATAAGTTTAAAGTCTTGTAACCCCGCAATCAATAGGTGTTGTGTGCAGAAAAAAAAAATACAGATAATGGTTTGTACGTACCAAATGAAACCTAGTAACCCATTAGATGTGAACTATCAATAGTCTTGTCAACAATATCAACCATACAGGCAAGTCTGCTATTTATACTTGGGTTCAGGTTAAATATCTAATTGGTCCATGTTCACTTCAATGGCTGTATATCTTCGACACATATGATTGAATGGTACCACAAAAATAATATCTAACTCGGTGAAAGTTGCCCGTTATAATATGCTTACGTGGCCATCTGCACTTCATGTGAACAGACACTGTCTAAACAATGAACAATCAACACCAGTTCAGAATCCAGAATGACGAAGAAAATATTAACCTTGCAGGCATTTTTGTATTTATTATAATAAAGGTACTTTAGCGTTGCTAATATTTAACCAGGCAATTTCTCAGTTCAACTCGACAGCTGTACTTCACGTGAACAGAATCTAAAGGGATCAATGCACGGAGAAATCAAGCTTCCAAAATAGCATTTCACAAACTAACCTGAACAGTACGGCCTGTATGCGAAGGCACATTTCCAACAAGACTTCTTGACGGCCGAGATGAGGTTGCTGAAGGAGGTGCAAAAAATCTTGCGAAAAATGATGCAACAATCTGTGGAAGCTGCACAAAGGAGAAGGAACTTAACAAGAAAACAAAACATACAAAATAGAGCATCTACACTCTACAGGGATTTATATATGAAAATAATTGCAAGGAACACCGACAATATTAATCAATAATTTGAGCATTAATATACTTCAATTAACACCAACTGCTACCATTAGTCAGCATGGACCATACTGGCTGTCTTGTATGTTTTCTTAATTACTTGATAACACCAGTACCTAGACATAACCTATGCCAACATTACATTACTTGCTGATTGCATATCTAATAATTTGGAAAGCCGGGTCATGGACAGCAGCCAAGGGTATCATCCAAGGGGCACTAACTTCTTTAAATGAAAAGGAGCTAAAACTACCATGGTGCTGATAAGATATAACGCATAATTTCAGGCAAGCCAGAGAACTACACAGAAAAATGAAAATCAACCACATAAAAATGACAACCAAAAAGATAAAAGGTCAATAGCAGTCCATCATGCAAAGAAAAAGGTAACAGGACTACACAGAAGTGCAAAACGGGAAGGAAAAAAAAAAGAGATCTTATAACCTTCCTCCGGCGGATGCCAAACACATTGAGACGATAGAGCGAACCGGCAATCAGGCCACAAATACCAGGAATAAGGGAACGCTTCCAAGAAGATACAAGAAGCTGCCATGAGAAACAGGATAGGTGAGTAATTTAATATTCAAATTTAAATGGTATAGAAATGGTTCAGTTCTGATACAAACTAACCTGCAGGCCAGCTAGGTATATGAATGATTTGTCGCTGAAATTAATGCCAAAAATACGAAATCGTGAAGTGATGGGAATGTCGAGGAAAAAAGGAATAAACGAGGCAAATATAAGGCCATAAGGTCCAGATGCAAGAGCAGTGATGTAGTTTGTATCTGCAAGAAAAACATGAAAGGGGGTGTCTAAATAATCTCATAACTGGATAACAGAGAACTCAACGAGTACATATACCCACAATATGCAATGCTCATGATCACACAGGTGAAACAAAGCAATGCTCATGATTACACGGCTAATTGCCGTATAATATTACTGTGTAACCTCCTAGCACCAGCATTTCTATTGAGAAACTATGTTTGGAAGAAATCAATAGTCTAACAGTATGATGGCATGCAACCAACATCTCTAGATAAGGCTCACTGTAGTTAACTTGAATTAACAGCATACAACAGCAAAGCAGAGTGCAGCCAAAGAGAGCCTAAATCTTAGATTTAACACACAAAAATATCATATGTTATGGGAAAATTCTGTCTCACAAAGATACATCTACTAGTTGCAGCACTAAATGACGCTTTACGCTGCTAATTGGTCTACTGACATTTTATCAGAAGTTAGATATCAAGTAAACTGTATTAGTCCCTCTGTAAACAAATGCAAATGTTTTAAGTCACTTCTTATATTTGTTTACAGAGGGAGTACAATATTTGTACATTTCCTTTTTGAGCAAGTACAACGAGCCATCTCAAGAACATCTTAATTACAGAGGTTCTAGAGGAGAATGGTAACAGTGTTATAAAGTAGCAGAGTCCATAGGTCATTAGCAATGTGCTCTTTTTCTTTTCCTTAAAGAAGGGTCTAGAGATGTTAGTCTCAGCAGTTCATCTAAATAGCATACCTTTCAGGAGAACCAAAGATAGAATCTCAAGAGGTAATGATACTGCGATAGCGAATAAACTAAAAACCTGCACAGCAGATTGAAAAATATAAGCACTTGTGTTGTAGTTTTCTTACTAAGAAGCTTAAATGTTTCATCTACTTCAATGTAACTTATTGAACTGAATCTGCATGTCACGTTAATTGCATTGTATGGCCCCAAACTTTCATGGGCATAACACAGACTCGTTAACTTGAGAACTTAACATTTAACTCTTTATACACTGCCAAAGTGTTTCACTTGGGTCAATTAGGACAATATTTGAGGCAACGCATACAGAATAGGTTTAAACCACCTTAAAAGTTTATGGACTTGAGTTCTCAAGTCGAGACATAATAATGTCATTTACTCCTGCTTCAGCCGTATTATTGATGTTGTTTATCTATCTTCATTAAATACCCGAGAGAATAACAAGTACTTACAGAGTATTTGTTAGAGCCCATCTGCCTCTCAAACACACGGAAATAATACAGAAGGTAGAGTCCAAACATCAACTCTGGTGTTGACTGAAAGGCAAATAGAGATGCAAATATCCTCCAAACTCGAAAATTCTTTATGATGTCCTGCAAGAATAAAAGAAAAATGTTCAAACTTCATACATATGTGTAACAAATCTCCAAGTAATAGAACATATGCAGCCGACCACATGTTTTGAATTTTAGTAGCTCGATCTCTAGGACAAATGAAATATTAATTGAACATCACTGACAGCTACAGGTTTGGATGCAATCACTACCGAGATTTAACTATTCACCCCTGGTTCCCCAAGAAAGACTTGCAGCATTTAGTATCAGTAAAAGTTTAAAAGTCGAAGGTGCACATATAAAATGGAACATAAGAAAGTAGCATCGTGCGCCAAAGGTCATATTGGTCAACTTGTCACCATACATTTTTCCTAAAGATTATCCATAAGAGTTGTTAACACTTAAGCTATATGCCCTGTAAATTTTAAAGTTGAAGTGTTCAGAATTAAATTTGGAAGACATGTGCCCAGATTCCAGTAAATGAAAGTTCCATCGTGGCCATCAGTCAGTTAACAGTTGAGAAACCTAAGCTAACAACCTTCTGTAGCTCCTTATGCAATTCTAATAGGTGTACTTCAATGAAACTTGTATGCCCCGTAAATAATGAGGGTTAAATGCCTTAAATGCCTATAGGAGAACTTCCTGACATGCTTGGGAGCAAAGAAATAGTTCATAAGGATTCCTGTCAAATTCTTTAACAAATGGACTATTAGATAAGAATTTCAGAAGAAAACTACCAGTCTTACCTTAAGTTTTCTTCTCTTTGTCTAGAATTGATGTGTGAAGTCTGACATAAGACATTTGAAGTTCTCCCATGTTTTTGGTTCCAGTAGGATTCTAGGGTACATGACAGCCCAATTACTGTGGCTTTATATTTCTGCGTTTTCGAGTAACCGTGTCCAAATTGGGTCTTAACAGGTGTTATTGACATGGGATGCCCCTACTCACTAAAGTACCAATAGCCAATTATTCCTACTGATTTGTGTACAAGCCATGTAAGTATGGGAACCGGTCGTCGCCTCGTCGGTATAGCTCCAGTGCAGCATCAGGATAGAAACTAAAGCTATTGTCATGAAGGAAAACGAAAAAGGTACAACCATGTATTGGAATGTCCCAGTAGAAACGCCTTAATCCAAAGCCCAGCCCACCAAGGATTCATGCTACTGTGGCACAGAACATAGGCCTCCAACCCAGTAAGGATTCATATTGCTGTGGCACACAACACAGGACATTCTTTTGTACTAGTTCCACCGGTGTGGTTGGAGCTAAAAAAGGGAAATGGACTACAGCAAGCTAACAAAGGGAAATGAACTACAGCACTCCGCAGTTCCACGGTTTAATTTTAATCCAGATTTGAACACCCCTGCCCTAGCATACCAGCAGAATTTACCAACCAATTCTCGAATGCCAGACTAAGCCAAGCACAACAGGCACGCCAACACCTATAGTTCTTACCACAAAGAACACCACCAATTCGACGCTTAGACACCCATCCACCCAAATGGACACACGGGCGATCAATCCTAGCCACTCCACTTATGACCAAACTTTTGTGTCCGATTACCAGTGTAAAATTCGGAGCCCAAAGTTTTTCCAAGCAAGGCTGAAAAACTTGCTTGGATGTCCGTTTTAGTTTCCTTAAATACCAGTGTTATACCATTCCTGGGCCACTTACACCTGAGAAATGTTATAGACCTCAATGGGCCACACTTATTTTCCGATGAAAGTTGATGACCGGCGGGAGATAGAGGCGAGACAATGCGAAAGAGCTAGCAACAGCGGCGATGACCATGGGAGTGAGCTCTATGGCGGCGGCGGCAGTGAACTCATGACGCTTGGCTGCGACGAGAGTGGGCCCTACGGCAGCAAGCCGTGAAGTGGCGGTGAGACGGTGATGAGAGCGAGTTCATGGACGACGAGAGAAGGTCATCTAGACCGCCTGGCAGACTGGAACTAGCATGAGGGCAGCAGTATGTTCAGTTGGCATCCAATCTCTACTTCCCTGTAGCTGTCACTGAATGGCAGTTCATCAAAAAAGAACTTTCACAACCGAAAATGTATTCAAGAGTTTCGTTGGTGGCTAGTAGAACACGGGACCGCCCCTGTAAAATGTTCACAGGGGTATATATTTCAGAGCTCCTAAGCCGGGCCTAACCAACGGATTCACGCCCAAGGGCATCACGTCGCGTCTAAGGGACCAGAACTAGTCAAGATTCGGCGGCTGCCTGAGGCTACCAACTGACCTGGTAGGAGAGGCCGAGGGCGCGGGCTCGGCGGTTCACACTGAAGACGACAGAGAGGAGGCCGCTGGCGAGGACGATCGCCCGCGTCACCGGCGCGTTATCTGCGAACAAAACGGGGCCGTTCCGATCAGGCGATCAGAACACGCCAGCTGAATCGAGAAAGACGATTTGTGGGGCGGGGGTGAACCCGAGGTGGGAGCTTACGGAATCCGGAGACGCCTCCGCCCTGCATCGTTATCCCGCCGGGAACGCGGCCGCCGGGCGGGGAGGCAGATGCGCTGTTCGTCCGACGAGGCGATGGGACCGTGGGCAGCCGGCCGGCCGGCCAGTACGCACCCGCGGCCGCCGCCTCCTCTTCTCGGCGGGCTCTCGTTTACTGGTTCCGGGAGTCAGTCCCCGAGAAGAGAAGGGGAGGAGATGCGTAGGTGCGGTGGCAACAGCTGGAGGAGAACGAGTTTTTGGTTGCAGCCAGGGGTAGATGGCTATAGTCGCGGTATTCTGAGGGAGATGGAACGGAACACGTTGACGGTAGAGGTTGTTGGGGAGCGCTTTGGGCTCTCCGGCGTGGAGATTTCCACACGAATAAAATACACTAAAGGCCTTAGAAGTATTTCAAGTGTGTTTTTTTAGGGATGCCCTTGGGCGCATTAGTATTTCAAGTGTGTTAATTATCCCTCCGAATAAATACTAGCAAAAGAGCCCGTGCGTTGCAACGGGAGAAAAAAAAATCATAATCTTCAATGGCGATGACCACATTTTGTTCACATCCATCGCATGATTTTGAAGATTTGTTCATAAATGCCAGAAAATGTATATTTTTAAAAAAATATTCACAAATTGAAGCAAAGTTCACATTTTCGAAAAAATATCACGGTTGCCAAAAACTTGGTATTTCAAAGAATTATTTTAAATTTCAAGAACGTTTTTTTAAACATACTATAATATTCCAATTATTCGTGAACATTTTTATAAATTTGGGAACATTTTTCAAAATCGTGAACATTTTTTTACTATTTACTAAACAAAATAATATTACGAACATTTTTTTATATAGCGAACGGTTTCTAAGCATTTTGTTTTGAATTGGCGAACAATTCTAGAATAGACAAACATTTTCTTGCGAAATTAGTGGAATTTTTTGAACTCACGAACATTTTTTGAAATGCCTGAACATTTTATGAATTAATAATCTCTTTTGCAATTCACAAACTCTTTTCAAAATTTTAGGACATTTTTTAAAATGCATGAACATCTTTTGAATTAGCAAACATTTGTTCGATTTCATTAATAATTGTTAATATTTGGGCTGTTTTACATTTTATGAACGTTTTTTCAAAATTGCTAAAAAAATTGGAATATGTGAACATTTTTAAAAAAAATCCTGAGCATTTTTTGAATCCTGAGAAAAAGGCCCCGTGCGTTGCAACAGGAGAATAAGTGTCATCCATGAAATTGGATCTCCCGTTGCAACACACGGGTCCTTCACCTCGTAAATCTTCGGCAGAGTTTCCTTGAGGTTTGCTTGCAAAAACACAAATCAGCCTGAACAATCCCTTTTTTGTCTTCAGGGGAAAGCGAAAAACAATGGCCATGTCAATCTTTGAAAGTTGATTTCACACTCGGTGCAAAAGCATGGTGATTCCTTGTGGTTAACTCGTGCTTCGAATAGAAATCTATCTCTGTTGTGTTCTCTTTCCGAAAGATAACAACTTGGAACAGGACTTAACACATATTTTCACCTGCTAAATGCGTTCAGGGCCTCTAACACCGTAACTCACATTGTGCACAAATTATCAAATTCAGTCAAACATTTACCAAATTATTATACACTTCCGTCCAACAAAGATCAATCCAAGTCACGCACGCACAGGATATTGGACGCATGTACCTGAATATTTGATCAAGGCTATTGCAACTCCTCTAGCAAATTTCCATGAGGACTCAACCAAATAACTACAGAGACATACGACATACAGTAGAACCATATAGTACCTGTGACCGCGACAGCGATCTTTTTTGCTGGAACTATTTTTTTTTGCTGGGACCGACCAAATTTTTTGCTGCAGCGTGGCGATATACTAATATACTAATTAATTAATACGGTAACTAACTATAATATACTCCCTCCGTTCGGAATTACTTGTCTTGGAAATGAATGTATCTAGAACTAAAATACATCTAGATACATCCATTTTAGCGACAAGTAATTCCGAACGGAGGGAGTACTAATTAGTTACCGTAACTGGGTGGACAGTTTTATGTAAAAACGTTTAAATAATACCTAGTAGTTTGCAAGGAGCATAAACATATTTTTTTTTTTCAAATGGGGTATATACAACTGACAGTGCTTTAACTGAAAATAAACTACCGTTGCCTGCTCTCTGATTTCAGAGTACCATGGTTTAATTTATTCATGACCTCTGCATTTTATTCAGAAACAAGCATGCACCAAGATACTCACTTAGAAAGCAGAATCCTCTCTTTCACAGGGCTATTGTTTCATCTAGCTCTAACATATCCTCTCCTTCTCCCTTTTAATAAGTACTCCCTCTGTTCGGAATTACTTGTCGTAGAAATGGATGTATCTAGAATTTTTTAGTTCTAGATACATCAATTTCTGCGACAAGTAATTCGGAACGGAGGGAGTAGTATAGTTGATGACATACAGACTTAAGAAGTAAATAGATGATGACAGATGCAGATCGATGACACTGTAGTGTATGTACCTCAGGTCAGACCAAGTTTTGACGGAAAGTGGAGTATGTGAAGACGGATTTCCGGCGAAGTCGACGGTGTGCAACCATGTCACTGTCAGAAACTTGAGGCACTACGATGAGCCAAATAACTGCAGATTCTCCAAGAGAGTTAGAACACAAATAACTACTGTATTTGACATTGCAATAGAATTGAAAGGGTTCAGTGATGTGGGCATCTCTCACTGCTGTCTCTATCTCTCTGCTCTCTCTCTCTCTCTCTCTTCCTCACCTATCTCTTTTTTCTCCGCAGGACCAGATCAGTAGGTGCAGCAATCAACGCCTCTCTCTGCTCTCTCTACCTCTCATCTCTCTGCTCTCTCTCATCCTCTACAGCAGCATCGCCCAGCATGCCCTCCCCAGGCACCCATCGCCTCGAACACCACTCTGTTGCTGCTTAGAATAGCACCGTGGCCGCACTCAGATGTAACAGCAGAGAGTGGGAGAGTTCAGAGCAAGCAGGGGCATCTGAGAAGTAGAAGGAGCAGCAGCAGAGGCGAGGCGTGAGGACAGAAGTAGCAGCAGCAGGGTAGCTCGAGCAGGTGTCCAGAACTCCAGACACCATTGGCTGTGGTCAGACGCGCCGGCTGGAGGGAGACCACGCGGATGACCAGACACCCTCCTGGTGTGGTCTTGTGGTGCTGACGGTGCTAGTTGTATGTAGCCTCAACAGGAACTCACCACCGTGCCGCCGGTCGATCACCGGAGGCACCACAGCCGGCGACCGCCTTCCTCACAATGCGCCCCTTCTCCTTCTCCTTGCTTCCTCTCTCCCCCATGCCCCTGTCCATCTCTTTCTCTGGATGAGAAGGCCACTGCCGCCACCGGAGCAAGCCCTCTACCACCCGCCAGATCCCTCCCTCACCTTGCGCCCATTCTCCTTCTCCTTTCTTTCTCTGTTTCCTCTCTCCCTGAGGCCCTTATCTCTCCTTCTCTGGATGAGCAGGACGCCGCTGGCACCGGAACAAGCCGCCGCACCAGCCGCCCGTCGACGCCGCGCCCGGATCTGCCCGTCTTCCTCGCGCCGCCACCGCGCCTCGCATCGCCTGCCGGCCGCCTGCCCGTTCCCGCGGGTTAGGCATCTATATCGGGTTGGGGAAGGGGAGGGAGCGGGGAGGATGGTGGTGGTCACCTCCGGTGCGAGGCGAGGTCGAGCGGCAGGGTGCCTGCACCGGTGCCAATCGAGGCGAAGCGGTAGGGGCGATGCAGCACCTTTTTTTATCTATCGCGAATCGTTATTTCACTTAGGGACGTGAGTGCGGGTTGAATACCTAAAACCACAGGGACTATTTTGAAAAAACGCCGCGACGGTGAACCCGGAGACCCAATCCGTGCTTTATTATTAGGGAGAGATAAGAGTGTTTACAGTGATCTAAACGTTCTTATATTATGGGGCAGCTACGCGTCAGCCTCCGCCGCCTCACAAGCCATCCGATCTGACACAACCGATAAGCCAAACGTCTCCATCTACTTTGCAACAGATGTCTTGTTGTGGAGACATTCGCAACAAAGGTTATGTTGTGGCTTTTGTTAACATAGGTTGTGTTGCAAAATTATTATTTTGCAACATGGATCGTGTTGCAGATATTATTTTTCAACATGGGTCGTGTTGCAGGATTTTCTTGCAACATAGGTTGTCTTATGGGATCTAGCCCTTAGTCGGTTTGCAACAAGGGGATAGTTGCAGAACATTGATAAGGAAGATTTGGTTCTGACCGTATGATTAAAAGTCCATCCGACGGACATGGAGGCGGCGGACACTCGCACAAGATCGATCGGTTGAAGGGAATGATTTCCCTTATATTATTAAAAAAAGGAGTAGGCCTTAAAAGTTTGAAATCGTTCACTGTGGGTCTTAAATGTGTGTAAGTTGTTCACTGCGGGTCCTAAAAGTATTTCAAGTGTGTCAAATAGGTCCTAAAAATGACAGGTAAAATATATATATAGGACCCGCGGTGAACAATTTCAAACTTTGAGGACCTACTTGACACACTTGGAATACTTTTAGGACCTCCAATGTATTTTAGTCTTTTCAGACGGCGTGTATTTCTACCTCAGCTCTCCAGTTAAGGTTGGCCATGGTTGGAGTAACATAGATAGTAACATGCATGCTACATAAGCAAAAAATGTAATGTGGCAAGTAATTAAAGATAAGAGAGATAAATAGAGTAACCTCATATGTTACTATCACATAGCGTTTTCCAATGCAAAATGACTATACGAAGTAATAAACGAAGACATCTATGTTACCACACCAATGACACAACTCACTAGTTCCCACTATGACTAGCCTAACTAAGTTTAACTAGACAATGCCCCGCGGGTTGTTGTGGGATGCAAGTGTGTCAAAAGAGACCAACAAACTAAGGAGAACAGAAGAGTGAAAATAAAAGAAAGAGAAAATGGTAGAAGATGGACTGAATGTAATTTAACTGTGGAACCACCTTACCTCATACGCTCAATTTATGATCAAATTTGTGCACGCATGATCTTAATTAGTATTTTGTTGGATGATATAAAGTACTTCGTTCATCCCAGTGTAAAGAAGCCAGTGCAACCTAATCCACTAACACAAAACTATTAGTAAATAATTTATCTAAATATATGCAGGAATTCAAGGAGAAAGAGAAAGAAAGCAACATGACTATTAGGGATTATACTCAAAGATACTACTGCCATACAATTTGCTCGTCTCCACCTTGAATAAATTTCTAGCTTTAAATTTTCTCGTATACAGAGCTTCGCCCATCTTACTGCCACGTATAGTTAGCATTCGGAATGCCAACATACTTGTGGCAATTTATGCTAGAAACGATACAAATGAAGGCGCGGATGAACCTGGCTTGAAGTGCCAGACTTGAAGACTCTTTCCCGTACTGTGTAGGGTGGAGTGGTGTCTTAGCAGTGGTGATGTGGCGTTATGACTTGCTCTTAATATTAAGAGATGAGGTGTAGGATCAAAAGTATGTCTAGAGGGCGGGGTGATTAGACTACTTGACCAAATAAAACCTAACATTTTCTCGGTTTTAGTTGTAGGCAAATTTTAGCAATTATGCAAGTCAAGTAACACCCTACACATGCAAGTCTAAGAGTATAGGAGCGGAAAGTAAGACATAGCACATGTAAGTAAATGGAAGGGTTTGGAGAAGGCAAATGCAATGGGGACACGAAGATTTTTGGCGTAGTTCCGATAGGTGGTGCTATCATACGTCCACGTTGACAGTGCAACTAATCCCCGGGTGGTTTTGGTAATTCATAACAACATATAGCTCATTGAACTAACATCCATTTAAGATAAATATTTCAGTAAGTTCAATGAATGGCATGGCATGGACTAGAGATGTGGACCCCTCAAAATGCTAAGGACATATGTTGGCAAAAGCTCAAGACTCTTCATCTTTGTTTTAGTGATCCAAGATCACATTGAGTCCATAGGAAAGCCAATACTATCAAAAGGGGATGAGGTGTTGCTTAATGGCTTGCTTGCTCAAATGCTAAGTGATATTGCTCCAAAACTCTCAACCACTCTCACATCCAAATATGTCAAAACCCTAAACTCCAACTCGGCCCCACCGATTCTTCCTACCTGTAAGTGCATCTAGTGCCCCTTAGTGATTTTGGTGTATTGAAGACTTATAGGTTAAGTAACTGATGCGTTTGTGAGTGTACACAGGTCTATAAGTCTATGAGGAGTTTGATATTTACAGAGAAAGTCGACCCCTAAAAATGAAGTTCTTCAACTGAAGACTTTGATATTCTGAAGACTTTCTGAAGACTTTGAAAGTGAAGAAATTGGTGTGACCTTGAAGACTTGATATTCATTCGAGGAATATGAAGCGTGAAGACTTTTGTTTTCGTAGTTTCATTTTCTCTTTCTTGAGTCATAGGAAACACCGTCTTTGTTAAAGGGGTCGAGGAAATACTAAGGAAAAATTTCCATGTGATGCTCAACTCAAAATCCTACACCTACCAATCCCTTCGAGTGAAGCCATTGAAATCTCATACAGCTTCATCAAATTCATCGGATGAGACGCAGTTCTTACATTCACTTGAGGACTTTGCTCGATCGAGGAGTTAGGAATTCGCCAGGCGAATTGCCTACACATGGAGGATATGATAGCCCGAAGAATTTGAGAGTCAAATTTCCGATCGTTCTTTGTCTTTGCCACCGGCTGTCCCAAAATATCTTATCCACCTAACGGTCATATCATTGAAGGGCATTTATGTCTTATCATGTCGGGCTGCTCCCTAGGCTATAAATAGCCGCCCCCTACAACCACTAGCTGGTTGGCTGCTCCGAGAGAACTTGACACTTGTCATTTGAGAGCAACCCATCCTCCGAGGACTTTGAGCGAAAATCATCAAGTGAGGAAAATCCCAAAACCAAACCCCCACAAACCCAAAGTGATTGAGCATCATCAAGAAATTGATCTCGCGTGGATCCGACGCTTGTTACCTTTGAAGATGTGCTTCTTCCAGACGGTTAGGCGTCAAGGTCTAGAGCATCCAAGAGGAATTGTGGATCGCCGAGTGACCAAGTCTGTGAAGGTTTGGAAGTCACCAAGACTTACCACGAGTGATTGGACAAGGCTGCGTGGTCTTAGTTCAAGGAGAATACGGTGAGGATCGGTGTCCCGAGTTGCGGCTCGAGATCGGGTGTCCGGATGTGTGTCCTCGAGTTTAAATACTCACCGCTCCAACCAGACGCATAACCGAGACAAGAGTTGGAACTGGTTTACCAAATCATTGTCTTCACCAACCGACCGGTTCTATTTCCTCAACTCTTCCATTTCCTCATTCATGTTGAATGTTGTTCATATCTCGTGCTTGAAGACTTTGATCAAGACTTTCACAAATTCCTCAGTTCAATTTCTTCAGTCTGTTTGTCTTCATCTTGCTATCCCGTGTTTACGCTTTCCGTACTCTATTTTAGTCTTCATTTCATCATGCGGACTATGTGTGTATCATGTTATGTTTACTCCTGAGTACATATTCCGCTGCAAGTAGTTCTTCGCTAAGGAATTTCCTCACCAGCAAATTCCTCAGTGAAGAATTCATTAAAATCGCCTATTCACCCCCCTCTAGTCGATATAACGACTTTCAATTGGTATCGAGCAAGGTACTCCTTGTTACGTGTGATTTTGGTTTAACCGCCGAGTTTTAGTTATGTCGACCGCAGTATGATCAAGGTCTCGGTGGGGTGTCCTACCTTTGATGGAACGGACTACCCCTCTTCGGAAGAACAAGATGCGAATGCATCTTGAGGCAATTGACAATGATCTCTAGTATGTTGTGGAAAATGGTGTCCCCTCTGTCACTGAAACACTGACCGCTACCAATGTGAAGAGATTCAAACAACTCGATTCTCAAGCGAAGAATATCATATGTGGTCATCTCGAGCAAAGGACAAGATGGAAGAGTGAGTGCTTTGGAAACGCTAAGCTTATCCGGGATAGGTCTGTCCAAAGTAAATGAAGGAGTTTCAACTCAGCGTGACTCTCGAGTCGATGTTCTTCGAATCTCTTCAACCGCTTCAAAAGACTCGACAATGAGAATGTCCAACAAACCTTTGATCGCCTCATCGACATCTCAAATGAGCTTCAAGCCCTTGGTGCCACCGACATCACCGATCATGAAGTTGTGAAGAAACCGCTGAGATCGCTGATTCCTCATTTGATACTCTGGGGTGATGATACAAGAATGTGCCGACTACAAGTCGCTTGATCATGCCGATATCCTCGAAAGGCTAAACACTCACGAAGTTCCACTTTTTCAAAAGAGAGATCTCTATGGCTCAAACTATGGCAAACCACGTGCCTCAAGGCTAAGGTTATGTCCGACTCAATGTGAGGATTCGGTAGTAGCCTTGGTGATCTGAAGAATCGAGCCAGATCTAGCTCGCTTGTGAAGAAATTCGAAGTTCACAAGACGTGGTCGCTTTGGAAAACCCTCAAGAGGAAATGATTCCTCATCCAATGACTATAAGAGAAGACTTTGCCACAAATGCAAGAAGCCTGGTCACTATATTCAAGATTGTCCTCAGTGGGAAAAGGAAATGAAGAAGAAGAAATACAAGGATTACAGTTCTGATGATTCGAAGAAGAAGAAGAAATCGTCAAAATCTTCGTCATCAAAACCCTCAAAGTCCTCATCTCACAAGAAGGGCAGCTCTAAGAAGGCTCGGGCATTCATTGGCAAGGAAATGGACTCTGAAGCTGAATCTGAGGAAAATGATGAAGAGGAGGAGTCTGAAGAATCTGAGTCAGTGTGGCGAGTCCGCCGTTACTCTTTGCTTTCGTCGACAAGTCCATCTTCAACATCAAGAAACCGACTCCACCGACAAGCCTGATGAAGATAATGATGGCTACGCTCCCACCTATTGCTTCATGGCAAGAGGAGCCAAGGTACTCAAATACAACTCCTCTGATTCTAGTGAAAATGAATCTGATGAGTATCTCAAGCCTAGCTACTCTAAACTTGCTAAAATTGCTGTGAAACAACAACGGGCACTTGAAAAGGTTCAAAACATGCTAGATAAAAGTGATGATATGTTGGGTGAAGAAATGGATTGCACTAAAGCCTTGACTGAAAATCTTCAGAGACTTCAGTCTAGGTATGATAACCTTCAAGGTCATCATAACTCTCTCTTGTCTGATCATGAGAAACTTTCTTATGAATTTCTTCAAGAAAAGCAAGATCATGAGAAGCTTTCTCTTGAAGCTATTCAAAGAAAGGAAGATCTTGAAAAGCTAAGAGTGAGTTATGAAGATCTTCAGAAGGAGCGCGATTCATTACTAGCTTAACAAATCAGCGCTTCTCAGGAAGAATTTGTTCCTCCATGCTTAAAGTGCATTGAACGTGAATCTGCCAATTCTTCACCTGAATGTTCAAATGCTTCAATTGTTACAAATTCTTCATCTGCCTCTGCTATCACTAATTCCTCATCCGAGGACATTGCTAGTATCACCGACAATGCAGGGTGAAGGAATTGTACATGACAGCATGTACAAAAGCCTCAAAGGGCATCGACACTTTGTGATGTGCTCAAAAGCGATCCTCAACGAAACCCTAGGAAAGAGGGTATTGCCTTTGAGAGGAAACTCAATGCCGATGGAACATATTGGAAGCCCGCGGTATCCCAAAACCTCATGGGTTGTTTGCAAAGGGACCTCCAGTTGATCCATCTAACTTATCCGGCTTTACGTGTGAATCTTCTCATTCCTCCGATGAGTCATTTGACTCCAACTATAAACTGTTCAAAAATCGAATGGTGAAGTATTTGCTAGATATGTTGGCACTAATCGCAGAACGGTTCCCCTATGAAGAAAATCTGGTTCCCAAAAGCTGTGTTGAAAGTCTTGGTGAATGTCCTCATGACACCACACGTGAAGAACAGAACCCCAGATCAAATTCTCCATATGGACCAAACTCTTCATATGGATCCAAGTCCTCATATGGACCAAATTCTTCACGAGGATCAAATTCCTCAACTGGATCAAAGTCCTCATATGATTATCATCGTGCTAACAAGCGTGTCTCGCAGGTAGAGCTAAGGGCTATGAATATGTGCATTATTCTTCAAACCATTATGTTCATAAGTCCTCGAAGAATTACTCGCTTATTCATATGCATACCCTAACCCTCCTATGCTAAGCTTAAATGGTTTGGCATCTTTGCCACCTTTCTCACATGGTGCTCGTGAGGATGATGAACTCTTTGCCACCCCTCCGGATGTGGGTGGTGAAGAAAAGAACTAATCTCTTCTGCAGGTCAGTCTCGGGCGTGCTCTAACGTCTGAAGAATTTCTTTGGGACTGATTTAAATGCTCGAAAGGACGCAGCAAATCATGATGAAATGAACTTTCATTTCACACATCCTCATCTTGCTATATCTGCTCTCGCTTGATGAACTTGATATCATATTCTTCATCGATGAAGCATATGAGATTGTAAGCTACACTAATTCATCTGCAGGATGATCATCCCAAAACCACCGAATGGGTCCTCGATAGTGGATGTACAAATCAGATGATGGTGACAAGAATCTATTGATGGATGCTCCTTATCACCGTCACCTCTGAAGCATATCATCTTTTGACACAAAGGCAAAAGTCGTATTGGGTCTTGGTAAGGTTGCTATCTCTAAGGATAAGCACATGGACAAAGTCATGCTTGTTGAGTCCTTAGGATACAATCTCATGTCGATCTCAATGCTTTGTGATCTTGATATGGTTGTTGTCTTGGCAAATATCATTGTGTTGTGATTATGGAAGTCGACAATTCCAAAGTCTTCAAGGCTTTAGGAGAGGAGATCTGTATATTGTTGATTTCTCTACAGGACCACAACCAGCCGTGTGTCTACTCGCAAAAGCTTCAGAAGGCTGGCTATGGCATCGACGACTTGGTCATGCAGGCATGAGGAATTTGAACACGCTTGCGAAGAAGAAGCATGTCATTGGCATTGAGAACGTCAAATTCCTCAAGGATCACTTATGCGGAGCATGTGAAGCCGGAAAAATGACCAAGGCCAAGCATCTAGCGAAGACTATCATGACCAGTACCCGTCCATTCGAATTGCTTCACATGGACCTCTTTGGACCTAATCATTATTTAGCAGTCACTAATGATACATCTTTATATGGTTTTGTCATTGTTGATGATTATTCTCGATATACATGGGTACACATTGTTACTTACAAACATGAAGTGCAGGAAGTCTTCAAACGATTTTCCTCGAGGGCTTCAACCAACTTTGGTGTGAAGATCAAGCATATCAGAAGTGACAATGGAACTTAGTTCAAGAATTCTGGTCTTGATGCCTATCTTGATGAACTTGGTATTACTCATGAGTTATCTGCTCCTTATACTCCTCGGCGAGAATGGCGTCGTGGGCGCAAGAACAGAACTCTTGTTGAGATGGCTCGCACTATGCTTGATGAATACAAAACGCCTCGGCTTTTTGGATTGATGCAATTGATACCGCTCGCCACATCATCAACAGAGTGTATCTTCACAAATTCTTCAAGAAGACGCCTATGAACTCCTCAACGACAAGAAACCCAATGTGAGTTATTTCAAAGTCTTGATGCTAAATGTTGGATTAGAGATCCTCACCACAACTCTAAATTTGCACCGAAAGCACATGAAGGTTTTATGCTTGGTTACGGAAAGGACTCGCACACCTACTGAGTCTTCAACATTGTTCTTCACAAGATTGTTGACACTGTAGATGTGCGGTTCGATGAAACTAATGGCTCGCAAAGAGAGCACCTACCTTCATGTTAGATGAACCAGCACCGAGGATGCTATCAAGCTCAAGGCAACCGAGGATGTCATTCCCATCAAGAATCTGCTGAAGAATCCATTCCTGTCAGAAGAACGTCGAGTGATGCACCAAGAACATGATGAGGAAAATGGTGCGAAGAAAATGCTGATCAAAATCCTCGTGACAACCAACTCATCCACGCGTTGCAAAAGAAGTGCAAGTGGAGAAGATCATCGATGACATTAGCGCACTGTGTCCTCTCACACGCTCAAAAGCCTCACACTTATCTAACTTTTGTGGGCACTATGCTTTTGTCTCTATCTCGAGCCCACTAAGGTAGATGAAGCATTTCGAGCCGGAGTGAATTCAGGCTATGCAAGAAGAATTACATCGATTCGAAATGAACAATGTCCGGAATTGGTCAATCACCCGATCCTCGCAAGCATAATATCATTGGCACAAAGTGGATCTACCGCAACAAGCAAGATGAAAATGGCCTTGTGGTGAGGAATAAGGCACGACTAGTAGCTCAAGGCTACACACAGGTTGAAGGAATTGATTTCGATGAAACTTTTGCACCTGTTGCTAGACTTGAGGCTATTCGCATTTTACTTGCCTATGCTAACCATCATGATATCATCTTATATCAAATGGATGTGAAAAGTGCATTCCTCAATGGTAAGCTTGAGGAAGAAGTATATGTTGCTCAACCCCCAGGTTTTGAAGATCCCAAGAATCCTGACAAAGTCTTCAGACTCAATAAGGCCCTCTATGGCCTCAAGCAAGCCCCTCGGGCGTGGTATGACACATTGAAGGAATTCTTCATGAAGAATGGCTTCACACCCGTTCACTCGACCCTACTCTTTTACTAAATCATATGATGGTGAACTGTTTGTGTGCCAAATATACGTTGATGATATTATCTTTGGCTGTACTAACCAACGATCAAATGATGAATTTGCCTATATGATGAGTGAAGAATATCAAATGCCTATGATGGGAGAATTGAAATTCTTCTTAGGTCTTCAAATTCACAAGAAAGACAATGGCATATTCATATCTCAGAGAAATACCTCAAAGATGTATTGAGGAAATTCGCATGCAAGATTGCAAAGGCGTCAAAATTCCTATGCCCACAAATGGCCATCTATGCAATCGATGAAAATGGTATTGACTTCTATCACAAGGTATACCGCTCCATGATTGGTTCTTTATTGTACTTATGTGCATCTAGGCCAGATATAATGCTTAGTGTTTGCATGTGTGCCCGATTTCAAGCTGCACCAAGGAATCACACCATAAGGTCAGTGAAGCATATTCTTCGATATCTAGCTCACACACCAACACTAGGATTATGGTACCCCAAGGGCTCTGCTTTTGATCTCATTGGATATTCGACTCGACTATGTTGGTGATCGTGTGGACCGCAAGTCAACATCGGCACTTGTCATTTCCTCGACGATCTTTGGTCCATTGGTCCTCGAAGAAACAGAATCACAGATCACCGCTCTCTCACTGAAGCTGAATACATTGCTGCTGGCTCATGCTGTGCTCAACCGCTTTGGATGAAGCAAACCCTCAAGGACTATGGCATCCATGTGAAGAATGTGCCTCTCCTCTGCGACCCTTCCATAAGTGTCGGAGGGGAAAGGAAAGAGAGGGGGGAGGGGAAGGAAAGTGGGAGGCCGAATCCTCCCATTTCCTTTTCCCCTCCCTCCTTTCATTTCCCCCTTATTTCGGCCTATAGTGGGCATACCAGCCCCTTAGGGGCTGGTCTATCCCTCTATTGGCCCATTAGGCCCATATAGTTTGCCGGGGGTTGCACGGAACCCCTTCCGGTGACCCGATACGTACCCGGTACCCCCGGAACACTTCCGGTGTCCGAATACTATCATCCTATATATGAATCTTTACCTCTTGACCATTTAGAGACTCCTCGTCATGTCCGTGATCTCATCCGGGACTCCGAACAACATTCGGTCACCAAATCCCATAACTCATATAATATAAAAATCGTCATCGAACGTTAAGCGTGCGGACCCTACGGGTTCGAGAACTATGTAGACATGACCGAGACACCTCTCTAGTCAATAACCAACAGCGGAACCTGGATGCTCATATTGGTTCCCACATATTCTACGAAGATCTTTATCGGTTGTACCGTAATGACAACATACATTATTCCCTTTGTCATCGGTATGTTACTTGCCCGAGATTCGATCGTCGGTATCTACATACCTAGTTCAATCTCGTTATCGGCAAGTCTCTTTACTTGTTCCGTAATGCATCATCCTGCAACTAACTCATTAGTCACATTGCTTGCAAGGCTTATCATGATGTGCATTACCAAGAGGGCCCAGAGATACCTCTCCGATACTCAGAGTGACAAATCGTAATCTCGATCTATGACAACCCAACAAACACCTTCGGAGATACCTGTAGAGCATCTTATAATCACCCAGTTACGTGGTGATGTTTGATAGCACACAAGGTATTCCTCCGCTATCCAGGAGTTGCATAATCTCATAGTCGAAGGAATATGTATTTGGCATTATGAAAGCAAAAGGAATAAAACTTAACGATCATTATGCTAAGCTAACGGATGGGTCTTGTCCATCACATCATTCTCCTAATGATGTGATCCTGTTCATCAAATGACAACACATTGATACGTCCATTTTGCATCATGATTTTATATAGATATTTATTGCATTATGGGCTGTTATTATACGTTATGTCACAATACTTATGGCTATTCTCTCTTATTTTACAAGGTTTACATAAAGAGGGAGAATGCCGACAGCTGGGATTTTGGGATGGAAAAGGAGCAAATATTGGAGACCTATTCTGCACAGCTCCAAAATTCCTGAAACTCCACGAAAGTCATTTTTGGAATTAATGATAAATATTGAGCGGAAGAAGTACCAGAGGGGGCCCACACCCTGGCCACGAGGGTGGGGGGCGCGCCCTACCCCCTGCCTCGTGGGCCACCTGGCAGCCCTCCGGTGCCCATCTTCTGCTATATGAACTCTTTTACCCTGGAAAAAAATCATAAGCAAGCTTTCGGGACGAAACTCCGCCGCCACGAGGCGGAACCTTGGCAGAACCAATCTAGGGCTCCGACGAGCTGTTCTGCCGGGAAACTTCCCGTGGAGGGGAAATCATCACCATCATCATCACCAACGACCCTCTCATCGGGAGGGGGTCAATCTCCATCAACATCTTCACCAGCACCATCTCCTCTCAAACCCTAGTTCATCTCTTATATCCAATCTTTGTACCAAAACCTCAGATTGGTACCCGTGGGTTGCTAGTAGTGTTGATTACTCCTTGTAGTTGATGCTAGTTGGTTTATTTGGTGGAAGATCATATGCTCAGATCCTTAATGCATATTAATACCCCTCTGATTATGAACATGAACATGCTTTGTGAGTAGTTATGTTTGTTCCTGAATCATGGGTGAAGTCTTGCTATTAGTAGTCATGTGAATTTGGTATTCGTTCGATATTTTGATGAGATGTATGTTGTCTCTCCTCTAGTGGTGTTATGTGAACGTTGACTACATGACACTTCACCATTGTTTGGGCCTAGAGGAAGGCATTGGGAAGTAATACGTAGATGATGAGTTGCTAGAGTGACAGAAGCTTAAACCCTAGTTTATACGTTGCTTCGTAAGCGGCTAATTTGGATCCATATGTTTCATGCTATGGATAGGTTTACCTTAATACTTCTTTTTTAGTTGCGAATGCTTGCAATAGGGGTTAATCATAAGTGGGATGCTTGTCCAAGAAAGGGTAGTACCCAAGCACCGGTCCACCCACATATCAAATTATCAAAGTAACGAACGCGAATCATATGAGCGTGATGAAAACTAGCTTAACGATAATTCCCATGTGTCCTCGGGAGCGCTTTTCTCATTATAAGAACTTGTCCAGGCTTGTCCTTTTCTACAAATAGTATTGGGCCACCTTGCTGCACTTATTTACTTTTATTGCTTGTTACCCGTTACAAATTATCTTATCACAAAACTATCTGTTACCTACAATTTCAGTGCTTGCAGAGAATACCTTAGTGAAAACCGCTTGTCATTTCCTTTTGCTCCTCATTGGGTTTGACACTCTTACTTATCGAAAGGACTACGATAGATCCCCTACACTTGTGGGTCATCAAGACTCTTTTCTGGCGCCGTTGCCGGGGAGTGAAGCTCCTTTGGTAAGTGGAACTTGGTAAGGAAACATTTATATAGTGTGCTGAAATTTACTGTCACTTGTTACTATGGAACATAATCCTTTGAGGGGCTTGTTTGGGGTATCATCACCCCGACTAGTAGAGCAAAGAGTTGCTCCTCAACCTACTGAACCTACTGAAAATGTTTACTTTGAAATTCCTTCGGGTATGGTAGAGAAACTGCTAAATAATCCCTTTGCAGGAGATGGTACATTGCATCCCGATTTACACCTAATCTATGTGGATGGAGTTTGTGGATTATTTAAGCTTGCAGGTATGCCCAATGATGTTATCAAGAAGAAGGTCTTCCCTTTATCTTTGAACGGAGATGCATTGACATGGTATAGGCTATGTGATGATATGGGATCCTGGGACTATAAACGATTGAAATTGGAATTTCACCAGAAGTTTTATCCTATGCATCTTGTTCATCGTGATCGTAATTATATATATAATTTTTGGCCTCGCGAAGGAGAAAGCATTGCTCAAGCTTGGGGGAGGCTTAAATCAATGTTATATTCATGCCCCAATCATGAGCTCTCGAGAGAAATGATTATTCAAATTTTTATGATCGGCTTTCCCTCAACAATTGCTCCATGCTCGATACTTCTTGTGTTGGGTCTTTTATGATGAAGACTATTTAATTCAAATGGGATTTATTGGAAAGAACTAAACGCAACTCTGAAGATTGGGATTCTGACGATGGTAAGGAATCAGGCATGACACCTAAGTTTGATTGTGTTAAATCTTTTATGGATACCGATGCTTTACGTGGATTTAGCACTAAATATGAACTTGACTCTGAGATAGTAGCTTCTTTCTGTGAATCATTCGCTACTCATTGATACTTCTCCAACGTATCTATAATTTTTTATTGTTCCATGCTATTATATTACCCGTTTTGGATGTTTATGGGCTTTGCTTTACACTTTTATATCATTTTTGGGACTAACCTACTAACCGGAGGCCCAGCCCGAATCACTGTTTCTTTGCCTATTTCAGTGTTTCGAAGAAAAGGAATATCAAACGGAGTCCAAACGGAATGAAAACTTCGGGAGCGATCTTTTGGGAACAAACGTGATCCAGGGGACTTGGAGTGGACGTCAAGCAACAGAGGAGGCGGCCACGAGGGTGCCCGGCGCGCCCCCTACAGGTGGGCGCCCCCCACCCTTGTGGGCCCCTTGAGCGTCCACCGACCTACTTCTTCCTCCTATATATACCACGTACCCTGAAACCATCAAAGGGCACCACGAAAAACTATTTCCACTGCCGTAACGTTCTGTATCCGCGAGATCCCATCTTGGGCCTTCATCGGCGCTCCGCCGAAGGGGGAATCGACCACGGAGGGCCTCTACATCATCTCCAAGGCCCTTCCGATGAGTTGTGAGTAGTTTACCACAGACCTTCGGGTCCATAGTTATTAGCTAGATGGCTTCTTCTCTCTCTTTGAATCTCAAAACAAAGTTCTCCTCGATCTTCTTGGAGATCTATTCGATGTAACTCTTTTTGCGGTGTGTTTGTCGAGATCCGATGAATTGTGGGTTTATGATCAAGTTTATCTATGAGAAATATTTGAATCTCCTCTGAATTCTTTTATGTGTGATTAAGTTATCTTTGCAAGTCTCTTCGAATTATCATTTTGGTTTGGCCTACTAGATTGATCTTTCTTACAATGGGAGAAGTGCTTAGCTTTGGGTTCAATCTTGTGGTGTGCTTTCCCAGTGACAACAGGGGCAGCAAGGCACGTATTGTATTGTTTCCATCGAGGATAAAAAGATGGGGTTTATATCATATTGCATGAGTTTATCCCTCTACATCATGTCATCTTTCTTAATGCGTTACTCTATTCTTTATGAACTTAACACTCTAGATGCATGCTGGATAGCGGTCGATGTGTGGAGTAATAGTAGTAGATGCAGGCAGGAGTCGGTCTACTTGTCATGGACGTGATGCCTATATACATGATCATGCCTAGATAATTTCATAATTATTCGCTTTTCTATCAATTGCTCGACAGTAATTTGTTCACCCACCGTAATACTTATGCTATCTTGAGAGAAGCCACTAGTGAAACCTATGGCCCCCGGGTCTATCTTTTATCATATAAGCTTTCAATCTACTTTTATTTGCATCTTTACTTTTCCAATCTATATCATAAAAATACCAAAAATATATTTATCTTATCATATTATATCTATCAGATCTCACTTTTGCAAGTGGTCATGAAGGGATTGACAACCCTTTTATTGCGTTGGTTGCGAGTTCTTGTTTGTTTGTGTAGGTGTGTGGGACTTCTGAGGAGCTCCTACTAGATTGATAACTTGGTTCTCAAAACCTGAGGGAAATACTTACGCTACTTTGCTGCATCACCCTTTCCTCTTCAAGGAAAACCAACGCAAGCTTAAGACGTAGCAAGAACAATTTCTGGCGCGGTTGCCGGGTAAGTCTTCACTCAAGTCAAGACATACCAAGTACCCATCACAAACTCATCTCCCTCGCATTACATTATTTGCCATCTGCCTCTCGTTTTCCTCTCCCCCACTTCACCCTTGCCGTTTTATTCGCCCCCTCTTTCCCAATCCCCTCTCTTGTCCGCTTGCCTTTTGTTTGCTCGTTGTCATGGCTAGCTCGGTCTTTATCCCTTCGTCTCCCGACTTTGAAGTCCTTCACTTCAAGCAAAGACAAGGAGAAAATTTAAAAGATGCTTGGTTTAGGATGTTAGAATCTTATCGTAGTTGCAATATAGAAGGTGATTTCAAGATTTTACTTCACAATTTTTACGTTGGGTTAACCTTATCCCATAGACAACTCCTTGATTTTGCCGCCAAATGGAGTTTTATTGAAATTGATCCTAGTTTCGCTTATGAAATTATAGAGGGGATAGTAGGAGTACTTCCCCTACAAAAAGGATCCCCTTTTACTCATGAAGGAACCCAAATTCTAGAGAAATTATGTGAATTACAAAAAATTGTTGAACCTCTTAAAAATATTGGTGGGAATATCAACCGCATGAATAATTTGATTACACTTTGCAATAAGCGGTTCGATGCCTTAGATCAAAAGATCTCCGAGCATGAAGGGAAACGCAAGGAGCCTCCCGGACCTGAGCATAACTCCATTAAAAATATAAATGCCAAAGATGGTACTACGTAGATCAATCTTCGCTTTTTTGCCTAGCTAGGGGCGTTAAACAATAGCGCTTGTTGGAAGGCAACCCATTTTTTTTTTGTTTTTTGCTTCAGTTTAGTAATAAATTTTTAATCTACTTTATTTTTAGATGTGTTTTCATGTTTTAATTAGTGTTTGTGCCAAGTAGAACCTATAGGATAACCTATGGTGATAGTTAATTTGATTCTGCTGAAAAACAGAAACTTTGCACGCACGAAAATAATTTTAGTAGTTCACCTAAATGTGAGTTCGCGTTGATTCTTTTTGCTGTAGATCAATAGACAAATTGACCATGACTTCCTATTTTGGTCGGATTTTTAGAGATACAGAAGTATTCGAGAGCTACAGATTGCTACAGACTGTTCTGTTTTTGACAGATTCTGTTTTTCGTGTGTTGTTTGCTTATTTTGATGCATCTATGGCTGGTATGTAGGGTATGAACCATAGAGAAGTTGGGATAAAGTAGGTTTAACACCAATATAAATAAATAATGAGTTCATTACAGTACCTTATGTGGTGGTTTTTCTTTCTTACACTAACGGAGCTTATGAGATTTCCTGTTGAGTTTTGTGTTGTGAAGTTTTCAAGTTTTGGGTAAAGATTTGATGGATTATGGAATAAGGAGTGGCAAGAGCCTAATCTTGGGGATGCCCATGGCACCACAAGATATTAAAGGATAACCAAAAGCCTAAGCTTGGGGATGCCCCGGAAGGCATCCCCTCTTTCGTCTTCGTCTATCGGTAACTTTTATTGGAGCTATATTTTTATTCGCCACATGATATGTGTTTTTCTTGGAGTGTCCTGTATGATATTAGTCTTTGCTTTTTAGATTACCACAATCATCCTTGATGTACACACCTTTTGTGAGAAACACATTTGATTAGAATTTATTAGAACACTCTATGTGCTTCACTTATATCTTTTGAGCTAGATAGTTTTTGCTCTAGTACTTCACTTATATCTTTTAGAGCACGACGGTGGCTTAATTTTGAAGCAATTGTTGATCTCTCATGCTTCACTTATATTATTTTGAGAGTCTTTTAGAACAGCATGGTATTTGCTATGGTTATGGATTTGGTCCTAGAATGATGAGCATCCAAGTTGGGTACAATAAAAACTATGATAGGAAGTGCATTAAACATTATGATCTATTTGATGCTTGATAATTGTTTTGAGATATAAAGGTGGTAATGTTAGAGTCATGCTAGTTGGGTAATTATGAAATTGAGAAATACTTGTGTTGAAGTTGGCAAGTCTCATAGCATGCACGTATGGTAAAAGTTGTGTGACAAATTTGTTGCATGGGGTGCTCTTTTAATTGTCTTCCTTATGAGTGGAGGTCAGGATCGCGCGATGGTTAACTCCTACCAACCCTTCCCCTAGGAGCATGCGTAGTAGTACTTTGCTTCGAGGGCAAGTAGACTTTTGCAATAAGTATATGAGTTCTATATGACTAATGTGAGTCCATGGATATACGCACACTCATCCTTCCACTTTGCTAGCCTCTCTTGTGCCGCGCAACTTTCGCCGGTATCATGCAACCATTATTTACCTTCCTCAAAAGAGCCACCATACCTACCTATTATGGCATTTCCATGGCCATCCCGAGATATATTGCCATGCAACTTTCCACCGTTCTGTTTATTATGACATGCTCCGTCATTGTCATATTGCTCTTTGCATAATCATTTAGTTGACATCGTATTTGTGGCAAGACCACCTTCATAATTTTTCATACATGTCTCTCTTGATTCATTGCATATCCCGGTACGCCGCCGGAGGCATTCATATAGAGTCATATATTGTTCTAAGTATTGAGTTGTAATTCTTGAGTTGTAAATCAATAAAAGTGTGATGATATTCATTATTAGAGCATTGTCCCAAGTGAGGAAAGGATGGTGAAGACGATGATTCCCCCACAAGTCGGGATGAGACTTCGGACTTTATAAAAATAAAAGAGGCCAAAGAAGCCCATAAAAA
Source organism: Aegilops speltoides (assembly GCA_021437245.1). NCBI lineage: Eukaryota > Viridiplantae > Streptophyta > Magnoliopsida > Poales > Poaceae > Aegilops > Aegilops speltoides. Next base: position 159,820,703 of record CM038143.1, on the reverse strand, counting down.
AAGAGGCTAAAGAAGCCCACCAAATAAAAAAAGAGAGAAAAGAGAGAAGCAACAATGCTACTATCTCTTTTCCACACTTGTGCTTCAAAATAGCACCATGATCTTCATGATAGAGAGTCTCCTATGTTGTCACTTTCATATACTAGTGGGAATTTTTCATTATAGAAATTGGCTTGTATAATCCAATGATGGGCTTCCTCAAAATTCCATAGGTCTTCATGAGCAAGAAAGTTGGATGCACACCCACTTAGTTTGTTTTGTTGAGCTTTCATACATTTATAGCTCTAGTGCATCCGTTGCATGGCAATCCCTACTCACTCACATTGATATCTATTGATGGGCATCTCCATAGCCCGTTGATACGCCTAGTTGATGTGAGCTTATCTTCTCCTTTTTTTGTCTTGACAACCACCACCATATACCACATATAGTGCTATGTCCATGGCTTGCGCTCATGTATTGCGTAAGAGTTGAAAAAGCTGAAGCGCGTTAAAAAGTATGAAAAATTGCTTGGGTGAAACCGGGGTTGTTCATGATGGGAGTATTTTGTGTAAAGAAAATGAAGCATGGCCTAACTATATTATTTTGTAGGAATAAGCTTTCTTTGGCTATGCTATTTTATAAGACATAATTATTTGCTAGTATGCTTCAAGTATTACTATTTTTATGTTTTATAAGCTTTTATTTCGAATCATTTGGATCTGAACATTCATGCCACAATAAAGAAAATTACATTGAGAATTATGCTCGGTAGCATTCCACATCAAAAATTATGTTTTTATCATTTACCTACTCGAGGACAAGCAGGAATTAAGCTTGCGAATGCTTGATACGTCTCCAACGTATCTGTAATTTTTAATTGTTCCATGCTATTATATTACCCGTTTTGGATGTTTATGGGCTTTACTTTACACTTTTATATCATTTTTGGGACTAACCTAGTAACCGGAGGCCCAACCCGAATTGCTGTTTTTTTGCCTATTTCAGTGTTTCGAAGAAAAGGAATATCAAATGGAGTCCAAACGGAATGAAACCTTCGGCAGCGATCTTTTTGGAAAAAACGTGATCCAGGGGACTTGGAGTGGATGCCAAGCAACAGAGGAGGCGGCCACGAGGGTGCCCGGCGCGCCCCCTACAGGTGGGCGCCCCCCCACCCTCGTGGCCCCCTCGAGCGTCCACCGACCTACTTTTTCCTCCTATATATACCCACGTACCTTGAAACCATTGAAGGGCACCACGAAAAACTATTTCCACTGCCGTAACATTCTGTATCCACGACATCCCATCTTGGGCCTTCGTCGGCGCTCCGCCAGAGGGGGAATCGACCACGGAGGGCCTCTACATCATCTCCAAGGCCCTTCCGATGAGTTGTGAGTAGTTTACCACAGACCTTCGGGTCCATAGTTATTAGAAAGATGGCTTCTTCTCTCTCTCTCTGAATCTCAATACAAAGTTCTCCTCGATCTTCTTGGAGATCTATTCGATGTAACTCTTTTTGCGGTGTGTTTGTCGAGATCCAATGAATTGTGGGTTTATGATCAAGTTTATCTATGAGAAATATTTGAATCTCCTCTGAATTCTTTTATGTGTGATTAAGTTATCTTTGCAAGTCTCTTCGAATTATCAGTTTGGTTTGGCCTACTAGATTGATCTTTCTTGCAATGGCGTAAGTGCTTAGCTTTGGGTTCAATCTTGCGGTGTCCTTTCCCAAAGACAACAGGGCAGCAAAACACGTATTGTATTGTTGCCATCGAGGATAAAAAGATGGGGTTTATATCATATTGCATGAGTTTATCCCTCTACATCATGTCATCTTTCTTAATGCGTTACTCTATTCTTTATGAACTTAATACTCTAGATGCATGCTGGATAGCGGTCGATGTGTGGAGTAATAGTAGTAGATGCAGGCAGGATTCGGTCTACTTGTCATGGACGTGATGCCTATATACATGATCATGCCTAGATAATTTCATAATTATTCGCTTTTCTATCAATTGCTCGATAGTAATTTGTTCACCCACCGTAATACTTATGCTATCTTGAGAGAAGCCACTAGTGAAACCTATGGCCCCCGGGTCTATCTTTTATCATATAAGCTTTCAATCTACTTTTATTTGCATCTTTACTTTTCCAATCTATATCACAAAAATACCAAAAATATATTTATCTTATCATATTATCTCTATCAGATCTCACTTTTGCAAGTGGTCGTGAAGGGATTGACAACCCCTTTATTGCGTTGGTTGCGAGTTCTTGTTTGTTTGTGTAGGTGCGTGGGACTTCTGAGGAGCTCCTACTAGATTGATAACTTGGTTCTCAAAACCTGAGGGAAATACTTACCCTACTTTGCTGCATCGCCCTTTCCTCTTAAAGGAAAACCAACGCAAGCTTAAGACGTAGCAAGAAGGATTTCTGGCGCCGTTGCCGGGTAAGTCTTCGCTCAAGTCAAGACATACCAAGTACCCATCACAAACTCATCTCCCTCGCATTACATTATTTGCCATTTGCCTCTCGTTTTCCTCTCCCCCACTTCACCCTTGCCGTTTTATTCGCCCCCTCTTTCCCAATCCCCTCTCTTGTCCGCTTGCCTTTTGTTTGCTCGTTGTCATGGCTAGCTCGGTCTTTATCCCTTTGTCTCCCGACTTTGAAGTCCTTCACTTCAAGCAAAGACAAGGAGAAAATTTAAAAGATGCTTGGTTTAGGATGTTAGAATCTTATCGTAGTTGCAATATAGAAGGTGATTTCAAGATTTTACTTCGCAATTTTTACGTTGGGTTAACCTTATCCCATAGACAACTCCTTGATTTTGCCACCAAAGGGAGTTTTATCGAAATTGATCCTAGTTTCGCTTATGAAATTATAGAGGGGATAGTAGGAGTACTTCCCCTACAAAAAGGATCACCTTTTACTCATGAAGGAACCCAAATTCTAGAGAAATTATGTGAATTGCAAAAATTTGTTGAACCTCTTAAAAATATTGGTGGGAATATCAACCGCATGAATAATTTGATTACACTTTGCAATAAGCGGTTCGATGCCTTTGATCAAAAGATCTCCGAGCATGAAGGGAAATGCAAGGAGCCTCCCGGACCTGAGCATAACTCCATTAAAAAGATAAATGCCAAAGATGGTACTACGTAGATCTATCTTCGCTTTTATGCCTAGCTAGGGGCGTTAAACAATAGCGCTTGTTGGGAGGCAACCCAATTTTATTTTAGTTTTTTGTTTTTTGCTTCAGTTTAGTAATAAATTTTTAATCTACTTTATTTTTAGATGTGTTTTCATGTTTTAATTAGTGTTTGTGCCAAGTAGAACCTATAGGATAACCTATGGTGATAGTTAATTTGATTCTGCTGAAAAACAGAAACTTTGCACGCACGAAAATAATTTTAGTAATTCACATAAACGTGAGTTTGCGTTGATTCTTTTTGCTGTAGATCAATAGACAAATTGGGCAGGACTTCCGATTTTGGTAGGATATTTAGAGATCCAGAAGTATTTGGGAGCTACAGATTGCTACAGACTGTTCTGTTTTTGACAGATTCAGTTTTTCGTGTGTTGTTTGCTTATTTTGATGCATCTATGGCTAGTATGTAGGGTATGAACCATAGAGAAGTTGGAATAAAGTAGGTTTAACACCAATATAAATAAAGAATGAGTTCATTACAGTACCTTATGTGGTGGTTTTTCTTTCTTACACTAACAGAGCTTATGAGATTTCCTGTTGAGTTTTGTGTTGTGAAGTTTTCAAGTTTTGGGTAAAGATTTGATGGATTATGGAATAAGGAGTGGCAAGAGCCTAATCTTGGGGATGCCCATGGCACCCCAAGATATTCAGGGATAACCATAAGCCTAAGCTTGGGGATGCCCCGGAAGGCATCCCCTCTTTCGTCTTCGTCTATCGGTAACTTTTATTGGAGCTATATTTTTATTCGCCACATGATATGTGTTTTTCTTGGAGTGTCTTGTATGATATTAGTATTTTCTTTTTAGATTACCAAAATCATCCTTGCTGTACACACCTTTTGGGAGAAACACACTTGATTAGAATTTATTAGAACACTCTATGTGCTTCACTTATATCTTTTGAGCTAGATAGTTTTTGCTGTAGTACTTCACTTATATCTTTTAGAGCACGACGCTGGCTTTATTTGGAAGCAATTGTTGATCTCTCATGCTTCACTTATATTATTTTGAGAGTCTTTTAAAACAGCATGGTACTTGCTATGGTTATGGATTTGGTCCTAGAATGATGAGCATCCAAGTTGGGTACAATAAAAACCATCATAGGAAGTGCATTAAACATTATGATCGATTTGATGCTTGATATTTGTTTTGAGATATAAAGGTGGTAATGTTAGAGTCATGCTAGTTGGGTAATTATGAAATTGAGAAATACTTGTGTTGAAGTTGGCAAGTCTCGTAGCATGCACGTATGGTAAAAGTTGTGTGACAAATTTGTTGCATGGGGTGCTCTTTTAATTGTCTTCCTTATGAGTGGAGGTCGGGATCGCGCAATGGTTAACTCCTACCAACCCTTCCTCTAGGAGCATGCATAGTAGTACTTTGCTTCGAGGCAAAGTAGACTTTTACAATAAGTATATGAGTTTTTCTTTATGACTAATGTGAGTCCATGGATATACGCACACTCATCCTTCCACTTTGCTAGCCTCTCTTGTGCCGCGCAACTTTCGCCGATATCATGCACCCATTATTTACCTTCCTCAAAAGAGCCACCATACCTACCTATTAAGGCATTTCCATAGCCATTCCGAGATATATTGCCATGCAACTTTCCACCGTTCCGTTTATTATGACACGCTCCGTCATTGTCATATTGCTCTTTGCATGATCATTTAGTTGACATCGTATTTGTGGCAAGGCCACCTTCATAATTTTTCATACATGTCTCTCTTGATTCATTGCATATCCTGGTACACCGCCGGAGGCATTCATATAGAGTCATATTTTGTTCTAAGTATTGAGTTGTAATTCTTGAGTTGTAAATCAATAAAAGTGTGATGATATTCATTATTAGAGCATTGTCCCAAGTGAGGAAAGGATGGTGAAGACGATGATTCCCCCACAAGTCGGGATGAGACTTCAGACTTTATAAAAATAAAAGAGGCCAAAGAAGCCCATAAAAAAAGAGGCCAAAGAAGCCCACCAAATAAAAAAAGAGAGAAAAGAGAGAAGGAACAATGCTACTATCTCGTTTCCACACTTGTGCTTCAAAATAGCATCATGATCTTCATGATAGAGAGTCTCCTGTGTTGTCACTTTCATATACTAGTGGGAATTTTTCATTATAGAAATTGGTTTGTATATTCCAATGATGGGCTTCCTCAAAATGCCCTAGGTCTTCGTGAGCAAGAAAGTTGGATGCACACCCACTTAGTTTCTTTTGTTGAGCTTTCATACATTTATATCTCTAGTGCATCCATTGCATGGCAATCCCTACTCACTCACATTGATATCTATTGATGGGCATCTCCATAGCCCATTGATACGCCTAGTTGGTGTGAGCTTATCTTCTCCTTTTTTTTGTGTTGACAACCACCACCATGTACCACATATAGTGCTATGTCCATGGCTTGCGCTCATGTATTGCGTAAGAGTTGAAAAAGCTGAAGCGCGTTAAAAAGTATGAAAAATTTCTTGGGTGAAACCGGGGTTGTGCATGATGGGAGTATTTTGTGTAATGAAAATGAAGCATGGCATAACTATATGATTTTGTAGGAATAAGCTTTCTTTGGCTATGCTATTTTGATAAGACATAATTATTTGCTAGTCTACTTCAAGTATTACTATTTTTATGTTTTATAAGCTTTTATTTCGAATCATTTGGATCTGAACATTCATGCCACAATAAAGAAAATTACATTGAGAATTATGCTAGGTAGCATTCCACATCAAAAATTCTGTTTTTATCATTTACCTACTCGAGGACGAGCAGGAATTAAGCTTGGGAATGCTTGATACGTCTCCAACGTATCTGTAATTTTTGATTGTTCCATGCTATTATATTACCCGTTTTGGATGTTTATGGGCTTTACTTTACACTTTTATATCATTTTTGGGACTAACCTACTAACCGGAGGCCCAACCCGAATTGCTGTTTTTTTTTGCCTATTTCAGTGTTTCGAAGAAAAGGAATATCAAACGGAGTCCAAACAGAATGAAACCTTCGGGAGCGATCTTTTTGGAACAAACGTGATCCAGGGGACTTGGAGTGGACGTCAAGCAACAGAGGAGGCGGCCACGAGGGTGCCCGGCGCGCCCCCTACAGGTGGGCGTGCCCCCCACCCTCATGGGCCCCTCGAGCGTCCACCGACCTACTTCTTCCTCCTATATATACCCACGTACCCTGAAACCATCGAAGGGCTCCACGAAAAACTATTTCCACTGCCGTAACATTCTGTATCCGCGAGATCCCATCTTGGGCCTTCGTCGGCGCTCCGTCGAAGGGGGAATCGACCACGGACGGTCTCTACATCATCTCCAAGGCCCTTCCGATGAGTTGTGAGTAGTTTACCACAGACCTTCGGGTCCATAGTTATTAGCTAGATGGCTTCTTCTCTCTCTTTGAATCTCAAAACAAAGTTCTCCTCGATCTTCTTGGAGATCTATTCGATGTAACTCTTTTTGCGGTGTGTTTGTCGAGATCCGATGAATTGTGGGTTTATGATCAAGTTTATCTATGAGAAATATTTGAATCTCCTCTGAATTCTTTTATGTGTGATTAAGTTATCTTTGCAAGTCTCTTCGAATTATCAGTTTGGTTTGGCCTACTAGATTGATCTTTCTTACAATGGGAGAAGTGCTTAGCTTTGGGTTCAATCTTGCGGTGTCCTTTCTGACAGCAGGAGCAGCAAGGCACGCATTGTATTATTGCCATCGAGGATAAAAAGATGGGGTTTATATCATATTGCATGAGTTTATCCCTCTACATCATGTCATCTTTCTTAATGCGTTACTCCGTTCTTTATGGACTTAATACTCTAGATGCATGCTGGATAGCGGTCGATGTGTGGAGTATTAGTAGTAGATGCAGGCAGGAGTCGGTCTACTTGTCACGGACGTGATGCCTATATACATGATCATGCCTAGATAATTTCATAATTATTCGCTTTTCTATCAATTGCTCGACAGTAATTTGTTCACCCACCGTAATACTTATGCTATCTTGAGAGAAGACACTAGTGAAACATATGGCCCCCGGGTCTATCTTTTATCATATAAGCTTTCAATCTCTTTTATTTGCATCTTTACTTTTCCAATTTATATCATAAAAATACCAAAAATATATTTATCTTATCAAATTATCTCTATCAGATCTCACTTTCGCAAGTGGCCGTGAAGGGATTGACAACCCCTTTATTGCGTTGGTTGCGAGTTCTTGTTTGTTTGTGTAGGTGCGTGGGACTTCTGAGGAGCCTCCCACTGGATTGATACCTTGGTTCTCAAAAATTGAGGGAAATACTTACGGTACTTTGCTGCATCACCCTTTCCTTTTCAAGGAAAACCAACGCAAGCTCAAGACGTAGCACTCATGTTGATCTCCCTAAGGAGAAGTGGTTTAAATATAATCCTCCCACCGAAGTAAAAGTAGTTGCACCTATTACAGTTGAAGAAAAGACTATCACTTATAATGATCCTATTGTTCCTTCCACTTATATTGAGAAACCACCTTTCCCTGTTAGGATAAAGGATCATGCTAAAGCTTCAACTGTGGTTCGTAAGAGTAATACTAGAACATAAACACCACCTGAGCAAATTAAAGTTTAACCTAGTATTGCTATGGTCAAAGATCTCTTGGCTGATAATATTGATGGGCATGCTATTTTTTTCTGTGATGCAGCTGCTAGAATTGCTAGACCCGATGCTAAGAAACATAGACCCGTTGTAGGCATGCCTGTTATTTTTGTTAAAATAGGAGATAATTGTTATCATGGCTTATGTGATATGGGTGCTAGTTCTAGCGCAATACCTCATTCCTTATATGAAGAAATTATGCATGACAATGCACCTACTGAGATAGAAGATATTGATGTTACAATTAAGCTTGCCAATAGAGATACTATTTCACCAATTGGGATTGTTAGAGATGTTGAAGTCTTGTGTGGGAAAGTTAAATATCCTGCTGATTTTCTTGTTCTTGGTTCCCCACAAGATGACTTTTGTCCCATTATATTTTGTAGACCCTTCTTGAATACTGTTAATGCTCAGATTGATTGCGAAAAGGATGTTGTTACTATTGGTTTGGGAGATATGCCTCATGAGTTTAATTTTGCTAAATTTCGTAGACAACCCCATGATAAGGAATTGGCTAGTAAGGATGAAATTCTTGGTCTTGCTTCTATTTTCGTGCCTCCTAATGATCCTTTAGAACAATATTTCCTAGACCATGAAAATGATATGTTTATGAATGAAAGAAGGGAAATAGATGAAGTATTCTTTAAACAGGGACCTATTTTGAAACACAACTTGCCTGTTGAAATCCTAGGGGATCCTCCACCACCCAAGGGTGATCCCGTGTTTGAGCTTAAACCATTACCTGATACTCTTTAATATGCTTATCTTGATGAAAAGAAGATATACCCTGTTATAATTAGTGCTAACCTTTCAGAGCAGGAAGAGGAACGATTATTGAAAACTCTGAAGAAGCACCGTGCTGCTATTGGATATACTCTTGATGATCTTAAGGGCATTATCCCACTCTATGCCAACACAAAATAAAATTGGAGGAAGATGCCAAACCAGTTATTGACCATCGACGATGGTTAAATCCTAAGATGAAAGAAGTGGTAAGAAAGGAAATACTAAAGCTCCTTGAGGTAGGTATAATTTATCCCGTTGCTGATAGTCAGTGGGTAAGTCCTGTCCATTGTGTCCCTAAGAAGGGAGGTATTACTGTCGTTCCTAATGATAAAGATGAATTGATCCCGCAAAGAATTATTACATGTTATAGGATGGTAATTGATTTCCGCATATTAAATAAAGCCACTAAAAAAGATCATTACCCTTTACCTTTTATTGATCAAATGCTAGAAAGACTATCCAAACATACACATTTTTGCTTTCTAGATGGTTACTCTAGTTTCTCTCAAATACCTGTGTCAGCAGAGGATCAAGAAAAGACCACTTTTACTTGCCCTTTCGGTACCTTTGCTTATAGATGTATGCCTTTTGGTTTATGTAATGCACCTGCTACCTTTCAAAGATGCATGATGGCTATATTCTCTGACTTTTGTGAAAAGATTTGTGAGGTATTCATGGATGATTTCTCCGTTTATGGATCCTCTTTTGATGATTGCTTGATCAACCTTGATAGAGTTTTGCAGAGATGTGAAGATACTAGTGTCGTGTTGAATTGGGAGAAGTGCCACTTTATGGTTAATGAAGGCATTGTCTTGGGGCATAAAATTTCTGAAAGAGGTATTGAAGTTGATAAAGCTAAGGTTGAAGCAATTGAAAAGATGCCGTGTCCCAAGGACATCAAAGGTATAAGAAGCTTCCTTGGTCATGCCGGTTTTTATAGGAGGTTCATTAAGGACTTCTCTAAAATTTCTAGGCCTCTGACTAATCTCTTACAAAAAGATAGTCCTTTTGTCTTTGATGATGATTGTGTAGAAGCATTTGAAATACTTAAGAAAGCTTTGATTTCTGCACCTATTGTTCAGCCACCTGATTGGAATTTACCCTTTGAAATTATGTGTGATGCTAGTGATTATGCTGTAGGTGCTGTTCTAGGACAAAGAGTTGATAAGAAACTAAATGTTATTCAATATGCTAGTAAAATTCTAGACACTGCCCAGAGAAATTATGCTACTACCGAAAAAGAATTCTTAGCAGTTGTATTTGCTTGTGATAAGTTCAGACCTTATATTGTTGATTCTAAAGTAACTATTCACACTGGTCATGCTGCTATTAAATATCTTATGGAAAAGAAAGATGCTAAACCTAGACTTATTAGATGGGTTCTCTTGCTACAAGAATTTGATTTGCATATTATTGATAGAAAAGGAGCTGAGAACCCCATTGCAGACAACTTGTCTAGGTTAGAGAATGTTCTTGATGACCCACTACCTATTGATGGTAGCTTTCCTGATGAACAATTAGCTGTCATAAATGCTTCTCGTACTACTCCATGGTATGCTGATTATGCTAATTACATTGTTGCTAAATTCAAACCACCTAGTTTCACATACCAACAAAAGAATTTTTTTTTTATGATTTAAGACATTACTTCTGGGATGACCCACACCTTTATAAAGAAGGAGTAGATGGTGTTACTAGACATTGTGTACTTGAGCATGAATAGGAACAGACCCTACGCAAGTGTCACTCCGAGGCATATGGAGGGCACCATGCTGGAGATAGAACTGCACATAAGGTATCGCAATCCGGTTTTTATTGGCCTACTCTCTTCAAAGATGCCCGTGAGTTTGTCTTGTCTTGTGATGAATGTCAAAGAATTGGTAATATTAGTAGACATCAAGAAATGCCTATAAACTATTCTCTTGTTATTGAACCATTTGATGTTTGGGGCTTTGATTATATGGGACATTTTCCTGCCTCTAATGGGTATACACATATTTTAGGTGATGTTGATTACGTTACAAAGTAGGTAGAAGTGATAACCCACAAGTGCAGGGGATAATTGTAGCCTCTTTCGATAAGTCAGAGTGTCGAACCCTACAAGGAGATAAAGGTAGAACAAATATTCTCTCAAGCCCTATCTGCCACTGATACAACTCTACGCATGCTTAGTGTTCGCTTTACCTAGAACAAGTATGAAACTAGAAGTACTTTGTAGGTTTTGTTGGATAGGTTTGCAAGAATTTAAAGAGCACGTAAATATAAACTAGGGGCTGTTTAGATAAAGAGACAATAAAGTAAATATAGCGAGTGTGGAAAAGTGGTGGTAGGAGTTGTGAAATTGTCCCTAAGCAATTGACTACTTTACTAGACCGATATCAAGTTTTATGTGGGAGAGGCATAAGCTAACATACTTTCTCTTCTTGGATCATATGCACTTATGATTGGAACTCTAGCAAGTATCCGCAACTACTAAAGATTCATTAACATAAAACCCAACCATAGCATTAAAGCATCAAGTCCCTGATAACCCACAAGTATAGGGGATCGCAACAGTTTTCGAGGGTAGAGTATTCAACCCAAATTTATTGATTCGACACAATAGGACTCCACATGTAACCCGCCCATTCAACATATATAAGGAGGGGCAGGGCTCCCCAAAGAGGGACAAGCGACAAGTTAGAAGCAATAATCTTTAGGGCTAGACACAAAGAGGAGAGCCGGTTTACGGCGACTCCCTCATGATGATAATGAGACCTAGCCTCAAACAACATGTAGGGTTTTTTACCGGATGATGTTTCCCGGGGCCCGAAGCTGTCTAAATCCTCGTCTTGTGTGTTGCGTCTCTCGATTCCGCTCAACCCCTCGCAAGCTACCACATAGATGCGTTGGCCTCGCGACTAAGTCCTGACACTAAGGACATCTGCCGTGACAAATCCACGACAGTTGGCGCCCAACGTGGGGCCTGCGCACGGTGGTGTTGAGTTCTTGAAGGGATCTTTTTAGGATTCGAGAAGCTACGACCCGCCGGATCCACAAGAGCTGGCGTGGAAGAATTCACGTCAATGATGAAGTTCATTAGTCAAGGATCGGAAAAAGTTTTTCAGCGGTGGCATATACAAGTTTGAGATAAGTGAAGATAGGGTTCAACGTCTTGTGGACCGCCTCCGACGCAACTTGGCGAGCCAAAGCCAGATTGATAAAGGAAGCCGACAAGATTTTCTGCTGAGCCAACCGTACGCCGCGTCATATCAATCCGCAAGTTGTCGCTGCTGTGTATATACGCTTGAAGCCCCGAGTACGCAGTGTTCCGTTTGCTGTCTCGAGAGAATCAACCGATGCCGCTGCTTCGAGTCTCAAGGGCCTTCATGTGAGGCTAAGCTGAATTGTTTTGTGCTTTTATTACCGATCAAGAACTAGTATTTTTGATCAGCTGGCTACTAGTACTAGTGCTTGTCACATCAAGCTACGATCTTTTGGTTCCACACAAAGACGTGAAGTTACGTAAATCAGGATTACGTGCACCATCGCACGCGTCTGGGCGTTCCGACGGATCAGATTGGAATTTGCGTTGCCGCCGCACCACCTATGAAGTCGAGTCGGACGGTGTTTCGTCTCCAGCAAAGATCAAGACCTAAGGCTGTGGATCGCGTTGTCCGATCCGCCGAGTCGATTTACAAGAAAAAAAGGAAGAAAAAAAAGCCACAAGGACGAGGACGGATTCGCCTCGCCTCGTAATCATCATCGTCGATCATCGCCTCCGCGACAGCGCTTCTTCGCCGTCTTGCCTACCGTTTCACCCGGCCTCACCTCTACCGTGATAAACCGCCAGTTGTGTCTCCTTTGCCGCTTGAAGCGCCGCGACCGATCCGCATCTCGCCTCGCGCTTCGCCTCCGGATTACCTCCATCGCCGCTTCAGCGCTGCGGTTCGACCCGCATTGTAATTAGCCGCAGCGCCTTGGCCTACCTTTTGCTGCAAACCGCCTTGCCGTGGCTTCACCAATCGTGTTAATCCGTCGCGGGTACCTTCAAACAGCCGTCTCGCATGGCTGGATGCCTCCTCAATTACAATCGCCAAGCTAACCGAGCCGCCGATTCACGGTGAAACGCCGGTCTCCACGGCACCTCCGCCTCCGCCTTGTCAAACTGCCGTCCTTGCCTTGGTTACCTCCGTCGCTGCAGCTCCGAGACACGACCCGGTTCAGTCTACCTGCTATTACTTAAACCGACCCGCCTTGCCGCTCACCTCCAGGCTGCCGTGGCGCGCCCAAGCCGCATAATCTGCGCCTGTTCCGCTCCACTCCAGCCGGCCTGCGCTGTCTCTACATTGCCCGTGGTGTTCCGCCTCCGCTCTAAACCGCCACGTCCTCACCGCCGGTCCTCTGCTCGGCGACGAGCGCCACGGCAGCGATGGTGGCTCACGGGCAGCGGTGGTGGTGGGTCAAAGACGTGCTTGGCTCCAAGTTGCACTTGCTCTACTTCACCGGAGCGATCTCGCTGCAGCCCAAGTCGCCGCTGGCCGGTCAAAAGTTGCCGCAAGGGAAAAACGACCAGGTGATGTCCGTCCGGTTTATTTGAGCACATATTAATTTTTGTGTGAGCAATTACTGTCTTGCGATACTTTTTGATGCATGATATTTATTCATAACTAAACAAGGTGTTATATTACGATCCCTATGGCCCGACTTACATCAACTCATGGGGACCATGCCCGAGATTGCTGCGACCTACCGAAGCGCATGCCCGCTTCTTGAGTCGCTACTTTACCTCTGCGGTAGGGTGAGCCGCCCCTTGCTCCGTTGGCTCGTCATGACTCACCACAGTTAAATCACAGTTACCTGAGCCACGCCTGCCGCGCGATGAGCCGCGGGGTTATATTGAGTCGCTAGTCTGACTAAACCGTTTCTGTTGCGTTGAATGGATCATCCGTCATCCGAACAAATCAGGTGATATCCATCTAAGTTTATTTTTTTAGCACATTGTTTTTATCAAAGAACAATTACTTGGTCTATGCTATTTCTTCACAGGACCATTATTCCACACAAAAAGGTGTTGCAAAAGGGGTGTGAGCAGATATTATTTTTTGCACTAGCGCTCATCCTGCGCAGTTGCTACCCCGCTACATCAACACATGCGATTGACTTATTGTTCGCCCTGCGTCGATTCTCCCGCCGCACGGTTTATAACGCCATGTCGACTTGCTGTCCGCGCCGGCTTACAAACGTCACGGCCGACTCACCCGTCCGCACCAGTTTACCACGCCGCGGCCGGTTCATCCGTGAGCGACTTCAATTTCACCGAGCGATCATCGATTTCATGGCGGATCATTTCCGGCCTGGCACATTAGGTGACATCCATCTAAGATATATTTTATTGGCATATATTATTGTTGTCAAAGAGCAGTTTATCTTTGCCTTGGTCTGCACTATTGTTAATGCAGGACAACGTGGTTGACTCGCCCGCGCCGGTTTACAATACCGCGGCCGGTTCATCTGTTTGAGCCACCTCTGATGCCGAGGTCATCTTTTCCGTCTACCTCTCGCGGCCTGGTCTACATCAACACACCGGGCCGCACCTGTTTGCATGAGGTGTTTATTGAGTATGAACAAGTCACAACTTGGGTAGCCCGGTTTTTCTTTCAACAAAATGGAGGCAAATCATCATATACTATCAACCGCCGCCCGCACTGGATGGCTTAATGGGCAGGCGCACTAGTCGCCGCCACTACAGTTTGGTTATCTTCAAATCACCAGTTGGAAGGAACCATTGACCGAGTTGCTGACACGGCTCATACGGGATCATTTATAACTCGCCACAGTCACCTCAACCTTCTGTGGATTCACATCATGCTATCAACACCAATGATATACAAGTTATGCCGGTTTATATCACGGTCAAATATGGAGAGTTTCAAGCCAACTCCTCGAGTCACCTTGAGACTCGGGGCTCTGATGACATGACTCAGCAAATCTTGCCGTTTCAGCAAATTTAAAACCCCGTGACAATGGAGGGAAAGATAACCCGGTCCGGAGGCTATCATATTTGAAGGCCGTCAGAAAATTTCCGGCTTAGAAAGTATATGACAATTACAAAATCCCGACTCAATGAAGAAGTTCTGGGTCATCAGAAAAGATTCCGGTTTAAAATCCGGCTCAAGGGAAGCCAGTCTCACTGAAGCTCTCAAATCTGGTTTGAAAATGTCTGGTTCAGAAAAGGAATTAACGTCTCGCAAGTTCGAGTTTAAAGGCCGTCAGAAAAATTTCCGGCTTAAAAAAGAAGGATTCCGGTTCAATATCCGGCTCAAGGGGAAAATGTCTCCCACGAAGCTTTGAAGCTCTCAAATATCCGGTTCAAGATCCCGGTTCAAGAAGAATTTATCTCTTGCAAAAAGTTAAAAATTGCCGAAGAGGACTTGCTGCCATGATGTGCGGTTCAAACATGGGTATCCTGCCTTTATTGGCCTAACATATTTATCATATGGGGGCTTCTGCTTCATAAAGCGGGGTCTCTGTTCTTTTTTACATCATGCGTGGTTACACGGAGGTTCTGTCTTAAAGCGGCCTCTGGTTTACCCCTTGAAATTTACTTTTGATATATCATTTGGGGCCTTGGTCGTGTCCGAACCAACGAACACCTCTTGATAGGCGATAGCCACCAGATCATTTGGGGACATGGTCACATCTGAACCAGTCACGCCTCTTGGTCGGCCTAAGGCCACGAGATCACTTGGGGGCTTTGGTCGAACCCGAACCATTGCCACGCCTCTTGGTCGGCATATATGCCACGAATCATTTGGGGACCTGGCTGACTTGAATCATTGTCGCTCCTATTGGAGGCCTTGATCCTGTCCGACCATGGTAATGCCATCTGATCAGCTCAGTATAGTATATTGTTGCAAACGGTTTTATCATTGCCTTTGTTTCCATATCTTTTTCATAACAGTTATTCGATTTTTGTTGCGTTTTTAAACCGACAACGTTTTAATCTGGTTCGACTGTCAATTGACAGAACACGGTCAATTCTTAATCCAGAGACTATCTGCCCGGTTTGATTTTCTGTTACCATCCTATTATGGAGTAAACCGGAGTTTATCAACCCGGTTCAGCTTTCAACTACAAGTTGTCAGTACACGATCAAATTATAATCCGGCGATTATTAACCCGGTCTGGTTTGACTACGAGTCGCCAGTATTATATATGGTTAAACTGGTGTTTATCACAACCCGGTACGGTTTATCATAAACCGACACAGTATGAAAGGAGTTATCATTACTCAAGATTGGGATTATCATCCTTACTACAAAAAGTTGGTAAGGCCAACAATGTGATTCAATGTCACAGGTATGATATATTTCATATTTGATTATTCTTAAGTGCAGCCTTGGTTATAAACCTGGGTTATATGTTGGGCATTATGACCCGTCCGGCGGTAAACCGCCAGGACACTTTAAACTTGTTGTATGCAGGAACAGGTTGAATAAATCATGATGAGAAATTATCCGGTGTTTATTAAACCGGCTTGGCTTTGGACTATACGTCGCCAGTATATATTTGGATTGCACCATTGGAATCATGCGCTTATAAATGATTGGGTTATATTATTCAAATAGCCAAACTTGGCTGAATTTTCATTATGATATTGGATGAATAAGGTTTTCATACCGGATTATATTATCTTGAATAGCCA
This sequence comes from Aegilops speltoides, assembly GCA_021437245.1. NCBI lineage: Eukaryota > Viridiplantae > Streptophyta > Magnoliopsida > Poales > Poaceae > Aegilops > Aegilops speltoides. The sequence continues at coordinate 159,804,415 of CM038143.1, read as the reverse complement.
ACATGGCTAGATTTTTATTATGGTTATTAATATTATGATTGAGGTTTTCAAAGTCGCTTTAGCGCAATGGATATTATGTTATCAATGGATATATTCTACAATTGAAGGAATAGTCCCGAGTTCTTTGCAGCTTACAACCCGACACTTGGGGGCTACATTATTGAAGTTGAGATTACATCAAATATGCAAGTCTCATGTTGCTGCAAGCATGCACCATGACACTTGGGGGCTAATGCAAAGTCATTCTTTATTCATCTTATTGAAGACCTGACTCATCACATTATAATGAGCCGGCCCTTGGGGGCTACCAATTGCTCCTGTTAAACAATTCAAGGTACAAAGCTTTTTATTCATTATATTGAAGGATCCACTGCTCAGTTGGTAAAGCACAAGGCTCTTAACCTTATGGACGTGAATTCAAGCCCCATGATGGGGTTACATCATATGATGTTATTTTCATTGAAGTATATATCAAAGTCCTGCTCATTATTGCATAATGACCCGCCCTTGGGGGCTACATGGTTGAAGTTTTATGAGCATCAGAAATTACAAGTCCTGTGTCATTGCAAGCATGACAACCCGACACTTGGGGGCTACATAATATTGAGTATTCAGTTTTGCTAGTGACCGGGATGAACAACATGGATTTCTTCGATAGTGACAAGATTTATATTGAAGCAAGTCTTAAGCCATCACTTTGTTCTACTTAAGACTTGGGGGCTACAGTATTATATTATTATCAAGGAAATATTTTCAAATTCTCTGTTTGAGCAAACTAGATTGACCGGCGTCACCAATCATTATGACCACGTGGCTGCAAACCGGTGTTGGCAACAATCATGAACCGGTGTCGCAAAGATCATGACACGGAATTATCAGATTTTATAACCCGACAGTTTTTTGGCAATGATAAGCCGGCAAGTTCTGCATCTTCAAACCGGTTGAATATCAGATGAGTATTTCAAGACCAATATTTCTTAAACCGGCGCTTGGGAAGCCGACTTAAGTGGATTATTCTTCAGAATATTTTTCTATAAGAAGCCAACATCAGCAATTTGAGTATGAAGCTGGTTATTGACCCGGATTTTCTAGAAGGAGGAAATGACAAGGACTTAAGGACGATCAGGTACCGGTATACAAGAATTCTTAACCCGGAGCACAACCTGTCAGAATTGTTCTGGTGTTTATTTGCAGCATAAGTTTACCATGGATAAATCCAAGCTAAACTTGGGGGCTAATGTCGGGGATATGCCCCGCGGTGTAAACCGGCCGGAAGGATAAACCGGCCGGACTTGGCGATTCACCGGCAACCTGCACAGTCCAGACGGTTTACAGCTCATTGGTAATCCGGCGGACGGGCCAGAGGAGCAACAAGACCCAGTGGCCCGACGGGCGGTTCATGAAGGCCGGTTCAACTATGGTGGGCCGATTTAAGAGGAAAGGAATATTTGCCTTATAAGGAGTTAAGACCAGGACTTGTATCCGGTTTGTATTAGAGATAGAATAGTCCTAATCCTAATAGGACTCCACATGTAACCCGCCCCTTCAACATATATAAGGAGGGGCAGGGCTCCCCAAAGAGGGACAAGCGACAAGTCAGAAGCAATAATCTTTAGGGCTAGACACAAAGAGGAGAGCCGGTTTACGGCGACTCCCTCATAATGATAATGAGACCTAGCCTCAAACAACATGTAGGGTTTTTTACCGGATGATGTTTCCCGGGGCCCAAAGCTGTCTAAATCCTCGTCTTGTGTGTTGCGTCTCTCGATTCCGCTCAACCCCTCTCAAGCTACCACATAGATGCGTTGGCCTCGCGACTAAGTCCTGACACTAAGGACATCTGCCGTGACAAATCCACGACAGGAGCCAAAGAATATTCTCAAGTATTAGCAGCTGAGTTGTCAATTCAACCACACCTGGAAACTTAGTATCTGCAGCAAAGTGTTTAGTAGCAAAGTAATATGATAGTGGTGGTAAGGGTAACAAAGTAAAGACAACAAAAGTAATATTTTTGGTATTTTTGTAGTGATTGTAACAGTAGCAACAGAAAAGTAAATAAGCGTAAACCAGTATTTGGAAAACTCGTAGGCACCGGATTAGCGATGGATAATTATGCCGGATGTGGTTCATCATGTAACAGTCATAACATAGGGTGACACAGAACTAGCTTCAGTTCATCAATGTAATGTAGGCATGTATTCCGTATATCTCTACTCCTAATGGACCAATTGGTTGAATAGTCCCCCCAACTTTCAACCGGTTTATTTTCAACCGGTTTATTTTCGTCTCCCACCACCACCACCCCTCCACGGTCCTTTTTTCCCACCCGGTTTTCCTCTCTCTCTATCTCTCGATCTCCTCTCTCGGCCTCGTCTCTTCTAGGGTTCCCGTCTGCGCCGCCTCCGCCTTCCTCCGCCGCCGCGACCTCTTTCTCTCCCTCGTCTCCCGCTCCACCGCCGCCCCCATCTCCCGCTCCGCCGCCGCCTCTTGCTCCACCGCCCGACCTCTTCTTGGCCTTGACGGCAGGAGCAACTCCACCTCTCCATTCCCCACGTGATAACACTCTGCACCCCCACCCCATGCCCGCCGCCGCTAGGGTTTGGGAAGGAGATGATGAGCAGAGCGGTCAAACCGTGGCGGACGGTGCCTCCCAAGCTCCCGTCGGGCGAGGCGCCGAGGCCGCCACCCTCCCCACGCGTCGTCATGGTTCGGATCGGCCACCGGCATGCTTGAGGTGTAGCCTTTCCCTTCCCTATCTCTTCTCTCTCTCACTCCTACCATCCTGGTTTCTGAGTTCCGCCGCTTGCGGAGTGGGCATGGATGGAGCGGTGTTGGGCTCCAAGGAAGGGAGTGGATCGTCCGCCGGCATGCTCGCCGCCGTGCCATCCGTGTTCCTCCAACGATGGCTCAGACGCCCACGTCCGGTCCTCCAGATCCTAATTATGCTATGGCATCGATTTTGCACATATTAGGTACCAAAGTTGATTTTGTACCTTTGTTGTTGCTGAGATCGCTACCCTTATCCTTAGTTTTTGCAGGTAGAAAATTAAGGGAAATCAAAGTCGGAGAACTCAAGATTCTATGCACTCAGTATACAAGAAGTAAAAGCTGCCTATTCCTACAACAAGTATGCATATGAGCATATCACATACGGATAAGGATCCACGAGTGGGTATTACTTTCGAGCGTTTGTTAGAATCATTCTTTATCTGAACTTGATTGTACTTTCAGCCACAGAGCTGCAAATTTCGTGGGTTAGTGCATGATATGATAGCATAATATAATCTGGAGGACCTTCGGACTTGGCTCTCTGCAGGGGTGAAGGCTGTGAAGTGGTTTGCCGCAGATTCAGAGGCCATTTTTCTTACCAATTTGTACATGCTCTATAGTTCGAGCTGGTTTTATTTCTCCTTAAAGAAATCCGGTTTAATTTATCGCTGGTTTTTGCTTTATCTTCTTTAGCTCATATTCTTCTATAACATGGTGCTTTTTTATCTCATGAGCGTAAGGAGCACGCATCGCAGATGCTCGACAAAGACAAGCGAGTTCTGCAGGTACCATGGTGCTATGTGTCAATGGCTTAAAATTGCGATCGGGAGGATGTTGTCGGGCCTCTGGGGCGGATATATCCTACTAAGTGAAAGTTGCATGGCGGAGACCGACTTTACTTCTTCTTGGTGTTCTATTCTATTTAGTTAAATTAATTGAAGGTGACCTAATTGAAGCATTTGTTTCTCGTGATCAGATTGGCCGATGATACAACATGCACTCCAACCTGGCTTGGCAAGGTACATTAAAATGTATCATTCTGCGAAGATGAAAGGTAAGGGAGAAAATCGAGAGCCTTGCATAATTTTAGTACTAAATCGGTGTCCCTGGTTTTGTTAGCATCGGGACATGTTGACCTAATTGTCCATGGTTACACTCATCTTCAAGCGGCACAACTTGTTTTGCTGCACATCTTCTCTTACCATATGATGAAAACAGGCATTCTATGTTCCATCCCTTTCTTATTTCACAATGCATTAACAATGTTTTTTCAAGATGTGGATTTGCCTAACTTTGCCTTATTGATTATTGATTTTGTTACTTGATGTGTACACAAACCCTGCCTAATTAATTTAGTCTACTATATCTAACCATATGAAATCTGAAAGTTGATTCGACTACTTGCACGGTGGTGTGGTACATTACCTTTGTTTTTTAACTATGAGAGCGAGCGACGGCGCCGACGTGGATGACTCGGAGCTCAACCTTGTCAAGGGCATGAGCAGCGGTGACTTTCTTTCCACGAGAAGATGGCCAAGGGCTCCATCAGCCACTTTGTCGTCGCCGTCGAAGAGTCAAGCTCCGCATCGGTTGTATTGGTGCCAATCGGATGCTAATCTGAACCCTTGTCCAATTTCAAGTGGCCTATAAAAGAACCAGGGTTGAATGCACATTACCATCTTGTTATCCCTTGCTTTGGATGGTCATACTTTACACTGCCCTTGCCTAGATAATTGTGCCATGAATACGCTTTGGTGATGGACCAAGTGTGCCTAACTATCTATTAAGTAACCCTTGATTTTTCTTCCGACCGAACACATAGATGTTTACCGTAGCTGCATGTCGAGATATCTTCCTCAATCAAAGTTGAGCATGTGGGCATTTCTTTGAGTGTGTTCTGAATATGTTTTTCAAAAAGCATTGATGGCAATTTATAGTCATGTGTGAACACAAACAATTGTATTATGCTTTTTCCTATAACTTGAACGAAACAAATGTATTATGCTTTTTCACGATAGGTTGCAAGCCTGCAGTGTTATTCTTGCACAACATTGGCCATGCTCCTCCAAATTGATAACAATTTTTTGGTTCTCATTTCTTATATGCAATAATATCACTTGTTGGGCATAAATGTCTGTATTTGAATGCTCTAGGATCTAGCTGTTTGGAGTTATATATTGGATAGTATATTATTACCTGTTCGAACCATTTTGAAATTGAGTAGATAAAAGTCCATAGATTAAAATTCGACCATTTCCTCGAGAAGTCCATAGGTTGCATGGTGCTAAACACGGATCGATGATTACATCATGGGTTCCTCGGAGAAGATGGCTGGCGAATCTGAGAGATCCGTCTGTTGAAGGCGCTAAGGCACAAGAACATTGAAGTTGTTTGCCTCATGGATTGATGAGGATAAGAAGGCGATTAACATCATCACGATTGCTCTGCACATCCGCAGATTTGAGGCAAGATGTACCTTTTCTTTAGCTCCACCAGTCCGCCTCGTTAGTAATGCTTTGCTGATTCAGTTATGGATTACCCTTTCCGTTTATAAGTTGATGTACTTTATTGAATTGGTTTCTTAGTAACCAACCATGCTGGAGTTTGCTGTTGTGTGGAGAAAGTTTGATTGAAATTTAACCACGCATAGAGTTCACTCTTATCGCCCTTTCATTCAAGACATTCGATCATTGCAATTTGGAATGATAACCAGGTTCCGTAAGAAGCACAATAAAGTCGGTATGTAGGCTATGAGAGGATGGGCAATACAGATATTGACAGGGCTGGAATATCTAGGCGATCGAGAACCAGCCATTATTCATAGGGATTTAAAGTGTGACAACATATTCATAAACGGTCATGATGGACAAGTGAAGATTGGCGACTTTGGTTTGGCGATATTTTTGCATCAACGGAAAATGAGAAGTATCAAAGGTGTGTGGAATTGTGTTTTTCTAACAGCTACGTATGTGTGAAATATATACATATATTTTGTTTCTTGTAGATTTACTCTTAATTATCGACACGCTCATAGCGTACTTTGTCTTAGAAATAACATTTTTAGGAAGGCTTGTACTAACAAGAGTTGTGTCATCAAAATGCAGGCACATTAGAGTTTATGGCACCGAACTCTTCACTGGGAATTACAACAAGTTGGTGGATATATATTCATTTGGGATGTGCATGCTTGAAATGGTGACATGTGAATATCCATACTGATGAATGCGAAGGCAAGCCATGGATATACAAGAAAATTTCTGAAGTAAGTTCTTTGGGGTCCACAAAGTACCCATCCTTTTGAAAAATTATCTATCAAACAAAGAACTGATTTTCGTCCAATGCTTTTTTATATAGGGTATAAAACCAATTGTGCTTTCCAAGGTTGAAGATCTCGATAAGAGGTTTCATAGAAGTCTGTTTGGCTCCGGCAGTGAAAGGCTTTGTGCAAGTGAGCTCTTGAAGAACTGTTTCTCCAAAAGACAAGCCTATCCGGCGCCTCCTATTTCGATCTCCACGGTCTCGAGTGTGACTAAATATGGGTGGCACTATGCCGCTTCATGCTATGGAAGGGTGAATTCTCACTAAAAGGCGACATGCATGTCACCGACCATGTTAATTTATCGCTAAGATTTCTGATCCCGATGGTAAGTAGAGCACCCAAGAAACCTCTTTTCGATGAACTTGACACTTCATCCTACACCGACACGTCAAATTGTTTCAGGTTGTTTTAAGAATGCCGAGTTCCGTTCAATGTGGACCAAGATACCAGCCTTTACGTGGCTCGAAATGGTCGACACTTTTGGATGGTGGCGGCGGCGGCGGCAGAGGCAGAGGCTATGGCTCGATAGCGAGACGAGTCTGTTGAGAATAGCCAATGACGGGCTCTTTTCTTTCGCTTGCTCTGTTTAAAAAAAGAGGTTCGGGTTCTTTTTTTATCTGAGAATTTACCACAAGATTGGAAATACTCTGGTTTTGATACTACAGTTTTAGTGCTAACCAAATAGGTCACCAGTAAATAAAACCTTGGAAAGTAAAAAACTGCAATATTCTAAGAATACTTAAAAATACTTTGCTATCAAGCAGGGCCTCAAAGTAATTAAAACCATGGTAATCCTAAAACTGTAGTATTTCGAATACTTAGAAAATACAAAGCTATCAAGCAGGGCTGAATCATCAATTGGAGGTGGTAGTATGAGATTTAAAAATTTGACAATGTAGGAGATATCTAACTCCATGGCAATGTTCAATGGATGTTCTGCGAATTGCTCGCAAGCCATGAAAAATTGGGGTTTAACACATCATATATATTGTCGACACACTCATGATCCGGTGATAGTTTTAATTGCCTTGATCTTTGTTTTGTAGTCTGAGATAAGAATAGCTTCAATGACAAAGATCTCGAATCATCAAGTTGTGTGAGTTCCCTCTTGAGTGGGTGTTGTATTTTAGCAGCCTCTATTTGAAATAGTTGAGAGCCATTTTTGTTATTTCTATATGGGTGCACACAAAATTATACCTTCCGAGAAGATTAATGTGCTCATGATTTACCTTACGAAAAGGGAGCTTGTGATCCATCTGCGCAGCAATGAGCTGGAGATGGGGGGCACAAAGGACACTAAGCCACCCAGTTGTCACGACACAGTGGTGCCCTTGTGTGCGCATCAACATGAGGAGTTGATGCAAGCTGCAACATGTATGGCGGTGGTATGGCGACTTCAACACGAGTCTGGTGAGAAGAACGCGGAGCTAGGATATAGAGCCGATCTGATCCTACATGGAATTTCTATGTAAAATTACTAACAAAGGAGAAGCGCACCACTTGATGTCTCGAGCCTTCGCACAGCCAACAAGTGCTTTGGCTGGGCTTGTGTTGGATGGTAGAAAGTTTTGACTCAGGTTGTTGTTTGTTCATTTGGCATGACTACTTGTAGGCGGTATTTTATTATTAGTTTCAACATTATTTCAACTCGGTTGTTTGATTACATGCTTATTATAGTATTACGGCTAGATAATGTTCACATCGTAGTACCTAATACTTCACATGTACTCCTCCGTCCCTTGATTTAGTACAACTTTAGTATAGTTACACATCTTGACATGTGTTGTTAGTCATTCTTTCTTGTGTATGAAGGATGATAGGATTCTTGTAATAGTTAAGAGAACCATTTTCAAAATTTGATGAACTCTTGTAAAGATGTTGCAATTTTTTCAGATTATAACCTCTCTCCTCCTGAGTAAGTGATGCAATCTTTTCATATTGGTTGAGCCTTAGTACCTCCAATGTTGACAATTGTCATTGGCATCATATATTAGTATCATTAATTGCAAATGGAATTAGTTCAATTATTTTGTTCCAAAATGCTCAAAACTGGAAGTCCTTTCATTGGCACTTTGTGGTAGAGGAGGTGTAGAGGGGATGGTCGCCCGCGGTGGTAGCACGACGGAGGAGACGGAGATGGCATGTTGGTGAGGCAGCACCATCGATCGTAGGGAACAAGAGCAGCCGGTTGGGCCGGTGACACGGGGAGGGGGAGGAATGGGCAAATCATGTTGCGGAAGGAAGTTGTTATTCTTCGTCTAAGGAAAAATATTTGATGTTAGAAGAAAGATGTCCAACTATTTGGTTCAGATTTCATACTGACAGACAACTCACAAAATCGAATGACCCATTTTCTCCGAGCACTTAGGTGGTTTGATTCCCAAAAAACACTGCACCTAAATATATTATTATGTGTATAATTGAGCAATGAATTAATTGATGCGAGAAATCTGAGAGGATGGGCAATTAAGATGCACAAGGTAGAAAATAAGCGAGAGGGTTCATAGTTCGAGACCGAGATAGATAGATAGAAGGTGGTGGAGGAATAAGAATAGCGACTTAGTGATAAAGGAAATGGTGTATGTGGTGACTTAATGATAAAGGTGTATGTTAGATCAAATTGTTGTTTTTGGAGGACTGATGCAATTGGTGTTGAAATAATAAAATATGCATGCTCTTGTTGCAACATACAGGTTATGTATGCCCTGTTGCAACATACATGTCTCATTGGCATCTATCGGTCGTCAATGCCAAAAATACGAGATTCAAGTATTGGCTCGAGTTGATGCTCGGTCAAACGGAGTGACCTTGTCTGCTGTTGTAACCACAAACATAAACTAAAGCAGGTGTTGAATTTCAAGTGGTGTTAAAGATCTATCCGTTCTTTTGGTCCTCTTTATATAACTTTTGTTTGCCTCAAACTCTACTCTATTTTCATATAAAATAGTTACCAGGAATTGAGAAGTGTTGAACTTTAGACATGAGTCCGGATAATATTAATTAATTTAATTACAAGGATGTACTGGCTATTTCATTTTTGATTTCATGCTCTCATGGAGCGATGAAGAATTGCTTCGTTAAACTTGCAAGGTGAGTATTCTCGTTGCACATTTCTAGATCTTCCACGTGAAATATTAGTGCTAACTACATATATTGCACATGCGGGATGGTTATCAGTTGAGAAAGAAGTTCTATTATACTTGCTCAAATATCATGCAAATGAAGCTAAAGACAACATTCCTGATATTGCGCGAGAATATCTTATACACGTCAAGTAAATCTTAATTCATAACAAGTTATTAGTTGGATCTTCACTCTCTATGTATACATCGTCAAATTACTTTTGTCTATCAACTTACATTGTAAGTGAAGTAGATTTAAATTATTGTGATTATGATCGATGCTGCTGCCAGTTATAACAAGAAATAAACTTTGTCTTCTCTTTCCTCTTCCACAAGAAAAGATCTCAAGCTTTCCTCTTCCTCTCGTCGGTGCCGCCGCCGATCCACCCCGTCTCCGATGGTCTTTTGGGCCATGGAGGTGGGAAGGACCTCGGCCCCCAGCCGACGGGAGGGATCTACGTTCTCGTTCTTGTTACGTTCAATGTCTTGGTTGGGACTATGTGCCGTGGCGATGTCCCTCGGTAGGAATAATGTCTCTCATGTTCTATCCATATCCCGGTGGTGCGTCTAGCATCGTCAGAGGGCACGCGGAGGTGTGTCTCCGTCGGATCTCGCGGGATTCGGTCGGCGCAGTCTTGATGGATCTTTTGGATCTGGTGCATGTTCATCTTCATTTGGATGTTTACATGTTTGATTTTTTGTTCTCGACTTTCTTCATCGGACGATGGTTGTTGCCACGTGCCCTTGTGCTATGTGGCCTTAGCACGGCGACTTCTCGATTGTCAACTATAATAAGGTTTGCGGCTCCAGCGAGGAGAGGCGATGATGGCGGCGCTGTGTTCATCTTCATTTGGATATTTACTGAGTTTGATTCTTTCGATGTCGACTTTCTTCATCGAGCGATGCTTGTTGCTCTGGTGCCCTTGTGCTATGTGGCCTTAGCATGACGACTTCTCGATTGTCAACTATAATAAAGTTTGCGCGGCTCCAATGAGGAGGGGCGATGGCGGCGATGCTGTGTTCATCTTCATTTGGATATTTACTGAGTTTAATTCTTTCGATCTCGACTTTCTTCATCTGACGATGCTTGTTGCTCTGGTGCCCTTGTGCTATGTGGCCTTAGCACGACGACTTCTCGATTGTCAATTATAAAAGGTTTGCGCGGCTCCAGCGAGGAGGCGATGACAGCAAGCACATTCGTCTCGCTCCGATGTATGTAGTAAATCGCTAGGTGGTTTGTAATTTCTATTATCTCCGATGTTCTTTGTACTACCATGTTTAAAGATGAATATATTGAAAGTTTCCCATTCAGAAAAGTAGTTTTCAATTATTACCATTGTTGCTACTTTTCTATACATGTGAAATTTAACATGCATTATATTTATATATAGAACTCCAACAAAATATTTCAAATGCCCGTGGCAACGCACGGGCATTCTACTAGTAGTCATACATGCTTATGGAAAAGAACTTGCATGACATCTTTTGTCCTACCCTCCCGTGGCAGCGGGGTCCTAATGGAAACCGAGGGATATTAAGGCCTCCTTTTAATAGAGAACCGGAACAAAGCATTAGCACATAGTGAATACATGAACTCCTCAAACTATGGTCATCACCGGGAGTGGTCCCGATTATTGTCACTTCGGGGTTGCCGGATCATAACACATAGTAGGTGACTATAGACTTGCAAGATAGGATCTGAAACTCACATATATTCATGAAAACATAATAGGTTCAGATCTGAAATCATGGCACTCGAGCCCTAGTGACAAGCATTAAGCATAGCAAAGTCATAGCAACATCAATCTCAGAACATAATGGATACTAGGGATCAAACCCTAACAAAACTAACTCGATTACATGATAAACTCATCCAACCCATCACCGTCCAGCAAGCCTACGATGCAATTACTCACGCACAGCGGTGAGCATCATGAAATTGGTGATGGAGGATGGTTGATGATGACGACGGTGACAAATCCCCCTCTCCGGAGCCCCGAACGGACTCCAGATCAACCCTCCCGAGAGAGATTAGGGCTTGGCGGCGGCTCCGTATCGTAAAACGCGATGAAACTTTCTCTCTGATTTTTTTCTCCCCGAAAGCCAATATATGGAGTTGGAGTTGGCGTCGGAGGCCACCAGAGGCCCACGAGGTAGGGGCGCGCCCGGGGGGGCGCCCCCCCCTCGTGAACAGTGTGGGCCCCGGCCTTCATCTTTAGCGAGGATTTTTATTATTTATTCTAAGATATTTACGTGGAGTTTGTGTCATTCCGAGAACTTTTGTTTTCGCACATAAAACAACACCATGGCAATTCTGCTGAAAACAGCGTCAGTCCGGGTTAGTTCCATTAAAATCATACAAGTTAGAGTCCAAAACAAGGGCAAAAGGGTTTGAAAAAGTAGGTACGACGGAGACGTATCAACTCCCCCAAGCTTAAACCCTTGCTTGTCCTCAAGCAATTCAGTTGACAAACTGAAAGAGAAAAAGAAAAACTTTTACAAACTCTGTTTGCTCTTGTTGTTGTCAACATGAAAAGCCAGCATTCAAGTTTCAGCAATTATTATGAACTAACCATACTCACAATAACACGTAGGTCTCACAATTACTCATATCAATAGCATAATCAGCTAGCGAGCCATAATAATAAAACTCGGATGACAACACTTTCTCAAAATAATCATAACATGATATAACAAAATGGTATCTCGCTAGCCCTTTCTGAGACCGCAAAACATAAATGCAGAGCACCTTTAAAGATCAAGGACTGACTAAACATTGTAATTCATGGTAAAAGAGATTCAGTCAAGTCATACCGAATATAAACCAATAATAATGAATGCAGACGACAGTGTGCTCTCCAGCGGGTGCTTTTTAATAAGAAGGGTGATGACTCAACATAAAAGTAAATAGATATGTGTAGGATCGAAAGTATGTCTAGAGGGGGGGGGGGTGATTAGACTACTTGACAATATAAAAATTATGCCTTTTGACAAAGACAAGTTTTTGGCAGATTCACAATTATGATCAAGTCAAGCATCACCCTACACATGCAATTCTAGAGTATAGGCAGCGGAAAGTAAATTGCACATGTAGTAAAGAGAGGTGGAGAAGAGCAAACGCAATTTTGGAGACGCGGTGATTTTTCTCGTGGTTCCGATAGGTGGTGCTATCGTACTTCCACGTTGATGGAGACTTCAACCCACGGAGGGTAACGGCTGCGAGAGTCCACGGAGGGCTCCACCCACGAAGGGTCCACGAAGAAGCAACCTTGTCTATGCCATCATGGCCTACGCCCACGGAGGGCTAGCCTTACTCGGGGTAGATCTTCACGAAGTAGGCGATCTCCTTGCCCTTACAAACTTCTTGGTTCAACTCCACATCTCGTGGGAGGCTCCCAAGCGACACCTAACCAATCTAGGAGGCACCACCTCCAAAAGGTAATAGATGGTGTTGATGATGATGAACTCCTTGCTCTTGTGATTCAAATGATAATCTCCCCAACACTCAACTCTCCTCACTGATTTGGCTGTGGTGGAAGAAAGGATTGAGTGGAAAGCAACTTGGGAAGGCTAGAGATCAAGCTTCATATGGTGGGAGTGGAGCAACTTGATCTCAACACAAGGGTAGGTAGTTCTCTTCTCGAAATGTAAGGTAGGAGTGGTAGTTCTTTACGATGGCTCTCTCCACGAATGAAGAGGGTGTGGAGGGTATTTATAGCCTCCACACAAAATCCAACCGTTACACACATTTGACCAATCTCGGTGGGACCGAAGTTGACAACTCGGTGAGACCGAAAGTTCAAATCATGTGAACGCTGGGATTTTCGGTGGGACCGAAAATACAATCTCGGTTAGTCCGATTCATGCAAAGACAAGAGCTTGCCAATCTCGGTGGGACCGACTTCATCATCTCGGTGACACCGATTTGATGACGAATGATTCTGAAGCTTGGCAACTCAAGTTTCGGTGAGACCGAGTTCGTAATCGGAAAATCCGAGTTTTCTAGGGTTTGGCTTTGTGGTGAGGTGGTTCATCTCGGTGTGGTGAGTTTGGAATATCGGTGGGACCGAGATTACTTATGAGTGTATATGGCGGTGAAAGTTCTGATAGTTTAGGAGATGTATCACTAAGCACTTTGAGCAACCGATCATCATCATAACCTCATCCCCTTTAATAGTATTGGCTTTCCTATGGACTCAATGTGATCTTGGATCACTAAACCAAAAATGGAGTCTTGAGCTTTTGCCAATGCTTGCTTTAGCATTTTGAGGGGTCCACTTCTTCAGTCCTTGCCATACCCATATCACTGAACTTTCTGAAATGATTCTCAAGTAACTATTAGTTCAATGATATATATGTTGTTATTAATTACCAAAACCACCCGGGGATTAGTTGCACTTTCAATATGCCCTTCGCAGAGGGAAGTAGGGATTTGTAGAGGTGCCAGAGCTCGATTTTGAAATAGAGATAAATTATATTTTGAGCGGCATACTTTCATTGTCAACATAACAACTAAAAGACGACGATATCTTCCATGCTAAACAAATTATAGGCGGTTCCCAAACAGAATGGTAAAGTTTATACTCCCCTTCCTCCACAAGCATCAATCCATGGCTTGCTCGAAACAATGAGTGCCTCCAACATTCAACGGGTCCCAAGGGGAGTTTTGTTTGCAGTTATTTTGATTTAGTTTGCATAAAGCATGGGACTGGGCATCCCGGATACCAGCCATTTTCTCGTGAATGAGGAGCAGAGTCCACTCCTCTTGAGAATAACCCGCCTAACACGGAAGATAAGGGCAGCTCTAGTTGACATATGAGCTATTCGACCATGCAAAACAGAATGTTTATTTGAAGGTTTATAGAACGGCAGGTAAATAACGCATATAGGTAGGTATAGTGGACTCATATGGAATAACTTTGGGGTTTAAGGAGTTTGGATGCACAAGCAGTATTCCCGCTTACTACAGGTGAAGGCTAGCAAAAGACTGGGAAGCGACCAACTGAGAGAGCGACAACAGTCGTAAACATGCATTAAAATTAATTCACACCGAGTACAAGCATGAGTAGGATATAATCCACCATGAACATAAATATTATGAAGGCTATGTTGATTGGATTCAACTACATGCGTGAACATGTGCCAAGTCGAGTCACTCAATGCATTTAAAGGAGGATACCATCCCATCATACCACATCATAATCATTCTAATAGCATGTTGGCACGCAAGGTAAACCATTATAACTCATAGCTAATCAAGCATGGCACAAGCAACTATAATCTCTAAATGTCATTGCAAATATGTTTATTTCATAATAGCTGAATCAGGAATGGTGAATCATCATATTTACAAAAACAAGAGAGGTCGAGTTCGTACCAGCTTTTCTCTTCTCAATAAGTCCATCATATATCATCATTATTGCCTTTCACTCGCACGACCGAACGGTGTGTATAATAATAAGAGTGCACGCATTGGACTAAGCTGGAATCGCAAGCATTCAACTCAAGAGAGAAGACAAGTAATATGGGCTCTAAGTTAGATAAACAATAATGCATATGAGAGCCACTAAGCATTTTCAATATGGTCTTCTCGACCCCCAAAGAAAGGAAAAGAAAAATAAAAACTATTTACACGGGAAAGCTCCCAATAAGTAATAAGAAGAACGGGAAATATTTTTGGGTTTTCTTTTTAATTTCCACTACAAGCAAAGAAATAAACTACTACTAATTTTTTTTGGTTTTTTCTTAAGGTTTATCAAACACACAAGAAGAAAGCAGGAAAAAGAAAATAAACTAGCATGGATATTACAGTGAAAGAGTATGAGCACCGACATCTAGCAATGAGTGTGTGTGAACATGAATGTAATGTCGGTGGGAAATACGTACTCCCCCAAGCTTAGGGTTTTGGCCTAAGTTGGTCTATTGCCAGGGATGGCCTGGCGGATATCCGTAGGTGAAGCTGGGGTCATACTGTGACGCAGAATAGTTGGGATCATAATGTGATGAAGAGGACTCTGATTGCCACTGGCTGGCAGCCTCCTCTGGATCCCATGAATAAACAGATAGTCATGGAGGCTCATCTTGTGGCTCCGGGGCTGGTGCAGGGTTCCGATAGGCTTGAACAGCCAACCACGAAACGATGTGAGGTTCTGCAAACAAGTTAAACAAAGAAGGAGCAGGCAAAGTAATAGTCTCAGGGTGATGTTCATCAAAGTATAATTTATATTTGAGCTCTCCATTGCGACTCTTAACAAGAAAATCATGCCTATCATACTCTTGTAATCTAAATAAGCACGGGGCAGCGCTGTTTCTTCTTTCTCCGCATGCCTCATAGGTATTTCAAAATGTTTAGCTAGGCGCGAAGCAAAAATGCCTCCAAAGATGGGGCCCTTAGTATGGTTCAGACTTAACCGTCTAGCAACAATTCCACCCATACTAACAGAGTTATTGCGGTATAAACCATGGAGCAAAATAATAATATCAGGAATACTAAGGTTCCCATAGTTCCCGCGTCCAATCAAGCAACGACTAGCAAATATGGCAAAGTAGCGTAAAACAGGATAATGAATGCTAGTGATCCTCGCATCAGAAACCTTCCTGGTTTCTCCCACCGTGATAGTGTTAATAAAAGCTTCTACTTCGTTACGGTGGGGTTCATCTAAGGTGCCCTCAAAGGGTATTCTGCAGACCTTGCAGAATTCAGCTAATGTCATCTTTTTAACAACATCATATAAATGAAACTCTACTGATGGAGGTGATTTCTTAGGGAAAAAGTAGAAGTTTTGCACAAAAGTATTTGTGAGTAAGAGATACTGATGACGTTGGTCGCGGAGGAAGTTGGT
The DNA here is from genome assembly GCA_021437245.1 of Aegilops speltoides. Taxonomy (NCBI): domain Eukaryota; kingdom Viridiplantae; phylum Streptophyta; class Magnoliopsida; order Poales; family Poaceae; genus Aegilops; species Aegilops speltoides. Next base: position 159,788,363 of record CM038143.1, on the reverse strand, counting down.
GAGACCGGCGTTCTCAATTAATATATAGAAATCATCATAAATCCCGACTCTCCTCAAGAAGTCATCGGAGGTCCATTCACACGGCCGGACCTCCGCGGTGCGAGGTAAATTAAATTTGGGCTTCTCCTCTTCTTCCTTTTGTTTTTCCTTAGAGCTTTGGCTCGACGAGCCCCTCAAAAGTCTCTTCATTATTTCTGAAACAATCTAAATTTTTTAGTAACTTAAAATAAAAGTGAACCAACTTCAATAAAATTGATAGCAACAACTCCCACAAGTGCCTAGGGCCTATATAAAGCATTAGAACTACTTGGAACCATATAAATTTGACATGCAAGCTCAAGAACATGGTCACCTATGCAGCACAAATTTGCAATGAATAAAGCACTAGAACAAAAACTAATTGAACCAATGGAGGAGTCACATACCAAGGAACAATCTCCCCAAGCAGTTTTGCGAGAGGTGCTTTGAGCTAGGAGATCGAAAATCACAGCAACGGGGCTGGAACTCGTGCTTGAGTTCGTTTTTCGTGTTTGTGTGAGATAGAGGAAGAAGATGGGTGCAGGAATAAGTGGAGGAGGGCCACCATGGGCCCACAAGGCAGGGGGCGCGCCCAGGGGGGTAGGGCGTGCCCTCCACCCTCGTGGCCAGGTGGCAGCTCCCCCCGTGGTAATTTTTGCACAGTAAATTCTCAAATATTCCCGAAAAATCATATTAAATTGGCATGGCATTCTGAGGACTTTTATTTTCGGGATATTTTTATATTGCACGGATAAGTCGAAAGCAGACAAAAAATACTATTTTACTTTATTTCTACTAAATAACAGAAAATATAAAGAGGGTACAGAAGGTTGTGCTTCTAGTTTCATCCATCTCGTGATCATCAAAATGAACCCACTAACAAGGTTTATCAAGTCTTGTTAACAAACTCATTCCGAATAATCACGGAACCGGAGAAATTTAGAGTAACACTAAGTTACCTCAATGGGGATATGAAAATCCCCAACAATAAGAATATCATACTTTTTCTTGACAGTAGGTAGAGGAAATTCAAAACCTCCAAATATAATCGATGGAACTTTTCCAATAGAGTTGATACTATAAACTTGAGGTTGTTTCCTCGGAAAGTGTACCGTATGCTCATTACCATTAACATGAAAAGTGACATTGCCTTTGTTGCAATCAATAACAGCCCCTGGAGTATTAAGGAAAGGTCTTCCAAGAATAATAGACATACTATCATCCTCGGGAATATCAAGAATAACAAAGTCCGTTAAAATAGTAACGTTTGCAACCACAACAGGCACATCCTCACAAATACCGACAGGTATAGCAGTTGATTTATCAGCCATTTGCAAAGATATTTTAGTAGGTGTCAACTTATTCAAATCAAGTCTATGATATAAAGAGAGAGGCATAACACTAACACTGGCTCCAAGATCACATAAAGCAGTTTTAACATAACTTCTTTAATGGAGCATGGTATAGTAGGCACTCAAGGATCTCCAAGTTTCTTTGGTATTCCACCCTTAAAAGTGTAATTAGCAAGCATGGTGGAAATTTCAGCTTCAGGTATCTTTCTTTTATTAGTAATAATACCCTTCATATACTTAGCATAAGGATTTGTTTTGAGCACATCAGTTAATCGCATATGCAAAAAGATGGGTCTAATCATTTCAGCAAAGCGCTCAAAATCCTCATCATCCTTTTTCTTGGATGGTTTGGGAGGAAAAGGCATGGGTTTCTGAACCCATGGTTCCCTTTCTTTACCATGTTTCCTACCAATGAAGTCTCTTTTATCATCACGTTGATTCTTTGATTGTGGGTTATCAAGATCAACAACAGGTTCAACTTCTACTTCATTATCATTACTAGGTTGAGCATCAACATGAGCATAATCATTATCATTATCACTAGGTTCATGTTCATCACCTGATTGTGTTTCAGCATCAGACATAGAGATATCATTTGGATTATTAGGTGGTTCAGCAATAGGTTCACTAGAAGTTTGCAAAGTCCTATCATTTTTCTTTTTCTCCCTCTTAGAAGAACTAGGTACATCAATATTGTTTCTCTGAGAATCTTGCTCGATTCTCTTAGGGTGGCCTTCAGGATACAAAGGTTCCTGAGTCATTCTACCAGTTCTAGTAGCCACTTTAACAACATAATCACTTTTCTCGCTATTCATTTCTTCAAGCGCTTCTTTCTGAGCTTTAAGTACTTGTTCTACTTGAGTGGTAACCATAGAAGCATGCTTGCTAACAAGTTTAAGTTCTCCTCTAATATCAGCCATATAATCACTCAAGCATTTAATCATAAAGGAATTCTGTTTTAATTGTCTACCAAAATAAGCATTAAAGTCATCTTGCTTAAACATAAAGTCATCAAACTCATCCAAGCACTAACTAGCAATTTTAGTAGGAGGAACTTTAGCTTTATCATATCTATAGAGAGAATTTACCTTTACTACCTGTGTCGGGGTATCGGGAGGTTCTTCAGTAAATAAGTAATTGAGATCATATACTTCTTCAACAGGCGGTAAACTAAGACCATGTATTTCTTCAATAGGAGGTAAATTCTTAACATCTTCAGCTTTAATACCTTTTTGTTTCATAGATTTCTTTGCCTCATGCATATCTTGGGATGAGAAATAGAACACCTCTCTTCTTGGAGTTGGTTTAGGAATAGGCTCGAATTGGCTCAGGAGCTGGCTCAGGAGTTGGCTCAGGAGTTGGCTCAGGAGGTGCCCAATTATTTTCATTAGCCAACATATTATTCAATAGAAGTTCAGCATCATCCGGTGTTCTTTCCCTGAAAAGAGAACCAGCACAACTATCCAGGTAATCTCTGGAAGCATCAGTTAGTCCATTATAAAAGATATCAAATATTTCAGGTTTCTTAAGAGGATGATCAGGCAAAGCATTAAGTAACTTGAGAAGCCTCCCCCAAGCTTGTGGGAGACTCTCTTCTTCAATTTGCACAAAATTGTATATTTCCCTCAAAGCAGCTTGTTTTTTATGAGCAGGGAAATATTTAGCAGAGAAGTAATAAATCATATCCTGGGGACTTTGCACACAACCAGGATCAAGAGAATTAAACCATTTCTTAGCATCACCCTTTAATGAGAATAGAAATATTTTAAGTAAATAAAGGTGGCGCGATCTCAGATTATTAGTAAATAGGGCAGCTATATCATCTAACTTACGAAGATGTGCCACAACAGTTTCAGATTCATAGCCATAAAAAGGATCAGATTCAACCAAAGTAATTATATCTGGATCGACAGAAATATCATAATAATCATGATCAGGAACACAGATAGATGAAGTAGCAAAAGTAGGGTCGGGTCTCATCCTACCTCTAAAAGATTCTTTACTCCACTTAATTAGCAACCTCTTACGTTCAAGACTATCCTAGCAAGCAGCAACATCTTCAAAAGATTCAACATTAAAAAGATAACCCTCAGGAATAGCAGGCATAGGTTCATCATCACTAACATCATCGTGTTCAGGTTCAATAATTTCTCTTTTCTAGACCTAGCAATTTGCTCATAAAGAAATTCACCGAGTGGCACAGTAGTATCAAGCATAGAAGTAGTTTCATCATAAGTATCGTGCATAGCAGAAGTGGCATCATCAATAACATGCGACATATCAGAATTAATAGCAGTAGTAGGTTTAGGTGTCGCAAACTTACTCATAACAGAAGGAGAATCTAGTGCAAGGCTAGATGGCAATCCCTTACCTCCCCTCGTAGTTGAGGGCAAAATAGTAGTTCGATCATCTTTCAAATTCTTCATAGTGTCCAGCAGATATAAATCCCAACTGACTCAAAGAATAGAGCTATGCTCCCCGGCAACGGCGCCAGAAAAAGGTCTTGATAACCCACAAGTATAGGGGATCGCAACAGTTTTCGAGGGTAGAGTATTCAACCCAAATTTATTGATTCGACACAAGGGGAGCCAAAGAATATTCTCAAGTATTAGCAGCTGAGTTGTCAATTCAACCACACCTGGAAACTTAGTATCTGCAGCAAAGTGTTTAGTAGCAAAGTAATATGATAGTGGTGGTAACGGAAAAGTAAAGACAACAAAAGTAATGTTTTTGGTATTTTTGTAGTGATTGTAACAGTAGCAACGGAAAAGTAAATAAGCGTAAACCAGTATATGGGAAACTCGTAGGCACCGGATTAGCGATGGATAATTATGTCGGATGTGGTTCATCATGTAACAGTCATAAGATAGGGTGACACAGAACTAGCTCCAGTTCATCAATGTAATGTAGGCATGTATTCCGTATATAGTCATACGTGCTTATGGAAAAGAACTTGCATGACACCTTTGGTCCTACCCTCCCGTGGCGGCGGGGTCCTAATGGAAACTAAGGGATATTAAGGCCTCCTTTTAATAGAGAACTGGAACAAAGCATTAGCACATAGTGATTACATGAACTCCTCAAACTATGGTCATCACCGGGAGTGGTCCCGATTATTGTCACTTCGGGGTTGCCGGATCATAACACATAGTAGGTGACTATAGACTTGCAAGATAGGATCTAAAACTCACATATAATCATGAAAACATAATCGGTTCAGATCTGAAATCATGGCACTCGGGCCCTAGTGACAAGCATTAAGCATACCAAAGGCATAGCAACATCAATCTCAGAACATAATGGATACTAGAGATCAAACCCTAACAAAACTAACTCGATTACATGATAAATCTCATCCAACCCATCACCGTCCAGCAAGCCTACGATGCAATTACTCACGCACGGCGGTGAGCATCATGAAATTGGTGATGGAGGATGGTTGATGATGACGACGGTGACGAATCCCCCTCTCCGGAGCCCCGAACGGAATCCAGATTAGCCCTCCCGAGAGAGATTAGGGCTTGGCGGCGGCTCCGTATCGTAAAACGCGATGAAACTTTCTCTTTGATTTTTTCTCCCCGAAAGCCAATATATGGAGTTGGAGTTGGCGTCGGAGGGCCACCAGGGGGCCCACGAGGTAGGGGGGCGCGCCCAGGGGGGAGGGGCGCGCCCCCACCCTCATGAACAGGGTGTGGGCCCCCTGGCCTTCATCTTTGGCGAGGATTTTTTACTATTTATTCTAAGATATTCCATGGAGTTTCAGGTCATTCCGAGAACTTTTGTTTTCTGCACATAAAACAACACCATGGCAATTCTGCTAAAAACAACGTCAGTCCAGGTTAGTTCCATTCAAATCATACAAGTTAGGGTCCAAAACAAGGGCAAAAGTGTTTGGAAAAGTAGATACGACGGAGACGTATCAGTCCCCTTTATCCCATACGCCACAATCCCCTTACTCGGGTTTAAGCTTCTGTAACTCTAGCAACCCACTATAAGCGAATCATGAACGTAATGCAACACCCTACAGCGGGAATCGCTCATGCTTGCGCGACACGGAGGGCACAATAGGATAGCAACATAACCACACGCAAATTAAACCAATCATAGCAATTCATCAATCACCGATAGGACAAAGAAAATCTACTCAGACATCATAGGATGACAACACATCATTGGATAATAATATGAAGCATAAAGCACCATGTTCAAGTAGAGGGTACAATGGGTTGCGGGAGAGTGGACCACTGGATATAGATGGGGGAAGGTGATGGAGGTGTTGGTGAAGATGGCGGAGGTGTTGGTTAAGATCGCGGTGATGATGATGGCCCCCGGTGGCGTTCCGGCACCACCGGAAGCAAGGGGGAGAGAGCCCCCTTCTTCTTCTTCTTCCTTGACCTTCTCCCTAGATGGGAGAAGGGTTTCCCCTCTGGTCCTTGGCTCCCATGGCGTGGGAGGGGCAAGAGCCCCTCTGAGATTGGATCTGTCTCTCTATCTCTCTCTGTTTCTGCATTCCCAGATTCTGCCCTTCCATCGTTTCTTTTATATCCGGAGAGCCGTAACCCCGATTGGCGTGAATCTTTTGCCCAGATTTTTCTGATAAAATTAGCTTTCTTGCAGCAAAACAAGAGCGTCAACCACCATACGGGGTGCCCACGAGGGCCCAGGGCGCGCCTGTGTGACGACCGGATAATTAAGCTACAGTAATCCCACGCTAATGATGCCACGTCACCACGGTCACTGTTGTTAACCTCGCGATGATTCGAAACCGTTTCAAAATTCAAATTCAAATTAATGTCAACAATAAAAGTTTTTCGAAAGTTAAAACAAAAATGTTCAGGAGGTGCCATAATGTGCATATGTAAATATGGTGCAATAAACACATTTTTATAAGATGCCTAGATATTTTATAGTGGATGCAAACAAGAAAACAATTAAATAAAAAGAAAAGCAGAACCTAACTAAAAAAAACAAAAAAAAAAAGCTCTGCTTCCCACTAGGCCTCGCCCACCGCCATCGGGCCAACTAGGCCGCCCACCACGCCCCATCCCACTCCCCATAACCCCCGGAGAACCCTAACCCACCGGTCGCCCCACTCCACCCCCACCTCGATCCACCTCTCCTCCTCTGTCCCCGATTGGATCTGGGATCGACTCGCCGCCGCCGCCCAAGAACCTCGCTACCGACGCCTGTCGCCGACGCCTTCGTCGCCAGGCCTCCTCCCCGCCGCTCGTCTCCGGCTGGCCTCCTCCCTCGCTCCTCTTCCCTGACCCGATCTAGATCGGGAAGGGGCAATGAGCCCGACGCCCCCTTCATCAACGCCACCATCGTCGCCCGGACCTCGTCGGAGCCGCCTCGTCGGAACAGACCTCCCCACCGGATGCTTCCCGTCGCCGCGTCGTCTCCGTCGACCACCCCGACACCCACCGCCCGCTCCCTCGCGCCAATGTGAGCCCGCCGTGCTGCGCCCGACTCGCTCCCCTCCCTCTATCTGCGCGGCGCTGGGCATACGCCTCGCCGTGCCCGCACCGTAGCAAGGCCTCGCGCTTCGAGCACCGCCAGATTCGCTCGTTCGGCTCCACGCGCCCGCTTGCGTTTGCCGCGACGTCCGTGCACGCGCCCACCTCCTCGCTTTGCGCGACGCCGCCGGGGTGCCGCCCGCCTTCCGCCGCTCGCTACCGCCACCGCGCCTCGCCCGTCCGCTTACGCCGTGTTGTCCGCCGCCCGCACACGCGCGCCCATGGCTCGGGTCCTCCGTCCCCATACGCTTCGTTTGGCGCCAGTGTGCCTTACGCCGGCGCCAGCGCTTGAGACCAAGACCGCGCGACATCGCCTCGCTACCGAGAAGGGCTGCGGCCGCCCACGCCCTTTAACCTAACGCCGTTAAGCCCCCACTAGCCCAATGACATGTGGGGCCCAAATACATGAAACATTTTAATGTAAAATGTAAAAGAAAATAATAGCTAAATAATAATTATTAAAATATTAATTAATTAATTAAAGAATTAGTTAACTTAATTAATCTTGATTAAATTAATTTCATCACTAGTTACTTAATTAAACCCCGATTAGCCTGTTCAGTCAAGGACATGCGGCCCCCACACGTCAGTTTGACCCAGTCAACGCCCTGTTGACTGCTGATGTCATGCTGACGTCATGATGACGTCAGCATGCACTATTCTGGATAATGTTAGAATTAAATAATTAAATAAATTCTAAAAATGTTTTAAAACTTTAGAAAATCATATAAAATAAACCGTAGCTCAGATGAAAATATTTTCTACATGAAAGTTGCTCAGAATGACGAGAAGAATCCGAATACGCAGCCCGTTCGTCACCCACATCTCCCTAGCATAGCAAACATGCAACATTTCACCTTTGGTTCATCTGTCCGAAAACGCGAAATGCCGGGGATACTTTCCCGGATGTTTCCCCCCTTCGCCGGTATCACCTACTACCGCGTTAGGGCACATCTAGCACCGCGTATTGCCATGTAACGCTTTGTGATGCTTTGATTGCTCTATTATTTATTGTGTTCCCCTTTCGTTACTTCTTTTCGGTGAGACCTTAGATCGGCGACCCCGATTCGACTACGGTGTTGACGACCCTCTTGCCGAGCAACCAGCAAGCCCCCTTGATCACCAGATATCGCCTATTCTTCTCTATATCTGCTTGCATTAGAGTAGTGTAGCATGTTACTTTCTACATTACTTCTATTCTGCTCATAGCCTTGTCATTGTTGCTACAAATATTGATACCTTACCCGCAATCCTAAATGCTTAGTATAGGATGCTAGTTTATCACCATTGGCCCTACATTCTTGTCGATCGCCTTGCTATACTATTGGGCCGTGATCACTCGGGAGGTGATCACGGGTATATACTATACATATATACATACTACAGATGGTGACTAAAGTCGGGTCCGCTCGAAGAGTACCCGCGAGTGATTCACGGATTAGGGGCTGAAAGGACCTTTGTCCCGACGGCCCTCTGTGTGGATCTTTGTGGCAGAGTGACCGGGCAGGTTGAGACCACCTAGGCGAGAGGTGGGCCTGGCCCTGGTCGGCGTCCGCGGTTGCTTCATAATAACACGCTTAACGAGATCTTGGTATTTGATCTGAGTCTGGCCATTTGGTCTATACGCACTAACCATCTACGCGGGAGTAGTTATGGGTATCCCGACGTCATGGTATCGGCCAAGCCTTCGTGGACGCCGGCGACCGAGTGGCGCTACCGGATTGGACCGAACGCCACTAAGCTAGGTGCTGCTTCCGGCGCGTTAGAACGTGCAGGTGTGCAAAGGGCGATGGGCCCAGACCCCTGCGCCATAGGAGTTAGACCGGCGTGCTGACCTCTCTGTTGTGCCTAGGTGGGGTTGCGACGTGTTGATCTTCTGAGGCCGGACATGACCCAGGAAAGTGTGTCTGGCCAAATGGGATCGAGCGTGTTGGGTTATGTGGTGCACCCCTGCAGGAAAGTTAATCTATTCGAATAGCCGTGTCCCTCGGTAAAAGGACGACCCGGAGTTGTACCTTGACCTTATGACAACTAGAACCAGATACTTAATAAAACACACCCAGACAAGTTCCATAGACAACTTGGTGATCGCTTTTCCACAGGGCAACGAGGAGAGGATCGCCGGGTAGGATTATGCTATGCGATGCTACTTGGAGGACTTCAGTCTACTCTCTTCTACATGCTGCAAGACGGAGGCTGCCAGAAGCGTAGTCTTCGATAGGACTAGCTATCCCCCTCTTATTCTAGCTTTACTAGATTCACCCACCAATATTGCCTCCTTACACATATACCCATGCATAAGTAGTGTAGCTCCTTGCTTGCAGTACTTTGGATGAGTACTCACGGTTGCTTTCTTCCCCCTTTTCCCCTTTTCCTTTCTTTCGGGTTGTCGCAACCAGATCTTTGAGCCAGAGCGACGCCACCACCGTCGGCGGCTACTACTACTGGAGGTGCCTACTACTACGTGCAGTGCTGGCGGCGACCGACCAGAGTAGTTAGGAGGATCGAGGCAGAGGCCTGCGCCTCTTCGATCAGATCCCAGTTTGTGCTAGCCTTCTTAAGGCAAACTTGTTTAACTTATGTATGTACTCAGATATTGTTGCTTCCGTGACTTCGTCTATGATCGAGCACTTGTATTCGAGCCCTCGAGGCCCCTGGCTTGTATTATGATGCTTGTATGACTTATTTATGTTTTTAGAGTTGTGTTGTGATATCTTCCCGTGAGTCCCTGATCTTGATCGTACACGTTTGCGTGCATGATTTGTGTACGATTGAATCGGGGGCTTCACAAGTTGGTATCAGAGCCGACTGCCTGTAGGAATCCCCCTTCCCAACTCCTTGGCCGAAGTCGAGTCTAGACATTGCAAAAACTTTTACTAACATGGCTGTGTGTCTTACCGGCACACGTCGCCATTGGGTGGTATTAGGATCTTTTACTCCTTGTCTATACTCTGGGACTCTGATCTCTCTTCTATTCGGGTTAAATGAATTTTGCTAAAACTAACATTAGGATCTCGTTATCACTTTCACCCGAAGAGCCCCTTATTGTCGATGATCGCTCACTTTGCGTGAAGACCACAAGATACTCTCCGCCGTTAACCCGAGAACTTGTGTTCATCGCGTTTGCAATTCCCCTTCCACCGTCAACCCTTATGGATAACTACTTGCAGTTGTTATTCTTGCATTCATCCCCAGTTGGTCTTGTTATTACAAGATACCCCAAAACACTCGTCGTTGTTTCGATAATCCTTTGAGCTTACTGCCTTGCTGTTCTTTGTCACCCGAATACCCCTATGGATAATTCTCGCACTTATCGAGTATCCGCTCATCCCCCAGTTGTTCATGTGTTTCACAATGGTCTTCGAAGTACTATTCGATCCTCCAAAAATCCTTAGTAGCTTATTGCTCTGCCATACTTGTCTACTTGCATGATGGATGCTTTCCATATGTCTGGCGATATTCGTTAGTATCCTTAGGCATCGTCATTTTGATCCTTTGGATTCAACATGAGTGCGAATGCACGCAATCATCAGTTGATCCTTTTAAAATTATCTTTCCGGCTCAGACGTCATTTTAAACATGAGCTGGTTATCAACCAATCCAAATGTCGTCGATAGTACCCCTAAGGCTATTCAACTTATCCATCCATAATCAGAACATTGCTTCTGTTCCCATGATTTGAAAATCATAATTCCTTTGCATTTAAGCTTGGAAATCCATCTTTTGTTAATCTCGATGAATAGTCGCCCAGTCCATCAGCCAGTTCCTCGTCTTCTCCTTGGTTTAATGTTGAACTCTTGTTTCGGAATTCGCTTCCATAGTTCATTTTCCGAGAATCTTACAATGTCATCTCGCCAATTTGTGTTGCACATTTTCTTCTCAGACATCCTGAGTCTGAGGTATCCTGACACCAATCAGATCTGAATCTCGGTCAGATATGATGGTTGGGACATATCCCCAAGAGTTATAACATTGGTCTCTACATAACCCGGTAAGGTGGTGTCGTTGCCTAGCACACCTGACCGGAGGACCCATTATTATAATTTCCTTTTTAGCAAGGCTATCCATTCTTCCATGAGGAAAATTGAAAGACTTATTCTATAAGTTGTTCCTGATGAGTCCATTGAGTATCCAAAGTCCGACCTTTGCTTGAAGACCATGTCAATGCTATCTCGAAGCATGTCTATGGTACTCCGATTTTCAACAAGAACATTTGAAGCCCAATGCTAAATGTTTCCTGCTCAATTATCCAAACACCGTTGTATGGGTAACGTCATGAAATTTCTCTCCCCTCACCTAGAAGATTTTCTACATAATATCCTGTCATGGATATCATGCTCCGCTTGTCCTTGGGAAGGATATACCCCTGAAATATGTGTTTAAACACCTTTTTCTTTCCATTGTTCTGTTTAATTTCATAATCATATTATCCTTTCCATTGTTTGGTTTGACCTTTCTTGAGGTCTATATGACCTAAGCAGTAATATTCTCCTGCTTATGTAAACACCTCGGTGTATAATTCTATCAGTAAGACCCTGTTACTTTTGTTGATGACATTCCGGTATCCACCGATGGACGAGAACTTTGCCTACTGGTCCGCCTCGTTTCAATGAGCAGGAAAATGGTTCTCTTCGTCCCTCGCCCTTGGTACCAACGATGCTGCCAACATAACTGGCCGGTTATTCTCTGACATGCCTTGCTTACATGATTGTGCAAGACGTCACCCCTCTTCCTACTTTTTACCAACATGGTGGGCCCATAACCCACAGTTCCACAGGATCGAAACCTGACTCTCCTGTACGCCCTCGATTTCCAAAGTGATTCCTCGCGCTTGACTTCGTATGTAATTCACGGGGTCACCTTCCTTGTAATCTACTTTGGAATCAGACACAATACTTATTCCCGTTGATTTGAACCCCTTTCACCTTCTGATTAGGCATCGAACGCTTGCCTATCCGTTTGAAACTTCTCATGGTACCTCCTTACTTTGCTCTCGATATTTTCTTAAGATTCAATTCGGGAGTAACTTCCGCCACCTTCCTCGATGTTATCAACCAGATAGTCAACCTTGTAGAGGTCTGTCCTTTTGAAGCTACCCCTTATCCTTTCCGTAAGTACGATGAAGATCCCCAAGGAAGGACGACAACTTCATCATGATGACCTGGAGCAGAGAAATGAAGAATTCAACGTAATGGATCCACCTCTTCGAGAAGAGCAACCAAAGACGAGAAGATTCGTTAGGATTTCGTAACCAGACCTTTCCCCCTAGTCCCCCTTAAATCTCGGGACGAGATTTCTTGTAGTGGAGGAGATTTGTGACGACCGGATAATTAAGCTACAGTAATCCCATGCTAATGATGCCACATCACCACGGTCACTATTGTTAACCTCGTGATGATTCGAAACCGTTTCAAAATTCAAATTCAAATTAATGTCAACAATAAAAGTTTTCGAAAGTTAAAACAAAAATGTTCGGGAGGTGCCATAATGTGCATATGTAAATATGGTGCAATAAACACATTTTTATAAGATGCCTAGATATTTTATAGTGGATGGAAACAAGAAAACAATTAAATAAAAAGAAAAACAGAACCTAACTAAAAAAAGCAACAAAAAAAACAAAAGCCTGCCCCCCACTAGGCCTCGGCCCAGCTGGCCATCGGGCAAACTAGGCTGGCCCAGCCGCGCCCCACCCCACTCCCCATAACCCTCCTGGGAGAACCCTAACCCACCGGTCGCCCCACTCCACCCCCCACTCCCTCGATCCACCTCTCCCCTCCTCTGTCCCCCCGATTGGATCTGGGGATCGACTCGCCGCCCGCCGCCCAAGAACCTCGCGCGCCTGACGCCGTCGCCGACGCTCGTCGCCAGGCCTCCTCCCCACCGCCCGTCTCCGGCTGGCCTCCCCCTCGCTCCTCTTCCCTGACCCGATCTGGATCGGGAAGGGGCAACGAGCCCAACTCCCCCTTCATCAACGCCACCAACGTCGCCCGGACCTCGTCGGAGCCGCCTCGTCGGAACGGACCTCCCCACCGGACTGCTTCCCCGTCGCACGTCGTCTCCGTCGACCACCCCGACACCCACTGCCCCGTTCCCTACGCCCCAATGTGAGCCCCGCCGCGCTCGCCTCCGCCTCGCTCCCCCCTCCTCTCATCTGCGCGCTTTGGGCACTGCGCCTCGCTGTGTTCGCACCCGCACCGTAGCGCTCTCCTCGCGCTTCGAAAGCACTTTGCTCGCATTCGTCGTTCGGCTCCACGCGCCTGCTTGCGTTTGCCACTAACGTCCCGCGCACGTATCCACCTCCTCGCTTGCGCCCGTCGCCGGGGCGTGCCCCGCGCCCGCCTCTGCTGCTACCGCCACCGCGCCTCGCCCGTCCGCCTACGCCGTGTTGTCGCTCGCCGGCACACGTGCGCCCATGGCTCCGGTCCCCTCCGTCCCGACGTCTTGTTCCGGCCGGCGCTCGTTTGCCCTTGGCCGCCGGTGCCCGCGCCTGAGACCAGCACCGGCGCGGCATCGCCTCGCTACAAGGAAGGGCTGCGGCTTCGCCCGCTGCCCTTTAACCCAACGCCCGTTAAGCCCCGACTAGCCCAATGACATGTGGGGCCCAGCCCAGAGAACGTTTTAACAGAAAATGTGAAAGAAAATAATAGATAAATAATAATTATTAAAATATTAATTAATTAATTAAAGAATTAGTTAACTTAATTAATCTTGATTAAATTAATTTAATCACTAGTTACTTAATTAAACCCTGATTAGCCTGTTCAGTCAATGACATGCGGCCCCCACACGTCAGTTTGACCCAGTCAACGCCCTGTTGACTGCTGATGTCATGCTGACGTCATCATGCACTATTCTGGATAATGTTAGAATTAAATAATTAAATAAATTCTAAAAATGTTTTAAAACTTTAGAAAATCATATAAATAAACCGTAGCTCAGATGAAAATATTTTCTACATGAAAGTTGCTCAGAATGACGAGAAGAATCCGAATACGCAGCCCGTTCGTCACCCACATCTCCCTAGCATAGCAAACATGCAACATTTCACCTTCGGTTCATCTGTCCGAAAACGCGAAATGCCGGGGATACTTTCCCGGATGTTTCCCCCCTTCGCCGGTATCACCTACTACCGCGTTAGGGCACATCTAGCACCGCGTATTGCCATGTAACGCTTTGTGATGCTTTGATTGCTCTATTATTTATTGTGTTCCCCTTTCGTTACTTCTTTTCGGTAGACCCCGAGACTGCCGGCGACCCCCAGTTCGACTACGGTGTTGACGACCCCTCTTTGCCAGAGCAACCAGGCAAGCCCCCTTGATCACCAGATATCGCCTATTCTTCTCTATACTGCTTGCATTAGAGTAGTGTAGCATGTTACTGTTCGGTTACTTCTATTCTGTTCATAGCCTGTCATTGTTGCTACAGTCATTGATACCTTACCCGCAATCCTAAATGCTTAGTATAGGATGCTAGTTTATCACCATTGGCCCTACATTCTTGTCAGTCTGCCTTGCTATACTATTGGGCCGTGATCACTCGGGAGGTGATCACGGGTATATACTATACATATATACATACTACAGATGGTGACTAAAGTCGGGTCCGCTCGAAGAGTACCCGCGAGTGATTCACGGATTGGGGGCTGAAAGGACCTTTGTCCCGACGGCCCTCTGTGTGGATCTTTGTGGCAGAGTGACCGGGCAGGTTGAGACCACCTAGGCGAGAGGTGGGCCTGCCCTGTCGGCGTCATGATTGCTTCATAATAACACGCTTAACGAGATCTTGGTATTTGATCCGATTACGGCCATTTGGTCTATACGCACTAACCATCTACGCGGGAGTAGTTATGGGTATCCCGACGTCGTGGTATCACCAAGCCTTCGTGGCGTCGGCGATCGAGTGGCGCGCACTGATTGGACCGAACGCCACTAAGCTAGGTCTGCTTCGGCCGCGTTATAGCGTGCGTGTGCAAAGGCGATGGGCCTGACCCTGCGCCATAGGAGTTAGACCGGCGTCTTGACCTCTCTTGTGCCTAGGTGGGGTTGCGGCGTGTTGATCTTCGAGGCGGACATGACCCAGAAAGTGTGTCCGGCCAAATGGGATCGGCGTGTTGGGTTATGTGGTGCACCCTGCGGGAAGTTAATCTATTGAATAGCCGTGTCCCTCGGTAAAGGGCGACCCGGAGTTGTACCTTGACCTTATGACAACTAGAACTAGATACTTAATAAAACACACCTGCAAGTTCCACGAACAACCCGGTGATTGCTTTTCCATAGGGCAACGAAGAGAGGATCGCCGGGTAGGATTATGCTATGCGATGCTACTTGGAGGACTTCAGTCTACTCTCTTCTACATGCTGCAAGACGGAGGCTGCCAAAAGCGTAGTCTTCGATAGGACTAGCTATCCCCTCTTATTCGGCTTTTTGCGAGTTCACCCACCGATATTGCCTCCTTACACATATACCCATGCATAAGTAGTGTAGCTCCTTGCTTGCAGTACTTTGGATGAGTACTCACGGTTGCTTTCTTCCCCTTTTCCCCCTTTTCCTTTCTTTACGGTTGTCGCAACCAGATGCCGGAGCCCAGAGCCAGCGCCACCATCGGCGGCGATTACTACCGGAGGTGCCTACTACTACGTGCAGTGCTTGACGACGACCAGAGTAGTTAGGAGGATCCTGCAGGAGGCCCGCGCCTCTTCGATCTGTACCCAGTTTGTGCTAGCCTTCTTAAGGCAAACTTGTTTAAGTTATGTCTGTACTGAGATATTGTTGCTTCCGCTGACTCGTCTATGATCGAGCACTTGTATTCGAGCCCTCGAGGCCCCTGGCTTGTATTATGATGCTTGTATGACTTATTTATGTTTTTAGAGGTGTGTTGTGATATCTTCCCGTGAGTCCCTGATCTTGATCGTACACGTTTGCGTGCATGACTAGTGTACGATTGAATCGGGGGCATCACAGCCTGCCTCCCTAGGGTGCGCCCCCTGCCTCGTGGCCCCCTCAGGCACCGTCTTGCGTTGTTTTTTCTTCCCAAAAATCACAAATATTCCAAAATAATTCTCCGTCCATTTTTATCCCGTTTGGACTCCGTTTGATATGGGGTTTCTGCGAAACATAAAACATGCAATAAATAGGAACTGGCACTGGGCACTGGATCAATATGTTAGTCCCAAAAATAGTATAAAAAGATGCCAAAAGTATATGAAAGTTGAATAATATTGGCATGGAACAATAAAAAATTATAGATACCACGGAGACATATCAGCATCCCCAAGCTTAATTCCTGCTCGTCCTCGAGTAGGTAAATGATAAAAAAGATAATTTTTGATGTGGAATGCTACCTAGCATAATCTTGATCATGTACTCTAATCATGGCATGAATATTAAGACACGAGTGATTCAAAGCAATAGTCTATCATTTGACATAAAAACAATAATACTTCAAGCATACTAATAAAGCAACTATGTCTTATCAAAATAACATAGCCAAAGAAAGCTTATCCCTACAAAATCAATATAGTTTGGCCATGCTTCATTTTCGTCACACAAAATACTCCCATCATGCACAACCCGATTTCAGCCAAGCAATTAGTTCATACTTTTTAACGCGCTTCAGCTTTTTCAACCCTCACGCAATAGATGAGCTCAAGCCATGGATATAGCACTACAGGTGGAATAGAATATGATGGTGGAGGTTTATGTGGAGAAGACAAAAAGGGAGAATGTATCACATCGACGTGGCTAATCAACAGGCTATGGAGATGCCCATCAATTGATGTCAATGCGAAGAGTAGGGATTGCCATGCAACGGATGCACTAAGAGCTATAAGTGTATGAAAGCTGAAACTGAAACTAAGTGGGCGTGCATCCAACTTGCTTGCTCATGAAGACCTCGGGCATTTGAGTAAGCCCAACATCGGAATATACAAGCCAAGTTCTATAATGAAAATTCCCACTAGTATATGAAAGTGATAACTCAAGAAACTCTCTATATGAAGAACATGGTGCTATTTGAAGCACAAGTGTGGTAAAAGGATAGTAGCATTGCCCCTTCTCTTTTTTCTCACATTTTTTTATTTTTTTATTTTCTCTTCTTTTTTTGGTGGGCTTCTTTGGCCTTTTTTTATTTGGGCTTCTTTGGCTCTTTTATTTTTCATAAAGTCCAGAGTCTCATCCCGACTTGTGGGGGAATCATAGTCTCCTTCATCCTTTCCTCACTGGGGCAATGCTCTAATAATGATGATCATCACACTTTTATTTACTTACAACTCAATATTACAACTCGATACTAGAACAAAGATATGACTCTATATGAATGCCTCCAGCGGTGTGCCGGGATGTGCAATGATCTAGCGTAGCAATGACATAAAAAACCGGACAAGCCATGAAAACATCATGCTAGCTATCTTACGATCATGCAAGGCAATATGACAATGAAATGCTCAAGTCATGTATATGATGATGATGGAAGTTGCATGGCAATATATCTCGGAATGGCTATGGAAATGCCATGATAGGTAGGTATGGTGGCTGTTTTGAGGAAGATATAAGGACACTTATGTGTGATAGAGCGTATCGTATCACGGGGTTTGGATGCACCGGCGAAGTTTTCACCAACTCTCGAGGTGAGAAAGGGCAATGCACGGTATCGTAGAGGCTAGCAAATTGCGGAAAGGTAAGAGTGCGTATAATCCATGGACTCACATTAGTCATAAAGAACTCATATACTTATTGCAAAAGTCTACTTGCCCTTGAAGCAAAGTACTACTACGCATGCTCCTAGGGGAAGGGTTGGTAGGATTTAACCATCGCGCGATCCCGACCTCCACTCATAAGGAAGACAATTAAAAGAGCACCCCATGCTTCAAATTTGTCACACGACGGTGACCATACGTGCATGCTACGGGACTTGCAAACCTCAACACAAGTATTTCTCAATTTCACAATTACCCCACTAGCACGACTCTAATATCACTACCTTTATATCACAAAGCTATTGCAAGGAATCAAACATATCATATTCAGTGATCTACAAGTTTATGTAGGATTTTATGACTAACCATGTGAATGACCAATTCCTATCATCTCTCTAGATAGATATAAGTGAAGCAAGAGAGTTTAATTCTTTCTACAAAATATATGCCCATGCTCTAACAAATATAAGTGAAGCAAAATAGCATTCTACAAATGGCGGTTTTCTATGTGAAGAGAAACAGGCAATCCAAATTTTAAAAGATATAAGTGAAGCACATGAAGCATTCTATAAAGCCATACTCAAAAGATTTAAGTGAGGTGCAATGAGCATTCTATAAATCAACCAAGGACTATCTCATACCAGCATGGTGCATAAAACAAAAGTGAAAACTAAATGCAAAAGACGCTCCAAGACTTGCACATATCGCATGAACGAAACGAATACGAAAACATACCGATATTTGTTGAAGAAAGAGGGGATGCGTTCCGGGGCATCCCCAAGGTTAGACGCTTGAGTATCCTTGAATATTTACTTGGGGTGCCTTGGGAATCCCCAATCTTGAGCTCTTGCCTCTCCTCCTTTTCCTCATATCGAGACCTCCTCGATCAAACACTTCATCCACACAAAACTTCAACAGAAAACTCAGTAAGATCCGTTAGTATAATAAAGCAAATCACTACTCTAAGTACTGTAGCAAACCAATTCATATTTTGTTTTTGCATTGTGTCTACTATAATATAGCTTTTCCATGGCTTAATCCATTGATATAATGCAACCCATCAACACAATCCTTAATAAGCACAAACTTCTCCGATATAGTGTAGTTTGGATAATTCAAAAAGATAATAGGACTATCATGCGTGGGTGCAATAGCAACAAATTTCATGTTTAACATAAGGAACTATAGCAAGTTCATCTCCAGCATAATTCATATTGGCATCTTGGCCACAAGCATAGCAAGCATCATCAAAAAGGGATATTTCAAGAGAATCGACGTGATCATAACAATCATCATAGCAATCATCCTTCGGTAAGCACGAAGGGGAATTAAACAATGTATGAGTTGAAGAGTTACTCTCATTAGAAGGTGGGCACGGGTAGCTAATCCGCTCTTCCTCCTTTTGTTCTTCGCTCTCCTCATCATCTTTTTCATCCAATGAGCTCACAGTTTCATCAATTTCTTCTTCCATAGATGTAACACCCCGGATGTAGCTTTCCATATTTGTAACTCCAACTCTTGCCATTTTCGGCCATGTGGTATGATATTCCCTCCGTGGTTGGGTTTTGTCTTTTGTTTTGCATTTTGTTCATGTCATGCGTCTCATATCATGTCATCATGTGCATCTCATTTGCATACGTGTTCGTCTCATGCATCCGAGCATTTTCCCCGTTGTCCGTTTTGCATTCTGACACTCCCACGTGCACCGGCGCACCCCTCTTGTCTCTTTTCGTGTGCGGGTGTTAAAACGTTCTCGAAATGGGACGAGGCTTGCCAAGTGGCCTTGGTACACCATTGGTAGACCACCTGTCAAGTTTCGAGCCATTTGGAGGTTGTTTGATACTCCAACGATTAACCGGGTAACCGCATAGGCCTCTTTTGGGTTGCAGCCCAACAACCCTCCAAAACAGCCCAATAACCCATCTAAGACACTTCCATGCTCTCCGTTGTCGGATCACGATCGTGTGGGAAAAAACTGCACTCCATTTGGAGCCTCCTAGCTCCCTCTACCTATAAAAACACCTCCCCTGCGAAATTTTCGGGCAAACCCTAGCCCCGCTCCTCTCCCCGCCGCAGGACACGTCCGGACGAAGCTGGACGTGTCCGCGCCGCCACCGCCCAGCGAACTAGGGCGCGACACATGGCACCCGCCACCACGCCGCCCAGCCCGCCGAGCCCGCAAGCAGCCGACCCATGCGGCCAGCGTCCCCCGCCTCCGCCTCCTCCGTGCCGAGTCGCCGCCGTCGCCGCCTCACCGCCAGAGCCTCCGCCATCGCCCGTGTCCCGCTGGCGACGTCCGCCGCCTCCGCTTCGGCCCGCGCCCCGCCCGTCCCGTTCACTGCCGCGCCGCCACGCCCCGCTGCCGCCCAGCGTCGGTGTCCGCCGGATCCGGTCGGCCTCGCCCCCGTCCTCCTTCGGTCGTCCTCTCCGGCGAGTCCCCAGCCGCCTCGATGTCCGAGCCAGATCCGATCAGGACCTAGGGTTGACTTTCTTCCTCCCCCGAAATCCCCCAAGTCTTTTCTGCCAGTAATTTTGTTGCATGATCATGGCACCACAACTTTGCACTCGTGGCTCGGTTTTGAGCGTGTAGCATACCGAATTGTTCGTCTTGAAGAGTACATCATTTCATCTCATTGCATCACTTTCATTTGAGCTCATCGGGATGCCCGAAATGCTGTTGGAAGAGGGCTATATAATGTTAGTTTCTGTTTCTTAACAGAACATGCACTTTTGTCATTTTTGCCATGATTGATGTGTGCATCTTATGAACTTGAGCCCTACATATGTTTTGAACTATGCCGTGCCAGCTTTACAGGGGTGTATGCCATGTATTTTTTGTGATCAATGTGGTGACTAGCACAAGCATGCAAACTAGGCCTCGTGATGTTGCTGATTTTAGTCCCTGTTCTGCTGTTATTTTTATGCCATGTAAACTTGATGCTACAGGGAGATCTATGCATATTTTGAGATACTTCAGTAAGGATGTTTTGAACATATGGATATGCTCTATCCATTCATGCCCCAGTTTGCAATTATGGAGTAGTCTAGCATGTCATTTTCGTGCTCTACTTTTGCTTCAAAATGTTTCCTGGCAGATTGTTTACATGATATTCAATTTTTACAAGGTTGTTGTAGTTGATCCGTGTATGCTATATTGTTGTTCTTGTCATGTCTAGATTCTATGCCATGTCTTCTTGATGGATGTATGCTTAGTTTATCATGAAATTCTCTGTAGTGAGTGCATCGAGCTCACGAACATGCCTACTTGTTATCTGTTTTTGACATGTCCAGTTTTCTGCTAAGTCTGAGATCTGTAACGAAACTTGCTATGTTTATATGGGTGCCATCATATCCTTTGGTCCTTTTTGGCTTATGGTCAGTAAGGGACTTTTGATCTATGCTTTGAGTAGATTCCTGCCATGTCTTGTTTTGCTATTATAAGTTCCTGTAGCTTGTTGATAACTTGCTCTGAACATTGCTTCGTGATGCTGTTTATGCCATGCCCAACCTGATATTTTTTTGCACTTTCACCATGCTTGTTTGAACCTGTTATGATGTGATTTAGCCGTAGCTCAGTGTTCCTCTTTTGCTAAGCATCTCCTGTAGATCACTGTCATATGCTTTGTTTGTATATTGGGGTGCTGTAGCATAGTTTCTTGTTGCATGCTAAGTAGCATCATGCTATTAATCGCAGATTTGTGCCATTATTGTTTTGCTTGCCATTTGCAAACCGTGCATCCGTTTCCGGTGATCTTCATATCGATTTCAACCGAAATCATCTCATCTTTCCAGCGGCATACTTGGTTTGCCAAGTTGATGCCTTGTTCATCATTTCCCTTCTGGAGTACGCATATGCATTGCATATCACATCTCGCATATCATGTCATGTATTGTATCATATTGCTTGTGCATTGCTCCATGTTTGATTGTGGTTCCTTTGCTTGTGTTCTTGCTTTGGGTAGAGCCGGGAGACGAGTACGTGCACGAGGAACCTGTTGAGAACGCTTTCTAGGATCAAGCCTTCGACAACTCTGAGAACTTTGCAGGCAATATGACCATACCTTCGATATCACTTCTATCTTTGCTTTGCTAGTTGCTCGCTCTATCGTTATGTTAGCTCTACCTGCCATTGTTTATCATGCCTCCCATATTGCCATGTCAAGCCTCTAACCATCCTGTCCTAGCAAACCGTTGTTTGGCTATGTCACCGCTTTTTGCTCAGCCCCTCTTATAGCGTTGCTAGTTGCAGGTGAAGATGAAGTTTGTTCCTTGTTGGAACATGGATATTTTGGGATATCACAATATCTCCTGTTTAATTAATGCACCTTATATACTTGGTAAAGGGTGGAAGGCTCGGCCTTATGCCTGGTGTTTTGTTCCACTCTTGCCACCCTAGTTTCCGCCATACCGGTGTTATGTTCCTTGATTTTGCGTTCCTTACGCGGTTGGGTGATTTATGGGACCCCCTTGACAGTTCGCTTTGAATAAAACTCCTCCAGCAAGGCCCAACCTTGGTTTTACCATTTTCCACCTAAGCCTTTTTCCCTTGGGTTTTCGCGAGCCCGAGGGTCATCTTTATTTACCCCCTCGGGCCAGTGTTCCTTCGAATGCTAGTCCAACCTGGGCGATGTCCGGCGTCCCCTGGGCAACCAGTGTCTATACCAACCCGACGTCTGGCCCATCCGGTGTGCCCTGAGAACGAGATACATGCGACTCCTATCGGGATTTGTCGGCACATTGGGCGGCTTTGCTGGTCTTGTTTTACCATTGTCGAAATGTCATGCGAACCGGGATTCCGAGACTGATCGGGTCTTCCCGGGAGAAGGTTTATCCTTCGTTGACCGTGAGAGCTTATGATGGGCTAAGTTGGGACACCCCTGCAGGGTATTATCTTTCGAAAGCCGTGCCCGCGGTTATGAGGCAGATGGGAATTTGTTAATGTCCGGTTGTAGATAATTTGACACTTGACTTCATTAAAATGCATCAACCATGTGTGTTGCCGTGATGGTCTCTTCTCGGCGGAGTCCGGGAAGTGAACACGGTTTGGGTTATGTTTGACCGTAAGTAGTTTCAGGATCACTTCTTGATCGCTTCTAGCTTCTCGACCGATGCGTTGCTTCTCTTCTCGCTCTCACTTGCGTATGTTAGCCACCTTATATGCTTAGTGCTTGCTGCAGCTCCACCATATTACCCCTTTCCTACCTATAAGCTTAAATAGTCTTGATCTCGCGGGTGTGAGATTGCTGAGTCCCCGTGACTCACAGATTCTACCAAAACAGTTGCAGGTGCCAACGATGCCAGTGCAGATGACGCAACCGAGCTCAAGTGGGAGTTCGACGAGGAACGTGGCCGTTACTATGTTTTGTTTCCAGATGATCAGTAGTGGAGCCCAGTTGGGACGATCGGGGAT
The DNA here is from genome assembly GCA_021437245.1 of Aegilops speltoides. Lineage (NCBI taxonomy): Eukaryota > Viridiplantae > Streptophyta > Magnoliopsida > Poales > Poaceae > Aegilops > Aegilops speltoides. Next base: position 159,765,371 of record CM038143.1, on the reverse strand, counting down.
CTGTGTAGCATTTGGGGTAGTCTTCTTTTATTTTGGTTCCGTAGTCGGACCTTGAGTGTAACCTGGATGATGGATGTTTATTTATGTATTGTGTGAAGTGGCGACCGTAAGCCAACTATGTATCTCTTTCTCTTATGTATTACAAGGGTTGTGTGAATATTACCTCACTTGCGACATTGCATTCAATGCGGTTATGCCTCTAAGTCGTGCTTCGACACGTGGGAGATATAGCCGCATCGAGGGCGTTACAAGTTGGTAATCAGAGCCATCCCCTACTTAGGAGCCCCCTGCTTGATTGTTTGATGGCGATGTTGAGTCTAGAACAAAACAAATGTTTTGAGTCTTAGGATTATATATATCGGAGAGTAGGATTCTTTTTACTCCTCAGTCCCTTCGTCGCTCTGGTGAGGTCTCCTGACGTAGAAGTTTTGACTCTCCTCTCCTCAAATTTCACTAAATTTTTTTTTAGGATCACGCGGGTATCTTGGAATCGTTCCGATGGTTTTGTGACGGGAACATGTTCTTGGTGCCTCCTGACATTTAGGGGTTATGGAAGTGTCCCGGGGAGTTGAGCTCCGAGGTGTTGTCGCCACAATTTTATCGTTGCGATTACGAATACCGAGTTTTGCCGACATCGAAAATCTCTTTTATGCGCTTGTTGGTGAGATAACCTCGACGTCACCCAAGATCTTGGGAGTTCGGGAGTATTGCCATGACTCAGATAACGGATGCTTTTCAAGGTTGAGGTACACGATTTCGAAGGTTTCTTGGTTATGTGTTGACGGATGGATACCGCCGGATGTAGGGATTGTTAGTTTGGGTGAGATATATTGCTTCCCTGTATCCCCAACACCGATTGCATAACCGAAAGTTTCGAGTTTATAGGTGGGATTCAAGTAGCTCTAGCACTTCTTCCCGCAGATATTTGGTTTGTGATTGGGTAATCCTTACCACTTATTTGTTCCAGTTGTACCTTGTTTATTTCATTCATCAACCACTTATCAAGTGGCTTCTCACCTTAATGGATGTGTGATGTTAGCTTTGGGAATTCATTCGTTCATCCCTGTTCGAATGTTTATTGTGAAGACTATATGTTGCAATTTCTATCCGTTGATTCAACTTGTCTATCTGTCAATCAAGATGCTAACGGATGTCACCCTCTTCAGGATGGCTCCGCCAACGCATCAGAATCTGGAATGCAATGATGGGAGTCAGGCGAACCCTCCACCTCCACCTCCGCCTCCGGAGGCATGGCAAGCTTTGATGGCAACCACAAATGCCAACGCTCAGTTGTTGATTCAGCTAATGCAAGAGCGCAACCAAGGCCAAGGCAACCAAGGGAATCAAGGTCAAGGGCAGTTCAACCACCAGCCTCAGTTTCCTACCCTCAACCAGTTCCTTGCAAATCAGCCAAAGTCTTTCAGCTCTCGTGCGAGAGGCCACGACGCCGACGATTGGCTCGTGGATATCGACAAGCATTTCGAATGCAGCAATGTCAGGCCTGAGGACTACGTCAAGTTCGCTTCTTTTCAGCTCAAGGATCAAGCAGCTGATTGGTTCCAGCAATAGAAGGATTCCTGAGGAGGTCGAGTGATTACTTGGACTGATTTCTGTCGGGACTTTAAAGCTCAACACATTCCTACCAGTGTTTTTGAGAGCAAGCGTGAGGAGTTCCGCAATCTCAAGCAAGGCAACATGTCAGTGTACGAATACAACAAGCAGTTTCAGAAACTTGCTCGGTTCGCTAAACAAGACATTCCTGATGAAAAGAGTATGATCTATCAATTCAGAGGTGGCCTTAGAGAGGATCTGCAGTTAGCTCTTGTTCTTGTTGAGCCTACTCAGTTTGATCAATTCTACAATATGGCCCTCAAGCAAGAAGGTGCTCAGCTCAAGTGTGAGGCTTCTAAGAAGAGAATCAGGGATGCAGTTCAGTCTTCTTCTTCCTCCCAAGTGGCAGATAAGCAGCAAAAGTTCTACCTTCCTCCTCCTCCGTTTCATCAGCCTTACCAGCAGAAGAACTCAGGTGGTCGTGGATCTTCCCACCCACCCAACTCAAGCTACCAGAACAAGTCTCAGCCTCAAGCTCCAAGGTCAAATGCTCCTTATCACCGTCCGCTCTCAGAGGTGACTTGCAACAAGTGCCAGCAGAAAGGTCACTACGCGAACAAATGCTTCAACCAAAGGCGCCTTCCTCCTCCGCCTCCTGTGAGATCTTCCAGCAATGCAGTGGTCAAGCATAATCCCAAGTCTACAAAGGTGAACATGATGAATTCAGCGCAAGCGGAGGAATCTACTGACGCGATAATGGGTAATCTTCCAGTTAATGATATTACTGCAAAAGTTTTATTTGATACGGGTGCTTCTATTTCATTCATATCAAAGCCTTTTGCATCCATGCACGATTTGCATACTGTTGATCTACCTAAGCCGATAGCAGTTTCCTCTCCGGGTTTATTCATGAACACCAAAATGATGGCTCCGGATGTTTCTATCAAGATGGGCGACTATAGATTTCTATCTTCTCCAATGGTTCTTGGCGACTCGATATTGATCTAATTCTCGGGATGGATGGCTTTCTCAAAGACAAGGCTCACTTTGATTGTGCTTTGCCAGGAAATTCAATTGACACACTCTTCCGAGGATGTTATCATCTATGCCGCTCGTGATGAAACCATTCGGTTGTTTCCTCTCAATGAAAAGGGAGAGCTACACGCAATCTCTCAAATTCCAGTCGTTTGTGAGTACCAAGATGTCTTTCCAGAAGAGCTTCCGGGTATGCCTCTGAACCGGCCAGTCGAATTCGTTATCGATCTTGAGCCTGGCACTGAACCCGTTTGCAAGCGTCCTTACAAGCTTGGACCTAAAGAATTGAAGTCATTGAAGAAACAGCTCGTTGAACAAGAGCGTTTGGGTTTGATCAGACCGAGTTCATCTCCATGGGGTTGTGGAGTTCTTTTTGTCCAGAAGAAGGATGGCACGGACCGACTGTGCGTCGATTACCGTCCATTGAACAAGAAGACAATCAAGAACAAATATCCACTTCCCAACATCAATGAGCTTTTCGAGCAACTCAAAGGTGCTAAAGTATTCTCCAAGCTTGACCTTCGTATGGGTTATCATCAGATTCGCATTCGTGAACAAGATATTCTCAAGACAGCATTCAGAACAAGCTATGGTTCTTATGAATAAACTGTCATGTCTTTCAGCCTTGTCAATGCTCCTCCAACTTTCTCTCGAATGATGAACTTCATTTTTAACCCCTACACCAATGAATTCGTCTTGGTGTATCTCGATGATATCTTGGTCTTCTCCAAGAATAAGAAGGATCATGCCAAACATTTGCGATTGGTGCTCGACAAGCTCAGAGAGCATCAATTCTATGCGAAGTTTTCCAAATGTGAGTTCTGGCTTGATGAAGTTCTTTATCTTGGTCACATCATCTCCGCCAAGGGCATTGCTGTTAATCCCGAGAAGGTGTCTTCAATTGTGAATTGGGAACCTCCTCAGAATGTCAAGCAGCTTCGCAGTTTTCTCGGTCTTGCAAGCTATTGCCGAAGATTCGTTGAGAACTTCACTAAGATTGCAAAGCCTCTTTCCAACCTCATCCAGAAGCATGTCAAGTATGTCTGGACGCCTGAGTGTGAAGTTGCTTTCAACACCCTCAAACAGAAGCTAGTCACAGCTCCTGTTTTGACTCCTCCTGATGAATCCAAGCCATTCGAAGTTTTCTGCGATGCTTCTCTTCAAGGTCTCGGTGCTGTGTTAATGCAAGAGAAGAAAGTTGTGGCCTATACCTCTCGTTAGTTGAAGCCCAACGAAAAGAACTACCCCACTCATGATCTTGAGTTGGCGGCAGTTGTCCACGCATTAATAACATGGAGACATCTCTTGTTGGGAAGGCAAGTGGACATTTTCACCGATCACAAGAGCCTCAAGTATATCTTCACTCAACCCAACCTCAACCTCAGGCAAACTCGATGGGTCGAAATGATTCAAGAGTACAATCCAAGTATTGAATATACTCCTGGCAAGGCCAATGTGATTGCAGATGCTCTGAGCAAAAAGGCTTATTGCAACAACTTAATTCTCAAGCCCTTCCAACCGGATCTTTGTGAAGCTTTCCGCAAGCTGAATCTTCAAGTTGTTCCTCAAGGATTTCTTGCCAACCTCATAGTCTCTCCTACTTTGGAAGATCAAATTCGTGAGGCACAACTCCTGGATACCATGGTGAAGAAGGTCAAACGTGGTATTGGCAAGGGCATTCCCAAATACAAGTGCTATCGCTTGGTTGACAAAGATACTCTTTTCTTCGAGGATCGAATTGTGGTTCCCAAAGGTGATCTGAGAAAAGTCATCATGAATGAGGCACACAATTCCCTCCTATCCATTCATCCTGGAAGTACGAAGATGTACCATGACCTCAAGCAGTCGTATTGGTGGACTCGAATGAAGCGAGAAATTGCTCAATTCGTGAATGAATGTGATGTCTGCAGAAGGGTGAAAGCAGAACACCAAAGACCAGCTGGTCTCCTCCAACCTCTTGCTATTCCAGAATGGAAATTTGATCATATCGAGATGGACTTCGTGACTGGATTTCCTAAGTCCAAGCATGGAAATGATGCTATCTTCGTTGTCATTGACAAGCTTACTAAAGTGGCTCATTTCCTTCCTATCAAAGAATCTATCACAGCAGCTCACCGGCGAGCTATACACCTCGAATTGTCTCCTTGCACGGCATTCCACAATTGATTTCTTCTGACCGTGGAAGCATCTTCACTTCTAAGTTCGGGACTCCTTCGAAGGCCATGGGCACCAACATTCGTTTCAAAGACAGCTTTCCATCCTCAAACAAGTGGCCAAGTCGAGCGAGTCAATCAAATCCTTGAAGACATGCTCAGGGCTTGTGTTATCTCTTTCGGTATGAAGTGGGAAGATTCTCTTCCATATGTCGAGTTCTCCTACAACAACAGCTTCCAAGCGAGTTCGGGCAAGGCCCCATTCGAAATTCTCTATGGCAGAAAGTGCCGTACTCCTCTCAATTGGTCTGAGACAGGTGAACGCCAACTTCTTGGCAACAACTTGATCACAAAAGCCGAAGAAATGTGCAAAGTCATTCGTGAGAATCTCAAGGCCGCGCAATTGCGCCAGAAGAGTTAATATGATAGCAAGCACCGTGACTTGGCTTTTGAAATCGGAGACCATGTCTACCTCCGCGTCTCTCCAATGAAAGGCACTCATCGCTTTGGTATCAAAGGGAAGCTTGCCCCTAGATACGTGGGTCCTTTCAAGATCATTGGCAAAAGAGGCGATCTCGCCTATCAACTCGAGCTTCCATCCAACTTTGCAAACGTGCACGATGTGTTTCACGTGTCACAGCTTCGCAAGTGCTTCAAGACTCCTGAGCGCACTATCAACTTTGAAGAGATTGACCTCCAAGAAGATCTCTCTTATCATGAGCACCCCGTTGCTATTCTTGAAGAAACCGAGCGCAAGACTCGCAACAAGTCAATCAAATTCCTGAAAGTGAAGTGGTCACATCATTCCGACCGAGAAGCCACCTGGGAGCGCGAGGATCACCTCCGTTCCGAATATCCAGAGTTCTTTCAGTCCTAGATCTCGGGACGAGATCCTCTTGTAGTGGTGGAGTGTTGTAACACCCCGGATGTAGCTTTCCATATTTGTAACTCCAACTCTTGCCATTTTCGGCCATGTGCTATGATATTCCCTCCGTGGTTGGGTTTTGTCTTTTGTTTTGCATTTTGTTCATGTCATGCATCTCATATCATGTCATCATGTGCATCTCATTTGCATACGTGTTCGTCTCATGGATCCGAGCATTTCCCCGTTGTCCGTTTTGCATTCCGACACTCCCACGTGCACCGGCGCACCCCTCTTGTCTCTTTTCGTGTGCGGGTTTTAAAACGTTCTCGGAATGGGACGAGGCTTGCCAAATGGCCTTGGTACACCACCGGTAGACCACTTGTCAAGTTTCGAGCCATTTGGAGGTCGTTTGATACTACAACGGTTAACCGGGTAACCGCATAGGCCTCTTTTGGGTTGCAGCCCAACACCCCTCCAAAACAGCCCAATGACCCATCTAAGATACTTCCATGCTCTTCGTCGTCGGATCACGATCGTGTGGGTGAAAACCGCACTCCATTTGGAGCCTCCTAGCTCCCTCTACCTATAAAAACACCTCCCCCTCCGAAATTTTCGGGCAAACCCTAGCCCCGGTCCTCTCCCCGCCGCCGGACACATCCGGACGGAGCCGGACGTGTCCGCGCCGCCGCCGCCCGGCGAACCAGGGTGCGACACGTGGCACCCGCCACACCATACCGCCCGCCCGCCGAGCCAGCAGCTGGCCCATGCCCGCGTCAGCCTCGGCCCGCTCCGCGCTGAGTCACCGCCGTCGCCCGCCTCCCATTGCCGGCCTCCGCCGTCGCCCGTGTCCCCACCGGCGATGTCCTCCGCCTCCGCTGGCCCGCCGCGCGCATCGTCCGTTCTGACCGCCGACCCGCTTCCCGCGCCGCCCAGCGCCGGTCTCCGCCGGATCCGGTCGGCCTCGCCCCCGTCCTCCTCCGGCCGTCCTCTCCGGCGAATCCCCGGCCGCCTCGACGTCCGAGCCAGATCCGATCTGGACCTAGGGTTGACTTTCTTCCTCCCCCGAAATCCCCCAAGTCTTTTCTGCCAGTAATTTTGTTGCATGTTCATTGCACCACAACTTTGCACTCGTGGCCCGGTTTTGAGCGTGTAGCATACCGAATTGTTCGTCTTCAAGAGTACATCATTTCATCTCATAGCATCATTTTCGTTTGAGCTCATCTGGATGCTCGAAATGCTGTTGGAAGAGGGCTATATAATGTTAGTTTCTGTTTCATAACAGAACATGCAGTTTTGTCATTTTTGCCATGATTGATGTGTGCATCTTATGAACTTGAGCCCTACATATGTTTTGAACTATGCCATGCCAGCTTTACAGGGGTGTATGCCATGTATTTTTGTGATCCATGTGGTGACTAGCACAAGCATGCAAACTAGGCCTCGTGATGTTGCTGATTTTAGTCCCTGTTCTGCTGTTATTTTATGCCATGTAAACTTGATGCTACAGAGAGATCCATGCATATTTTGAGATACTTCAGTAAGGATGTCTTGAACATATGGTTATGCTCTATCCATTCATGCCCCTGTTTGCAATTATGGAGTAGTCTAGCATGTCATTTTCGTGCTCTACTTTTGCTTCAAAATGTTTCCTGGCAGATTGTTTACATGATATTCAATTTTTACAAGGTTGTTGTAGTTGATCCGTGTATGTTATATTGTTGTTCTTGCCATGTATAGCTTCTATGCCATGTCTTATTGATGGATGTATGCTTAGTTTATCATGAAATGCTCTATAGTGAGTGCATCGAGCTCACGAACATGCCTACTTGTTATCTGTTTTTGCCATGTCCAGTTTTCTGCTAAGTCTGAGATCTGTAACGAAACTTGCTATGTTTATATGGGTGCCATCATATCCTCTGGTCCTTTTTGGCTTATGGTCAGTAAGGGACTTTTGATCTATGATTTGAGTAGATTCCCGCCATGTCTTGTTTTGCTATTATAAGTTCCTGTAGATTGTTGATAACTTGCTCTGAACATTGCTTCGTGATGCTGTTTATGCCATGCCCAACCTAATATTTTTTTGCACTTTCACCATGCTTGTTTGAACCTGTTATGATCTGATTTAGCCGTAGCTCAGTGTTCCTCTTTTGCTAAGCATCTCCTGTAGATCACTGCCATATGCTTTGTTTGTATATTGGGATGCTTTAGCATAGTTTCTTGTTGCATGCTAAGTAGCATCGTGTTGTTAATCACAGATTTGTGCCATTATTGTTTTGCTTGCCATTTGCAAACCGTGCATCCGTTTCCGGTGATCTTCATATTGATTTCAACCGAAATCATCTCATCTTTACAGCGGCATACTTGGTTTGCCAAGTTGATGCCTTGTTCATCATTTCCCTTCCGGAGTACGCATATGCATTGCATATCACATCTCGCATATCATGTCATGTATTGCATCATATTGCTTGTGCATTGCTCCATGTTTGATTGTGGTTCCTTTGCTTGTGTTCTTGCTTTGGGTAGAGCCGGGAGACGAGTACGTGCATGAGGAACCTGTTGAGAACGCTTTCGAGGGTAAAGCCTTCGACAACTCTGAGAACTTTGCAGGCAAGATGACCATACCTTCGATATCACTTCTATCTTTGCTTTGCTAGTTGCTCGCTCTATCGTTATGTTACCTCTACCTGCCATTGTTTATCATGCCTCCCATATTGCCATGTCAAGCCTCTAACCATCCTGTCCTAGCAAACCGTTGTTTGGCTATGTCACCGCTTTTTGCTCAGCCCCTCTTATAGCGTTGCTAGTTGCAGGTGAAGATGAAGTTTGTTCCTTGTTGGAACATGGATATTTTGGGATATCACAATATCTCCTGTTTAATTAATGCACCTTATATACTTGGTAAAGGGTGGAAGGCTCGGCCTTATGCCTGGTGTTTTGTTCCACTCTTGCCACCCTAGTTTCTGTCATACCGGTGTTATGTTCCTTGATTTTGCGTTCCTTACGCGGTTGGGTGATTTATGGACCTCCTTGACAGTTCGCTTTGAATAAAACTCCTCCAGCAAGGCCCAACCTTGGTTTTACCATTTGCCACCTAAGCCTTTTTCCCTTGGTTTTCGCGAGCCCGAGGGTCATCTTTATTTACCCCCCCGGGGCGGTGTTCATTCAATGTTTGGTCCAACTGGCGATGTCCGGCGTCCCCTGGGCAACCAGGGTCTATACCAACCCGACGTCTTTCCCATCCGGTGTGCCCTGAGAACGAGATACGTGCGACTCCTATCGGGATTTGTCGGCACATCGGGCGGCTTTGCTAGTCTTGTTTTACCATTGTCGAAATGTCATGCGAACCAGGATTCCGAGACTGATCGGGTCTTCCCGGGAGAAGGTTTATCCTTCGTTGACCGTGAGAGCTTATGATGGGCTAAGTTGGAACACCCCTGCAGGGTATTATCTTTCGAAATCCGTGCCCACGGTTATGAGGCAGATGGGAATTTGTTAATGTCCGGTTGTAGATAATTTGACACTTGACTTCATTAAAATGCATCAACCGTGTGTGTTGACGTGATCGTCTCTTCTCGGCGGAGTCTGGGAAGTGAACACGATTTGGGTTATGTTTGACCGTAAGTAGTTTCAGGATCACTTCTTGATCGCTTCTAGCTTCTCGACCAATGTGTTGCTTCTCTTCTCGCTCTCACTTGCGTATGTTAGCCACCTTATATGCTTAGTGCTTGCTGCAGCTCCACCATATTACCCCTTTCCTACCTATAAGCTTAAATAGTCTTGATCTCGCGGGTGTGAGATTGCTGAGTCCCCGTGACTCACATATTCTACCAAAACAGTTGCAGGTGCCAACGATGCCAGTGCAGATGAGGCAACCGAGCTCAAGTGGGAGTTCGACGAGGAATGTGGCCGTTACTATGTTTCATTTCCAAACGATCAGTAGTGGAGCCCAGTTGGGACGATCGGGGATCTGTGTAGCATTTGGGGTAGTCTTCTTTTATTTTGGTTCCGTAGTTGGACCTTGAGTGTAACCTGGATGATGGATGTTTATTTATGTATTGTGTGAAGTGGCGCCTGTAAGCCAACTATGTATCTCTTTCCCTTATGTATTACATGGGTTGTGTGAAGATTACCTCACTTGCGACATTGCTTTCAATGCGGTTATGCCTCTAAGTCGTGCTTCGACACGTGGGAGATATAGCCGCATCGAGGGCGTTACAATAGACTCCTGCAAAATATTAGTCTCTTCTTGGACAGCGGAGACTTTCTCAATAAATGCATCAATATTGTAATTGTATTCATAATTTTTATAGCAATATCTAAGTATAGCAAAATTTTCAAGTCTGTAAACTGAATCATCAAAATCTTCAAACTCTTTAAACATAGATTCAATCTCATAAGCACCCATAAAAGCACGAATACTTCTATTTGTTCCACATCATAGTAATCATATATACCATTAGCATAATAAGCTAAGGTTTTATTATCATTGAATTTGCATGAAAAGGGAAGGTGGAGCCTTCATCCTAGAGCAACAAGTATAATCATATCTCAAGCATAGTTGATGAGCATACCAATGCAACATATGAATTTGATCCCATAATAATTTCCCTTTTTGTGTCAAGCGATAATCCCTAAAGTATTCACGTTGATCCAACGTGTCTCCCATAACATAATTGAATGGGGTTTTCTCAGGATGATCAAAGTAGTACATAATTTCTTTCACATAATGAGCATCGAGGGTTTTAGGAGGTTCCCCATCTCCATGAGCAGCAAGTACACCTAATGTTTTTGGTATTTCGTGTTCCATATCCATAACTAAAGAGAGAAAACAACTAAGAACAGCAAATAAAAATTACTTAGTGATAGAGAAAACAAGCACACACGAGAATATTCACCCCACGCTATGACTCCCCGGCAACGGCGCCAGAAAAAGGTCTTGATAACCCACAAGTGAAGGGGATAATTGTAGCCTCTTTCGATAAGTAAGAGTGTCGAACCCAACAAGGAGCTAAACGTAGAAAAATATTCTCTCAAGCCCTATCTGTCACTGATACGACTCTATGCACGCTTAGTGTTCGCTTTACCTAGAACAAGTATGAAACTAGAAGTACTTTGTAGGTTTTGTTGGATAGGTTTGCAAGAATATAAAGAGCACGTAAATATAAATTAGGGGCTATTTAGATAAAGAGACAATAAAGTAAATATAGCGAGTGTGGAAAAGTGGTGGTAGGAGTTGTGAAATTGTCCCTAAGCAATTGACTACTTTTCTAGACCGATAGCAAGTTTTATGTGGGAGAGGCATAAGCTAACATACTTTCTCTTCTTGGATCATATGCACTTATGATTTGAACTCTAGAAAGCATCCGCAACTACTAAAGATTCATTAAGGTAAAACCCGACCATAGCATTAAAGCATCAAGTCCCCTTTATCCCATACGCCACAATCCCCTTACTCGGGTTTAAGCTTCTGTCACTCTAGCAACCCACTATAAGCGAATCATGAACGTATTACAACACCCTTCAGCGGGAATCCCTCATACTTGCGCGACACGGAGTGCACAATAGGACAACAACATAACCACAAGCAAATTAAACTAATCATAGCAATTCATAATCACCGATAGGACAACGAAAATCTACTCAGACATCATAGGATGGCAACACATCATTGGATAATAATATGAAGCATAAAGCACCATGTTCAAGTAGAGGGTACAGAGGGTTGCGGGAGAGTGGACCGCTGGATATAGGTGGGGGAAGGTGATGGAGGTGTTGGTGAAGATGGCGGAGGTGTTGGTGAAGATCGCGGTGATGATGATGGCCCCCGGCGGCGTTCCGGCGCCACCGAAAGCAAGGGGGAGAGAGCCCCCCTTCTTCTTCTTCTTCCTTGACCTTCTCCCTAGATGGGAGAAGGGTTTCCCCTCTAGTCCTTGGCTCCCATGGCATGGGAGGGGCGAGATCCCCTCCGAGATTGGATCTGTCTCTCTGTCTCTGTCTGTTTCTGCGTTCCCAGATTCTGCCCTTCCACCGTTTCTTTTATATCCGGAGATCCGTAACCCCGATTGGGGTGAATCTTTCACCCAGTTTTTTCTCATAAAATTAGCTTTCTTGCGGCAAAAGAAGAGCATCAACCGCCTTACGGGGTGCCCACCAGGGCCTGGGGCGCGCCTGCCTTCCTGGGGCACGCCCCCTGCCTCGTGGCTCCCTCGGGTACCGTTCGCGTTGGTTTTTCTTCCCAAAAATCACAAATATTCCAAAATAATTCTCCGTCTGTTTTTATCCATTTGGACTCCGTTTGATATGGGGTTTCTGTGAAACATAAAACATGCAACAAACAAGAACTGTCACTGGGCACTGGAACAATATGTTAGTCCCAAAAATAGTAAAAAAAGTTGCCAAAAGTATATGAAAGTTGAATAATATTGGCATGGAATAATAAAAAATTATAGATACGACGGAGACGTAACAAGAAGCTATTCCAACTAGTAGTGTTGATCATAACACCTCTATTAAGATGCTTAAAGAAGTTATTTTTCCAAGGTTTGTAGTCCCTAGATACTTAATGACTGATGGTGGTTCACATTTTATTCATGGTGCTTTCCGTAAAATGTTTGCTAAGTATGATGTTCATCATAGAATTGCATCTCCATATCACAAACAGTCTAGTGGTCAAGTAGAATTGAGTAACAGAGAGCTTAAATTAATTTTGCAAAAGACTGTCAATAGATCTGGAAATAATTGGTCCAAGAAACTTGATGATGCATTATGGGCTTATAGAACTGCATATAAGAATCATATGGGTATGTCTCCGCATAAAATGGTTTATGGAAAAGCATGTCACTTACCTCTCGAACTAGAACATAAGGCATATTGGGCCATTAAAGAGCTCAATTATGATTTCAAACTTGCCGGCGAGAAGAGGTTTTTTGACATTAGCTCACTTGATGAATGGAGAACCCAGGCCTACGAGAATGCCAAATTGTTTAAAGAAAAAGTTAAAAGATGGCATGACAAAAGGATACAAAAGTGTGAGTTTAATGTAGGTGATTATGTGTTACTATTCAACTCTCATTTAAGATTTTTTGCAGGAAAACTTCTCTCTAAATAAGAAGGCCCTTACCTTATCGTGGAGGTCTATCGTTCCGGTGCATGAAAATCAACAACTTCGAAGGCACAAATCTGAAGGTGGTGAACGGTCAAAGAATCAAACATTATATCTCAGGTAATCCTATAAATGTTGAAACTAATGTTATTGAAACCGTAACCCCGGAGGAATACATAAGAGACAATTTCCAGAACGTTTCAGACTCCGAAATGGAATAGGTATGTGGTACGGTAAGTAAACCGACTCCAAAACAGTTCTAATAGCAATTTTCCTCTATTTTGGAATATTTAAGAAAATAGGAAAGTAAGAAGTAGTCCGGGAAGGACACGAGGCATCCACGAGGGTGGAGGGCGCGCCCCCTGCCTCGTGGGCACCTCGTGCGCTCTCCGGACTCCGTTTTCTTGCACGATACTTCATTTGGTCGGTAAAAATTCATTATATAATCTCCCGAAGGTTTTGACCACCGTATCACGCAAATATCCTATGTCTTTGTTTTGAGCTATTTCTATTGTAGATTTAGAGCAAGATGTCTTCTCAAGAGTCAGTCGGGGAGAGTCGGGTGTCTCACCCAACGCCAGGGCCAGGAGCGAACAGCAATGCTTATCACTTTGGGCCATCACGGAGGACGAGATGGAGGCCGATCTGAAAAGGATAGATGCCATCGAGGAGGATCAAGAAGTTACCTCTCGTTACCAAGCCGGATTCATGATGGGGGAACTACAGAGTTCAGCCATTCCAAACCCGGTCATCCCTTCCAATGTTAAATTTCTTTCTTATGAAAATATGAAAAAGAGTGTCACTTGTTCTCCAGCAGCTATGCAACATCCTTGGGTGAAAGGAGCTTTAGCCGGCACGGGCAAGCTCTGCAAGGAAAATATGGACCTCAAGCAACAAGTCAATAAGCTTGAGGAGGAGAATCGTATCCTGAGGGGCATCATCACCAAGAAGATCACACCACCAACTCCGAAGAAGGAGACATAATCACATGGGTATGGGCACTCCCCTTGGCAACTGCCAAGATTGGGGGAGCTGCCCCGGTATCGTATCACCATCACACTCCTATCTTTACCGTTTTACTTAGTTTAATCCTTCTGGTAATATCTTGATCTAGTAGATAAAGTTTTGGTATGATTTAGTTTTGAGTTTTGCTTTATGATCCCTCTATGTAATCGAGTTTGTGAGCTATATATAATAAAGATTAGTGTTGAGTCAAGGGCTTTGCTTTCCTGCTATGATCTTGAGGGAATAAATAAAAGAAAGAATAAAAAGAAATCAAGAGATCATATTGATCTTATGGACAGTAATGACTTCACATATAAAGAGTATGATGATTAAAAGTTGTTGAGAGTTGACAAACATAGTTTTGGTCATCGTTGCAGTTAATAGGAAGTAATAAAGAAAGAGAGGTTTTCACATATAAATATACTATCTTGGACATCTTTTATGATTGTGAGCACTCATTAAAGTATGACATGCTAAAGAGTTGATGTTGGACAAGGAAGACAATGTAATGGGTTATGTTTTCTCACATCTCAGTTAAAGTATATTGTCATGGATCATTCAAACATGTTGAGCCTGCCTTTCCCCCTCATGCTAGCTAAATTCCTTGCACCAAGTAGAGATACTACTTGTGCTTCCAAATATCCTTAAACCCAGTTTTGCCATGAGAGTCCACCATATCTACCTATGGATTGAGTAAGATCCTTCAAGTAAGTTGTCATGTTGCATGCAATAAAAATTGCTCTCCAAATATGCATGACTTATTAGTGTGGAGAAAATAAGCTTTATACAATCTTGTAATATGGAAGTAATAAAAGCGATGGACTGAATAATAAAGGTCCGTATCACAAGTGGCAACATAAAGTGACGTTCTTTAGCATTAAGATTTCGTGCATCCAACCAAAAGGCACATGACAACCTCTGCTTCCCTCTGCGAAGGGCCTATCTTTTACATTATGCAAGAGTCAAGGTGATTTTTCACCTTTCCTTTTTATATTTTATCCTTTGGCAAGCACCTCGTGTTGGAAAGATCCTAATATATATATCCAATTGGATGTAAGTTAGCATGAACCATTATTGTTCACATTACCCTTGAGGTAAAAGGTTGGGAGGCAACACTATAAGCCCATATCTTTCTCTGTGTCCGATTAAAACTCCCATATCTTTCACTGTGTCCGATTAAAACTCCATAACCATAAGTATTGCATGAGTGTTAGCAATTGTGAAAGATTAAATGATAGTTGAGTATGTCGACTTGCTGAAAAGCTCTTATATTGACTCTTTCCGATGTTATGATAAATTGCAATTGCTTCAATGACCGAGATCATAGTTTGTTAGTTCTCAATGAAGTTTCTGAATCATACTTGACATTGTGAATAGATTGTTACTTGAGCATACGAAATCATATGACAAAATATATACATGTTGTTGTTATAAGAATGATCATGATACCCTCATGTCCGTATTTTATTTTATCGACACCTCTATCTCTAAACATGTGGACATATTTTTCGATATCGGCTTCCGCTTGAGGACAAGCTAGGTCTAAGCTTGGGGGAGTTGATACATCCATTTTGCATCATGCTTTTATATCGATATTTATTGTATTATGGGCTGTTCTTATATGTTATGTCCCAATACTTATGGCTATTCTCTCTTATTTTACAAGGTTTACATAAATAGGGAGAATGCCGGCAGCTGGGATTCTGGGTTGGAAAAGGAGCAAATATTGGAGACCTATCCTGCACAGCTCCAAAAGTCTTGAAACTCCACGAAAGTCAATTTTGGAATTAATGATAAATATTGAGCGAAAGAAGTACCAGAGGGGGCCCACACCCTGGCCACGAGGGTGGGGGGCGCGCCCTATCCCCCTGGGCGCACCCCCTGCCTCGTGGGCCACCTAGCAGCCCTCCGGTGCCCATCTTCTGCTATATGAAATCTTTTACCCTGGAAAAAACATAAGCAAGCTTTCGGGACGAAACCCCGCCGCCGCAAGGCGAAACCTTGGCGGAACCAATCTAGTGCTCCGGCGGAGGTATTCTGCCAGGGAAACTTCCCTCCGGGAGGGGGAAATCATCACCATCGTCATCACCAACGATCCTCTCATTGGGAGGGGGTCAATCTCCATCAACATCTTCACCAACACCATCTCCTCTCAAACCCTAGTTCATCTCTTGTATCCAATCTTTGTACCAAAACCTCAGATTGGTACCTGTGGGTTGCTATTAGTGTTGATTACTCCTTGTAGTTGTGCTAGTTGGTTTATTTGGTGGAAGATCATATGTTCAGATCCTTAATGCATATAATACCCCTCTAATTATGAACATGAATATGCTTTGTGAGTAGTTACGTTTGTTCCTGAGGACATGGGTGAAGTCTTGCTATTAGTAGTCATGTGAATTTGGTATTCGTTCGATATTTTGATGAGATGTATGTTGTCTCTCCTCTAGTGGTGTTATGTGAACGTCGACTACATGACACTTCACCATTGTTTGGGCCTAGAGGAAGGCATTGGGAAGTAATACATAGATGATGGGTTGCTAGAGTGACAGAAGCTTAAACCCTAGTTTATAAGTTGCTTCGTAAGGGACTGATTTGGATCCATATGTTTCATGCAATGGTTAGGTTTACCTTAATACTTCTTTCGTAGTTGCGGATGCTTGCAATAGGGGTTAATCATAAGTGGGATGCTTGTCCAAGAAAGGGCAGTACCCAAGCACCGGTCCACCCACATATCAAATTATCAAAGTAACGAACCCGAATCATATGAGCGTGATGAAAACTAGCTTGACGATAATTCCCATGTGTCCTCGGGAGCGCTTTTCTCATTATAAGAACTTGTACAGGCTTGTACTTCACTACAAAAAGGATTGGGCCACCTTGCTGCACCTTATTTACTTTTATTTCTTGTTATCCATTACAAATTATCTTATCACAAAACTACCTGTTACCTGCAATTTCAGTGCTTGCAGAGAATACCTTATTGAAAACCGCTTGTCATTTGCTTCTGCTCCTCGTTGGGTTTGACACTCTTACTTATCGAAAGGACTATGATAGATCCCCTACACTTGTGGGTCATCACACATGTCTAAGGCTAGGAAACTTAACCATCTTTGATTAACGAGCTAGTCTAGTACAGGCTTACTAGGGACACTGTGTTTTGTCTATGTATCCACACATGTATCAAGTTTCCGGTTAATACAATTCTAGCATGAATAATAAACATTTTTCATGATATAAGAAATATAAATAATAACTTTATTATTGCCTCTAGGACATATTTCCTTCAGTCTCCCACTTGTACCAGAGTCAATAATCTAGATTACATTGTAATGATTCTAACCCCCATGGAGTCTTGGTGCTGATCATGTTTTGCTCGTGGAAGAAGCTTTGTCAACGGGTCTGCCACATTCATATCCGTATGTATTTTGCAAATCTCTATGTCTCCCTCCTTGACTTGATCACGGATGGAGTTGTAGCGTCTCTTGATGTGTTTGGTTCTTTTGTGAAATCTGGATTCCTTCATCAAGGCAATTGCTCCAGTATTGTCACAAAATATTTTCATTGGACCCGATGCACTAGGTATCACACCTAGATTGGATATGAACTCCTTCATCCAGACTCCTTCATGTGGTGCTTCCGAAGCATCTATGTACTCCACTTCACACGTAGATCCCGCCACGATGCTTTGCTTGGAACTGCACCAATTGACAGCTCCACCATTCAATATAAATACGTATTCGGTTTGTGACTTAGAGTCATCTGATTCAGTGTCAAAGCTAGCATCGTCGTAACCATTTACGACGAGCTCTTTGTCACCTCCATAAACGAGAAACATATCCTCAGTACTTTTCAGGTACTTCAGGATGTTCTTGACCGCTGTCCAGTGATCCACTCCTGGATTACTTTGGTACCTCCCTGCTAGACTTATAGCAAGGCACACATCAGGTCTGGTATACAACATAGCATACATGATAGATCCTATGGCTGAGGCATAGGGAATGACTTTCATTTTCTCCCTATCTTCTGCAGTGGTCAGGCATTGACTCAACTTCACACCTTGTAACATAGGCAAGAACCCTTTCTTTGACTGATCCATTTTGAACTTCTTCAAAACTTTATCAAGGTATGTGCTTTGTGAAAGTCCAATTAAGTGTCTTGATCTATCTCTATAGATCTTGATGCCCAATATATAAGCAGCTTCCCCGAGGTCTTTCACTGAAAAACTCTTATTCAAGTATCCTTTTATGTTATCTAGAAATTCTATATCATTTCCAATCAACAATATGTCAGCCACACATAATATTAGATATGCTACAGAGCTCCCACTCACTTTCTTGTAAAATAGGCTTCTCCAAAAGTCTGTATAAAACCATATGCTTTAATCACACTATCAAAGCGTTTATTCCAACTACGAGAGGCTTGCACCAGTCCATAAATGGATCGCTGGAGCTTGCACACTTTGTTAGCATCCTTTGGATCGACAAAACCTTTTGGTTGCATCATATACAATTCTTCTTCCAGAAATCCATTCAGGAATGCAATTTTAACATCCATTTGCCAAATTTCATAATCATAAAATGCGGCAATTGCTAACATGATTCGGACAGACTTAAGCATCGCTACGGGTGAGAAAGTCTCATCGTAGTCAACCCCTTGAACTTGTCGAAAACCTTTCGCAACAAGTCGAGCTTTGTAGACAGTAACATTACCATCAGTGTCAGTCTTCTTCTTAAAGATCCATTTATTCTCGATGGCTTGCCGATCATCGGGCAAGTGAACCAAAGTCCACACTTTGTTCTCATACATGGATCCCATCTCGGATTTCATGGCCTCAAGCCATTTTGCAGAATCTTGGCTCATCATTGCTTCCTCATAGTTCGTAGGTTCGCCATGGTCAAGTAACATGACCTCCAGAATAGGATTACCATACCACTCTGGTGTGGATCTTACTCTGGTTGACCTACCAGGTTCTGTAGTAACTTGATCTAAAGTTTCATGATCAACATCATTAGCTTCCTCACTTATTGGTGTAGTCGTCACAGGAACCGGTTTCTGTGATGAGCTATTTTCAAATAAAGGAGCAGGTACAGTTACCTCATCAAGTTCTACTTTCCTCCCACTCACTTCATTCGACTGAAACTCCTTCTCTAGAAAGGATCCATTCTTAGCAACAAAGATCTTGCCTTCGGATTCGTGATAGAAGGTGTACCCAACAGTTTCTTTTGGGTATCCTATGAAGACACACTTCTTTGATTTGGGTTCGAGGTTATCAGGCTGAAGCTTTTTCACATAAGCATTGCAACCCCAAACTTTAAGAAACGACAGCTTAGGTTTCTTGCCAAACCACAGTTCATACGGTGTCGTCTCAATGGATTTAGACGGTTCCCTTTTTAACGCGAATGCAGCTATCTCTAATGCATAACTCCAAAATGATAGTGCTAAATCGGTAAGAGACATCATAGATCGCACCATATCTAATAAAGTACGGTTACAATGTTCGGACACACCATTACGCTATGGTGTTCCAGGTGGCGTGAGTTGTGAAACTATTCCACATTGTTTTAAATGAAGGCCAGACTCGTAACTCAAATATTCGCCTCCGCGATCAGATCGTAGAAACTTTATTTTCTTGTTACGATGATTCTCCACTCCACTCTGAAATTCTTTGAACTTTTCAAATGTTCAGACTTGTGTTTCATTAGGTAGATATACCCATATCTGCTCAAATCAGTTGTGAAGGTTAGAAAATAATGATACGCGCCGTGAACCTCAACACTCATTGGACTGCATACATCGGTATGTATTATTTCCAATAGGTCGGTGGCTCGCTCCATTGTTCCGAAGAACGGAGTTTTAGTCATCTTGCCCATGAGGCATGGTTGCAAGCATCAAATGATTCATAATCAAGTGATTCCAAAAGTCCATCCGCATGGAGTTTCTTCATACGCTTTATGCCAATATGACTTAAATGGCAGTGCCACAAATATGTTGCACTATCATTATCAACTTTGCATCTTTTGGCATCAATATTATGAATATGTGTATCACCACGATCGAGGGTGCATGACCATAAAAGATATTACTCATATAAATAGAACAACCATTATTCTCTGATTTAAATGAATAACCATCTCGCATCAAACAAGATCCAGATATAATGTTCATGCTCAATGCTGGCACCAAATAACAATTATTCAGGTCTAAAACTAATCCCGAAGGTAGATGTAGAGGTAGCGTGCCGACGACGATCACATCGACCTTGGAACTATTCTCGATCCACATCATCACCCTCGTCCTTAGCCAATCTTCATTTAATCCGTAGCCCCTATTTTGAGTTGCAAATATGAGCAACTGAACCAGTATCAAATACCCACGCGCTACTACGAGCATTAGTAAGGTACACATCAATAACATGTATATCAAATATACCTTTGTTCACTTTGCCATCCTTCTTATCCGCCAAATACTTGGGGCAGTTCCGCTTCCAGTGACCAGTCCCTTTGCAGTAGAAGCACTCAGTTTCAGCCTTGGGTCCAGACTTGGGCTTCTTCCCGGGAGTGAAAACTTGTTCGCCATTCTTCTTGAAGTTCCCCTTCTTTCCCTTGCCCTTTTTCTTGAAACTAGTGGTCTTGTTAACCATCAACACTTGCTGCTCTTTCTTGATTTCTACCTCCGCAGCTTTGAGCATAGCGAAGAGCTTGGGAATTGTCTTATCCATCCCTTGCATATTATAGTTCATCACGAAGCCTTTATAGCTTGGTGGCAGTGATTGAAGAATTCTATCAATGACACTATCATCTGGAAGATTAACTCCTAGCTGAGTCAAGTGGTTATGACACCCACACATTCTGAGTATTTGTTCACTGACAGAACTGTTCTCCTCCATCTTTCAGCTATAGAACTTGTTGGAGACTTCATATCTCTCAACTCGGGCATTTTCTTGAAATATTAACTTCAACTCCTGGAACATCTCATATGGTCCATGACGTTCAAAACATCTTTGAAGTCCCGATTCTAAGCCGTAGAGCATGGCACACTGAACTATAGAGTAGTCATCAGACTGCGTCTACCAGATGTTCAAAGCGTCTACATTAGCGGGAGGGGGCTTGTCACCTAGTGGTGCATCACACTACTAGGGAAAAGCCTAGCAGCAGCGCAGGTTTTGGGCCTATTAGTAGCGTGGGGGCCGACGCTACTAATAAGGCGCTACAGCTAACGTATAGCAGTAGCGCGGGTGCCACCCGTGCTACTACCACATCCGTTAGTAGTAGCGTGGGTAAAAACCCCCGCTACTACTAATCTCTAATCTCTGATTATTTTTTTGAATTTTTTTTCGATTTTTTCCCCTAATTTTCAAATTTCTGAATTATTTTAACCTCAAATCTCTAATCACCCCTCATCGCTGCTCAATTTATCTCTAATCTCTAATCACCCCTCATCATTCCAAATCATCTAACTTCTCGAACGGTCACCCATCCTCTCACTACTCCAGCCTGAGCATGCTTAACTTCCGGGTTCTATTCTCCCTCGTTTCCAAGTCTACACTTGTTGTTTTCCTGACAATAGTAAGATGTCAATCCTATTAACCTCAGGAATTTAGCTTGAGCATGAAGTCACACATTTCACTGTTTGAGTTTGAAACTATTGTTCTAAAAAATTAGTAACACTAATATTTCTTGAATAATTGGTTTGACCATTGTTTGACCATAGTTTGACCATAGTTTGACCAGATTTGACCAAAATTCAAAAAAACTGAAATAATTATTTTGTAACACTAATATTCTTGAATAATTAGTTTGACCATAGTTTGACCAGATTTAACAAAAATTAAAAAAACTGAAATATCATGAATTTTTTTGCCTCCAGATCTTAAAAGCCCCCTAACTTTTTTTTTGTTAGGTTTTTGAGGATTTTGAAAATGTTTAACGGGGTTAGTATGCAAAAGTTATGCCCATTTTTACAAATTCTCGAGAGATTTTGCAAATGAAGTCGAAATTCATATTTGCAAATTTTCCCAACAACTAGACCACATATCACATGGGAAACTTATTTTCTTTTATTTTTTTTTGACATTTTCATCATTTTCTTTTATTTTTTTAAAACTGAAAAGGCAATCGGGGGGGGGGTGGGGGTAGACTTTGAAAAATTTGCAAACAGGCCATACCCCGCGCTACTACTATGGCAGATGATTAGTAGTAGCAAGGGGTAAAAAACCCCCGCTACTACTATCAACTTAGTAGTAGCGCGGGTTTATAACCATCGCTACTACTATGGCATGGTCCAAGGGCACGGTAGAGACCACTTAGTAGTAGTGAGGGTTAAAAACCAACGCTACTGCTATCAACTTAGTAGTAGCGAGGGTTAAAAACCCGCGCTACTACTATGGCATGTCCCGGGGGGCATGGTAGAGACCGCTTAGTAGTAGCGAGGGTTAAAAACCCGCGCTACTGCTATCAACTTAGTAGTAGCGAGGTTTAAAAACCTGAGCTACTAGTAAGTAGCAGTAGCGAGGGTTTTTAACCCTCGCTACTAGTAAGCGTCTGTGTATAAGCTTTTCCCTAGTAGTGTCAAGGACATAATTCTTCTGTGCAGCAATAAGGATAATCCTCAAGTTACGGACGCAGTCCGTGTAGTTGCTACCACCATCTTTCAACTTAGCTTTCCCTAGGAACACATTAAAATTCAAGGGAATGGTAGCATGGGCCATTGATCTACAACATAGATATGCAAAAACTATCAGGACTAAGTTCATGATAAATTAAGTTCAATTAATCATATTACTTAAGAACTCCCACTTAGATAGACATCCCTCGAGTCATCTAAATGATCGCGTGATCCACATCAACTAAACCATGTCCGATCATCACGTGAGATGGAGTAGTTTTCAATGGTGAACATCTCTATGTTGATCATATCTACTATATGATTCACGTTCGACCTTTCGGTCTCCAGTGTTTGGAGGCCATGTCTGTACATGCTAGGCTCGTCAAGTTTAACCCGAGTATTCCGCATGTGCAAAACTTTCTTGCACCCGTCGTATGCGAACATAGAGCTTATCACACGCGATCATCACGTGGTGTCTCAGCACGATGAACTGTCGCAACTATGCATACTCAGGGAGAACACTTATACCTTGAAATTTTAGTCAGGGATCATCCTATAATGCTACCACCGTACTAAGCAAAATAAGATGCATAAAAGATAAACATCACATGCAATCAAAATATGTGACATGATATGGCCATCATCATCTTGTGCCTTTGATCTCCATCTCCAAAGCACTGTCATGATTTCCATCATCACCGGCTTGACACCTTGATCTCCATCGTAGCGTCGTTGTTGTCTTGCAACTATTGCTTCTACAACTATCGCTAACGCATAGTGATAAAGTAAAGCAATTACATGGCATTTGCATTTCATACAATAAAGAGACAACCATAAGGCTCCTGCCAGTTGCCGACAACTTTTACAAAACATGATCATCTCATAGAATAACGTATATCATGACCATATCACATCACAACATGCCCTGCAAAGACAAGTTAGACGTCCTCTACTTTGTTGTGCAAGTTTTACGTGGCTGCTACGGGCTTCTAGTAAGAACCGTTCTTACCTACGCATCAAAACCACAACGGTGATTTATCAAGTTTGTTGGTTTAACCTTCAACAAGGACCGGCCGCAGTCAAATTTGATTCAACTAAAGTTGGAGAAACAGGCACCCGCCAGCCACCTTAATGCAAAAACTAGTTGCATGTCCGTTGGTGGAACCAGTCTCATGAACATTGTCATGTAAGGTTGGTCTGGGCCACTTCATCCAACAATACCTCCGAATCAATATAAGACATTGGTGGTAAGTAGTATGACGGTCACCACCCACAACTCTTTGTGTTGTACTCGTGCATATCATCTACGCATAGACCTGGCTCGGATGCCACTGTTGGGAAAGTAGCATGCAATTTCAAAAAAATTCCTACGCTCACGCAAGATATATCTAGGAGATGCATAGAAATGAGAGGGGGATAGTGTGTCCACGTAACCTCGTAGAACAAAAGCGGAAGCATTTGGCAACACGGTTGATGTAGTCGAACTTCTTCTAGTTCCGACCGATCAAGCACCGGACGTACGACACCTCCGAGTTCTGCACATGTTCAGCTCGATGACGTCCCTCGAACTCTTGATCCAACAAATTGTCGAGGGAGAGTTTCGTCAGCACAACGGCATGGTGACGGTGATGGTGAAGTGATCCCCTAAGCACTACGAGAATATGACCGGAGGTGTAAACTGTGGAGGGGGGTGCTGCACACGGCTAAGAATCAATATTGTGTGTTCTAGCGGCCCCCCCACATATATATTGGTGAGAGAGGGAGAGGGGCAGCAAGGGGCACCCAAGTAGGAGTAATCCTACTTGGGCGCCTCCTACAAGTCGGCCTCCCCTCCTTCCATAAGTGTCGAAGGGGGAAGGAAACTGAGGGGGGAGGGGAAGGAAAGGGGGAGGCCGAATCCTCCCCTTTCCTTTTCCCTTCCGTCCTTTCCTTTCCCCCTTATTTCGGCGTATAGGAGGAGCACCAGCCCCTTAGGGGCTGGTCTGTCCCTCTCTTGGCCCATTAGGCCCATATAGTTTGCCGGGGGTTGCCCGGAACCCCTTTCGGTGACCCGATACGTACCCGGTACCCCCGAAACACCTCCGGTGTCCAAATACTATCATCCTATATATGAATCTTTATCTCTCAACCATTTCAAGATTCCTCGTCATGTCCGTGATCTCATCCGGGACTCCAAACAACATTCGGTCACCAAATCACGTAACTCATATTATATAAAATCATCATCGAACGTTAAGCGTGCGGACCCTACGGGTTCGAGAACTATGTAGACATGACCGGGACACCTCTCTGGTCAATAACCAATAGCAGAACCTAGATGCTCATATTGGTTCCCACATATTCTACGAAGATCTTTATCGATTGTACCGTAATGTCAACATATGTTATTCCCTTTGTCATCGGTATGTTACTTGCCCGAGATTCGATCGTTGGTATTTCATACCTAGTTCTATCTTGTTACCGGCAAGTCTCTTTGCTCGTTCCGTAATGCATCATCCCGCAACTAACTCATTAGTCATGTTGCATGCAAGGCTTATCATGATGTGCATTACCGAGAGGGCCCAGAGATACCTCTCCAATACTCGGAGTGACAAATCCTATGCCAACCCAACAAACACCTTCGGAGATACCTGTAGAGCATCTTTATAATCACCCAGTTATGTTGTGACGTTTGATAGCGCACAAGGTATTCCTCCGGTATTCGCATAATCTCATAGTCGAAGGAATATGTATTTGGCATGAAGAAAGCAAAAGCAATAAAATTTAACGATCATTATGCTAAGCTAAAAGATGGGTCTTTTCCATCACATCATTCTCCTAATGATGTGATCCTGTTCATCAAATGACAACACATGTCTATGGCTAGGAAACTTAACCATCTTCGATTAACGAGCTAGTCTAGTAGAGGCTTACTAGGGACACTGTATTTTGTCTATGTATCCACACATGTATCAAGTTTCCGGTTAATACAATTCTAGCATGAACAATAAATATTTATCATGATATAAGGAAATTTAAATAAATTTATTATTGCCTCCAGGGCATATTTCCTTCATTCTGCATGTGCAAAACTGTCTTACACCCGTTGTATGTGAACGTAGAGTCTATCACACCCGATCATATCACAAGGTGTCTCAAAACGACAAACTGTAGCAATGGTGCATACTCAGGGAGAACACTTTTATCTTGAGATTAAGTGAAGGGATCATCTTATAATGCTACCGTCATTTTAAGCAAAATAAGATGCATAAAAGATAAACATCACATGCAATCAAAATATGTGACATGATATGGCCATCATCATCTCGTGCTTTTGATCTCCATCTCCAAAGCATCGTCATGATCTCCATCGTTGTGTCATGGTCGTCTCGCCAATTATTGCTTCTACAACTATTGCTAACGCATAGTGATAAAATAAAGCAATTACACGGCATTTGCACTCCATACAATAAAGAGACAACCATAAGGCTCCTGCTGTTTGCCGATAACTTTACAAAACATAACGTATATCACATCATGTCTTGACCATATCACATCACAACATGCCCTGCAAAAACAAGTTAGACGTCCTCTACTTTATTGTTGCAAGTTTTACGTGGCTGCTACGGGCTTCTAGCAAGAACCGTTCTTACCTACGGCAAAAACCACAACGGTGATTTATTAAGTTTGCTGTTTTAACCTTCTTCAAGGACTGGCCGCAGTAAAATTCGATTCAACTAAAGTAGGAGAAACAGACACCCGCCAGCCATCTTTATGTAAAACTAGTTGCATGTCAGTCGGTGGAACCAGTCTCATGTGCGTGGACATGTAAGGTTGGTCATGGCCGCTTCATCCCACAATACCGTTGCACCAAAATAAGACGTTGGTGGTAAGCAGTATGACTATCACTGCCCACAACTCTTTGTGTTCTACTCGTGCATATCATCTATGCATAGACCTCGCTCGGATGCCACTGTTGGGAACCGTTGCATGGAAAACAAAAAAACTTCTACGCACATGCAATGATCTATCCATGGAGATGCATAGCAATGAGGGGGGAGAGTATGTCTACGTACCCTCGTAGACCGTAAGCGGAAGCGTTTGAAAACGCGGTTGATGTAGTCAAAGTTCTTCGTGCTCCAACCGATCAAGTACCCAGCGCACGACACCTCCGCGTTCTGCACACATTCAGCTCGGGGACGTCCTTCGCCTTCTTGATCCAGCAAAACAGCAAGGTAGTAGACGAGTTCCGATAGCACGACGGTGTGGCGACAGTGATGGTGATGTGATCTCCGCAGGGCCTCACCTAAGCACTCTGAAAATATGACTGAGGGAGTAAACGGTGGACGGGGGCGCCGCACACAGCTAAGACAATGTTATTTCATTGTGTGGTGCCCCCTCCCCACATATATATAGGTGCGAGGGGAGAGGAGGCAGCCTAGGGCAGCCAGGGCACACCACAAGGGGCTGGCCGCCGGCCCTAGGGCTTCTACCCTCGTGCGCCCCCTTTCCTTGTATGAAGAAGGGGGAAGGAAAGAGGGGGGAGGGAAGGAAGGGGGAGTCCTACTCCACACTTTCCTTTCCCTCCCCTCTTTCCTTCTCCTCCTCATACGGCCGGCCTCTATAGGGGTGCACCAGCCCCTTGTGGGCTGGTGCTTTCCCTCTCTTGGCCCATAAGGCCCATATCTTTGTTGGGGGTGCCCGAAACTTCTTTCCGGTGACCCGATAAGTACCCGGTACCCTCCGAAACACTTCCGGTGTCCGAATACAATCGTCCTATATATCAATCTTTACCTCTCGACCATTTTGAGACTCCTCGTCATGTCTGTGATCTCGTCCGGGACTCCGACCAACATTCGGTCACCAAATCACATGACTCATATAACACTATATCGTCAATGAACGTTAAGCGTGCGGACCCTACGGGTTCGAGAACTATGTATACATGATCGAGACACCTCTCCGACCAATGACCAATAACGGAACCTAGATTCCCATACTGGCTCCTACATATTCTACGAAGATCTTTATCGGTCGAATCATTATGACAACATACATAATTCCCTTTGTCCATCGGTATGTTACTTGCCCCACATTCGATCGTCGGTATTTCTATACCTAGTTCAATCTCGTTGCCGGAAAGTCTCTTTACTCGTTCCGTAACACATCATCTCGTGACTAACTCCTTAGTCATTTTCTTGCAAGCTTATGATGTGTATTACCGAGAGGGCCCAGAGATACCTTTTTGATACTCAGAGTGACAAATCCTAATCTCGATCTATGCCAACTCAACAAACACCTTTGGAGATACCTGTAGAGCATCTTTATGATCACCCACTTACGTTGTGACGTTTGATACCACACAATGCATTCCTCTGGTATCTGGGAGTTGCACAATATCATAGTCGAAGTAATATGTATTTTAAATGAAGAAAGCTATAGCAATAAAACTGAACAATCAATATGCTAAGCTAACGAATGGGTCTTGTCCATCACATCATTCTCCTAATGATGTGACCCCGTTATCAACTGACAACACATGTCCATGTTTAGGAAACCTTAACCATCTCTGATCAACGAGCTAGTCTAGTAGAGGCTTACTAGGGACACGAGATTTGTTTATGTATTCACACATGTATTTAAGTTTCCGATCAATACAATTCTAGCATGAATAATAAACCTTTATCATGATAAAGGAAATATAATAATAACCATTTTATTATTGCCTCTAGGGCATATTTCATCAGCCCCCCACTTCCAATTTATATCATAAAAATACCAAAAATATTTATCTCATCATATTGTCTCTATCAGATCTCACTTTCACAAGTGGCCGTGAAGGGATTGACAACCCCTTTATTGCGTTGGTTGAGAGTTCTTGTTTGTTTGTGTAGGTGTGTGGGACTTTTGAGGAGCCTCCTACTGGATTGATACCTTGGTTCTCAAAAATTGAGGGAAATACGTATGCTACTATTGCTGCATCACCCTTTCCTCTTCAAGGAAAACCAACGAAAGCTCAAGACACAGCAAGAAGGATTCCTGGCGCCGTTGTCGGGGATGTCTTCGCTCAAGTCAACATACCAAGTATCCATCACAAACTCATCTCCCTCGCATTACATTATTTGCCATTTGCCTCTTGTTTTCCTCTCCCCCACTTCACCCTTGCCGTTTCATTCGCCCTTCTTCTGTTTGTCTTTTCATTTGCTTTGATGTCTTACTTGGCTCGTTTGCTCGTTTGGTTGGAATAGTTGTTTATTTATTGCTAAACAGTGAAGCTAAGATCTATGGATCCTCATCCGCTTGCTAATCTTTTTAAGAGATCCAATTATGATGAACCAATTGCTAGCGAGTTTTGTGCACTAGATTATCTTTATGAAGTTTTGCTTGAAACTCGTGAATCTGAAAATTGTGATGAAGAAATTTATGAAGAGATCCACGATGGCTCCTTGAATAAAAAGCATGATTGCAATGATTTTACTATAAATTCTTTTGATGTCAATTGTGATAATAATATGCAAAACCCTAAGCTTGGGGATGCTAGTTTTGCTATGTCTACTGCTTGTTGCAATAATCATGATTGGGGTGATTCTTCTTATAATCTTGAAAATTTATTTAAGCCCCATGATGAATATGAGATTGATAATAGTGTTTGCAATAATATTGAAAATGGGTTTGGAAGAGTGTCAACTTTAGATCCCACATATTTGGAGTATGTTCAATCTTACGATATTTTTGATAAAAGTGGGTTTGGAGAGGTCATGACTTTAGTTAATGTTAATCCCACTATTTTGGAAGAGTGTCAACTTTGCATGCATGTGGATCGTGTTGAGAATATGTTATGTGATAGCTATTTTGTTGAATTTTCTTATGATCCCACATGTAATTATTATGAGAGAGGAAAATATGATTGTAGAAATTTTCATGTTACTAAATTACCTCTAGTTATGTTGAGATTGCTATTGCTTCTTTCCGCTTCCTTGCATATGCTAGTTTTTGCTTGCTATGATAATTTGTTTTCCTATAAGATGCCTATGCATAGGAAGTATGTTAGACTTAAGTGTGTTTGTCACATGTTTTATGATGCTCTCTTTATGCTTCAATTCTTGTCTTTCATGTGAGCATCATTGAAATCTCAATGCCTAGCTAAAAAGGCATTAAAGAAAAGCGCTTGTTGGGAGACAACCCAATATTTTTCCTTGCTGTTATTCAATAAATATTTCATATATCTTCTGTTTAGATGTGTTTTCATGTTTTAATTAGTGTTTTTGCCAAGTAGAACCTATATGATAACCTAATGGTGATAGTTAATTTGATTCTGCTGAAAAAACAGAAACTTTGCACGCACGAAAATAATTTTAGTAATTCACATAAACGTGTTTTTGCGTTGATTATTTTTGCTGTAGAACAATAGACAAATTGCCCATGACTTACTATTTTGGTAGGATTTTTAGAGTTCCAGAAGTATTCGAGAGTTACAGATTTCTATAGACTGTTCTGTTTTTGACAGATTCTGTTTTTCGTGTGTTGTTTGCTTATTTTGGTGCATCTATAGCTAGTATTAAGTGGTATGAACCATACAGAACTTGGAATAAAGTAGGTTTGACACCAATATAAATAAAGAATGAGTTCATTACAGTACTTATGTGGTGGTTTTTCTTTCTTGCACTAACGGAGCTTATGAGATTTCCTGTTGAGTTTTGTGTTGTGAAGTTTTCAAGTTTTGGGTAAAGATTTGATGTATTATGGAATCAGGAGTGGAAAGAGCCTAAGCTTGGGGATGCCCATGGCACCCCAAGATATTCAAGGATAACCAAAAGCCTAAGCTTGGGGATGCCCCGGAAGGCATCCCTCTTTAAATCTTCGCTATCGGTAACTTTACTTGGAGCTATATTTTTATTCGCCACATGATATGTGTTTTGCTTGGAGCGTCTTGTATGGTATTAGTCTTTGTTTTTTAGTTTACCACAATAATACTTCCTGTACACACCTTTTCGGAGAAACCCACTTGATTGGAATTTGTTAGAATACTCTATGTGCTTCACTTATAGCTTTTGAGCTAGATAAATTTTGCTCTAGTGCTTCACTTATATCTTTTAGAGCACGGCGGTGGCTTTATTTTGTAGAAATTGTTAATCTCTCATGCTTCACTTATATTATTTTGAGAGTCTCTTAGAACAGCATGGTATTTTCTATGGTTATAAAATTGGTCCTAGAATGATGGGCATCCAAGTTGGGTATAATAAAAAATATCATAGGAAGTGAATTGGATGCTACGATAAATTTGATACTTGATAATTGTTTTGAGACATGGAGGTGGTGATATTAGAGTCATGCTAGTTGGGTGATTATGAATTTAAAGAATGCTTGTGTTGAAGTTGGCAAGTCTCGTAGCATGCACGTATGGTTAAAGTTGTGTAACAAATTTGAAACATGAGGTGTTCTTAGATTGTGCATCCTTATGAGTGGCGGTCGGGGACGAGTGATGGTCTTTTCCTACCAATATATCCCCCTAGGAGCATGCGCGTAGTGCTTGGTTTTTGATGACTTGTAGATTTTTGCAATAAGTATATGAGTTCTTTATGACTAACGTTGAGTCCATGGACTGTACACACTCTCACCCTTCCATCATTTCTAGCCTCTTTGGTACCGCGCATTGCCCTTTCTCACCTTGAGAGTTGGTGCAAACTTCGCCGGTGCATCCAAACCCCGTGATACGATACACTCTATCACACATAAACCTCCATATATCTTCCTCAAAACAGCCACCATACCTACCTATTATGGCATTTCCATAGCCATTCTGAGATATATTGCCATGCAACTTTCCACCATTCCGTTCATCATCATGACACACATTATCATTGTCATATTGCCTTGCATGATCATGTAGTTGACATCGTATTTGTGGCAAAGCCACCATGCATAATTTCATACATGTCACTCTTGATTCATTGCCCATCCCGGTACACCGCCGGAGGCATTCATATAGAGTCATATGTTGTTCTAGTTTTGAGTTGTAATTCATGAGTTGTAAATAAATAGAAGTGTGATGATCATAATTATTAGAGCGTTGTCCTGAAATAAAAAAAAGGCCAAATAAAAAAGAAATGCCAAAAAAAGAGAAAGGCCAAAAAAATGAAGGCCTAAAAAAGGGGGAAATAAATAAAGGGGGCAATGTTACTATCCTTTTCCACACTTGTGCTTCAAAGTGGCACCATGTTCTTCATATAGGAAGTCTTTCATGTTGTCACTTTCATATACTAGTGGGAATTTTTCATTATAGAACTTGGCTTGTATATTCCTACGATGGGCTTCCTCAAAATGCCCTAGGTCTTCGTGAGCAAGCAAGTTGGATGCACACCCACTAGTTTCTTTTGTTGAGCTTTCATACATTTATAGCTCTAGTGCATCCGTTGCATGGCAATCCCTACTCCTCATGTTGACATCAATTGATGGGCATCTCCATAGCCCGTTGATTATCCTCGTCAATGTGAGACTTTCTCTTTTTTGTCTTCTCCACACAACCCCCATCATCATATTCTATTCCACCCATAGTGCTATATCCATGGCTAACGCTCATGTATTGCGTGAAAGTTAAAAAAGTTTGAGATTATTTAAGTACGAAACAATTGCTTGGCTTGTCATCGGCATGTGCAAGATGGGAGCATTTTTTTGTGGCAAAAATGAAGCATGGCCTAACTATATGATTTTGTAGGGATGAACTTTCTTTAGTCATGTTATTTTGTGAAGACATGATTGCCTTGATTAGTATGCTTCAAGTATTACTATTTCTTATGTCAATACGAACTTTTATTTTGAATCATTTGGATCTGAATATTCCTGCCACAATAAAGAAAATTACATTGAGAATTATGCTAGGTAGCATTCCACATCAAAAATTCTGTTTTTATCATTTACCTACTCGAGGACGAGCAGGAATTAAGCTTGGGGATGCTTGATACGTCTCCAATGTATCTATAATTTTTGATTGTTCCATGCTATTATATTACCCGTTTTGGATGTTTATGGGCTTTTGTTTACACTTTTATATCATTTTTGGGACTAACCTACTAACCGGAGGCACAACCCGAATTGCTGTTTATTTTGCCCAATTTAGTGTTTCGAAGAAAAGGAATATCAAACGGAGTCAAAACGGAATGAAACTTTCGAAAGCAATCTTTTTGGAACAAACGTGATCCAGAGCACTTGGAGTGGAAGTCAAGAAACAAGCGAGGCGGCCACGAGGGTGCCCGGCGCGCCCCCTACAGGTGGGCGCGCCCCCACCCTCATGGGCCCCTCGAGCATCCACCGACCTACTTCTTCCTCCTATATATACCCACGTACCCTACAAACATCAGAAGCGACCACGAAAAACTATTTCCACTGCCGTAACCTTTTGTATCCGCGAGATCCCATCTTGGAGCCTTCGCCGGTGCTCCACCGGAGGGGGAATCAATCATGGAGGGCCTCTACATCATCTCCAAGGCCCTTCCGATGAGTTGTGAGTAGTTTACCACAGACCTTCGGGTCCATAGTTATTAGCTAGATGGCTTCTTCTCTCTCTTTGAATCTCAATACAAAGTTCTCCTTGATCTTCTTGGAGATCTATTCGATGTAACTCTTTTTGCGGTGTGTTTATCGAGATCCAATGAATTGTGGGTTTATGATCAAGTTTATCTATGAGAAATATTTGAATCTCCTCTGAATTCTTTTATGTGTGATTAAGTTATCTTTGCAAGTCTCTTCGAATTATCAGTTTGATTTGGCCTACTAAATTGATCTTTCTTGCAATGGGAGAAGTGATTAGCTTTGGGTTCAATCTTGCGGTGTCCTTTCCCAGTGACAACAGGGGTAGCAAGGCACGTATTGTATTGTTGCCATCGAGGATAAAAAGATGGGGTTTATATCATATTGCATGAGTTTATCCCTTTACACCATGTCATCTTTCTTAATGCGTTACTCCGTTCTTTATGAACTTAATACTCTAGAAGCATGCTGGATAGCGGTCGATGTGTGGAGTAATAGTAGTAGATGCAGAATCGTTTCGATCTACTTGTCACGGACGTGATGCCTATATACATGATCAGATAATCTCATAATTATTCGCTTTTCTATCAATTGCTCGACAGTAATTTGTTCACCCACCGTAATACTTATGCTATCTTGAGAGAAGCCACTAGTGAAACCTATGGCCCCTGGGTCTCTCTCTTATCATATAAGATTTCAATCTACTTTTATTTTCATCTTTTACTTTTCCAATTTATATCATAAAAATACCAAAAAATATTTATCTTATCATATTATCTCTATCAGATCTCACTTTCGCAAGTGGCAGTGAAGGGATTGACAACCCCTTTATTGAGTTAGTTGCGAGTTCTTGTTTGTTTGTGTAGGTGCGTCGGACTTTTGAGGAGCCTCCTACTGGATTGATACCTTGGTTCTCAAAAACTGCGGGAAATACTTACACTACTATTGCTGCATCACCCTTTCCTCTTCAAGGAAAACCCACGCAAGCTCAAGACGTAGCACATATTTCCATCAACTCAACCCATGAAAGGTAACGGCCGCGTGAGTCCACGAAGGGCTCCTCCCACAAAGGGTCCACGAAGAAGCAACCTTGTCTATCCCACCATGGCCATCGTCCATGAAGGACTTGCCTCACTCGGGTAGATCTTCATGAAGTAGGCGATCTCCTTGCCCTTACAAACTTCTTGGTTCAACTCCATATTATGACGAAGGCTCCCAAGCGACACCTAACCAATCTAGGAGACACCACTCTCCAAAAGGTAATAAACAGTGTGTTGATGATGAACTCCTTGCTCTTGTGCTTCAAATGATAGTCTCCCCAACACTCAACTCTCTCTCGCAGATTTGGCTATGGTGGAAGAAGGATTTGAGTGGTTGTGTAGTTGTCTCGGGGCTGAACACAGGGTAAAGATAAGATACTATCGACATTATGCCAACTTACTTAATGCACTGCTCTGTTTTACTTAATACTCCGAGATGCATACTAGATAGCGATCCTGGGGTGGAGTATTAGCTATAGATGTAGTTGGATAACGGTCTATAGATATAAGGACGTAATGCCCATATGCAAGAATGCCATCAATAATCATAATAATAAAAGTTGTAATTTAATTTGATACAAAACTATAATTTATTCACCATATCCATGCTATTTTGTAACTGACCCTGTGCGTCTAGGCGGATATGTAGATCTCCTACCATTGTAACCGACTCTGTGTAACTCTAGCCCTCTCCGATGTCTATATAAACCGGAGGGTTTTAGTCCGTAGGACGAACAACAATCATACCATAGGCTAGCTTCTAGGGTTTAGCCTCCTTGATCTCGTGGTAGATCTACTCTTGTACTACCCATATCATCAATATCAATCAAGTAGGAGTAGGGTTTTACCTCCACCGAGAGGGCCCGAACACAGGTAAAACATCGTGTCCCTTGTCTCCTGTTACCATCCGCCTAGGCGCACAGTTCGGGACCCCTACCCGAGATCCGCGGTTTGACACCGACATTGGTGCTTTCATTGAGAGTTCCTCTCTGTCGTCACCTATAGGCCCGATGGCTCCTTCGATCGTCAACAACGGCGTGGTCGAGGTGAGACTTTTCTCCCGGACAGATCTTAGTATTCGGCGGCTTTGCTGCAGGCCAATTAAGCAGCCATCCGGAGCAGAACCAAAGCTACGCCCCAGCCACCGTGTCGATTTGGAAGTTTGAACTATATGGCGATATCCACGGAGACTTGATCTTGACGGATTCGAGCCACACCGAGCGCGCCGCCTTTATCACGATGGGCACGATTTAGCTCTGCTGCGGACGGTGCCACGAGGCCGCACGAGTCGCTTGACCCTTAGCTCGGAGCCGACTACGCCGATCGAGGATGTGTGGCTGGACACCGCCTCGGGGGCTGCTACCTCTACGGCGATAGAGCCGAATACTAACCCTGTCCCTTGTGAAGCTCGTGACTCCAAGGTGCCGGACTCCCCGCCGGACCCTGAACCTTCCGTGCCCCGGCCAATCGAATCCGATTGGGCGCCGATCATGGAGTTCACCGCTGCGGACATCTTTCAGCACTCGCCTTTCGGCGACATCCTGAATTCACTAAAGTATCTCTCTCTATCAGGAGAGCCCTAGCTGGATTATGGCCAGGATGGTTGGGATGCGGACGACGAAGAAATTCAAAACCCACCCACCACCCACCTTATAGCCACTTTCGATAACTCAACCGATATGCTAGACTTCGACTCCGAAGACATCGATGGTGTGGACGACGATGCCGGAGATGACCAAGAACCAGCGCCTACAGGGCACTGGAAGACCACCTCAACTCACGATGTATATATGGTGGACACACCTAAAGGAAGCGATAACGAGGAACAACGGGACGCTGCAAAGGATAATTCCCTCGAAAAACAGCCGAAACGGCGACGGAAGCGCCGCCCAAAGTCCCGCCTCGACAACGACAACACCCACACAGACCCAGCCATAGAGCAGGGCGAACCGGTGGACGACGAAAATGCCCCTGAACAACCATCCGAACAGGGTGAATTGGATAAGCACTCCGTCCCCGGTGAAAACAACAGTCCGGACGATCTCACGCCGGACACATCGTTGGAGTAGAAGAACCTCCACAAAAGGCTCGTCGCCACTGCACGAAGTCTGAAGAAGCAGAAGCGGAAGCTCAAAACAGCGGAAGACGCACTCAGAATGAGATGGAGCAAAGTACTCAAGACCACAGACAAATACGGCGATAGTCGCCAAGCAAAAAGCTACCCGAAGCGCAAACTACTGCCCGAATTTGACGAGGAGGCCGTAGAGCCCCCACAATCAAAAAAGAAAGAGGCCGCCTGGTCGGATAGACGACCACATGATAAACAAAGAGCGGCAAGCGGCGCCGCACACAAGCCGGCACGTGATCCATATAAGGGCCCTCGCAAAGAGGATGGCCCGGTCAGGTCCATCTATGGGCCAAGAAAGCAAGCTCCAGAAAGCAACACAACACGTCGAGTATTTGACAATGACGGCACACCCAAGTGCAGGGGTGCCGCACACCCCCTATGTTTCACCGATGAGGTGCTGGATCATGAATTTCCGGTGGGATTCAAGCCCGTAAACATAGAGGCATATGACGGAACAACAGACCCCAGAGTCTGGATTGAGGATTACATCCTGCACATACATATGGCCAGAGGAGATGACCTCCACGCCATAAAATATTTACCCCTCAAGCTCAAAGGGCCAGCTCGGCATTGGCTCAAAAGCCTCCCAGAAAATACCATTGGAAGTTGGGAAGAGCTCGAGGATGCATTTCGGGCAAATTTCCAGGGGACTTATGTCCGCCCTCCGGATCTGAGCGTTTTAAGTCACATAACTCAACAGCACGGAGAGTCAGCCAAGAATTCAGAACAGGTTCCTCACCAAACAGAACCAAATAGTCGACTATCTGGGCCAAGCCTTAACAGCCTTCAAACATAATGTACGAGATGAATGGCTGCTTGACACCTCGGCCAGAAAAGCCAAGAACAATGGCCGCATTAACAAGCCTCATGACCCGCTTTTGCGGGAGAGGATAGCTGGCTGGCAAGATGCAGACACCAGCGACCCAAGTACATCCGAGGTCAAGGATGGAAATGGGAAACCACGACGCAGAAAGGACCAGCGCGGACTAAGGAAATGGCCCAAAACCTGGCGGTCAACGTCGGGTTCAAAAGCTCTTGGCAGAACAACAAAACACTGCCTCTCAAGGACAACAGTGACGAGCTATCCAACCTAAACAAAATCTTGGACAAGATATGCCAAATCCATAGCACCTCTGGGAAGCCTGCAAACCATACCCACAGAGATTGTTGGGTCTTCAAACAGTCCGGCCGACTTAATGCCGAACACAAAGGGCTCAAAACACCAAGTAGGACGATGACGAACTCCACAAGCAGAGCACCGACAAACAAAGGAATTTCCCACAAGAGGTCAAAACAGTAAACTCACTTCATGTGACATCAGGCCAAAATAGAGCGGCGCCCATTAAAATACGCGCCGCACGGTCCACCCCAGCGGAGTCCCAACATTGGATGTCAAAACCAATCACTTTCGACCATCAGGACTACTCCGGAAGTATCTGGAACGCAGGATGGACTGCCCTGATATTAGATCCTATAATCGACAGACTACAATTTACACAAGTACTAATGGACGGCGGCAGTGATCTAAACCTACTATATCAGGATACAATCCGCAGAATGGGGATAGACCCAACCAAAATACGCCATAGCAACACTTCCTTCAAAGGAGTGATGCCAGGCCCATATGCCCATTGAACGGGCTCTCTACCACTAGAAGTTGTGTTCGGCTCATCCGACAACCCCCGTCGCGAAAAGTTAGTCTTCCACATCGCCCCATTTAAAAGTAGCTATCAAGCACTATTGGGACGCGAAGCTTTCGCCCGCTTTAACGCAATACTGCACTATGCATCTCTTACACTTAAAATGCCCGGTCCACACGACATCATCTCATTAAAGGGAAACCTTGAGTGTTCCTTGAAATACGGAAAAAAGTGAGACTGCCTTGACAGCCACACATTAATCCGGCTTTGCTGATCGAAGCACCCAAACAGGCCATCCAGATCCCGGACACGGTTAGGTGAGTCCGGCACAACTAAACAAGGGGCTTACTAGCCACGTCCACCCTTACAAGGGGCTGCACGCATGTACAATAAGAGACAATAAAGCTCAATTTTATTTGTTTTTCGACTCATACTCTGTTCATTCATTTTTTCGCACGATCCAAACTAAGTTCTTCTCTTTTACAGATGAACACCGTGCTACGCCCGTCCAGGATACGGCACAACGGAGACACAGGCGCAGACGTGCAGTAGGGACCCGTTGCAAGGATTCTTTTGATTAAGACCTGCGTAAACCTTTCTTCTCGTCTCTTGTTGATACACATCCCCGTTTCTCACCATAACCGAGGAGGAAGTGGCGTTTTGGCATCGGCGCGTCGAAATTTTTTGCGCGTGCACTGACACTAGGGGCTTAGGGCATTGTTCGCCCGTTTTCATAAAGACCGAATACCTTAGGGAGTGTTCGGCGTCTCGAGTTAGCCCTTATATGCATCAGCTCAATCATGTCTTTGGTCAAATGTTGGGTTTTCCCGGCTTCTGTGTTTTGCTGCCTTACGTTCCGCTCTATCGGCTAACGCGCACCGGAGAACTCTGCGGTTGTGCCCCGGTTCGCCTAGGTGAGCATCTCGATGAAAGCGGCCGATGTCATGATATAGCGAGAGACTGGTCAACCACTCGATCGACCACCGGAATGTTTAGAATTCCTCCGCTTTAGCGAAGGACCGTTTCCCGGTCAGGCACATACGCGCCACGAAATTCGGAGAGCGCCGTGCCCCTAGGGGCTATATAGTAGCCCCACCATCGAACTCCTATGGCTAAGTGAAAGTGATAAAGCACTATAGTCCGGTTGCCTAGTTTGCCACGCTATCACCTCCTTCACAGGACCAAGACGTTGGATTAAGTGTGAAAATGCACTTTTTTTGCAAACACCCCCGCACTATGTGTGTGGGGGCTGAAGCCGAAGACTGCCATCTTTCAGGTTATATACAAATATACGTTAAATGGCCGCATAGGAGGTATTTCAACACTTGAACGCACAAGTATAAAAAGCCCTTATATTATATTTGAAACATGGTTTCACAAATCATACATGTCATTTGAACATAACATCTTTCGAGCACTGCGTCTCTATTAAACGAGCGCCCTCCAGGACTTCCTCAAAATAGTGCTCGGCCGGAAATCGGCTTCTGTCCGAATCCCGGGATGCAACATCGTTGGCCTCCATCTCTGCCCAGTATGTTTTGACATGGGCGAGAGCCATCCGTGCACCCTCTATGCATGTCGACCGCTTTATCGCCTCGATATGCAGCACCGCATCAAGGAACTGCTGCACCAAGCCAAAATAACTCTTCGGCTCAGGCCTTTTCGGCCACAAATGAGCCACGACATCCTTCATGGCAAGACCGGAGAACCTATTCAGCTCAGCCCACTTGGCTAACTGATCGGTTAACGGAAGTGGACGATCCGGACTATGGAATTGCGACCAAAAAAGCTCTTCCATTCCGTGATCCTTTTGGCCTCGGAAGTGTGCAACTGCGTCTGCGGCACTCGCCGCCAAATTCATATAAGCATCCTCCGCACCCCACAACTGGCCCAACTGAGCATACTTCGGATTCGTGAACTTCCTACTCAGCAGAAAGGGCTTTCCAGCCGCAATATCCCCGGCCTGACGCAGCTCCTCCTTTATAGCTCTCATCGCGGAGCGGGCATCCTTGGCTTCGGCGGTGGCCTTCTTCAGGTCCTCTTGCTCCGCTTGGTGTTCCATTTTAATAAACTCGCAGCGGTCGGTAGCATCCTTCAGCTCCACGGCCATCTTGGCCATTTCCTCCCTGCTTTGGCAGTGAGCAGCCTATTCGGCTTTTAGCTCTTCGGCCGCCTTCAAGGCAGCCGCATCACTTTTTCCGGTTTGCTCCTTGGCTCGGACGAGCTCTGCCCGAAGGTCCTCCATAGCAGCGACACCATCTTCATTAAGCATACATGTAGTAAGGTACGGGCGTCAAGCTCCCTTACCAGGTGTCCGCGGAGAAGCCGCATACCTTGCGACTCGTCAAGTCGCTTATTGACCAGCGCGATGTCCGCATCCGCAACGTCAAGTTGCCGCTTCAGTTCGGGAAATCTATCAGTCCGGATG
Source organism: Aegilops speltoides (assembly GCA_021437245.1). NCBI lineage: Eukaryota > Viridiplantae > Streptophyta > Magnoliopsida > Poales > Poaceae > Aegilops > Aegilops speltoides. The sequence goes on along the minus strand of CM038143.1, from coordinate 159,725,314 downwards.
GCCACCGAACACTCCGCCACCTAAATAGGAAGGGCGACATCTTATAACTGAGATTATGATCCTCGGCACGCTGTCGCTTCTGACACCGTACTGAGTCTCGGGGGCTACTATCTATATAGGGCGCACTCTATGTGCAAAACTGTTAGAAGGTATATCATTTTCGCGTACCTCAAACCCTGTCAGTAAACTTCTGATGGCCTCATGCAACCCGCTCTCAGTGGATGAAATTCTTTCAATCACCGTACCCATTAACGTACGGTGATCTTCTGAGATAGACGCCCGCCCGAGCAGATCCTTCAGCTCCTCCGGCCGTACACCAGCTGGTGCCGAACTTTACGGCCCCGCCGGACTCAGGAAAACCCTCCGCGACGACACCTCAGGGTCGTCCGCCCCACCTGATGGTGCTGCAGATGGAGGCGTTTCGCTCTCCATCATCTCCGGACGAAGATCCCCCGAAGATGAGCTCTGCTGAGAAGGGCTGAGATCCAAACTACAAGGTAAGAACTTCGTTTATCATCAGAAATACAAACAGGGATGTCCCTTATTACAAAACTCCCCTTTCAACTTACGGCTCGCTAGAGGGCTGATTTCCTGGGGAAAATAGTGCGGCCGGGGCTCCTCCCGGCGCAGGACCCTCTGGTGAAGATTTCTTCCCCCGCTTTGAGGCCTTGACCTCCAGACCTTCAGAAGCGGTCCTCTTCTCCCCTTGGAGGGGGGATTCTCGATCCCCCCTTCCTTAAGAGCCTTCTTAGCGGAGGTGGTAGCTTTCCTGTTCCCCCCTTTGCCCTCTTCTGAGGGCGCGGCCTCCAGCATCTTGGCTAGCACAGGATCCGGCGTGGTCTCAGGGAGGGGGGTCGGACACCTTATTAGCTTTGCTTTTGCTATCCATTCCTGTTCAAGGGACAGCTCTTTGGAGGGCAAGTTCATGATAAATGTACGGATAAGCATGTCCGGGCACAGGACTACGTACTTGAGTATCCGGGCGATTGCAGCTCAGACCTGCGTCCTCGGTCAAGTCCGGACACATCTCTTGTGATCCGAAGAACAGTTTATACATCTCCACGGGCGTCGCGCCCATGAAGTGTTGGAGAGCTCGCGGTCCCTCCGGATTGAACTCCCACAGGCGGAGGCGGCGTTTGCGAGGCGAATACGCGGAGCAGCATGACCTGCGCCACTACAACCAGATTGATCTCCCTCTCTTGGAGATCTCGAATACGGCCCTGCAATAGTGGTACATCCTTGGACGGCCCCCAGTCAAGCCCTTTGCTGACCCATGACGCCAACCATTGTGGAGGGCCCGAGCGAAAGGTAGGTGGCGCCACCCATCTAGTGCCCCTGGGAGCGGTGATGTAGAACCACTCCTGTTGCCACAAACTAAGCTCCTCTTGGAAAAAGCCCTCGGGCCATGGAGCGTCAGCCCTCTTGCTTATAACCGCCCCTCCGCACTCTGCCTGTCGCCCCTCAATCATCTTTGGCTCCACGTTGAAGGTCTTGAGCCACAGTCCGAAGTGAGGGGTGGTGTGGAGGAAGGCTTCGCATACAACAATGAACGATGAGATGTGGAGGATGGACTCCAGAGCCAAGTCATGGAATTCCAGCTCGTAATAAAACATGAGCCCCCTCACGAAGGGGTCCATCTGGAAGCCTAAACCCCGACGGAAGTGAGACACGAACACCACGCTCTCACCAGGCTCGGGAGTGGGAACGACTTGCCCTTGGGCGGGCATCCTATGTGAAATTTCGCCGGTTAGATACCTGGCATCTCTCAGCTTTAGCACGTCTTCTTCCGTGACGGAAGAAGGCATCCACCGGCCTTGCAGGTCGGAGCCGGACATTGTCGAAGGTCCAAAGCGCCTGAATCTGGAGCTTCGGGTGTTGGAACTCGGGGCGAAGGGCGGATTCGATTGAGACCGAAGAAAAGGAATAGGCCTTGGTCTTGTTATAAAGGGGTTGAATACCAAGAGCCGTCCCCGTGACCATTTGGGACTCGCCTTCGATGGAGGGGGCGTGCCAATGGGCGCGGTTGGGTTACCCACGTCCGTATTGATGAGAATCCCGGAATAACGGGACACGATCTCTGCTTTGACAAGATGTGCCAAGGAAACCGCTTCGCTAAACGTGCTGAGGTGGAACAATAAAAATGATTCGAGTAAAAGCTTGGTCGTGGTGTGACATCATGCCACGAAATACGTCAGCAGATTGAACTTGTGTAAATATTATTCTCTCTACGGTGGAATGTGGAATTTATTTTGCAGAGCCAGACACTATCCTGGTGTTCAAAATCTTCTATGAATTATTCGGAGGAGGAACCCGCCTTGCAATGCCGAAGACAATATGCGCGCCGGACTCGTCGTCATTGAAGCCTGGTTCAGGGGATACTGAGGGAGTCCTGGACTAGGGGGTGTCCGGATAGCCAAACTATCATCATTGGTCGGACTCCAAGACTATGAAGATACAAGATTGAAGACTTCGTCCCGTGTCCGGATGGGACTTTCCTTGGCGTGGAAGGCAAGCTTGGCAATACGGATATGTAGATCTCCTACCATTGTAACCGACTTTGTGTAACCCTAGCCCTCTCCGGTGTCTATATAAACCGGAGTGTTTTAGTCCGTAGGACGAACAACAATCATACCATAGGCTAGCTTCTAGGGTTTAGCCTCCTTGATCTCGTGGTAGATCTACTCTTGTACTACCTATATCATCAATATCAATCAAGCAGGAGTAGGGTTTTACCTCCACCGAGAGGGCCCGAACCTGGGTAAAAACATCGTGTCCCTTGTCTCCTGTTACCATCCGCCTAGACGCACAGTTCGGGACCCCCTACCCGAGATCCGCCGGTTTTGACACCGACAACGGTCTATAGATATAAGGACGTAATGCCCATATGCAAGAATGCCATCAATAATCATAATAATAAAAGTTGTAATTTAATTGATACAAAACTATAATTTATTCACCATATCCATGCTATTTTTTTTGGAGAGATGCCTATGAGACCATGTATCCTAGTCCATTCACCCTTATTGATTTCATTCTCGATCACTTACTTTTATTACCATCTACAATCTGATTTGTTATCCATTTATCTACAATTATCAATTAATATCACACCATATGCTTAATCCTTATAACTAGCAAGACGAGATGACTAACAACCTTCCTGACCAAGTTGGGGACAAGAAGAAGTTTGTTAACCATGTGTGCAGGTATTGATCAATAACCAAATACTAATTGATGGTGCCCCGGACGATGGCATCTCTCACCACGTCGGTTCTCAGCCTAGTGGGCCATGCTGAAGACCCCTAGGTCGGTTCCGTCCTGAGCAACATTGGGTGGCCCATGGCGGATTATATGAAGACTCTGGAAGACTTGGCATACAATCCGAATATACCGGAGCCGTGGAGGACTCTAACTCCACAAACATACCCGACTAGGATCTGTAACCCTAGGACCCCTGGTATGATATATAAGTCGAGGGTCGTGCTCTTCGATAGAAATATTAAAATCCCTTGGTACTCATATGTACTTTGTACACACCCCAACACAATATATGAGAGTAGGAGTAGGTTATTATCTCCATTGTGAGAGCCGAACCTCGGTAAAACCTTTCTTCTTATTACCGTCCATCCCAATCGCCTAGCTAGGATACCATACCGAGGGATCTACCGAATTTAGCTCCGACAGTGGTGGCCCATTCAGGTCTTGCTAGGTGAACGTAGGGGCTCGCTGGGAGTTCAAATCGAAGCTTAGATCGGTTCCGGGTGACCTTCATGTTGGGGTACATGTTCATCTTCGATGTCGCCGCCTTCATCATCGACTAGTCACCTTGGCGAGGTCACGAATTCGGCCCGGGCTGATCCTCGAGAGTTTGGCATCACGCCAGATATAGGAGCAGCAGGATCTGGTTCACCCAGACTCAATGTTAGATCGGATCCATGAATTGTCAGAGAAAGTAAAAAATTTCGACCCACCCACCACCCATCTCATTGCCAATGTCGAGGACCTCACTCTCAAGGTGGGAGTCATCGAGGAAGAAGAAGACATGGAGGAGGAAACCGGCGAGTCTGTAGGCAGCCGACCGTCAACCACGGTGCCCTCACGCCGGTGGCAGGTGACTTTGACCTGTGAATTCTACATGGTGGACACAAACCGCACAAGCCTAGGCTCGGGCAGTGGCATGGAGGATTGATGTCTACTACGCAACCTTCTTCTTGTATACGTTGTTGGGCCTCCAAGTGCAGAGGTTTGTAGGATAGTAGCAAATTTCCCTCAAGTGGATGACCTAAGGTTTATCAATTCGTGGGAGGCGTAGGATGAAGATAGTCTCTCTCAAACAAACCTGCAGCCAAATAACAAAGAGTCTCTTGTGTCCCCAACACACCCAATACAATGGTAAATTGTATAGGTGCACTTTTTCAGCGAAGAGATGGTGATACAGGTGCAATATGGATGGTAGATATAGGTTTTTGTAATCTGAAAATATAAGAACAGCAAGGTAGCAAGTGATAAAGTGAGCGAAAACGGTATTGCAATGCTTAGATACAAGGCCTACGGTTCATACTTACACTAGTGCAAGTTCTCTCAACAATGATAACATAATTAGATCATATAACAATCCCTCAACATGCAACAAAGAGTCACTCCAAAGTCACTAATAGCGGAGAACAAATGAAGAGATTACTGTAGGGTACAAAACCACCTCAAAGTTATTCTTTCTGATCGATCTATTGGGCTATTCCTATAAGTGTCACAAACAGCCCTAGAGTTCGTACTAAAATAACACCTTAAGACACACATCAACCAAAACCCTAATGTTATGTAGATACTCCAATGTCACCACAAGTATCCGCGGGTTTGATTATACGATATGCATCACACAATCTCAGATTCATCTATTCAAACCAACACAAAGAACTTCAAAGAGTGCCCCAAAGTTTCTAATAGAGAATCAAGACGAAAATGTGTGCAAACCCCTATGCATAAGTTCACAAGGTCACAGAACCCGCAAGTTGATCACCAAAACATACATCAAGTAGATCATGTGAATATCCCATTGTCACCACAGATAAGCACATGCAAGACATACATCAAGTGTTCTCAAATCCTTAAAGACTCAATCCGATAAGATAACTTCAAAGGGAAAAATCAATCCATTACAAGAAGCTAGAGGGGGAGAAACATCATAAGATCCAACTATAATAGCAAAGCTCCTGGTACATCAAGATCGTACCAAATCAAGAACACGAGAGAGAGATCAAATACATAGCTACTAGTACATACCCTCAGCCCCAAGGGTGAACTACTCCCTCGTCATGGAGAGTGTCGGGATGATGAAGATGGCCACCGGTGATGGTTTCCCACACCGGCAGGGTGCCGGAACAGGGCCCCGATTGGTTTTTTGTGGCTACAGAGGCTTGCGGCGGCGAAACTCACGATCTAGGTTTCTTTTTGAGGGGTTTATGTATTTATACGAATTTTTGGCGTCGGTTTCACGTCAGGGGGGGGGTCCACGAGTCAACCACAAGGACAGAGGGCGCACCCAGGGGTTAGGGCGCGCCCTTGATGTCTACTACACAACCTTCTTCTTGTAGATGTTGTTAGGCCTGCAAGTGCATAGGTTTGTAGGACAGTAGCAAATTTCCCTCAAGTGGATGACCTAAGGTTTATCAATCCGTAGGAGGCGTAGGATGAAGATGGTCTCTCTCAAACAACCCTGCAACCAAATAACAAAGAGTCCCTTGTGTCCCCAACACACCCAATACAATGGTAAATTGTATAGGTGCACTAGTTCGGCGAAGAGATGGTGATACAAGTCCAATATGGATGGTAGATATAGGTTTTTGTAATCTGAAATTATAAAAACAGCAAGGTAACTAATAATAAAAGTGAGCATAAACGGTATTGCAATGGTAGGAAACAAGGCCTAGGGTTCATAATTTCACTAGTGCAAGTTCTCTCAACAATAATAACATAGATAGATCATATAACAAGCCCTCAACATGCAACAAAGAGTCACTCCAAAGCCACTAATAGCGGAGAACTAACGTAGAGATTATGCTAGGGTACGAAACCACCTCAAAGTTATCCTTTTTGATCGATCTATTCAAGAGTTCGTAGTAAAATAACATAGAGCTATTCTTTCCGCTCGATTCATCATAGAGTTCATACTAGAATAACACCTTAAGACACAAATCAACCAAAACCCTAATGTCACCTAGATACTCCATTGTCACCTCAAGTATCCGTGGGCATGATTATACAATATGCATCACACAATCTCAGATTCATCCAACCAACACAAAGTACTTCAAAGAGTGCCCCAAAGTTTCTACCGGAGAGTCAAGAAAACATGTGACAACCCCTATGCATAGGTTCATGGGCGGAACCCGCAAGTTGGTCACCAAAACATACATCAAGTGGCACGTGATATCCCATTGTCACCACAGATAAACACGGCAAGACATACATCAAGTGTTCTCAAATCAAAGACTCAATCCAATAAGATAACTTCAAGAGGGAAACTCAATTCATCACAAGAGAGAAGAGGGGGAGAAACATCATAAGATCCAACTATGATAACAAAGCTTGCGATACATCAAGATCGTGCCATAAAGAGAACACGAGAGAGAGAGAGAGAGAGAGAGAGAGAAGAGAGAGAGAGAGAGAGAGATCAAACACATAGCTACTGGTACATACCCTCAGCCCCGAGGGTGAACTACTCCCTCCTCGTCACGGAGAGCGCCGGGATGATGAAGATGGCCACCGGTGATGGGTTCCCGCTCCGGCAGGGTGCCGGAACGGATTCCCGAGAGATTTTTGGTGGCTACAGAGGCTTGCAGCGGCGGAACTCCCGATCTATCTGGTCCGTGGATGTTTTTAGGGTACGTGGGACTATATAGGCGAAAGAAGTTGGTCGGGTGGCGCTCGAGGGGCCCACAAGACAGGGGGACGCGCCCCCTATCTCCTGGCCTCCTCGAGGATCTTCTGACGTGAGCTCCAAGTCTCCCGGATCATATTCTTCCAAAAAATCATGCTACCGGAGGTTTCATTCCGTCTGGACTCCGTTTGATATTCCTTTTCTTTGAAATACTGAAACATGCAATAACACAACAATATGGGTTGAGCCTCCAGTTAGTAGGTTAGTCCCAAAAGTAATATAAAAGTGTATAATAAAGCCCGTAATCATTCAAAATAGATAATAAAATAACATGAATGCTTCATAAATTATAGATAGATTGGAGACGTATCAACATCCCCAAGCTTAATTCCTACTCGTCCTCGAGTAGGTAAATGATAAAAGAAAGAATTTATGAAGTATGAATGCTAGAAGGTGCACAAGTTTGATCAATGATAATTTCAATCACCTTTTCTAGCATCAATATATGTCATAATAGTAGTTCATCTCATAAAACTTTTCACAATAAAGTAACAAGCAATTCACATGTCAAAGCATAGACCATAAACTTTCTTGAAAGCTAGCAAACTTCATTCTCAGTCATCAAACAATTGCAATTCATCTTATTTTCAGGAATAGAAAACTCCACATACTCAACTATCATATAGTCTTCAACAATTGCTAACACTCACGCAATACTAATGGTTATGGAGTTTCAATCGGACACTGAGAAAGATAGGGGCTTATAGTGTTGCCTCCCAACGTATTCACCTTTGGGTGATGTCAACAATAATAGTTCATGCTAACTTACATCCAATTGGATATATATATATATATATATCAGGATCTTCCCAACACGAGGTGCTTGCCAAAGGATAAAATGAAAAAGGGAAAGGTGAAGATCACCTTGACTCTTGCATAAAGTAAAAACATAAAGTAAAAGATAGACCCTTTGCAGAGGGAAGCAGAGGTTGTCATGCGCTTTTAGGGTTGGATGCACAAAATCTTAATGCGAATGAATGTCACTTTATATTGCCACTTGTATATGGACCTTTATTATGCAGTCCGTCGCTTTTATTGCTTCCATAACAAGATCGTATAAAGCTATTTTCTTCACACCAAAAGATCATACATATTTAGAAAGCAATTTTTATTGCTTGCGTCGATGACAACTTACTTGAAGGATCTTACTCAACCCATAGGTAGGTATGGTGGACTCTCATGGCAAAACTGGGTTTAAGGATATTTGGAAGCACAAGTAGTATCTCTACTTGGTGCAAGGAATTTTGGCTAGCATGAGGGGGAAAGGCAAGCTCAACATGCTTGAAAGATCCATGACAATATACTTTAAATGAGATGTCGGAAAACATAAACCATTACATTGTCTTCCTTGTCCAACATCAACTCTTTAGCATGTCATACTTAATGAGTGCTCCCAATTATAAAAGATTTCTAGGATAGTGTATTTATATGTGAAATCTCTCTTCCTTTAATATTCTTTCATGAATTGTTCAAATGACCAATACAATGCTTGCTACCTTCAATAAATTTACAACCTCTACTTCTTAGATGTGAAGTCATTACTCCCCATGGGATAAGCAAATGAGACATATATAATTTCAGATTTATGACAATCAACTCATTCAACAATTTACTCGTAGGATATAAGTGAAGCACATGAGTAAATGACAAACTACTCCAACAAGATATAAGTGAAGAACAATGAGTAGCTAAATAATTATGTAACTATGTGAAGACTCTCTCTCATTAGAGAATTTCAGATCTTGGTATTGTATTCAAACAGGAAGCAAAGAAAACCAAATGACATTGCAAGGATAGCACAACTCATGTGAAGAAGCAAAAACTTAGGCTCAACCGGTACTAACCGATAGTTGTTGAAGAAGAAATGTGGGATGCCTACCGGGGCATCCCCAAGCTTAGATGCTTGAGACTTCTTGAAATATTGGCTTGGGGTGCCTTGGGAATCCCCAAGCTTGAACTTTTGTGTCTCCTTAATTCCTCTCATATCATGGTTTCTCTATTTCTGAAAAGCTTCATCCACAACAAACTCAACAAGAACTCGTGAGATAGGTTAGTATAAAACAATGCAAAACCTTATCATTTTATACTGTAACAAATCATTAAAATTATTATTCAACATTGAATACTAAATGCCTCTGCATATTTAATACTCCTATCCTCAAATAGAATCATTAAACAAGCAAACATATGCAAACAATGCAAACATAACATTAATCTGTCAAAACAGTACAGTCTGTAAAGAATGCAGGATTCATCATACTTACCTAACTCCAAAAATTATGAAATAAAATTCCCACTTTAGTAAATTTATCAGAGCTCATTATGCAAAAGGTTTCATCATTATATCATGCTCTGACTTTTCTAGGGAATGTTTGCAAGAGCGGTAAACTTTCTATTTTCAAACAGCAACATGTATACTAGCAAATAAGCATGGTAAAGGCTATCATTGACATTTTATTGATACTAAAGATGAAAAACATTAATCTAAATAACAACAACCAAATAGTAACAAAAGAAAATGACGCTCCAAGCAAAACACATATCATGTGGTGAATAAAAATATAGCTCCAAGTAAAGTTATCAATGAACGAAGACGAAAGAGGCGATGCCTTCCAGGGGCATCCCCAAGCTTAGGCTTTTGGATATTCTTGAATATCTTGGGGTGACTTGGGCATCCCCAAGCTTTGGCTCTTTCCACTCCTTATTACATAGTCCATCGAATCTTTACCCAAAACTTGAAAACTCCACAACACAAAACTCAACAGAAAACTCGTAAGCTCCGTTAGTATAAGAAAATAAAACCACCACTTAGGTACTGTAATGAACTCATTCTAAATTCATATTGGTGTAATATATACTGTATTCCAACTTCTCTATGGTTCCTACCCTTACATACTAGCCATAGATTCATCGAAATAAGCAAACAACACAATGAAAACAGAATCTGTCAAAAACAGAACAGTCTGTAGTAATATGTATCAAACATATACTTATGGAACACCAAACATCCTACCAAATTAGGAAATACTAAGCAATTAGTCCACCAATCCATAGCAAAAAAGAATCAGATCAGAAGCACGTTTCTGTTAATTAACAAAACTAATTTACTGGGTGCAAAAGTTTCTGATTTAGAGCAGGATCAACACAACTATCACTGTAAGCCATCCTAAAGGTCTTACTTGGCACTTTATTGAAACAAAAGCTATAAAACATGATTACTACAGTAGCATAATCATGTGGACACACAAAAACAGTAAGGATAGATATTGAGTTGTCTCCCAACAAGCGCTTTTCTTTAATGCCTTTCTAGCTAGGCATGATGATGACAATGATGCTCACATAAAAGATAAGAATTGAAACATAACGGGAGCATCATGAAGCATATGACTAGCACATTGAAGTCTAACCCACTTCCTATGCATAGGCATTTTGTGAGAAAACAACTTATGGGAACAATAATCAACTAGCATAGGGAGGTAAAACAAGCATAGCTTCAAGATTTTCAACACATAGAGAGGAAACTTGACATAATTGCAATTCCTACAAGCATATATTCCTCCCTCATAATAATTTTCAGTATCATAATGAATGAATTCAACAATATAACCAGCACGTAAAGCATTCTTTTCATGATCTACAAGCATAGAAAATTTACTACTCTCCACATAAGCAAAATTCTTCTCATTCAGAATAGTGGGAGTATCATAAGAGACTTGAACACTAAAACTTGTTTCCACATTAAAATAGTAATGTTCAGAAAAAGGGTAATCATAATCATGACAAGATTTGTAAATATAATCATCACTACTTTTTATAGCATAAGTTTCATCACAATAATCATCATAAGTAGCAACTTTGTTCTCATCATAATCGATTGAAACCTCTCCCAAGATAGTGGAATCATCACTAAATAAAGTTGACACTCTTCCAAATCCACTTTCATATTCATCAAAATAAGATTCAACATCCTCCAAAATAGTGGGATAACTACTTCCTAAAGTAGACACTCTTCCAAACCCACTTTCATCAATATAATCATCATAGGTAAGAGGCATGCTATCATCATAACAACTTTGCATATCAAAACTTGGGATGCTAAAAAATCATCTTCATTAAACATAGCATCCCCAAGCTTGGGACAAACATTAATTTCAGCAAATACATTCTCAAGTATTTCATCCTTATCAAACATAGCTTCCCCAAGTTTGGGCCCTTTCATATCATAAGCATAATCACTCTCATCATTAAAAATATGGATAGCACCAATAATAAAGCAATTATCATCATCACAATGAGTAGTAGGAGCAACATCATTTGGGAGGGATACCTTTCTACCTTTGTTGCTCCTTCTTTTCTTTTTCTTCTTCACATTATGTGTGGGTTCAACCTTCCTCTTTGAGCTCCTTATTGACGAGATTGGTTGAATAGAAAGCTCCTCCTCGTTACCTGATTCATCATAAGAAATAATAGGAGGATATTGGGAGGTCTCTTCCCTTTCATTAGTATTCTCATCATATTCTATTTGCTTTCTTTTCTTTAGGTAATTGGCAATATAAGGATTTTCAATGCAATTCTCCGCACAAAACATATAAATCTTCTCTAGATCAAAATCAAGAAATCTATCAAGATTAAATTTTGGAATACCCTCAGTTATACGTTTCATTTCTTCATACCCCAAATGAAGACTAAGCTCTTTATGATGCCCAAGGGTAATCAAGTTATCACAATTTTTGGACACGATTCGATCATGAAACAATTTGCATTGGAGATTTAAATGACCATGTTCATTACAAAGTTCACAAGGGGCACGAAAAGTATTGAATCTTTCAGCACAATCATCAAGCCTTTCTTGTAAACCTTTAGTTTTTAAATACTTATGCCTCTTGCAATATCTATTTTCTCTATTTGGTGTGTCCATGCAAACCCATTCTACTCCACAAAAATCAACATGCTTATAAGAGACATTTTCATCATAACTAGTGCAATCATCATTAGTACTGTGGATATTCAAAGAGTTCATACTAACAACATTGCAATCATGCTCATCATTCAAAGATTTAGTACCAAGCATTTTAATGCATTCTTCTTCTAGCACTTGAGCACAATTTTTCCTTTCCATCATACGCACGAAAGATATTAAAAAGACGAAGCGTATGAGACAAACTTAACTCCATTTTTTGGTAGTTTTCTTTTATAAACTAAATTAGTGATAAAACAAGAAACAAAAAGATTCGATTGCAAGATCTAAAGATGTACCTTCAAGCACTCACCTCCCCAGCAACGGCGCCAGAAAAGAGCTTGATGTCTACTACACAACCTTCTTCTTGTAGACATTGTTGGGCCTGCAAGTGCACATGTTTGTAGGACAGTAGAAAATTTCCCTCAAGTGGATGACCTAAGGTTTATCAATCCATGGGAGGCGTAGGATGAAGATGGTCTCTCTCAAACAACCCTGCAACCAAATAACAAAGAGTCTCTTGTGTCCCCAACAGACCCAATACAATCGTAAATTGTATAGGTGCACTAGTTTGGCGAAGAGAAGGTGATACAAGTGCAATATGGATGGTAGATATAGGTTTTTGTAATCTGAAATTATAAAAACAGCAAGGTAACTAATAATAAAAGTGAGCGTAAACGGTATTGCAATGGTAGGAAACAAGGCCTAGGGTTCATACTTTCACTAGTGCAAGTTCTCTCAATGATAATAACATAGATAGATCATATAACAAGCCCTCAACATGCAACACAGAGTCACTCCAAAGCCACTAATAGCGGAGAACAAACATAGAGATTATGGTAGGGTATGAAACCACCTCAAAGTTATCCTTTTTGATCGATCTATTCAAGAGTTCGTAGTAAAATAACATAGAGCTATTCTTTCCGCTCGATCCATCATAGAGTTCATACTAGAATAACACCTTAAGACACAAATCAACCAAAACCCTAATGTGACCTAGATACTCCATTGTCACCTCAAGTATCCGTGGGCATGATTATACTATATGCATCACACAATCTCAGATTCATCCAACCAACACAAAGTACTTCAAAGAGTGCCCCAAAGTTTCTATTGGAGAGTCAAGAAACCATGTGCCAACCCCTATGCATAGGTTCATGGACGGAACCCGCAAGTTGGTCACCAAAACATACATCAAGTGGCACGTGATATCCCATTGTCACCACAGATAAACACGGCAAGACATACATCAAGTGTTCTCAAATCAAAGACTCAATCCAATAAGATAACTTCAAGAGGGAAACTCAATTCATCAGAAGAGAGAAGAGGGGGAGAAACATCATAAGATCCAACTATAATAACAAAGCTCGCGATACATCAAGATCGTGCCATAGAGAGAACACGAGAGAGAGAGAGAGAGAGATCAAACACATAGCTACTGGTACATACCCTCAGCCCAGAGGGTGAACTACTCCCTCCTCGTCATGGAGAGCACCGGGATGATGAAGATGGCCACCAGTGATGGGTTCCTGCTCCGGCAGGGTGCCGGAACAGACTCCCGAGAGGTTTTTGGTGGCTACAGAGGCTTGCGGCGGTGGAACTCCCGATCTATCTTGTCGGTGGATGTTTTTAGGGTACGTGGGACTATATAGGCGAAATAAGTCGGTCAGGGGGTGCTCGAGGGGACCACGAGATAGGGGGCGCACCCAGTAGTGGGGGGGGCCCTATCTCCTGGCCTCCTCGAGGATCTTCTGACGTGAACTCCAAGTCTCCAGGATCATATTCTTCCCAAAAATCGCGCTACCGAAGGTTTCATACCGTTTGGACTCCATTTGATATTCCTTTTCTTTGAAATACTGAAACAGGCAATAAAACAGCAATATGGGCTGGGCCTCCGGTTAGTAGGTTAGTCCCAAAAGTAATATAAAAGTGTATAATAAAGCCCGTAATCATTCAAAACAGATAATAATATAGCATGAATGCTTCATGATTTATAGATACGTTGGAGACGTATCAGCCCTCCACCCTTGTGGAGGCCTCGTGGCTATTCTGGCCCAACTCTTTTGCTTCTGGCGCTTCTTCTGGTCCATAAAATATCACCGTTGATTTTCAGCTCATTTGGACTCTGTTTGATATTCCTTTTCTGCGAAACTCAAAAATAAGGAAAAAACAGAAAGTGGCACTGGGCTCTAGGTTAATAGGTTAGTCCCAAAAATCATATAAAATAGCATATAAATGTATATAAAACATCCAAGATAGATAATATAATAGCATGGAACAATCAAAAATTATAGATACATTGGAGACGTATGAAGCACCCCCAAGCTTAATTCCTGCTCGTCCTCGAGTAGGTAAATGATAAAAACAGAATTTTGTGGAATTTTATCAAGTGCACAAGTTTGATCAATGATAATTTCAATCACTTTTTCTAGCATCATTATATATCATAGCAGTAGCTCATATCATAAAACTTCTCATGATTAAGTAACAAGCTATTCACATGTTAGAGCATAGATCATAAACTTTCTTGAAAACTAACAAACCAAATTCTTAGTCATCAAACAATTGCAGTTCATCTTATTTTCAGGAAGGGTCTATGTAAGAGCTTTGATTTAGCAAATCCCACATACTCAACTATCATATAGTTTTCCATGATTGCTACCACTCAAAGTATATTTTTAGAACAATTGCATCCATCGAACATAGAGAAAGATAAGGGTTCAATGTTTTACCTACCAACTTATTTATCATATAGATAATTGTCAACAATAATAATTCATGATCAAATATATTTGAATGGCCATATATATATGCTTAGATATTTCCCCATCACATGATGCTTGCCAACTAAAGAGTAGGTTGGAATGAGAAGGAATACTACCGACTCTTGCATAAAAGTAAAAGATAGGCCCTTCATAGAGGGAAGCAGGGATTTGCAGGGGTGCCAGAGCTCGAAGCTTTTAAAACAAAGAAGAAAATAATTTTGAGAGGTATGCTTTCATTGTCAGCATAACAACCAAGAGTTCCCAATATCTTCCATACTAGATACATTATAGGCGGTTCCCAAACAGAATGGTAAAGATTTTACTCCCCCTCCACCAACAATCACATTCCACGGCTGGTCCGAAACAACGGGTACCGTCCAAGTATCAACAATCCTGGGGGAGTTTTGTTTAATTTATTTGCGATTTTTTTTTTGATCTTTTGATCATAGGACTGGGCATCCCAATTACTAGCCACTCTCTCGTGAATGATAAGTGAATAAACACTCATCATGAGAATAACCCACCTAGCATGGAAGATAGTGACAGCCCCTAGTCGCTACATGAGCGATCCGGGCACACAAAACAGATTATTATTTGAAGGTTTAGAGTTTGGCACATGCAAATTTACTTGGAACAGCAGGTAAATACCGCATATAGGTAGATATGGTGGACACTCATGGAAGAAACTTGGTTCAAGGGTTTTTGGATGCACAAGTAGTATCTCTACTTAGTACAGAAATTTTGGTTGGCAAAAGATTCTAAATAGCAAGCACCACATGTTGGAGGATCCATAACAATATAACTTCTATACAAATATACCCAAGCATAACTCATTAAGTTGTCTTCCTTGTTCAACTTCAACTAATTTACTCAAGTTTGAAAATATTTAATGGGGATCACAATCATAGAAGATGTCCAAGATAGTATATTTATATGTGAAATCTCTCTTGCTTCAATATTCTTTCATGAATTGTTCAACTGACCAATACTATGTTTGCTAACTTTCAATAAATTTACCACCTCTCCTTCTTATATGTGAAGTCATTCCTCCCCATGGGATAAGCATATGAAACATATATAATTTCAGATTTATGATATTCAATTCATTCAACCATTTACTCATAGGATATAAGTGAAGCACGAGAGTAAATGACAAACTACTCCAAAAAGATATAAGTGAAGATCAATGAGTAGTCAAATAATTATTTAGCTATGTGAAGACTCTCTCTCATTTAAAAAATTTCAGATCTAATGTATTTTATTCAAACAGCAAGCAAAACAAAATAAAATGACATTGCAAGGATAGCACATATCATGTGAAGAAGCAAAAACTTAGGCTCAACCAAAACTGACCGATAGTTGTTGAAGAAGAATCGTGGGATGCCAACCGGGGCATCCCCAAGCTTAGATGCTTGAGACTTCATGAAATATTAATTAGGGATTTCTTGGGTATCCCCAAGCTTGAGGTTTTTTGTCTCCTTAATTCATCTCATATCACAGTTTCCCTAAATCTTAAAAACTTCATCCACACAAAACTCAACAAGAACTCATGAGATAAGTTAGTATAAATCAATGCAATAACCTTATCATTCTCTACTGTAGCAAATCACTAAAATTATTATTTGATATTGCCTAAATGCCTCTGCATATTTAACACTCCTATCCTCAAATAGAATCATTAAACAAGCAAACATATGCAAACATAACAGCAATCTGTCTAAATAGAACAAACTGTAAAGAATGCAAGAGGAATCATGCTTATTTAACTCAAAAAATTCTTAAAATTTACCACATTGTAGAGAATTTATTATAGATTATTCTGCAAAAATATCAACATTTTATCACATTCTGACTTTTCTAGGAAACTTTTGTAATAGCGACAAACTTTCTGTTTTGAAACAGCAACTCATAAACTTGCAAATTGTGCATGGTGAAGGCTATCCTTGACACTTTCATTGAAATAAAAGATACAAAACCTTATTCTAAATAACAGCAAGCAAATATAAACAAAAGAAAATGATGCTCCAAGCAAAACACATATCATGTGGTGAATAAAAATATAGCCTCAAGTAAAGTTACCGATGAACGAAGACGAAAGGGGGGATGCCATCTGGGGCATCCCCAAGCTTAGTTGCTTGGTTGTCATTGACTATTACCTTGGCGTGCCTTGGGCATCCCCAAGCTTAGGCTCTTGCCACTCCTTATTCCTTAGTCCATCGAAACTTCGCCCAAAACTTGAAAACTTCACAACACAAAACTCAACAGAAAATCTTATGAGCTCCGTTAGTGTAAGAAAATAAATCACCACTTAGGTACTGTTTTGAACTCATTATAAATTCATAGTGGTGTTATGTATACTATATTCCAACTTCTCCATGGTTCATACCCTCCTATACTACTCATAGTTTCATCAAAATAAGCAAAACAACACATAGAAAACAGAATCTATTTAAAACAGAATCTAATTAAAACAGAACAGTCTGTAGTAATCTGGAAACTTTCCATACCTCTGTAACTCCAAAAATTCTGAAAAATTAGGACAGCTTGGGTAATTTGTATATCCATCTTGTGTAAAAAATTCAGATCAAAATCATGTTCCAGTTATTTTTCAAAATTCCTGGATTGAGAGCAAAAGTTTCTATTTTTGCACAGAATCAAGTTAACTATCACCATAGACCATCCCAAAGGTCTTACTTGGCACTTTATTGAAACAAAAGCTCCAAAACATGATTACTACTGTAGATTAATCATGTGGAAACACAAAACTATAGGCATAAATGTTGGGTTGTCTCCCAACAAGCGCTTTTCTTTAATGCCTTTTTAGCTAGGCATGATGATTTCAATGATGCTCACACAAAAGATAAGAATTGAAACATAATAGGAGCATCATGAAGCATATGAAAAGCACATTTAAGTCTAACCCACTTCCTATGCATAGGGATTTTGTGAGCAAACAACTTATGGGATCAAGAATCAACTTGCATAGGAAGACAAAACAAGTGCAACTTCAAAAATTTCAACACATAGAGAGGAAACTTGATATTATTGCAATATGTAAGAGCACACGTTCCTCTCTCATAATAATTTTCAGTAGCATCATGAACGAATTCAACAATATAACCATCACATAAAGCATTATTCTCATGATGCACAAGCATATAAATTTTACTACTCTCCACATAAGCAAAATTCTTCTCATTCAGAATAGTGGGAGCAAACTCAACAAAATGACTATCATGTGAGGCATAATTCAAAATTAAAATCATGATGACAAGCTTCATGGTTATCATTATTCTTTATAGCATACATGTCATCACAATAATCATCATATATAGAAACTTTGTTCTCATAATCAATTGGAACCTCTTCCAAAATAGTGGATTCATCACTAAATAAAGTCATGACCTCTCCGAAACCACTCTCATCAACACATCAACATAATCATCATAAATAGGAGGCATGCTATCATCATAATAAATTTGCTCATCAAAACTTGGAGGACTAAAAATATCATCTTCATCAAACATAGCATCCCCAAGCTTGTAGCTTTGCATATCATTCGCATCATGGATATTCAAACAATTCATACTAACAACATTGCAATCATGCTCATCATTCAAAGATTTAGTGCCAAACAATTTAATGCATTCTTATTCTAACACTTGAGCAAAATTATCAGAATTCTTATTTTCACCGGAAGACATTAAAAAGTTGAAGCATATGAGGCAATCTCAATTCCATTTCATGTAATTTTCTTTTATAGACTAAACTAGTGATAAAAACAAGAAACTAAAAGATTCGATTGCAAGATCTAAAGATATACCTTCAAGCACTAACCTCCCCGGCAACGACGCCAGAAAAGATCTTGATGTCTACTATGCAATCTTCTTCCTGTAGACGTTGTTGGGCCTCCCAGTGCAGAGGTTTGTAGGATAGTAGCAAATTTCCCTCAAGTGGATGACCTAAGGTTTATCAATCTGTGGGAGGCGTAGGATGAAGATAGTCTCTCTCAAACAACCCTGCAACCAAATAACAAAGTGTCTCTTGTGTCCCCAACACACTCAATACAATGGTAAATTGTATAGGTGCACTAGTTCGGCAAAGATATGGTGATACAAGTGCAATATGGATGGTAGATATAGGTTTTTGTAATATGAAAATATAAAAACAGCAAGGTAGCAAGTGATAAAAGTGAGCGAAAACGGTATTGCAATGCTTAGAAACAAGGCCTAGGGTTCATACTTTCACTAGTGCAAGTTCTCTCAACAATGATAACATAATTAGATCATATAACAATCCCTCAGCGTGCAACAAAGAGTCACTCCAAAGTCACTAATAGCGGAGAACAAACGAAGAGATTATTGTAGGGTACGAAACCACCTCAAAGTTATTCTTTCTAATCGATTTGTTGGTCTATTCCTATAAGTGTCACAAACAGCCGTAGAGTTCATACTAAAATAACACCTTAAGACACACATCAACCAAAACCCTAATGTCACCTAGATACTCCAATGTCACCACAAGTATCCGCCGGTTTGATTATACGATATGCATCACACAATCACAGATTCATCTATTCCACTACAAAAAAAACACTTCCGTGATGATACGTGTTTGTCACAGTAGGTCGCATTTTTTGTCATGCATGTACATCCATGACAAATTTATGACAGAATCAAGATAGTCATACCCGTGCTGTCGTAGAAGTGTTCCATGACATTACCAAAATTATCATCACGGAAGTGTCCACTTCCATGACGATAAATCGCGCGTCACAGAAGTGCTTTCGTCAAGGGTGACCGACACGTGGCATCCACCGTGACGGAACGCCGTTAAGCTATCGGGTCGGGTTTTGGATCCGATAACCTGTTAACAGCCCCGAGCAATGAGAAATTTCCACGTGTAAAATTCTGATTGGCCGAAGGGAACACCTATCAGCTCGTCAGTGGGCCAGATGTCGCCCGTCCATTGGAGGAGACATGCCTATGGTACGTTGACACGTGGCTGGGCCCAACAGAGGCCCATATAGGTTAAAAAGGCCGGCCCAGTCAAAGGCCGTAGAACTTAATCAGGTACAAGTGGGCCAGCCCAATAACGGCCTGCTTAATAAAAGCCCATTTACAGCCCGAAACCAAATCTGGCCCGTTAATTGTTCGCCCAATATTTGGGCCCATTTACGACCGGCCGATCTGGCCCGTTAATTGTTCGCCCAATATTTGGGCCCATTTATGACGAAGCCATATCTGGCCCGTTAATTGTTCGCCAATATTCGGGCCCAACTACAGACCAGATGACTTCCGGCCTATTAGAGGCTGATGTGAACATGGGCCCATTTCAGCCCGGTGTGACTTTCGGCCTGGGAATGGCCCGTGCTGCCCATGGGCCATATATGGTCCGACGGGGCATCGGGCCCACTAATGGCCCGTGCTAAAGGTGGCAACAGTTAAGCCCAACGTGACTTTGGGCCTGTTAAATGCCTGTCGCATAATTTGGCCCGTTGATGCCTGTACTAAACTTTCGGCCTCTTAAAGGCCCATGATATCAGTGGGCCAACTAAGGCCCGAGATATGTTTCGGCCTGGTAACAGCCCGTGAGCTAACTGGGCCCCTAACGGCCCGGTCTACATTTCGGCCTGCTGAAGGCCCGTCAACGACTAGTGAAAATTGAGGCCCAACATGCATTTTGGCCTACTAAAGGCCCATGGTTTCATCTCGGTCGTAAAAGGCCAGTACAATATTCAGCCTGTTAATGGCCAAATGCTACCTGGGCCGAACTAAGCGCTGGGTCGACAAAAGGCCCAACTAAAATATAGGCCGGTGTAAGTTTGGGCCTGGCGCAATGTGTGAAGGCCCCAATCATTCGGGCCCAGGAAAGATGCAGGCCTGCCCAATTGTGGCCCGCTAAAAACCTGGCCCATTATCGAATGTTTCGGCCCGGTCGACTACATCTGATTTTTTTAGATAGCGAATGATGGCAGTAACTAGTAGGAATTAAGAACAAACCTACTCTACACAATAAAGAAATTACGGCATAATAACTAAGAATAAACCTACACTATACAATAAAGGATTTAAGGTATATTACATCCATTGGGCATCGAAGTTCACCACCAGTGATCATAAAGCACAACGAAGAAGCAGATTACCAAAACTGAGCACCATTGCAGCGTAACAAAATAATACTGAACCGAGACCACTTCCAAGACAGTTCAAGAAAGGTTAGCCTTGAGGGGAACTGCATGCAAAGCTCTTGAGAAGCAAGGCTGTGAGACCGCCTAGCATGTTGGTCATAGCTTCCAGTGTGTAGCTGTTTAGCGATGAGGTTCTCATTGGTGTTCTCCGCAATCTTTCTTAGAGATAGGACTTCAAGTCAAAGTTGAGTTGCGAATGCCTTTACGCTAGAACTTGGGACTAAAGAAGTCGAACCGATTCGCACAACGAATTCGTGAGCTTGTCATTTGTTAGTCTCAAGTAACTTGAACACCGCATCAAGACAAGACTTTGGGGTTGTCTCACTATCTTCAAGATGTTTTGCCTTCTTTGCTGCAATATATGTTGGGTTTGTCTCACAGCCTTCACGAGACTTGTGCATGCCATCGGGCATATCACCTGAAACAAAGCAAAGAGATGACAGGTTTTGCACGTGTATAAACAAAGATGATAACTATTCTGTCAATTCTATCCAATTTCAAATTAGAAAATAAAGAGTAAGTTCAAAATATCAATAGCATAATTTGGCATTGTTCATAATGCGGGGAGCTTCACCACACTGCTGGATTACCATGTCAACATAACAAGCATAGATGAAGGGCAAAGAAAATCATTGTATCTATTTTGGATAATGTGCATGGCATGTCGTTCATATCATCAGCCACATCAGTAAGATAAAATAGGAGATGACAAGGTGCAAACGTGGGCTGCTTCACCACACACTGGATTATAGATCCACAAAACCAAGCATACATATAGGGAGTATTAAGTAATGTGCATGGTATGAATAAGAAATTTTGTTTTACAAGTAAAACTTAGAACTTACGGTTCTTACGACCATGCATTTTGGTAGAAACAGCAAACTAAACAGCAGTAAACGATAGGGAGTATGAGCAAATTAAACAGCAGTTGAGGATAAAGGCTTTAGAAGGACTGACTTACATTAACAGTTAACACCGGCTTTATAATGCCCTTCTCCATGTCAAGGAAGGATAACTCAAGAATTTCAGCACATAATCTTCTTCATAAGCATTGCTCAGACTCTACATTTTGTAGAGAGTAATTGTAGATATGATAATCTTTGGAAGGCATAGAGGATAATGAAGATAAGATGCAGATTGATGCTACATAATCAACTACCAATCCCTGGAAGTACAAGCGTTACAGGACAAAATGTACCGAGAAGAGCAATGGGCTACACTTCTGCACTGGCATTGTCTGTGTATTCTACTTGTTGGTAAGATTAAATATAGATCTGATCTTTTTTAGTAAATGGTGGGCGAGGGAGATAAGATGCAGAATGCTACAAAATGAACCAATCCCTCTTCCCATAATACAAGAATGTTTTGAACACTGGTGTACTATACAAAACGTTCTTATATTATGGGACGGAGGAAGTAGCTGTTAATGTAAGTATAGTGATAGACCACGTTCAGTCCTTACAAGAGGACTGCAGAGCGAAACCTCTTCAAAAGCATTGGGTTGATTCTAAATTTGTGTAAGAGTCCATACGGATCTTATAATGTCCACCAAATGGGCGATTACGAGGCTAACATGTGCAGTGATGCTACATAATCAAACAGCTATGAAAGTAAGTATGGTCATACAAGGCAAGAGGTACTCACGAGAGCAATGCAGTGTGCAGCATAGTTGCAAGATTCTGTGGTCCCTTGAGAACGAATGTTCTTCTGCTAACAGTTTTCGTACAAGTGAGACATTAAGGCAAATGCAAAAATGTAGTTCAAATTGTGATGTGATATCATAGACAGTACCTTACGCTGCAGCCGAGACCAATGTGTAACAAGATTATTCCAGTCACCGTCGGATAAATGTAGCACCGGAGACTTTACAGAAATTTCATTCAGAGGCTTGCCATCGAAGTGCGCTTGCCTCAGGTAGGAACGATACTTCATCAACGAGTGCTTGAAAAGCACAACCAACTCTTGCTCGTCATCTCAATCCAGTTTGCTCCTCGCCTATTTAAAAGAATGAAATCTTGTGTCTTCTGTCAGCAGAAACATATACAATAATGACCATGAATAACATTAGTACATTACTTACGCATAAGTTGCGGAGGAAGACTGGAAATTGTTCTGTGTCTGCAGTATAATATTTCCATGAAGGAAAGATGCGCACAAAGTTCCTGACAACAACATAAGCTTCGTCTTCTAAACTGGGAAGAAATGGAAAAGGGACCGTCCAAAATCTGAATGAAGAAGTTTGTCTAGCACTTATTGTTTGCAACTAATTGAAAGTGCAACTAATCCCCGGGTGGTTTTGGTAATTAATAACAACATATATATCATTGAACTAATAGTTACTTGAGAATCATTTCAGAGAGTTCAGTGATATGGGTATGGCAAGGACTGAAGAAGTGGACCCCCCAAAATGCTAAGGCAAGCATTAGCAAAAGCTCAAGACTCCATTTTTGGTTTAGTGATCCAAGATCACATTGAGTCCATAGGAAAAGCCAATACTATTAAAACGGGATGAGGTTATGATGATGATCTGGTTGCTCAAGTGCTTAGTGATACATCTCCTAAACTATCGCAACTTTCACCGCCATAGACACTCATAAGTAGTCTCGGTCCCACCGATATTCCAAACTCAGTCACACCGAGATGAACCACCTCAGCCATAAGCCAAACCCTAGTAAACTCGGATTTTCCGATTCGAACTCGGTCTCACCGAAACATGAGTTGCCAAGTTTACGAACATTCGTCATCAAATCGGTGTCACCGAGATGATGAAGTCGGTCCCACCAAACCGGCATGCTCGTGTCATTGCACGAATCGACTAACCGAGATTGTATATTCGGTCCCACCGAAAATCCCAACGCTCACATTATTTGAACTATCGGTCTCACCGAGTTGTCCACTTCGGTCCCACCGAGATTGCTCAAATGTGTGTAACGGTTGGATTTTGTGTGGAGACTATTTATACCCCTCCACCCCTCTTCATTCGTGGAGAGAGCCATCGAAAGAACTAGCACTCCTACCTTACATTTCGAGAAGAGAACTACCTACCCTTGTGTTGAGATCAAGTTGCTCCACTCCCACCATATGAAGCTTGATCTCTAGCCTTCCCAAGTTGCTTTCCACTCAATCCTTTCTTCCACCACAGCCAAATCAGTGAGGAGAGTTGAGTGTTGGGGAGATTATCATTTGAAGCACAAGAGCAAGTTGTTCATCATCATCTACAACATCTATTACCTTTTGGAGGGTGGTGCCTCCTAGATTGGTTAGGTGTCGCTTGGGAGCCTTCGTCGTCGAGATGTGGAGTTGAACCAAGAAGTTTGTAAGGGCAAGGAGATAGCCTACTTCGTGAAGATCTACCACGAGTAAGGCTAGCCCTCCGTGGGCGTAGGCCATGATGGAATAGACAAGGTTGCTTCTTCGTGGACCCTTCGTGGGTGGAGCCCTCCGTGGACTCGCGCAGCCGTTACCCTCCGTGGGTTGAAGTCTCCATCAACGTGGATCTACGATAGCGCCACCTATCGGAACCACGGGAAAAATCACTGCGTCTCCAAAATTGCGTTTGCTCTTCTCCACCTCTCTTTACTACATGTGCAATTTACTTTCCGCTGCCTATACTCTAGAATTGCATGTGTAGGGTGATGCTTGACTTGATCATAATTGTGAATCTGCCAAAAACTGTTCTTTGTCAAAAGGCAGAATTTTTATATTGACAAGTAGTCTAATCACCCCCCCTCTAGACATACTTTCGATCCTACAAGTGGTATCAGAGCTTTGGTCTCCATTGTATTGGTTTCCATTGCATTGGACTCCATAAGCTTGGTTTCACAACCTAGGAGAGTATGGCATCTAGTGCGGGTAATTTTCGTAGAGGTCCTTACTTTGATGGTACAAATTTTGCTAGTTGGAAGCATAAAATGAAAATGCATATTCTTGGTCATAACCCAGCCGCATGGGGCATTATTTGTGTTGGTATGCAAGGTGAATTCTTCGAGGAAGGAAAAGTTCCGGATCGCGAAGCTACACCGGAAGAATTGCGGATGTTGCAAAACAATGCTCAAGCTTGTGACATTCTCTTCAATGCCTTGTGTCCCGAGGAGTTCAACAAAATCAGCCGTCTTGAGAATGCAAAAGAGATTTGGGATACTTGGGTTGAAATGCATGAAGGTACCGAGTCCGTGAAAGAACCAAAGCTAGATATTCTTCAGGGTCAACTTGACAAGTTCAAGATGAAGGATGGTGAAGGAGTCGCTGAAATGTACTCTAGGCTTGCTCTCATCACAAATGAGATTGCCGGCTTAGGAAGCGAAGAAATGACCAACCGATTCATCATCAAGAAGATTCTCAGAGCTTTGGATGGAAAGTATGACACCGTGTGCACTTTGATCCAAATGATGCCAAACTACAAGACTCTCAAGCCAACCAAGTCATTGGAAGAATTGTTGCTCATGAGATGACACTTAAGGATAAGGAAGAGCTTCACAACAAGTCAAGTGGTGCGTACAAAGCTACAAGTGATGCTCCCACAACCTCAAGTGACAAGTTAGTTTCCAATGAAGAGATAAGCCTAATGGTCAAGAACTTCAACAAATTCTACAAGAATAGAGGCAAAGAGAAAGCTCAAAGTCTAGATCATATGATGAAAAGAGATCTTCTAGTCGTGATCGAATCTGCTACAATTGTGGAAGACCGGACACTACTCAAATGAGCGTCTGGCTCCCCACAAGAGAAGAGAAGAATCTCCAAGAAGAAGAAGCTCAAGAGATGAGTCACCTCGGAAAGAGAGAAGGAGCAGAGATGATCGTTATGAACGAAGACCCTCTCGGAGAAGCAAGGATTCGGAGAGGAAAGACAAGTCATCAAGGAGCTACACAAGAAGAAAACATCAAGCTCATGTAGGTGAATGGGTCTCCGGCTCCGACTCGACAATCAATCCAAGGAAGCTATCACTCCGACTCCGACTACAGTCAAGATGAAGGTGTTGCCGGTCTTGCTCTCGTATCCTCCAACTCCAACTCCTACGACTTATTTGATTCACCAAATGAGGGAATTGGAAGATGCTTCATGGCTAAAGGCCCCAAGGTATCACACCCTGAATTCATTGACTTCGATAGTGATGAGGATGACTTGCTTGGTGAAGATGAGCTCTTGCATGACAAATCCAAAGGAGCCTAGTAACGATGAACATGCTAGTAGTCTTTATAGTCGAGAAGAGTCGAATGACAATGCTATGAAGGAGATTGAGCGTCTAACTAAAGAACTAAACACTCTTAAGTTAGCTCATGAAACAACTCAAGAAGATCATAGAGAGCTCCTAAGATCTCATGAGAAGCTACGCTCGAGAAGCTCACTCTAGAGCAAGAACATGAGTTTCTAAAAGCAATCAATGACGATCTTCGAAAGAAGAGTTCTTCATATCTTGCCAAACGACTTCTCTTGTCTAATTTCTTGCCACCCATTAAGACTAAGCATGAAAAGCATAAGAAAAATTCTTCCTCTAGCAGTAACAATAACCATGCTAAATCCAATGTTGTTGCTTCTAGT
This sequence comes from Aegilops speltoides, assembly GCA_021437245.1. Taxonomy (NCBI): domain Eukaryota; kingdom Viridiplantae; phylum Streptophyta; class Magnoliopsida; order Poales; family Poaceae; genus Aegilops; species Aegilops speltoides. Next base: position 159,698,927 of record CM038143.1, on the reverse strand, counting down.
AGTTCTCTTGATTCCACTAACAATGTTTCAAGCCAAGTTACACTTGAGCAAGAGAATAGTTTATTGAAAGGGATCATAGAGAAGGTGTCTACAAGAGCCTTGCCGGAAGCAAGAACTTTGAGGAAATTGTTCACAAGCAAGGAAGGCACCGGAAGAATCAAGGAATTGGTTTTGAGCGAAAGTTCAACGCCGAAGGCATTGAGTGGGAAGAAGGTCAATATCCTACTCCACAGTTTGTTCCTCAAAAGGAGAAGTATGATCCTACTTCTTCCAATGTGGAACAAGCTCAAGATGACCTTCCACCACAAGACCACAAGCTAAAAGGCAAGGACAAGCTTCAAGAGGAGATTGATGCATTTGTTGAAGCACCTCAAGCCATGGTCAAGTGGGTTCCCAAGGAAACGTCAAGTTCTACTTCGTCAAGCTCAACTACAACCCCAAGGATTCCCATCAAGATGATGTGGATCCCAAGAAGAAGAACTAGAAAGTTCTTGAGGGTGACTCCGCCAACATACTTCACTCACATTCATTTTGGCAAAAACTTGTGCAATCAACTTCCACATCGTGCACTAGTTCATGGAGTCACAAACCCTCTTGTTGGTAAGTCAAGGGACAAGGTAATCATTGCTTTCATGGACATCATCTATTGTGAACTTCAATCTATGTCCATGGATATCCTTGTTTGTTCCTTGTGGGACTAACCCATGTAGGTATTGAAAGTGCCCAATCCAAAGGATAGCTCCCAACTCTTGATGATCTCCATCAACATTGAGCATCCACATCTTCAACATCTACATGAAGTCTTCTCGACAACCCAAGGTTAGTTTGACCCTTTAAAGGGTTCTCACATCTAGGGGGAGCTTTGCTCTAAAAATTGAGCTAAAGCATATTCAAATGATGTGAACACATCAATGCTTTATGTAAAAGTGGTAACCCCACTTGTGCTTAAACGATGAGTATGACCTATGATCAAATGTCCTCATTTGGCTGCTAAGTCAATATACTCATATAAAGATGACCTAGTCATCGACAAATTATGTGTTAGTTGCTAGAGTTTTGGTTGTGCATGTTTGACACATATTTCATTTGCTATCTTATTGTGTGAGCATGTTGGATGCATGATTTTATCCATTCGAGGACATCCATTTGTTGTTTTGGTCGTTTTGATTTTTCTGACCAAATGGATGGACAAGAATGCCTAAGTACCTCCCCTAGCTATCTATGCTTTCTTGTCTCAAATTCTATTCATGCTTACATCACAAATTTTGAACAAGTCATTTTGGACCCTCGGGTGAGGAGCACTCGAGCCACCGATCCGTCAAGGGCTAATTTCCAAAACCTTCTAATTGATTTCGGTCGGACCAACTCACTCAAACTCGGTCGAACCGAAAGCATTTAGACGATCTAGGTTTTCATCTCGGTGAAACCGAGTTGTGATTTTCGGCGTGATCAAGTGCATAACGCCTTAGCAGTTATCCATCTCGGTGCCACCGAAGTTTTACAACTCGGTCCCACCGACAAATAAGGGGTATATATTCCGAGGGCCGCTGATTCCTCCTTCAAACGTTTCGCCCCCACACCCTTCTTTGCCGTCGCCTTGGTCTCCGGATCGTCGCCGTAAATGCTTTGTGGCGCTCGCCGCTTGAGTCTCCGTCGCCGTCAACGGCCATCTCCTCCGAGCCGTTGCCGCCGTAGAAAAACTCCACCAAGTTAGGGTGAGTTTTGATCCCACTCGTGCTCCCATCTCCGATTCAATGCACGTTTGGATTGCCTAGTATCTTGCCACGATTGAAATCCTCCTGTACACCAGATTGGTTCGTTTGAACTAGATTCGAGTAAAAGTTTTAGGGTTAGGTTTCCGCGGAACACATCTCGGTGAGACCGATTTTATATTTTCGGTATGACCGATTTGGCCTATGGCCATTGCTGCACCCTTCGGTCCAACCGAGTTGTGCAAAATCGGTGTGACCGAAATGAAGATTCTGTGAAACCCTAGTGTTTTCGGCAGGACCGAAACCCACTTCGTCAAACCGAAAGTGGTGTGCCAAGCTCCTGTTTAACACTTCGGATTCACCAACCTTAAACTCGGTCGACCGAAATGTCTTCTGTGAAAACTTAATACTAGAATTTGAACTCATTTTTTGCAAAAACTTCTGCAGTTTGTGATGACTCTTCTTCTCTGCCTACACCTTATCTATTCACAGGTTGTCACCATGTCGATGCCAGGTGTGGTGAGAACAGGTCGAGACACCCATTGCAGACATTGCGAGGCAGCACTAGTCCCGATCCTAGTAGCTCATCCGATGATGGTGAGAGGAGTACACCAAGTGGCATGCCTCCTGCAGCCACCAGAGCTAGAAAGAAGAGGAATTCAGATGATGAGGATTCAGATTTTGTTGTTGAGGAAGAGGTGACCTCAAAGCCTAAAAGGAAGGTTGTTGCCAAAGAGCAACAAGATCAACAATCTAAGAAGGGCACCAGCAAAGTCAAGCAGTCAACTGTTGCTAAGAAGCTGAATTTGGGAGAGGCAGCTGCAAGCAAAGTGAAGAAAACCACCAAGAGAAAGAGGATAGTGCATGTGTCAGGAGCCAGAGCATGAAGACAATGTTGTTGTGATAGATGAGGAGGATCCGACATCTATTGAAGGTCAAGCCAAGATCGCAGCTGCTAAGAAAGCCAAAGCTGACAAGGAAGCAGCAGCAATAGCAGCAGCTAAACCAAAGAGTTTTGGAGAGCAAATTCTTGAAGCTACTCAAAGGATTGAACAACGCCTGGCCAGCATTGAATAGTCTCAGGAGAGCTTAGAGAGGATTGTTGACGAGAAGATCCACGCTCGGGCGTGAAGTCGATCAAGTACAAGTGACCCTCAACAAGCTCGAGGCGAGACATTGAGGAAGCAAAGCAGGACAAGGCGAGCTTATCGTGAGTTGCAGGATGACTTAGCCCAGATTCTCATCGACAGATCGCTCCGGTTCCCAAAGGATCCCGATCACCTGCTATTCGATGGATCGACACCAGACTACAGCTTGACCTCCACAGTTCCAGCGATTGCTCCTACTCCAGCTCCAGCTCCAGTGTCCACTCCTCCAAAGACAGACATCAGGTGAAGTCTTCGCCGATCTTGTCATATCCACTCCGACATCAACCCAGACGGGACCCGCCAAAGAGAGTCCACAAAGTGGCGCTTAGCTCTATGCTTTTTCGAACTTTTGGTAACTTGTTGCCAAAGGGGAGAAATTGTATAGATCATAGGGCTTCGAGAGAGAGTGTTGTTGTCTTTGCGCTTTTGCTCTTTCGTTCTTTTGCGGTTTCTTTGAGATACTTTTGGTTTTCGAGACATTCAAAGTGTTTGATACTCGTTTGATTCTACCTTAATGAGTGCTTGGTCGTACTATGCTTTAATGTGTGCTTAATGCTTATCATATGCCATTCCTATCTCGTATGACCATTTACTCATGTCTTGGTGATTGGGTGCATGCTGTTCATTCTTATCATTTTGTGCGCTCCACCAAGATGTATGTGACATGGAAGAGTGACCCATGATCCTAATCGATTGTGCATTTGCATTCAAACGCAAATCTTAAATAATGCACAAATTTAGGGGGAGCTCTTACTTATCACATACTTCTCAAAGCGACGATATTATTCATTGATTATATCCTTTGTCGAAGCTTTGATCTATATGTTGTCATCAATTACCAAAAAGGGGGAGATTGAAATTGCAACTAATCCCCGGGTGGTTTTGGTAATTAATAACAACATATATATCATTGAACTAATAGTTACTTGAGAATCATTTCAGAGAGTTCAGTGATATGGGTATGGCAAGGACTGAAGAAGTGGACCCCCCAAAATGCTAAGGCAAGCATTGGCAAAAGCTCAAGACTCCATTTTTGGTTTAGTGATCCAAGATCACATTGAGTCCATAGGAAAAGCCAATACTATTAAAAGAGGATGAGGTTATGATGACGATCTGGTTGCTCAAGTGCTTAGTGATACATCTCCTAAACTATCGCAACTTTCACCGCCATAGACACTCATAAGTAGTCTCGGTCCCACCGATATTCCAAACTCAGTCACACCGAGATGAACCACCTCAGCCATAAGCCAAACCCTAGTAAACTCGGATTTTCCGATTCTCAACTCGGTCTCACGAAACATGAGTTGCCAAGTTTCAGAACATTCATCATCAAATCGGTGTCACCGAGATGATGAAGTCGGTCCCACCGAACCGGCATGCTCGTGTCATTACACTAATCGGACTAACCGAGATTGTATATTCGGTCCCACGAAAATCCCAACGCTCACATTATTTGAACTATTAGTCTCACCGAGTTGTCCACTTCGGTCCCACCGAGATTGCTCAAATGTGTGTAACGGTTGGATTTTGTGTGGAGGCTATTTATACCCTCCACCCCTCTTCATTCGTGGAGAGAGCCATCGAAAGAACTACCACTCCTACCTTACATTTACGAGAAGAGAACTACCTACCCTTGTGTTGAGATCAAGTTGCTCCACTCCCACCATATGAAGCTTGATCTCTAGCCTTCCCAAGTTGCTTTCCACTCAATCCTTTCTTCCACCACAGCCAAATCAGTGAGGAGAGTTGAGTGTTGGGGAGATTATCATTTGAAGCACAAGAGCAAGGAGTTCATCATCATCTACTACATCTATTACCTTTTGGAGGGTGGTGCCTCCTAGATTGGTTAGGTGTCGCTTGGGAGCCTCCGTCGTCGAGATGTGGAGTTGAACCAAGAAGTTTGTAAGGGCAAGGAGATCGCCTACTTCGTGAAGATCTACCCCGAGTAAGGCTAGCCCTCCGTGGGCGTGAGCCATGATGGAATAGACAAGGTTGCTTCTTCGTGGACCCTTCGTGGGTGGAGCCCTCCGTGGACTCATGCAGCCGTTACCCTCCGTGGGTTGAAGTCTCCATCAACGTGGATGTACGATAGCGCCACCTATCGGAACCACGGAAAAATCACCGCGTCTCAAAATTGCGTTTGCTCTTCTCCACCTCTCTTTACTACATGTGCAATTTACTTTCCGCTGCCTATACTCTAGAATTGCATGTGTAGGGTGATGCTTGACTTGATCATAATTGTGAATCTGCCAAAAACTATTCTTTGTCAAAAGGCAGAATTTTTATATTGACAAGTAGTCTAATCACCCCCCCTCTAGACATACTTTCGATCCTACACTAATCCATGAATAATTGGATATTATATCGAATGAGTAAGAAAGATAAGTAAAATTGTCAACAAACCTGGCTGGCAGTAGTAATCTGGGTCAATGTCACTATGACCAACAATCCAAAATGACTAGTTTCTGTTCCGAGGGCCGGAATATTGAAAACCCTGTGAACTTTAGAGGTACTAAAGATTACCGAAATACATCTGAACCATTAAGTGTAGGTAGCACTGAGCACACAACAAACCCTATTGATAGTCCTGCCTAATGCATAATGAATCAATTAGAAAATGGGTGATGAGGAGTGGTTGCTGAGTGTTCAGGACGTATCTCAGGATAAATCGGGTTGGCTTGGTGGGTGCTGCACGCCTGAGCCCTGAACGGACTGGGAAGGTAGGCACGGCGGCGCACCCGGGCAGCATTAACGCTGTTGGGCGAGCGGCTCCTGGCCTCCTGTTAGTCCGGCGTCTCCTCCTAGAGTCATGCCGTCCGGCGACGGCAAGTCGCCGGCGAGGCAAAGGCTGAAGCGAGTAGAGATCGAAGCCAAAGCGAAGAGAGGAATCGGGACTGGACGACCCAAAATCCTAGGGTGGGCTGGCCCACCGTGGGCACCCTGTAGAGATACACACCCGAGCGGCGAACATGCATTTTCAAAACTAATTTAGGAACATTTAGCTGACCAATTAAAGAACTCTGTTTTAGTAATATCAGATTCGTATTTGAACTTCTAAGCTTGTATAGCTTGATGCGGGGAGCAGTGTTATTATGACACGAAGCACGTATTCTGATTGTATAGTGATCATAAAATGGGGAAACTCTAAGCATATTTTTTTTAGCAAAAGAGGGTTTTCCCTCCAATTTCTATTAAAGAAACCACCACGGAACCAACATGATCAATTAAACCCTAAACATGATCAATTAAACCGTATTATGGTTGTGCCATGGCAGATTTGAAGCTGCAAACCAGAGAAATGATATTTAGCATCGATTGTTTGCTTCGAACTAAGAACTAAATTCTAAGAGCTGAAAAGAAAATAGAGTAACCAAGTTAAGATCTATTTTCCGGTTGAGATCAAAAAGTTGAGGAGATATGAAGTACCACCTCTCTTGCGGCGCCGTGTAGGCATCGGGGGTGCGATGGCTGTCGGTGGTGTTGAAGCAGATCTGCGACAGTAGACGGGTGCATCAGGGGATAAGTCCCGTTGCGGTGGAAGAGAAGGTCGTGTGAGCGGCCTCGACAATGAGGACGACGGTGCCGATGAAGCGAGAGGACGCGATGCAAGGCTATTGGTCCGTTGCCGTGGATGAGAAACGTCCATCTCTAGCAGTGGACGACACGGTCTTGGTAGGCGCTCCAGCATGGTGGAGGATGGTGGCGATGGATGTGGTGGAGGACGACGGCGATGGATGGGGTGGCGGACGGAGGCCGGTGTGGGGATGGGGTGTTCTAGCGCGGACGGTGTATGAATGGGAAAATGGAGGGAGAGGTACGGGGAACCATGTTTTTGGGACGCGTCTGTCTGAAATATGGGAAAGTTACAAACTTAGCCCCTGTTTAAAATTTGGACGTCTCGTCGGTTGGGGATAGGACGGTAATCTCGCATCTCGCCAATATTTGCCCAGAGCAATTTCGGGCGAGGAGAGGGTGGTTGGCGCCCATGGTTGGCGCCCACGGTGTATGAACGGGGCTGACAAGTAGGGCGGTTGTGTCACGTCTGAGTGAAGTTACAAACCTGCCCCTATTGAAAATATTTGCCTACATTGATTTCGGCCGAGTCGAGTTTGTTTTTCCGCCCACCGTGTATGAATGGGGAATGGAGGGAGAAACAGAGGTCTTTCGGACGAGCTTGAATCAAATGTGTTTTGCCGCCCATGTTTGACGCCCACCATGTCGGAATGCGCTCAGAGGCGGTCGTGTCACGTCTAATTGAAGTTACTAACCTACCCCTATTTAGAGCAGTGGAAATCGGGCCGATGGATTGTCCGTGTAATGGGTAGACAGTAATTTCCATCTCCCAAACACTTGGCTTCGGGCAGCTGACGTGGGAGTGGACATTTTGCAGCTTCTTTTGAATTTTGGGACAATAAGCATCCACGTTTACCCTGGCAACTAAATTCGAATCCATCTTGTATTCCTATATGAATCTTTATAAATCGTTCTATGTGTTTTTATATGTCTTGAAAAGGACGACAAAGATGTATTCCACTGTCATATATGAATATGGTTTACAAATGCCGATACTCAAATTCAGAAACTAGTATCCAGTTTAAGGTGAATTCAAATATTTGGAACACTTCATGTCCAACTCAAATGTCACACGTAGCATAATGTGTACTCCCATTTAGACATGTACACAAGCGATGTATCAAGATTCAAATACCGAGTCAATGAACCAAGAATGTACAGAACTAACAGACATATAAACACTTATAGAGTATATGGATCAATAATATCAACTAACATACATAAGCCACGCCGCTGTACTTTTTTTTGGCTACAACATCATCTTTTTTTAGCCAGCATCTTGGCCCTTTCCGGTGCGTGCCACTTATGGTCCATCTATACTACTACTATTGTTGAATGCACATTCAGCCCGATTGGCATATTTGTAGGTCTGGCACAGCAATCCAAATGAAATGTCTCCGAGTCTTATCAATTAATACAGACTTGTGCTCAAATAAAATTACAAACCAAAAAACAAAACAAAATTATTACATGATCTCTAAAACAAATGGTTTGATTGATTACATGAACAAACAACACAATGGTTATTCAACTATGTAAAGAACATTTCGCCTATGATTTACCAAGTAGGAATTTAATTTCCTTTTTTCCTTCAGGACCTTAACAATATGGTCAGTCTCAGCTTGCTTCGTTTTGAAATCCACCAAATATTTAATGGTTGTCTTGAGTACTGCTTGTGATTGTGCTGTTTGCTTCCTCAACATGTCAACTTCATCTCTAAGTGCAGAAGCAGAATCTCTTTCTACCACTAGTTTAGCCTCTAGAGCATCAGCAGTTGGCAATTCATAATGCACGATTGGGCCGCTGCCACTGCTGTGGGATGATGCAACGTCCATGGGGACCTCGCTCTTTAATCTTGGGCTAACCTGTTTTGCCATTAAAGTTCCGATTGGATTCAAAAAAGTTGAAGTTAGCAAAACATCTGAACTAGGAATTGTAACAGCAAACCAGTTAAACAAACAAGGAATTAAAGAGTTTCAATTGGATGCTGAAAAGTACTCCCTCCGTCCCATAATGTAAGACATTCTTTTAACACTATGCTAGTGTCAAAAAACGACCTATATTATGGGACGGAGGGAGTAGTTATTAACATCATTGTAACCCGCTGTTGCAGCAGCAAAGCAGTTAAACAAACAAGTAGATATTTAAGTTAAGGCAAACAGGTAATTCTTAACAGTAAGTATCAAACACATAGATAGGCGCAGTCTACAATATGATTAACAGGCTGTGCCATTATGTAATAAGTAGCAAACTAAATTAAGCCAAGCAACGTAAATGAACAATTTTGCAATAAGTGGCTAACTAAATTTCCGAGAAGCATGTAACTGAACTTACGCTAGTTCTTTGTACAGACACACTGCAACTTCTTTTTCGCTTACAAGGTTGTACAAAGGAGTCCATGACATCAATTGCTTGGATACGCAGTCCCAATACTTCTTTCTTCCCACACTGCATGGGTAAGTCGAATGGTTAATCTGGTAAGATGGTGCGTCCTTGATATGTTATATGAGGACGTGTAGTCAGACTAGTTGTAGCCAAAGACATCACACTGACTTTTACTGTATATTTCATGCGATTACTTTTGGCATATCGAGATCTAAGAAATCTACAATAGGATGAAAAGCCTGGCATCCTTCACATTATTGGCGAACTCAGCTCATAGAAACAAGCAATTCAACCATTCTGTGGGTAAATCAAAAGCGGCACTGGAATATTTTTCACTATCCAATCATACACGCAAAAGGGGCGACGCCACCATAGGGGCTGGTATGGGCGGCTGCCTCAGGTGGCTGGAAAGTGTGCACCTTGTTTGAGTCGTCCAGGTTGGCCCACGCTAGTTTTGTTCGTCCCAACGCACAAGCAGGCAATGTAAAAAATGAAGAAAAATGTTTCAATTTGGATGGGCCAATAACATAAGTGTAAGGCAGGCCCTATAGCAGGCTCGCGGCCCAAACGAGCGCCTCCCATATCGATCGACAGCAGGAAAAATCCCAATTCATTCGCTCCAGCCTCCAGTCTGGTTCGCTCCTATCCTAGCCACGCCACGACGTATCGACACAAGACTTCCTCGCGCCCTCATTGGAGGGCGGTCGCCGGCTTCAAGCTTAACGGAAGGACAAGAAGATGAAGATCCAACCACGGGTGTAGCTCGTGGGAGGCAGCGGCGGCAAGACGGGCATGGCATCAAGCTTGTGCAAACGGACAACATGACTTGCAAGAGTAGCATGCGCAACGAGTAGGTACATCACATCCCTGATTATATCTAATTCAACTCTTCAATTTTTGGCCAATAGTTAAACCTGACGTTGTTGTAAAACTGCTTGTATGTAGGGAATCTATGAGAAAATGAAACCAATTTCTACTTATTTTATAACTCCCCCAATCAATGCTGAACTGACTGAATCTGATGTATCTAATCAAGTTTCCGGGGCAAACATGCAAGCTCATGTTGTTCTTGAGCCTGAAGTGTCTAATGAACAGACTGCTAATGAAGATTTGATGCAAACATTTTACATGCTCCTAGTGATGAACATATAGTGTCTAATGAGCGATCTAATGCAAGCATTTTGCAAGCTCATTGAAGGATTTAGTGTCTAATGATGATCTACTATGTTGAGAGAGACAGAGATTTGCAGGCATTGATGACAAGCAAATTATAGTGCATTTTCATAGCTTGAGGAAACAACGAGGCCATCTACCAGAAAGTCCCCGTATCATGACAACATAGCATAAATACTTTTCTAATATGTTGTTTGAAACTATTGGCATACTTGTGCAGGATAGATATATTGATATGCAGTTTTGAAAGTGCAACTAATCCCCGGGTGGTTTTGGTAATTAATAACAACATATATATCATTGAACTAATAGTTTCTTGAGAATCATTTCAGAAAGTTCAGTGATATGGGTATGGCAAGGACTGAAGATGTGGACCCCTCAAAATGCTAAGGCAAGCATTGGCAAAAGCTCAAGACTCCATTTTTGGTTTAGTGATCCAAGATCACATTGAGTCTATAGGAAAGCCAATACTATTAAAAGGGGATGAGGTTATGATAATGATCTGGTTGCTCAAAGTGCTTAGTGATACATCTCCTAAACTATCAGCAACTCTCACTTCCATAATACACTCATAAGTAATCTCGGTCCCACCGATTTCCTAAACTAAGTCACACCGAGATGAACCACCTCACCATATAGCCAAACCCTAGAAATCTCGGATTTTCCGATTCGAACTCGGTCTCACGAAACTTGTGTCGCCAAGCTTCAGAATCTTCATCATCAAATCGGTGTCACCGAGATGATGAAGTCGGTCCCACCGAGATTGGCAAGCCCTAGTCTTTACACTAATCGGACTCACCGAGATTGTATTTTCGGTCCCACCAAAATCCCAACATTCACATGTTTTGAACTTTCGGTCTCACCGAGTTGTCAACTTCGGTCTGACCGAGATTGGTCAAATGTGTGTAACAGTTGGATTTTGTGTGGAGGCTATAAATACCCCTCCACCCCCTCTTCATTCGTGGAGAGAGCCATCAGAAAGAACTACCACTCCTACCTTACATTTCTGAGAAGAAAACTACCTACCCTTGTGTTGAGATCAAGTTGCTCCACTCCCACCCATATGAAGCTTGATCTCTAGCCTTCCCAAGTTGCTTTCCACTCAATCCTTTCTTCCACCACAGCCAAATCAGTGAGGAGAGTTGAGTGTTGGGGAGATTATCATTTGAAGCACAAGAGCAAGGAGTTCATCATCACCAACACCATCTATTACCTTTTGGAGGGTGGTGCCTCCTAGATTGGTTAGGTGTCGCTTGGGAGCCTCCGTCGAGATGTGGAGTTGAACCAAGAAGTTTGTAAGGGCAAGGAGATCGCCTACTTCGTGAAGATCTACCCCGAGTAAGGCTAGCCCTCCGTGGGCGTATGCCATGATGGCATAGACAAGGTTGCTTCTTCGTGGACCCTTCGTGGGTGGAGCCCTCCGTGGACTCTCGCAGCCGTTACCCTCCGTGGGTTGAAGTCTCCATCAACGTGGATTGACGATAGCACCACCTATCGGAACCACGAGAAAAATCTCCGTGTCTCCAAATTGTGTTTGCTCTTCTCCACCTCTCTTTACTACATGTGCAATTTACTTTCCGCTGCCTATACTCTAGAATTGCATGTGTAGGGTGATACTTGACTTGATCATTATCGTGAACTTGCCAAAAACTTGTCTTTGTCAAAAGGCTGAATTTTTATATTGTCAAGTAGTCTAATCACCCCCCCTCTAGACATACTTTCGATCCTACAAGTGGTATCAGAGCTTTGGTCTCCATTGTATTGGTTTCCATTGCATTGGACTCCATAAGCTTGGTTTCACAACCTAGGAGAGTATGGCGTCTAGTGAGGGTAATTTTCGTAGAGGTCCTTACTTTGATGGTTCAAACTTTGCTAGTTGGAAGCATAAAATGAAAATGCATATTCTTGGACATAACCCTGCCGCATGGGGCATTATTTGTGTTGGTTTGCAAGGTGAGTTCTTCGAGGAAGGAAAAGTTCCGGATCGCGAAGCTACAACGGATGAATTGCGGATGTTGCAAAACAATGCTCAAGCTTGTGACATTCTCTTCAATGCTTTGTGTCCCGAGGAGTTCAACAAAATCAGCCGTCTTGAGAATGCAAAAGAGATTTGGGATACTTTGGTCGAAATGCACGAAGGTACCGAGTCCGTGAAGGAATCAAAGCTAGATGTTCTTCAAGGTCAACTTGACAAGTTCAAGATGAAAGAAGGTGAAGGAGTCGCTGAAATGTACTCTAGGCTTGCTCTCATCACAAATGAGATTGCCGGCTTAGGAAGCGAAGAAATGATCGACCGATTCATCATCAAGAAGATTCTCAGAGCTTTGGATGGAAAGTATGACACCGTGTGCATCTTGATCCAAATTATGCCAAACTACAAGAATCTCAAGCCAACCGAAGTCATTGGAAGAATTGTTGCTCATGAGATGACACTTAAAGATATGGAAGAGCTTCAAAACAAGTCAAGTGGTGCTTACAAAGCTACAATTGATGCTCCCACAACCTCAAGTGACAAGCTAGTTTCCAATGAAGAGATAAGCCTAATGGTGAAGAACTTCAACAAATTCTACAAGAGTAGAAGCAAAGAGAGAAGCTCAAAGTCTAGATCATATGATGAAAAGAGATCTTCTAGTCGTGATCGAATGCTACAATTGTGGAAGACCGGACACTACTCAAATGAGTGTTCGGCTCCCCACAAGAGAAGAGAAGAATCTCCAAGAAGAAGAAGCTCAAGAGAAGAGTCACCTCGGAAAGAGAGGAGTAGAGATGATCGTTATGAACGAAGACCCTCTCGGAGAAGCAAGGATTCGGAGAGGAAAGACAAGTCATCAAGGAGCTACACAAGAAGAAAACATCAAGCTCATATAGGTGAATGGGTCTCCGGCTCCGACTCCAACAATCATTCCGAAAGAAGCTATCACTCCAACTCCGACTACTGTCAAGATGAAGGTGTTGCCGGTCTTGCTCTCGTATCCTCCAACTCCAACTCCTATGACTTGTTTGATTCACCAAATGAGGGAATTGGAAGATGCTTCATGGCTAAAGGCCCCAAGGTATCACACCCTGAATTTATTGACTTTGATAGTGATGAGGATGACTTGCTTGGAGAAGATGAGCTTTTACATGATAAATCTAGTGAGCCTAGTAATGATGAACATGCTAGTAGTCTTTATAGTCGAGAAGAGTCGAATGACAATGCTATGAAGGAGATTGAGCGTTTAACTAAAGAACTAAACACTCTTAAGTTAGCTCATGAAACAACTCAAGAAGATCATAGAGAGGTCCTAAGATCTCATGAGAAGCTACGCTTCGAGAAGCTCAATCTAGAGCAAGAACATGAGTTTCTAAAAGCAATCAATGACGATCTTCGAAAGAAGAGTTCTTCATATCTTGCCAAACGACTTCTTTGTCTAATTTCTTGCCACCTATTAAAACTAAGCATGACAAGCATAAGAAAAATTCTTCATCTAGAAGCAACAATATTGGTTCTAGTAATTCTCTTGATTCCACTAACAATGTTTCAAGCCAAGTTACACTTGAGCAAGAAAATAGTTTATTGAAAGGGATTATAGAGAAAGGTGTCTACAAGAGCCTTGCCGGAAGGAAGAACTTTGAGGAAATTGTTCGCAAGCAAGGAAGGCACCGGAAGAATCAAGGAATTGGTTTTGAGTGAAAGTTCAACGCCGAGGGTGTTGAATGGGAAGAAGGTCAATATCCCACTCCAAAGTTTGTTTCTCAAAAGGAGAAGTACGATCCTACTTCTTCCAACGTGGAACAAGCTCAAGATGATCTTCCACCACAAGACCACAAGCTAAAAGGCAAGGACAAGCATCAAGAGGAGATTGATGCATTTATTGAAGCACCTAAAGCCATGGTCAAGTGGGTTCCCAAGGAAACGTCAAGTTCTACTTCGTCAAGCTCAACTACAACCCCAAGGATTCCCATCAAGATGATGTGGATCCCGAAGAAGAAGAACTAGAGAGTTCTTGAGGGTGACTCCGCCAACATACTTCACTCACATTCATTTTGGCAAGAACTTGTGCAATCAACTTCCACATCTTGCACTAGTTCATGGAGTCACAAACCCTCTTGTTGGTAAGTCAAGGACAAGGTAATCATTGCTTTCATGGACATCATCTATTGTGTACTTCAATCTATGTCCATGGATATCCTTGTTTGTTCCTTGTGGGACTAACCCATGTAGGTATTGAAAGTGCCCGAATCCAAAGGATTGCTCCCAACTCTTGATGATCTTCATCAACATTGAGCATCCACATCTTCAACATCTACATGAAGTCTTCTACGACAACCCAAGGTTAGTTTGACCCTTTAAAAGGGGTTCTCACATCTAGGGGGAGCTTTGCTCTAAAGAATTGAGCTAAAGAATCTTCAAATGATGTGAACACATCAATGCTTTATGTAAAAGTGGTAACCCCACTTGTGCTTAAACGATGAGTATGACCTATGACCAAATGTTCTCATTTGACTCCTAAGTCAATATACTCATATATAGATGACCTAGTCATCGACAAATTGTGTGATAGTAGCTAGAGTTTTGATTGTGCATGTTTGACACATATTTCATTTGCTATCTTATTGTGTGAGCATGTTAGATGCATGATTTTATCCATTCGAGGACATCCATTTGTTGCCTTGGTCGTTTTGATTTTTCTGACCAAATGGATGGACAAGAATGCCTAAGTACCTCCCCTAGCTATCTATGCTTTCCTGTCTCAAATTCTATTCATGCTTATATCACAAACTTTGAACAAGTCATTTTCGGACCCACCGAGTGAGGAGCACTCGGAGCCACCGATCCGTCAAAGGCTAAACTTCCAAAACCTTCTAAGTGATTTCGGTCAGACCAACCCACTCAAACTCGGTCAAACCGAAAGCACTTGGATTGATCTAGGTTTTCACCTCGGTGAAACCGAGTTGTGAATTTCGGCGTGACCGAAGTGTGTAACTGCCCTGCAGTTATCCATCTCGGTGCCACCGAGTTTTACAACTCGGTCCCACCGACATCTAAGGGGTATATATACTCCGTGGGTCGCGCGCATTGATTTCTACTTCACAATGCCTCGCCCCCACACCCCTTGCTGCCGTCGCCGTGGTCTCCGGATTGTCTCCGTGCCGTCTCAGGTGCCCTCGCCGCAGTCTCCGTCGCCGTCAACGGACATCTTCTCCGCGCCGTTGCCGCCGTAGAGGAACTCCACCAAGTTAGGGTGAGTTTCGATCCCACTCGTGCTCTCATCTCCGATTCAATGCACGTTTGGTTTGCCTAGCATCTTGCCACATTTGAGATCTTCCTATACACCAGATTAGTTCCTTTGAACGAAATTCGAGTAAAAGTTTTAGGGTTAGGTTTCCGCCGAACACATCTCGGTGAGACCGATTTTACATTCTCGGTATGACCGATTTGGCCTCTGCCATTGCAACTGCACTTACGGTCCAACCGAAGTTGTGCAAATCGGTGTGACCGAAATGAGGATTTAGTGAAACCCTAGTGTTTTCGGCAGACCAAACCCACTTCGTCCAACCAAAAGTGGTGTGAATGCTTCAGTTAGAACACTTCGGATTCACCGAATCTTAAACTCGGTCTGACCGAAATGTCTTCTGTGAAAACCTAAAACTGAGATTTGAACTCATTTGTTTGCAAAATCTTCTACAGTTTGTGATAACTCTTCTACTCTGCCTACACCTTATCTATTCACAGGTTGTCAGCCATGTCAGATGCCAGTGACAGCCAGAACAGGTCTGAGTCTCCTATTCCAGAGGCAGGCACTAGTCCTGAGCCCAGCAGCTCTTCAGATGATGGTGAGAGGAGTACACCAAGTGGTTTGCCTCCTGCAGCCACCAGGGCCAGAAAGAAGAGGAACTCTGATGAAGAAGATTCTGATTTCATTGCTGAGGAAGAGGTCTCCTCCAAGCCAAAGAGAAAAGTTGTTGCCAAAGAGCATCAAGGGCAGCAAACCAAGAAAGGCACCAGAAAAGTGAAGAAGTCCACTGTTGCCAAGAAGCTGAGTATGGAAGAGGAAACTACAAGCAAGGTGAAGAAAACTTCCAAGAGGAAGAGGATTGTGCATGATGAAGCAGCAGATGATGATGATGATGAGGAAGCACCCCAGCCTCCTCAGAAGTCTAAATTCATGGGTGATGCCATCAGGGCAGGAGCCCCTTCTAAGTCCAAGCCATCTGCTCCAGCAAAGGCAGCTCAAGCCAAGCCTGCTGCCAAGCCCAAGAAGACTGTCAGGAACATCCCTGCATCTGAAAAGAAGAAAGATGATGTGCCACCAGCAGTGTCGATGATGAGGCACCAGTTTTGTTTGAAACTTCGACAGAAACTGCCACTTCACAATGATGCTCATCCTCAAGCTGAGAACATGAAGGAAAGGAAGGATAGAGGTCTCAGGCTATGGAGACAAGCTGATCCATATGCTGTGAGGAGAAGAACTGCTGTTGATCCACGATTCCACACCGAGAGCAGCAGGACTTCTATGAGATCAGTCTTGATGGACAAGAAGCCCATAGTTGCGCACACTCGCTATGTTGATTGGGCATACATTGACATGAAGAGCACAGAGACTTCTTTCCACATGTGCATGAGAGCTTCACCGCATGTGGTGTTGCAGAGTTTGTTGGTCAAAAGTTGACAAGTTGGAATGATGAAATGATTATGCAATTCTATGCCACACTCATTTCTATCCGATGGAAAGATCACATGGATGATGAAGGCCAAAGATTCTCTTCAACTGTTGAAGAATGGGCAGCACTTCAATGCTCCAAAGTCAGAGAGAGATGATGTTGATGTCTATGGCATTCCCAAGAAGAACCATGAATCTATGAAGAATATGTACAAAGAGGTTCCAGCTAAGGATGTGGAAATCTGGAAGCTCGGCTCAGTGTATCATCTCCAGGCAGGTCTACCTACCACAAACACTATTCTGAGGCATACTTTGATGCCCAAGTCTGAAGATCATCGCATGATCAGAGGGTACTCTATCAACATGCTGCATATACTTGATGAGAAGGCACCTTTCAAGGTGATGGATTTGATAGTTGAGACCATCAAGAGGACTGCAGCTGACCAGAAGAGGTCGTGTGGATTTGCCCCGCACATTCAGATGCTTATCAATGCCAAGTTTGGCACGGGCACGTACTTGTTGGATAGACCACACTTGCCACTGCAGCCTGAACATGAGGACAATGATGTTGTGATGGATGAGGAGGACCCAACGTCAGTTGAAGGTCAAGCAAAGATTGAAGCTGCCAAGAAAGCCAAAGCTGAGAAGGAAGCAGCAACTAAACCCAAGAGTGTTGGAGAACAGCTCCTTGAAGCTACCCAGAGGATTGAACAACGCCTGGCCAGCATTGTACAGTCTCAGGAGAGTCTTGAGAGGATTGTTGAAGACAAGATCCATGCTCGGATGTCAAGTCGATCAAGTGCAAGTAATCACAACAAGTTTGAGGCAGATATCGAGGAAGCAAAGAGGGAGAAGGAAGAGCTCATGCGTGAGATGCAGGATGACCTAGTCCAGATGATTATCAACAGCTGCTCCGGTTCCCACAAGACCCGATCAGCTGCTATCCCAAAGGATGACACGGGACTATAGCCTCAAGACCTCCACAGCTCCATCAGGTTGCTCCAGCTCCAGCTCCAAAGGACCACTCCTCCAGCCACGAGACATCACCAAGCCTTCGCAGATGCTGCCATATCAACTCCATCAACCTGCATAGAGCCGCCAACAGAGTCCCCAGTGACGTTTAGCTCTATACTTTTCGAACTTTTTGGTAACTTGTTGCCAAAGGGGGAGAAATTGTATAGATCATAGGACTTCGAGAGAGAGTGCTTTTGTCTTTGCGCTTTTGCTCTTTCGTTTATTTGCGGTCTTTTTGAGATACTTTGAGATTTTCGTGACACTCTGTGTATTTGATACTACGTTTGATGCTCGTTAATGAGTGCTTGGTCGTACTATGTCTTAATGTGTGCTTAATGCTTATCATATGCTATTCATATCTTGTATGACCATTTACTCATGTCTTGGTGATTGGGTGCATGCTATTCATTCTTATCATTTTGTGCGCTCCACCAAGATGTATGTGACATGGAAGAGTGACCCATGATCCTAATCGATTGTGCATTTGCATTCAAACGCAAATCTTAAATAATGCACAAATTTAGGGGGAGCTCTTGCTTATCACATACTTCTCAAAGCGACGATATTATTCATTGATTATATTCTATGTCGAAGCTTTGATCTATATGTTGTCATCAATTACCAAAAAGGGGGAGATTGAAAGTGCAACTAATCCCCGGGTGGTTTTGGTAATTAATAACAACATATATATCATTGAACTAATAGTTTCTTGAGAATCATTTCAGAAAGTTCAAGGATATGGGTATGGCAAGGACTCAAGATGTGGACCCCTCAAAATGCTAAGGCAAGCATTGGCAAAAGCTCAAGACTCCATTTTTGGTTTAGTGATCCAAGATCACATTGAGTCTATAGGAAAGCCAATACTATTAAAAGGGATGAGGTTATGATAATGATCTGGTTGCTCAAAGTGCTTAGTGATACATCTCCTAAACTATTAGCAACTCTCACTTCCATAATACACTCATAAGTAATCTCGGTCCCACCGATTTCCTAAACTCACCACACCGAGATGAACCACCTCAGCCATATAGCCAAACCCTAGAAATCTCGGATTTTCCGATTCGAACTCGGTCTCACGAAACTTGTGTTGCCAAGCTTCAGAACCTACATCATCAAATCGGTGTCACCGAGATGATGAAGTCGGTCCCACCGAGATTGGCAATCCCTAGTCTTTACGAATCGGACTCACCGAGATTGTATTTTCGGTCCCACCGAAAATCCCAACGCTCACATGTTTTGAACTTTCGGTCTCACCGAGTTGTCAACTTCGGTCCGACCGAGATTGGTCAAATGTGTGTAACGGTTGGATTTTGTGTGGAGGCTATAAATACCCTCCACCCCTCTTCATTCGTGGAGAGAGCCATCGAAAGAACTACCACTCCTACCTTACATTTCGAGAAGAAAACTACCTACCCTTGTGTTGAGATCAAGTTGCTCCACTCCCACCATATGAAGCTTGATCTCTAGCCTTCCCAAGTTGCTTTCCACTCAATCCTTTCTTCCACCACAGCCAAATCAGCGAGGAGAGTTGAGTGTTGGGGAGATTATCATTTGAAGCACAAGAGCAAGGAGTTCATCATCACCAACACCATCTATTACCTTTTGGAGGGTGGTGCCTCCTAGATTGGTTAGGTGTCGCTTGGGAGCCTCCGTCGAGATGTGGAGTTGAACCAAGAAGTTTGTAAGGGCAAGGAGATCGCCTACTTCGTGAAGATCTACCCCGAGTAAGGCTAGCCCTCCGTGGGCGTATGCCATGATGGCATAGACAAGGTTGCTTCTTCGTGGACCGTTCGTGGGTGGAGCCCTCCGTGGACTCTCGTAGCCGTTACCCTCCGTGGGTTGAAGTCTCCATCAACGTGGATTGACGATAGCACCACCTATCGGAACCACGAGAAAAATCTCCGTGTCTCCAAATTGCGTTTGCTCTTCTCCACCTCTCTTTACTACATGTGCAATTTACTTTCCGCTGCCTATACTCTAGAATTGCATGTGTAGGGTGATACTTGACTTGATCATTATCGTGAACTTGCCAAAAACTTGTCTTTATCAAAAGGCTGAATTTTTATATTGTCAAGTAGTCTAATCACCCCCCCTCTAGACATACTTTCGATCCTACAAGTTTGCACACTGGTTATACGTGCAATTACACTTCGATATTTTCAGCCAGAGAACGAATAATTCAGGCAGGTACAGACCATGTTTGTAGTCCTTGCACACCATGTTGCATTTTGTGTTTTTTGGTGCTTGCATCATTTAGTGTTTATAATCTGAACTACTTTGGATCATTAGCTGGTTTTCAAAGTGCATGTAGCTTCACATTTCTCAAGTTATGTTGATTTTCGGAGTGCAAGTGCCTTCGTATTTTTTAAGTTAAATGTTCGCCCCTGGTAACTTGAATTCGTGAATCAGCCACTGCACACAAATCATACACGAATGCCAGTACGAATTAAATGAAATACAGGGACTTACGCTAGCTCTTTGTACAGGCTTGCTGTAGCTCTGCTTGCGCTTGGGATGTTCCATGTACAAGTCCATGTTACCACTTGCTCGGATGTGCAGGCCTTGTGCTCCTTGCATCCCCCTCTGCATTTTCGACATGGCGAATGGTTGATCAAATAAGAGTAATCGACCTTGATGTTGTACCGGAGGACAGATACTTACAAGGTTATACGGGTGTGCAGGATGTGTACCAGATCCCGTAGCCCCGTCATGCCTCGCTAAAAAATGGATTTGCTTGTTTCAGATGATATCTCCAGAAGAAATAAGAGTTGAAGTCAGAGTTGCATAGGCGTGTAAGCTAAGAGGGCAGTGAAAGGATATCCAAACATCATCGGAACAGTGCACAAGGGAGTGATGTGTGGATACCTAGTTCGGGCCGGCGTTTGGGCATGCTCGCCTAGCTAGAGTGCGGGTCACTTCAGAGCCGTTGAGGGTGATGCGCTGCTGTTGGCTGGCCACGCACGGATGCAGATCTTGAGTGGCAGCGGAGCGCTACGATGCGGTGGACAAGACCGTTGGTGAAGCCCCAACGACCTCGGGGGGCGGAGGTTCGACGATGTGCTCGGTGAAGTAGTCTCGATGAGCTCGGAGACGGCGTCGGTGAAGCGCACCTGATGCGGTGGAACTTGGTGTCTGTGAGGCACGTCAGTTGCAGCGGCCGACATTGTCGGTGGACCACCCGGTGCGGCGGACAAGGGCGTAGATGAGGTAGCTCCAGTGCGGTGGGGAAGCGCGACTGTCGTCTTCGTCGTCGTCGTCCGGCACAAAGGTGGGGAACGGTGGGGAAAGAGATGAGAAGAGGGGCGATTCGAGGGATGGCGGCGAATTAGGGAGTTGAGCAATCTGGGCGCGGAAGGGGACGGTGGAGAAGAGAGATTTTGCAGGGCTGGAATTGGGGCCGCCAGATATTTCAATTCGAAACATGGAAGTGCGAACTTATATTGTCGTCGTCCTTTTTTTGGGGGGAGGGGGGTGGGTGGCTGGGTGCTACGCGTCCGTCCGACACACGCAACCACCCCGACAGGACTACGCTTCGGTGCCTTAAGGCACCTGCCTTTGTGTCCATGACATGTGGGCCCAACAGGTGGCTGGCCCACATGTCAGTCACCCAAGGGCTCTTGCCTTTAAGGCACCAAAGCAGCGTCCACCCCGACACGACCCTGGTCTGCCTGGTGCGCCTACATTTGAGAATGCAAACGAATCTTCTTTCATTTGCAAACGAATCTGTATGTATTACCATGCCCATGTTTTCCTTGCAATAATTAGTCATTCGAAACGAGATACTCCATCCGTTCACTTTTGTAAGTCATTTCAGACAACTTAAAATGAACTGTTTTGCACATTGTGTGAAATGTCTTCAAGGTCTTATAAAAGTGAACATAGGGAGTACAATAAATTAATTAATGAGGAGTTATTTGAAAAAAAATCGAAACGCTACCCACGCTAACGTGGATTAGAGTGTGTCACATAATTAGTTATTTGAATTAGAGTGTGTGTCACGTAGTTAGTTATTTGAATTAGAGTGTGTGTCACGTAGCGATCTCCAATTCTAACGTGGATTTCGCATTTCACTGTATCCATGCTACTTTTTAAATACAAATTCATATGTATATGATGAACACCATGGTAGTGAGAAAACTTTTGGATGGATTCAAACATATGACCTACAAAATAGCACAATAAATTGAGCCAATGTCAACTTTTTGAAACTTAGTATGGCACGAATTCGAAATAATTACCCGTATGCCTGGTCCTCGGTTCAAATCTTACAATGTACACCGAATTGAAACATCGATATTAAGTCTCGTACTATGTACATTCAAATGTTGTTTTAGTCCCCCCCACCCACCGCGCACAAATGCTACATACTTCCTGTATCGGTCAATCTTCCTCTCCTAACCACCTTAGCAAGCTATCGGTTTCCAACACACGTTCATTCTTTCTCTCCATGTTTCGATCTCTAAGTCTCTCAACTACACAACCCCTTTTTCCACTCCTATTACCAAATGTATTTACCTCACACACCCGCCATTGCACCCCATGCCGAGCTCTCTCTCTCTCTCCCCCCTCTCCCTCTCACCCTCTCGCGCTAAATACATGCATTGCCTATCTAGCCCCCCAACCTCTCGTGGGCATGAACCCATGTTGTATATCTAGGTCACTCCCTCGAGACTGTCTCACTCTTTCTTCTGCACGGCGGGCCACACACTCTCAATCTCGCTCTCTTTATCTGAGTCTCGTTTAACCTCGTTTTCTTTCACACACAAATGATATATCTCCCTGTTCGGGCCTCGATCGACACACTCTATACTCTCTCACGCAGATTGTCTATCTAGGTCAGTCCATCCAAGCCGCCGCCACTCTTTCGACCTCATGGTGGGCCACGCTCACTCAATCTCTCTCTCTCTCTCTCTCTGTGTGTGTGTGTGTGTGTATGTGTGTGTGTCGATTTACCTTGCTCTTTCTCGGACAAAAACGATATATCACCATGTTTGAGCCCAATTCGACCTATTCACATTGTATACTCTCTCGCGCACATCGTCTATCTAGGTCACTCTCTCCAACCCGTCTCACTCTTTCGATCGCACGGCGACCCTATGTGATCAGTTGACCTTGCTTCCTCCCACGCACAAAATATATCTACACGTCTGTGACTGGATCATCTCTCAAGCTCTATCTTACAGCCCTCACCCTTACCAAAAGCTCAATCGGACAATATCTCTCCGGAGCATATATATTTGTTCAATGAATGTCGGACCACACTCACTTTGTCTCTCTATCTATATGTCTCTCGATTGACCTCGCTTTCTCATACCGTATCTTCCACGCGTTGAAGCTACTACCTCTCCATCCTCGCAAGCCGGAGCTATTTACATTGCGAGGGGCACTCCAACCTTGGATTAATTTGTGTAGGCATTTATTCTGGTCGGTTTAGATTATATTTTCGTAGCATTCGGCCCACAACTACTCCAAACGCCGTTGCAACCCACGCAACTCCCCTAGTTGATTTCCCTCTGGCTCGGTCATCGCTTTCTCGCACGTCCTTTCTCACCTTCAACGACGCACCATGGTATTATTGAAAAAACTATGTTGTTCTCTTTAATTATTATAAATAAGTTACAAAACTACACACCGATAGTCCACTTGGAATGGAACAAATTTCGACCCACAAATTAAAGTGCTACAAACTACATACCAAGGGGCCCACATGTCATGAAACAAATTTGGACCCATATACAAATTAAAAAATGAAGGACGAGGATCGAACATGCGACCGGGCCTTCAAGCCGCACGTCAATAGGCAACGTACGTAGAATAGCAATGTTTGTTGTACCCCCTTTGTTCACAAATTTTTTTTATATTACCATAGCCTAATTAATGGATAACATGTAATATTATTTTTAGTACTATTCGCCTTCACTTACTGGTAGGTTCCATGTGTGCTCTCTCTCTCCTACCCTTCTGCGTTTAGACGCACGGGCAAACAGGAAGAACTCGCGGGCGATGTTGCCGTTGACCATATCTGGACGCGTTCACAACTCACAAGTCACGGCACCAGTTTCACGTACTAGCAGCACTAGTCAGTGTGTACGTGCAATGCACGTTAAATTGGAAGTATATTAAGTGCATGCGGATATTAACTACTAGGATATTATTTGCGTGTTGTCATGTGATTAGCACTATTTTTCGCATGAAATTAACTGGACGCTAAACGTGTTGAGCGCTCGACATTGAAGCAGACTAGGTCATTGGATGACAAGGAATACATGTGGCTTGATGACCTTTTATATTTAATTTGATACGGCTCTAGCAGAACATTCAATCGATCAAACCATACATTTCGTTCAGTCGGACTTCGACTTTAAATTATACGACGATCGATATAAAATAAACGGAAATGATAAACATTCGGGTTTTAAGCATGGCAATCCGAATGTTTTTCATGGCAAATTTAGATTACGCGGCGGCGGCAGGGGAGTCTCGCGGTGGGAAGCGGCTTCTCTGTCGTGCTCTGTGTGTCGTCGGGCCACTAACCGACGGCGACGGCGGCGTCTTGCGCCATTGTTGGCGTACTCCTGGACGTTGGCCTAGCTTCAAGGAAGGTCAAAATGTTCTGGACTTCGGAGCGAGTCAACTAGCGGGAGGAGGCGACTGGCGTTGGTGCAAGGAAGCGGTCGACGGCAGCCATCCATGCCGCTGAGGGGGGAACTGGCACCCGCGCGGGGACAGGCGCTGTCAACGGCGCGGCGGAGACATTTGTGTGCATGGGCACCGGCACGGGCGCGCACGTCAGTGCACGCACAGGCGCATGCGCTGGCAGGTGCACGGGCACCGGCACGGGCGTGCGCGTCAGTGCACGCGCAGGCGCATGCGCTGGCAGGTGCATGGGCGCGTGAAAGTCGGCGGGGACCTCGTGGAACCCCGTGGCATCATGCTCGGCGACAATGTGCGGCTCCCAGCCCATCAATGCCACGGGGATGGGCGATGGAGTAGTCGGGGCGACGAGAGCCGGAACGGGAGCGGGGACAGGCACGTCATCTTCCCGCAAGGCCAATTCAAGCTCGTCCCAAAGCGCCTTATGTTCTTGAGACACCGGCTGTGTAACGCCCCGGATTCGATGCGCCAGTTGTCCACTAGTTATTCGCCGTCATTGCCATGTCATTTGATTGCGTGTTGCATATTGCCATGTCATCATGTGCATCTCATTTTGCATACGTGTTCGTCTCATGCATCCGAACATTTTCCCCGTTGTCCGTTTTGCAATCCGACACTCCTATGTCCTCCGGCGTCCCCCTTTTGTCTCTTGTTATGAGCAGGTGTTAAACTTTCTCGGAATGGACCGAAGTTTACCAAGCGGCCTTGGTATACCACCAGTAGACCGCCTGTCAAGTTTCATGCCATTTGGAGTCCGTTTGATACCCCAACGGTTGACCGGGTAACCGTAAAAGCCCTCTTTGTGTTGCAGCCCAACACCCCTCCAAAGTGGCCCAAAACCCATCCTAACCCTCTCCATGCTCTCGGTCGTTCGATCACAATCGTGTGGGCGAAAACTGCGCCCCATTTGGACTCTCCTAGCTCCCAAAATCTATAAATAGGCCACCTCCCCCGAAATTCCCGGATGAAACCCTAGCCTCTTCCTCCTCCCGCCGTCGGACGCGTCCAACCCGCCGCCGGACATGTCCGCCGCAGCCCCTCACCCAATCATACGCCGCCACGTATCCTCCACCAGCCATCGCCATGCGCGCCCGCCGCGCCCGCGAGCCCACGGCCGCCCGCCGAACCCCATGCGCCGAAGCGCCTCGCTCTGTCGGCGCAGCCCTCTCACTCCGTGCGCCGCCGGGCGAAGCTTCGCTCGCCGCTGCTTCGCCGTCGCCGCCATCTCTGGCGCCGCCCAGCGCCACAGATCCTCCGCCGCCCTCCGCTCCTCCGCCGACGAAGCTCGCCGCTGGCGGCCTTGCCGGACGCCGCCCGACCAGCGCCATCGCCGCCGCCGCTCGCCGCCACGCTGGCTCCTCATCTAGCGCCGCCTTTGCCGCCCTCCGCTGTCATCCCCGACGGATGCCGCGACCCCCGCGCCGGAGCCGCGCCGCCCCGCCTCCTCCGGCGACCCCCGGTGCCCTGGCCCCCTCCGGCCCCCCTCCGGCCATCTTCTTCTCCGTCTCCGGCCGCCTCGAAGTCCGTGCCCACAGCCTCCATGTGACGCCCCCGATTCAATCGTACACTAATCATGCACGCAAACATGTACGATCAAGATCAGGGACTCACAGGAAGATATCACAACACAACTCTAAAAACATAAATAAGTCATACAAGCATCATAATACAAGCCAGGGCCTCGAGGGCTCGAATACAAGTGCTCGATCATAGACGAAGTCGTGAAGCAACAATATCTCGAGTACGACATAAGTTAAACAAGATTGCCTTAAGAAGGCTAGCACAAACCGGGATACTGACGAAGAGGCGCAGCCTCCCTGCCTCGATCCTCCTAACTACTCCTGGTCGTCGCCGCTGGCTACACGTAGTAGGCACCTCCAGTAGTAGGGTCGCTGCCGACGGTGGCATCTGCCCTGGATTCCATCTGGTTGCGACAACCGTAAAGAAAGGAAAGGGGGAAAAGGGGAGAAAGCAACCGTGAGTACTCATCCAAAGTACTGCAAGCAAGGAACTACACTACATATGCATGGGTATATGTGTAAGGAGGCCATATCGATGGATTGAACTTCGAATGCCGAATAAGAGGGGGATAGCTAGTCCTATCGAAGACTACGCTCGCAGCCTCCGCCTTGCAAAGATGTAGAAGAGAGTAGATTGAAGTCCTCCAAGTAGCATATCCAACTAGCATCTCCAAGTAGCATCTCCAACTAGCATCTCCAACTAGCATCTCCAGTAGCATCGCATAGCATAATCCTACCCCGCGATCCTCCCCCCGTCGCCTTGTGGAAAAGCGATCACCGGGTTGTCTGTGGAACTTGGAAGGGTGTGTTTTATTAAGTATCTGGTTCTAGTTGTCATAAGGTCAAGGTACAACTCCGGTTCGTCCTTTTACCGAGGGACACGGCTATTCGAATAGATTAACTTCCCTGCAGGGGTGCACCACATAACCCAACACGCTCGATCCCATTTGGCCGGACACACTTTCCTGGGTCATGCCCGGCCTCGGAAGATCAACACGTCGCAGCCCCACCTAGGCCTAACAGAGAGGTCAGCACGCCGGTCTAACTCCTATGGCGCAGGGGTCTGGGCCCATCGCCCATTGCACACCTGCATGTTGTGAGGGCGGCCGAAAGTAGAACTAGCCCCCTTAATACAAGAGCAGGCTTACGTTCCAATCCGGCGCGCGCCGCTCAGTCGCTGACGTCTAGAAGGCTTTGGCTGATACCACGACGCCGGGATACCCATAACTACTCCCGCGTAGATGGTTAGTGCGTATAGACCAAATGGCCAGACTCATATCAAATACCAAGATCTCGTTAAGCATGTTATTATGAAGCAAACGCGGACACCGACCAGGGCCAGGCCCACCTCTCGCCTAGGTGGTCTCAACCTGCCCTATCGCTCCGCCACAAAGATCCACATAGAGGGCCGTCGGGACAAAGGTCCTTTCAGCCCCCAATCCGTGAATCACTCGCGGGTACTCTTCGAGCGGACCCGTCTTTACTCACCATCTGTAGTATGTATATATGTATAGTATATACCCGTGATCACCTCCCGAGTGATCACGGCCCAATAGTATAGCAAGGCAGACTGACAAGAATGTAGGGCCAATGATGATAAACTAGCATCCTATACTAAGCATTTAGGATTGCGGGTAAGGTATCAATGACTGTAGCAACAATGACAAGCTATGCAACAGAATAGGAGTAACCGACCAGTAACATGCTATACTACTCTAATGCAAGAAGTATAGAGAAGAATAGGCGATATCTAGTGATCAAGGGGGGGGGGCTAGCCTGGTTGCTCTGGCAAGAAGGGTTCGTCGTCGATGTAGTCGATCACAGGGGTACCGGCAGCGGCCTCGGTGTCTACCGGAAAGAATTAACGGATGGGAACACAATAAATAACAGAGCAATCAAAGCATCACAAAGCATAACATGTCAATACGCGGTGCTAGGTGTGCCCTAACGCAGTGCGAGGTGTTACCGGCGAAGGGGGAAAACATCCGGGAAAGTATTCCCGGTGTTTCGCGTTTTTGGACAGATGAACCGGAGGGGGAATGTTACGTGTTTGCAATGCTAGGGATGTGTGGCGGATGAACGGGCTGCGTATCTTGATTCGTCTCGTCGTTCTGAGCAACTTTCATGTAGAAAGTATTTTCATCTGAGCTACAGTTTATTCTATATGATTTTTAAAAGATTTAAATTATTTTAGGATTAATTTAAATATTTTAATTCAACATTATCCAGAACAGTGTTTGCTGACGTCATCATGACATCAGCATGACGTCATCAGTCAACAGAGGTGTTGACTGGTCAACCGACGTGTGGGTCCCGATCGTCATTGGCTGTTTAGTCTAATTAGGTTTAACTAATCTAATTACTGTTTAATCAAACTAACTAGTTAATTAGATTAATTATCTAGGATTAATTAACTTAATTAATTTAGTTAATAATTAATTAAATTTATTATTGTTACTATTATTTTTATTACTTTTTTTCTAAAACATTCTGAGCGGGCCCCCTTTGTCATAGGGCCCTGGGGGCCATAGCGGGTGTGGGCTAACTGGTTAACGGGCGGAGCTCGGATGGGCACCCGAGTGGCCATTGCGGTCAGCGGGAGAAGGGGGCGGGCGCGCGGCGCGGCGCCGGCGGACACAGAGGCGGGGTGGACAGGAAGGCGAGCACGAGCGGACGGGCGAGGCGCGACGGCAGTGGCCATAGGCCACGGTGGCGCAGCGCCCGCAACGGTAGCCGTCACAGAAGAGCAGCACGAGGGGGAGCACGGGGCCAACAGCGGCAGTGTAGCAAAGGCGCAAGGGGCGACCGTCGTGATCGATGCAGGGAAGCAGCGCACGGTGAGGATGACTCGGGCGCAGGGGATTTAGCGCGAGGGCGCGAGGCACGGTGAGCGCATGCTCACTGCTGGCGCCAAGGTGGGGTCGTCTTCACGTGCGGTATGATCGCGAGCGGGCGGAGGCAGAGAAGGGGAGAGGCCCAGGGCCTCACCAGCGTTGATGGGGAGAGGGGGCACCGAGGCTTGCTAGCGGCCGGCGGGGAAGAGGCCGAGGACGCGAGGTCCGGCGAGGAGGGGGTCGAGGTGGCGTCCGACGCGGGGCAGGGCGTGGCGACGCCGGCGAAGGCAGTGGGGCGGCTTCGACGAGGTGGCTTCGCGGGGGAGGACGGAGGCGCGACGGGCGGCAACGGCGACGGGCTGGGCAAGCTACTGTCGCAGTAGGCGAAGCGATGGGTGGATCCCTGATCCAGATCTGGGGGAAGTGGGAGGACAAAGGGATAGGGCTAGGGTTTGGTGTGGATCGGGGGATTAAGGGGAGTGGGGTGAGGCCGGATGGGCCAGATGGGCCGGCCTGGTCCAGGTGGGTCGGTGGGCCGTGGGGGGAGGTTTCCTTTTTATTTTGTTGTTGTTAATCTTAGTTTTTGTTTTTATTCCTTTTTATCTTATTTATTTTCTGTTTTAATTCCTTTTAAATATTTAGGCCTTTTATAAAAGCACAGTTCCTTCACCATAATTACCTAGGCATTTATTTGCACACACCGAACATTTTTGTTTTAATGTTTGAAAACTTTTGTTGTTTGCCATATTTCGAATTCAATTTTTGAACCAATTTTGAACTAACGAGATATTAGCAACAGTAACGGAGGTGACGTGGCATCATTAACAAATTTTCACTGTAGCTTAATTATCCGGGCGTCACACTCCAGATCCAGATCCATTTTCGAAGGTTGACCCCGAAATTCCTCTAAGTCCCTGATATTTTGACATTTTATGCCCGTGTTCATCGCATCATAACTCTGCATCCGTAGCTCCGTTTCATGCGCATGATATATCAAAATGTTCATCATGAGATGCTCTTCATTTCATTCCAGTGTGCCATGCTTGTTTGAGTTCATCTTGATGCCCAAATCATCGTTGCAAGAGTGCTATATGATGTTAACCTGCTGAAACTGTTATAACTTGCTGTTTTGTCTTTTTCGTTGCATTTTGTGTGTGCATCCTATGAGCTTTATGTCTATATGAGTTTTGAGCTACATCATGCCTTCTTTACTGTGGCGCCATTCATGTATTTTTTGTGGGTCTTGTAGTGAGTGCATCGAGCTCGTGAAGTAGGGTACTTGTTGCTGATTTGCTAGGCTGTTTCTGCTATATGATGATGCTATGTAAACCTGCTGCTACAAGTCATTCTATGCATAATCTGAAGATGTTCACTAAGGATGTTTTGTTGTACATGTCATGCTCTATCCATACATGCCCCTGGATGCATTTATATCCTGCTTTAGCTTTTTGTTATCTTGCTCCAAACTTGTTAAATAATGTTGCTGTCAGCCTGTTAACATTAAGTTCAATGTTGCCATGATTGTTGTTAGTGATCCAAGCATGCTATGAACTTGCTCTGGCCATGTTTAGCTTCGTATTCATGTCCTCCTACTATTGGTTACCTTGTCATGCCATGTATTGCTCTGTGGTGAGTGGTTCAAGCTCACCAACATGCCTACTTATTGTTGTTCGTGCCATGTATGAATCTATCATATCACTTGCTATGTTTACATGGGTGCCATCATATTTTATGTGCCCTTTTGGCTCATGGTCAGTAAGAGACTTTTGTTATATGAGATTAGTAGATTCATGCCATGCCTTTGTTTGCCATGTTAATTTCTTGTAACATGTTGTTTGATAGCCCTAAACATTGCAACCTGATGTTATTTCTGCCAAGTCTGTAAACTATTATTATTTGCAATCTTGCCATGTGCTTTTGAGCATTATCTAGTGATTTATGGAGTTAGCTCAGTGTTCATGTTTTGTTGTGCTTTACCTGTAATTCAGGCCCATGCCTTTTATTCTTATGTTGAGGTGCTGTAGCATATTGTTTTGATGCTTTCTAGTTGCCTAGTTGCTGTTTTGGACAGCTTGTCCTTTAAACTTGTAGAGTGAATGTGTTGAACCGTTGCTTCGTTTTGAGTGTGCTCTATATGAAACTTGCTTGATTTTGCATGTAGTTTCATGTTATCATGTTGCATCCTTGTTTTGAGGTGTTTACTTGATGTTTGTATGCATTTTGCATCAATGCCATGTTTAACTCGTTTTGCTCATATCTTCTAGGCCGTAGCTCCGAATTAAATGAACTTTATATGTAACTTGACTAGAATTTCGTGTAGATCATCTTGGTGCATCTTAACTTGCTGTTTAACAACTTGAACATAAGGTTTATTCAGTTCTGGACCAATTTCTAAATTTGCATATGAGGACTTACCGGAATTGTTATATGTTGTTTCTGGCCTCATTTAAACTTGCCTTGATGTGTGGTTCTTGTTTGCATCATCTCTTACCATGAGTAGCTCCATGTAGCTTTGCCATGCATCATGCTTGTTGTGCATCATGTCTTGTCTATGTGTGGTGTGTTTACCATGCTGTGTGCTTCTTCTCGATAGTTCCCGTTTCGTTACGATCGTGAGGATTCATTCGTCTACGCTTGGTTTGGCTTCCTCCGTTCGTCTTCTTCATGGACTCGTTCTTCTTCCTTGCGGGATTTCAGGCAAGATGACCGCTACCCTATATCTCACTTCTATCATTGCTATGCTAGTTGCTTCGTTCTACCACTTAGCCGCGCTACCTATCTCTTGTTGATCAAGCCACCCAAATTGCCATGCCAGCCTCTAACCTTTTTCACCCTTCCTAGCAAACCGTTGCTTGCCTATGTTACCGCTTTGCTCAGACCCTTTTATAGCGTTGTTAGTTGCAGGTGAAGTTGAAGATTGCTCCATGGTGGACAGGATTATGTTGGGATATCACAATATCTCTTATATTATTAATGCATCTATATACTTGGTAAAGGGTGGAAGACTCGGCCTTATGCCTGGTGTTTTGTTCCACTCTTGCCGCCCTAGTTTCCGTCATACCGGTATTATGTTCCCGGATTTTGCGTTCCTTACGCGGTTGGGTGTTTTATGGGACCCCCTTGACAGTTCACTTTGAATAAAACTCCTCCAGCATGGCTCAACCTTGGTTTTACCATTTGCCTCACCTAGCCCTTTTCCCTTGAGTTTCCGGAGCCCGAGGGTCATCTTTATTTTAGCCCCCCCGGGCCAATGCTTGTCTAAGTGTTGGTCCAAACTAGAGCACCGTGCGGGACTATCCCTTGGCAACTTGGGTTACGTCGGTACCTGTACGCTTCGCTTATCCAGTGTGTCCTGAGAACGAGATACGTGCGACTCCTATCGGGATTGTCGACACATCGGGCGGCTTTGCTGGTCTTGTTTTACCATTGTCGAAATGTCTTGTAAACCGGGATTCCGAGACTGATCGGGTCTTCCTGGGATAAGGTATATCCTTCGTTGATCGCGAGAGCTTATCATGGGCTAAGTTGGGACACCCCTGCAAGGTATTATCTTTCGAAAGCCGTGCCCGCGGGGTATGTGGCAGATGGGAATTTGTTAATGTCCAGTTGTAGATAACTTGACACCAGATCTGAATTAAAACGCATCAACCGCATGTGTAGCCGTGATGGTCTCTTTTCGGCGGAGCCCAGGAAGTGAACACGGTTTTTGGGTTATGATTGGCGTAAGTAGGAGTTCAGGATCACCTCTTGATCATTACTAGTTGACGACCGTTCCTTTGCTCCTCTTCTTGCTCTCATTTGCGTATGTTAGCCACCATATCATGCTTAGCCGCTGCTGCAACCTCACAACTTATCCATTCCTTACCCATTAAGCTTTGCTAGTCTTGATACCCATGGTAATGGGATTGCTGAGTCCTCGTGGCTCACAGATTCTACAACAACAGTTGCAGGTATAGGTTATGCGATGATCGTGATGTGAGAGCGATGTTTACTTGTTTGGAGTTCTTCTTCTGCTTCTTCTTCGAACAGGGGATAGGTTCCGGGTTGGCAGCCTGGGCTAGCAGGGTGGATGTCGTTCGAGTTTCTGTTTGTATTTCATCTGTAGTCGGATGTTGCTCTTATGTATTGTGAAGTTGTATTCGTGTGGCATTGTATGCCTTTTGTATGTATCCCCATATATTATGTAATGTTGATGTAATGATATCCACCTTGCAAAAGCGTATCAATATCCGGTTCTATCCTTGGTGGGACCTTCGAGTCTCTTTAGGATAGTATCGCATATTGGGCGTGATAGGCTGGGTGTCTTCCTCATGAAACTAGAACACTAAGGGCAGACCATCATGATGCGGCATGGCGCACGTTTAGGTCAGGCTAGTTGGAGGTAGACGACAGGAGAATCGGAGAGGAAGAGAGAGGATTGTAGCGATACCAGGTAGTACAGGGTTGATTTTAAACTGCGGCGCCGGCGACACTAAAAGTGGGAGCAGTTGGGAAAACAGTGGGCGGCGGAGCGTTGTCAAAGGGCTCGCCTCCCAGTGAGTCTCAAGACAATGTCTGCTTTCGCATGCCTCCTCGACAGCCGGCGCAGGCGATGCGCTCGACGCCTCCGTCGACTCACACGCTTGCTGGGACGGCACCTGCCGATGAGAAGCGGGGACTCGTGGCGGCATGTAAACACCCACGGTTTTAATAGTGAAAGCATTCGCCTTAACGTGACAGGTCTTTTCCCTAAAAAAACGTGACAGGTCTTTGTTCCAAAATACCTTGGCTCTTCATTTGTGCAACTTGTCTCGAATTGAAGAAAAAACTTACGAAGTAATATTTGTGCCATATCACGTGACCATGCTCAGTTTCAAGAATTTATGCTGCCTTTTGGATTTTCTGAAATTTAAGACGCAGGATTCGAAACAATATCATAACCTGCATCATGCAATAAATTTTCAACCCATACATCTGTCCTGTTGTATTTCTTAAGAAAGGATTTGGTCAAACATTTTGCTTAGTTAAACCTCCTTTCCGGTTTATAGGGCTCAGTTCAAAAAATCTCACCAACCAAGGTAGATGGTGAGTGGTGGAACAATTGTTGTAGTTTGCAAAACCACTCAATTAACGCGCTTGTTTTCCTCAAAAATTGTGTTTATGAATGCATTAATTGCAATGCATGCATGCATAAAGTACATGCATTGGTCAGTTTTCTCTTAATACTTGCATGTAATGATTTATTCCACCTTGAAATCTGAACATGTGATGGGGAACAACCAAATTGAGACTTATAAAATGGGAAAACTACAATTTTGAGATAAGCCCTATAAACCGGAATGGAGTAAAAGGATAATCCCTCCGTACCAGTGCATTGCCTGATATATTAACTCAAGTACTAGGCACGAACAAAAAAAGTACTAGACATGAACAAACGGGCTCAATTCTGTGCTCATCCTGGT
Organism: Aegilops speltoides; assembly: GCA_021437245.1. NCBI lineage: Eukaryota > Viridiplantae > Streptophyta > Magnoliopsida > Poales > Poaceae > Aegilops > Aegilops speltoides. Next base: position 159,664,829 of record CM038143.1, on the reverse strand, counting down.
GTAGTAGTAGTAGTACTAGCCAATGCAGTTGACGAGTGACATTGACGAGCGGCGATCAAGGGAATTGAACCGTGCTCGGCACGGTAGGTAATGTTGTCTAGTTACTAAAGCATCCCTCCGTTGTTCATCGGTAGTCATTATGGACCGGGGACATGTGTGGAATTTCCTAGGGCTGGAATTCTGGCCGCCAGATATTTCGACTTGAAACGCTAAGGCTCGACTAGTTGGGGTTGCCTAATGTGCGTACCACGCACGCCACCAAAGGACCCGAGCCCCTTTTTTTAGGATCAACGCGAGCCAAGGTCTGGCTGGTACGCCGTTGGGTCCTACCATTTGAGAATACGAAAGGAACCTTTTAAATTACCGAACGAATCTATGTGTATTACAATACCCGTATTTTCCTGGCAAATACTAATCTCAACATGGTAATTGATTTATGACGAGTCGTTGAATTAGAGTGAATTTGTGATATAGTGATCTCAACGTGGATTTCACATTTCATGGTATCCCTAGTAAGTTTTCCAATGCAAATTCAAATTTAAAAGATGAACTACATGGAGGTGAGAAAACTTTGTATGTATCAAGCATATGACCACACACACACACACACACACACACACACACACACACACAACAACAACAATCCAATAAGTATAGTGCATCTATTTTTCCAACCCATGCATGTATGACACGAGTTCAAAAATACTCCTTCTATTCCTAAATATTACTCTTTTAGAGAGTTCAACAAGTGACTACGTACTGAGAAAAATGAGTGAATCTAGACTCTAAAATATGTCTATATACATCCGTATGTGCCAGTCCATTTGAAGCCTCTAAAAAGACTAATATTTAGGAACGAAGGGAGTAAAATGTAAGACATCCATGGTCCTCAGTTCAATATTTAAAATGAACATGAAACTGAAACATGAATATTAAGTCTAGTACTACAGTACATGCAAATGTTGCGTTTAGGCGGAACTATGATTGTCGGGGGTCAACCCCTCGACCTTAGATAAAACTGTGGAGCTCTGTTTTGGGTTGTTTAGATTATATTTGTTCCCACACTCCCAACCACCGATTGGTTGTGCGCCCCAACCCCTCCTCCCCGGAGAATATCATGTGCCCCCATACCTTACATGCTATATGCCGACTGAGTTGCTTGGAGCTTGTAGATCTGAGATATAGCAGCTCACATGATGTGTCTTAATTTTTTGCAGAAACCTTGATGAGTTTGAGAATTGCACACAATTTGTATAAAAACTACTTAGATGCCCTTTGATCCCATATCCAACGACCTCGAAGCTCGTATCACCGTGGCATCTAAGATGAAGGAGGACATCATATTCTCCTGTATGTAAGAATATCATGTGCCACCACACCTTAGATGCTTTGGTGATACAAGCTCTTCGGAGGCGTTGGATTTGTGACCCAACACCTCCTCGGTGGTTCAAATGGTTTTTTGCAGAAAAGCCCCAAAATAGTTCAGCCACTGCTTACAAGCGCAAAGACTGCTCAGATGCCATCGGATCTCAGATCAAACAACCTCCAAGCTCGTATCACCGTAGCATCCAAGCTGCGATAGCACCTTATGTTTTCTCGCACGGGAGAGTATGAGGTGCTCCCGCACCGTAGATTCGATGGTGATACGAGTTCACTGAGATCTAACGTCCCACAGTAGGAGGTTTGAATGTTTTTGCAATATACGGCTAATAGAGTTTGGGAAATGCGCAGAAAGTACAAGTACTATGCATGTGCCATCTGATCACTGATCATACGACCTAGATGCTCATATCACCGTAGCGGGTAATTAAGCTACGGGGAGCACCTAATATTAGCACCGGGGAGCTGTTGGATCGAAGATGCAGCGGCATACACGAGGCCTGAATGTTTTATTTGCAAAAAAAACTTTGGAGAGTTTGGAATTTGTGCATAATTACAAAGACCACTCCCAAGACATTGGATCTCACTTCCAACGGTGTAAAAACTCGTATCACCATAGTATCTAAGCTGCGGGGTGGATGTGATATTCTATGCCGCTGTCATTTTTGTTCGTAAACTTGCAAAATACGTGTAACTCGTGCCGTTACTTGTCTAACCGCACAAAGTGTTTGTTCAAAAAAACCATCCTACACTGAAATATCGGAACAACACACGGGGGTCCCACTTGTCATTAATCAAATTTGGACCTAAAACTAACAAATCTGAAAGACAAGATTCGAACTGGCAACCTGGACTACAAAGCGTAAGTCGCCAGAAAAAACGAACGGTTGTTGGCTTTGTCCCATAACTTGATTTTATAAAGTACTTGCGTTGAGTAGAGTAGAGGGAGTGCCTCGTCAACACGTGCATGACCGTTGTGTCACTTACGGGTGGTCCCAGGTATGCGATCTCAATCTCTCTTCTCTCCATCGTCTAACCTTTGCACAGGCACACGCAAAGAGCGGCGCTAGCTTGCTGTGGTGTTATTAGACCTAAAAAAAGCTTGGAAAATAGAAGAATCGCCTAGAACAAGAGACGTTGCGGCTGGTAGAGACGGAGCTAACCGTGCCACGTTTGCATGATGAAGTTGTGTGGCTAGTGGGGTGTTTTCGACTGACTGGCTGGGTCCCGAGGTCGAACCATAGGTACTACATCTCATACAGTATATTTTTACATGCACATTTTTCCTCCATGCCGAGACGTGGCACACCCTACCGCGCGGTTTTGGGGTCCTCCTGGGTGGTGCACGCATATATTCTTCCTGACGTGGGACGCCCTACCGCGCGTTTTCTGGGTCCTCGGTCGTAGCGCCAAAGCAAGTAAATGAGTCGTCAAATCACGAAAGACCACCTTTCCCGCCGAGTACATCAGTGAAGCACGATGGCTAGCTAGTTGGGCTAGTTCGACCGATTAGCTAGGCCGCCGCCACATTTGTTTTTTCACCCCTTTTTTATCTACTTGCCGGGAGGTAAATTTAAATATCCACCGTGGCGTTGCTCTGGTGTTTGGGTGCGGCAGGATTTTAAATTTTTTGATTGACGGGAGCAGGCGTGGAAGGATTTTTAATTTTTTGATTGACGGGAGCAGGCACGGTAGCAATTAGTCACGATGACTCCGCCTGTAAAAACCCACTGCTCCCTGATGTGAGAAGTCATCGATTGGTGTTTTACCATGGTGAAAACCAAAAGATTCCCCACTCCTTGGCTGGCTCCCTCCGCCTTCGCGTAGATTGCATTGCCTTTCAGCCGTTTCGCCCCCTTTGCTTCCTCTTCCCATTGCTTCTACCTGGTGCCATGGCGGCGCAGTAGATCACGGAGTCCGAGGTGAGGCACCTGACACAGGAGCTCCATGCCAAGGATGCGGAGCTCAAGGCCAAGGACGTGGAGCTCCGTGAGATCAAGGAGGAGAGGAGTGCCATGCTCCTCCGTTATGTGCGGGAGTTCACGGAGCTTCAAAAGCGGCAGGCGTCCACCACAAAGATGCTCGAGGCATCGGCGGCGTTGCTGCAGAAAGCGGGAGATACGATCGGCTGTCAGGGGAGTCGGCTGGAGCACGAGTGGGCTGATCGTGACGAGGTCCAGGATCGCGTCAGCCACTTAGTGAACCAAGTTGCCACGCACGTGTTGCGGCTGCGCGATGCCTACCGTCGTGCCAGCGCGAAGATGCCAGCCGTCGGGCTAAACCAGTTTGACCACCCAGTCGACTTCAATGAGCTGCGGCTTCCTGACCTGGTCTCCTTCTTCACCTATATCTCCGAGGAGCTGAGCCGTCTCCGCGTGATGGTGGGGGCTGAGCTGGACAAGGAGGGGTTGCGCGCTGCCATCGCTATTGCCGGGCGAATCCTTTCAGGCTCCGTCACCGGAATCCATTCGTGCCATTGGACGCCGTCTTTGACGAGCTGGCTCCCATCGACTGGGAGCGGGCTCTGCGGGCGGTTGCACCCTACATCACCAACGCCGTGCGCCTCGAGAAGCAGAGGGACTTCGGTGGTGTTTAGGCGCCCTCTGCATGGGCATGTCCATGTCTCGGCACAACATGACCGTTGGATCAAACTCAGACGGTGCAGATCCTTCACTGTAGCACAAAGCATGTGGGTGTGTTTGGTTGCATTCTCGTCTCAATATAGTTGTTTCCTCTTCGTGTATTTTTGTCAACCTACTAGTGTGGACTCATGCACCCTTCATGCACTCTGCCAAACACCCAAAAGTGGGTCGAGAAGGGAACTTTGCTCCCATCCGTGCACCCTTCATACACCCCGCCTAACACTACAGGATGTGCTTCATATGGTTCATGTTTCGTGGAGTACTTGTAGCACCGCACTCTCCGTCGGCGCTGTGGACCTAGTTCTGTTAACATTGATCTCACCGTTCATTCTCGACTGGACAGTCGAAAAAGCGGTACTATGTTACATATAGGAGTAGTTGACATGCACACAACACAACAACAAGATTGTGTAGTACTGACGTATGAACCACTGCACATGCCTAGTAGTAGGAGCACTGTGTATGTTCAAGTGGCTGCCGTGTTTCGCACTCCTCCGTCGTAAGAGTGGAAACGCTTGATGTAATCATTTTTTCTTCAGAATGAAAAATAGTGGACACGCTCTACCGTGCGGATCCTCCTCCAGCCATGCACTAAATTACTCACTTTCACCGACGTGTGGGACAGCCAGCACCTGGGTCCACCAGCCATGCACTAAATTACTCCGTAGTAGAGTGACGGTAGACTACCCCGATCGAACCGCCGCAGTAATGCCCAATGACCCGTCAAATCACAAAGCCCCCTCCTTTCCAGTAGTAAGTTGGACGGACGAAGCAACCATCATTTCACTCTTCTCTCTCAGCTTCCTCTCTTGAAGAAAACCCCCACTCGCTTCGCTTCTCCCTCATCTCGTTCCTCCTTTCACTCTTCTCTCTCAGCTTCCTCTCTAGGATGGAGGCCGGAGCACCGGCCGACGTGATGTCTATGGCTCTGGCCAAAACCGTCGAGGCTCATGGTACGAAGAAGCGCAAGCACCCCGCCGAGACTACCGCAGACAAGCTCAAAGCCATCGCCTCGTCCAAGCCCCCCTCCGGGATCCCTCATTAAGCAAGTCCGTAATGTCTCTTGTCGACGATCTTTTCTCGATCTTGATCGTGTTTTTCATCTAACACGCAGTACTAGTACTGGTAGTACAACTTTCTGGGTGATCTTGCATGTGATTTTAGTGTGCCAAATGACGGTTCTAAATTCCTCTTTTGACCAAAACATGCGAGAGGTTGACACTGATTTCTTATAGATTACTTTCAACTACTCCCTTTGTCCCAAATTTCTTGTCTTAGATTTGTCTAGATACGGATGTATCTAATACTAAAATGTGACTTGATACATCCGTATCTAGACAAATCTAAGACAAGAATTTTGGGACGGAGGGAGTACTTTATGAACATCAATGCTACCTTTTAAGAGGGTATATTTGCCTCAGTAACTTGTGTTATGGATATTGCATGTAATCCCTCTGCTCTCATGCCTTTGAAGACATGTTCTAGTGTCTTTGTTCACTCATTTCTGTGTGTATATGTAGTCATATATGAAGTATAATATCGAAAATCATCTTATATTTCTGAACGGAGGTAGTAATGAAATATGGTTTCTGTTTGAATTAGAACCAGGTCCGCGGTGGAGATGAAGTTCTCAAAGTCATGTCGTGTGAACTAGAAGACCTGATGATGAGTTCTACTGCTGAACTATCCAGCTGTTGTGTCCTTGTCGCCACGTGTCCTGAACTAGTGTTTTCCTGTAGCATTGTTGTCAGGCGTGTTCTCGAGGCTGTACTTGACCACAACAATTTCCTGGTTGTGCCTTCGATTACGAAGGGTGTGGTTCTTGTAAAGCTTCCCAACAAATCTGATGCGTCCTGTCTTCATCATCATGTTCATGAGTGGAAAGACCACTCTATTAGGTTCTCCAAGGTTGACAAGATGGTGATGGTGCATGTAGACATCTCACACGAAGTCCGTGGCCTAGTCAGTATTGCGTGGTTCATCCTGTAGGTCGGTGGCAAGAAATAGTCTGCAGAGTTTAGTTAGTGCAACTTTGCTTGTCTGTAGTAAGTACTATTGTTCAGTACTTGATTTGTGTTTGTGAACCCTGTATTGTTTATTAGTACTACCGCTTTTGGTGTGTGGTAAGTCCTGAGAACGGTCTATGTTAATGTCTGTCCACTCAATTCAGTCTGTACATTTTGAAGTATCCAGATCATATTTTTTGTGAGGACGGTTTATCAATTACGGTTACACTCCAATATCTGTATGCATTGCAGGGTTTATCGCACCCACCAGGATTTCCAGTCCCATGGATGTTCGGTCCATACGATTTATCACGACCTTTGGACTGTCCTGCTCGTGGCAGTAGGCAGGGCCTCTGCATGCCACGCGTAGTTGGATGATCAATCTTCTGTTTAGTACTTCAACATAGTGATTTCTTGGTAAGGATTCAATCGTGTCACATCAAGTAAATCTTATTGATTTATTGTCTAAATCTTATTGATTTAATGTCATGTTTTCTTTGTTTTCCTGCAATTTTACGATGCAGGTTTTGCCATGTGACATTCATCACAGAATAAACCGTTTGGTTTGCTCTACGATGGCTATTTTTGCAGGTTTCACCTCTTATGTCGTGTCAGTAATGAAGGCACTGTCCATCACTTATATTACTGGAAAAAATTGGATCAGTCTGTTGTCTGAGTACAAGCTGAATTCCTATGATGAACTGCAGTTTGGTTTAACAAAAATGCCACAATTAGTCCTTCTCGCGTTTAAAAGAAATGAAGAAAAAACTGGATCACGGTCACGGATCCTAGTCAAGTTAGAAAGCTGATCATAGCAGCCCAGACACGATCGCCGCTGTCTCGCCGCAGATCGAGCACCGCAATTGCTCTAGCATCGACAAATGGCAAACTCGGTCTGATCCAAATGAGGATTGGGCACCGATCGCGTCGGTGGATCACCGATCTACCGGAGGATCGGGCATCGACACCGGCACCAGCTCTACAAGGAGCACCATTTCCGGCAGCAGCGGTGGCTTCGGCACCTGCACCAACACTTGCAATTGCATTTGGTCCGGCCCGTGCAGATGCACCGCAACAGATCGGGCTGCGATTCGCACTTCATATACCAAAGTCCTTACAAAACCGACATGTCCACCTTCCGGTAAGCATTGGCGGCCCAAGTGCTTCGTTCTTTTTCTTTCCATGTTGTTTCACATGATTCACTGTGTTGATCTAACTATTTGGGTATGTCTTCTTGTTTTCAAACAGAGAATTCCTAGAGCAACGAGGGTCGCTCAACAATCCGGGCGATCATGCCAAGTTTCTCTTACCATGCGCAGCCTTGGTGTGAATGAACCTGCTCAATATACCGTAAGTACAAAGGATGGTCGCATGATGATTGATGCTAAAGGATGGTCAAGGTTCAAATCTAAATCATATCTTGCGGTAGGGGATGATGTCAAAATCGAACTTTCTCGGCAAGGAGAGCTGGTCCAAATCAACTTTGAAATTCTTCAGTAGCAGCACGCAACTGCCGAACTGATCTATCCTCCGAGAGATTTTGATGTAATAATCTGGCATGGTGAAACAAGTGTCTTATGTGTATAAGTAGTACGACAGTATTATTTATCACATGGTATATCGTTGATAGAATTGCAACTCTGATTGCTGGTTAGGAACTGTCGTTCGATTTCATTCCAATAGCTGCTGTGCTTTATTCAATTTTGTGTATTCTCCTTGCGACAGCATCTAAAACCAGCGCAGTACCGATCGCTTGCAATATGAAAAACCCTGAGGTAGAACACATGGGCCCCGAAACATGCAGGGTCGGCCTGCGGTCCAAAGTCCAGAACCGTGAGCCTATTTGAGTATTATATTCTCAGCTGAACCCCCATAAAAAAAGTTGAACCCCCATAATGCCCGTGCGTTGCAGAGGGAGTATATTTCTCGGCAAGGTGAGCCTGTAATATAAAAGATTTGTATATTTCTTTACTAAGGGAATATCTCTCTGTCAAAATATATATTTATGTGTAACTAGTTACCCCTGTCTTTCTACTTCCTTTCGCTGATATGTGGGGCAACCGGCAACGGGGTCCACGTGCCATATGCACAAATTAGAGTGCACAACTTCACGGTAGACACACCCCGGTCGTAGCACCACAGTAATGCCCAATGAGCCGTCAAATCACAGCCCCCCTTTCCAGCTTTAGCAGTAAGCTGGACGGACGAAGCGGCAATATTTCACTGGGCATGAATCCCCTTCTCCCACGTCTGCTTGTTCAGAGAAAACCCCCGCTTGGCGATTGCATAGGGTTTTCTCATGGAGAACCAGGTACGAATTCTTCATCCATCCCCGATAAATCCAAGTCCCTTGGTCACAGGTAATCCTAGGATGGCAGCTGCCGCCATTGATGCATTTTTCTTCGTACTGAATCTAGTGTGTTTCAGTTGCAGTGCCCAAAGTGCGAGTACCCTACAGATTTCTGCGCCCACGGCGAGACACCACACTTGTTCCTTCTCAACCTACCACAACATTTTGAAACGCGCACAGTATGTTCCTAGAATCCTCTTCTCTATCCGGGAGGGTGGTTTTTTTAGAACATGTTGTGTTCTCATATTATTTTTCCTGCAGTGTATTATTTGCTCTGCCAGAACACATGTACTCAAGATGCTCGGCCTTGCCATAACTGAATACACTAGTTTAATGGGCACTGTGAAGACAATCCATGGATATTGCTTCCGAGTTGGGTTCATGAACCAAGAAGATCGCTGCTTCTTTTATGGCCGAACGTGGATAAACTTTCTCAAGTGTTACAGACTGAAAGTTGGCGCACGAATGTTGATGGAAATAGCAGAACCTGATCTCATATTCACTGTGATCTTCCACCCCGACGTCATTCCAATTGTTCATCCATGTTAGTTTTGTATCTGGTTCTTGCTTGTTGCCTCGATTACTTCTTAATCCACCTATTCTGTCTAACTAATCACAATTTAACTTTAGAAGTAGCAACAAATCTCTCACGAAGATGCTACTAACTAATATTGTATTATAATTGGTGGCACGTGTAGGTTTTTTCAGAGTTAAGTAGTCTGCTCGTTTGTTACTGTGTAATAACTCAGCTGTTACTAATGGCACTAAAGTTGACTGGATCGACATCCACATGTTCCTACACTTTATTGATCGTCTTGAGGTCCTTGTGGGGCATTTCAATGTTGGAAGGCCACGTGGGATATGTGTGCCACTGCTGCACTCGTTGAACAGGTCCAACTGTGTCGAGAAACTTATGTTACGAGCTGTTTTCTGTTATATATGTTGTTCATAAACTATTGCTTATACACAGTTTTACAGCTGTGATCTTCTTGAAATAGGAACTGCCGAGTTCTATTGTTCCTATACAGATGCCTGACCATGGTCGGGTCAGACTTGCGCTTGGTCACAACATGATGTTTATGTCGACCTACTCAATTCCCCTTGGAGGCGAAAAGATACTTATTCGTGGGTGGTCTCAGATAATGAAGGCCCGTCCATCTTGGAGAATAGGACAGAAGATTATGTTCATGCTTTTCCATGGCTCTAAAGCGAATATCCTGTTTATTGACCACGTTGCGAGATGAAGCCGCTTTCAAAAGGTTGTGGATGCGCGGGGTGGCGCCTGGGCCTTGTCCTGGGGCCTGGCGGCCTCACCCTTGGTTAACTGTAGCCTGTAGGCAAAGTAGCACTGTTCGAGGCGTGCTTTCTACGGTTGAACCTGTATAAGTACTCATACTTCTTTCAGCTTTGGTTGTTAAGTGCCCCTGCTGGTTTCAGTTAAGGTTGTTAAGTACTCCTGCTGCTTTTACAGTCTGTCGTGTTTCTTCAGTCCTATCTTCCTCCAGCCGCCAAAACCAAACCAGCGCCGGCGGGGCCGCCTGCTTCCGCCTCCCACGGCTGGCTGCGCCTCAGCGCACGCATTGCCACCCCACCGTCTCCTAAATCGTTAACGCCGACGTCCTCCGTGTGCTTTGGTGCACTTTCCGCGGCGCCGCCCTCTCGCATTATCAACATGGTCAACAAACAACAAGAATCGGCAGAAGTACATGGAGAGGATGACAGTAGGGACCCACCACGTCAGCGTATGGAAAAATAAAATGCTTCCTCCTAGTGTTTTCCTAACATCTGGGACCCACGACATTGTGAGCGTATATAGTCAATAGACAAGAGAACAGCACAAGATCGACTGACACCTGGGATGTAGCTACTCGAGCAGTATTTTTTTTGTTTGGTATTGTTGACACGGAGCAGGGTTTGAACTGGGCTGTGGCCCGTCTAGCCCAGGCTTATATTTTATGTTCACCATGTGACCAGCCCAGCTATTTTTTCTTTGTGCAAATGAGCCCGCTTTATTTTTTCTCAAGAATACCCAATCCAGGCCTACTTATTTTCTCGCCTTGAAAGTAATATGAAATGGGTTGTAAATATAAAACAGATGACAAATTGGCAATTACTTTATAATTTCTGATTTTTTTCACATTTTCAGATTCCTATTTCACCGGCATTAACCTAATTCAAATATATCTTCAAAGTACTTTAAATCTGGCTCGACATTTCGGTATTAAAATTGTTTGGAACCCACGAAATAAGCGAAATTGGCCCCGCCAACTAAAAACGATCGCAATAAATTGCACAAGAAGTTGCCATGAGCTATATATAAATTATTAAAAAAGAGGGAGTGGTCTCGACTTGTGGGCCTGTTTAGTTGCAGCAGATGCAAGATTTTTAGTTATTATATACTACGTCAACAAACGATTCTAGCAGACGTAACGTTGGATGTCAATCCAACGGCCGCCATGTTTCTTCAATCTCGATCTTCTTGCACCAGCCACCAAAGCAGCGCCCAAGGGACCGCCGCTCCGCCTCCGTGGCCGTCGATCTTGCCGCCGCAAAGCCTCAGCGCCCCTACTACTCCCACCGCTGGCGTGGCATCCTCTACTCACCCACACCCCCTGTTATTCTGCGGCGACGGTAGGCTCACACCGCAGCCGAACCGGTGAACCCTCGTACTCCTCTCCATGCGGGCTTCCACTCCCGCATCTTCCCCGGCTCCGCGTCGTCCCCTTCCTAGGCCTCGCTATCGTCCACCGCCGTGGTGCTCTCGGCGCGGCGTGGTCAATGTGGTCAACGACCGACTTCCATTGGAAGAGTACTGTACATGGAGAGGCTGACAGCTGGGTCCACGACAACCGCAAGGAAGTGCCTCCTTATTACGCGGAAAATAATTAATCCTCCACCTAACATCTGGGACCCACTTGATGGGCCACCAGTATTTCATGAAAAAAGTTTCCCCCTGACGCTGGGACCCACAGGTCGGGCCACCGTATTTCGCGAAAAAAACGTTCCCCCGCTGTCAGCTCGGACCCACCGGAAGTGCCTCCTTATTACGCAAACAAAATGAATACCCCCCTGCTAGCTGGGACCAACCTTGGTGGGAGGCTAACTTGTGGGCCTACTAAGTTCACTGGGACGGAGGCCTTTGTCAACTTTAGTCAATATATGAACGATTCTAGCTCCAGTGACCGTACGATGTCCATCCAACGGCCGTAGTGCTTCTTCAACCTCTGGTCTTCTTGCTCCAGCCGCGCAAAGCAGCACCGGTCGTGCCGCCTGCTCCTGTCGTCCGTGGCTGGCTGTGATGCCGCGGAGGCCTCACCGCCCCCTACTAATCCCACCGCTGCCAGGCCATCCCTCGGCGACGGCAGCCTCACGCCGCAGCTGAACGAGTGAACCCTCATACTCCTCTACGTGTGGGCATCCACTGTCGCGTCCTCCCCGGCTCCGTGTCGTCCCCTTCCTAGGCCCCGCTGTCGTCCACCTCCCTGGTGCTCTCGGCGCGGCGTGGTCAATGTGGTCAAGGAATGGCTTTCATCGGACGTGGACTGTACGTGGAGAGGCTGACAGCTGGGTCCATGGCCGCAGCAAGGAAGTGCCTCCTTATTACGCGCAAAATAATTATTCCTCCACCTAACAGCAGGGACCCACCGTACAGGACACCGTGTTTCATGAAAAAATGTTTCCCCCTGTCTGCTGGGACCCACCAGCTACATCTTCACATGCAAGGAAGTGCGTCCGAAAAAAATGATTCGCCCCCCTGACTGCTGCGACCCACCAGCTACATCTTCGCACTCAAGGAAGTGCGTCCGGGCAAAAAAAAACCCAAAACGATTCGCCCCCCTGACTACTGGGACCCACCAGCTACATCTTCGCAGTAAGGAAGTGCCCGATACCGACCCACTGTTGAAGCGTCGTGGCGTTGTCATTCTGTCACGAACGTGTAAGTACATATATATTGGTGGATGTAGAGGCGCGCACGTAGCATGTACACGTACGTACAGCGGCGAGGGTGCAAGAAAGAAAATACGGCCATGTACGTACATACGGGTAGGGTCTCGAACGCCTACTCGCGCATACGTACATGGCTGGGTCGGAACGGAGAAACAACGTTGTCGTTGTTTTCATGGGGAGCCAACTGGCTGGGTCGGAACGGAATGCGTGGTCGTGTTCATCAGGAGGGCTTGGACGGAACAGGCGATGGAAACGAGGCCTGGCGTACCGCACAGTGGAGGAAACGGCCTTGTGTTCGACCGACCATGTTCGAAACGGGGTCCTGTTGATCGGGAGGGGCCTGGCATACTGCAAAACGGAGGAAACGGACCTCCTACCACTACTAGGGAAAAGCCTATACACAGAATCTTATCAGCAGCGCGCTCCAAAATAACTCGCTGCTGCTAACTAGTCAGTAGCGCCAGACGGATGAAACTTCGCTGCCGAGACAAATATAGCGATGGCGCGTCACCGAAAGACGCTGCTGCTGCTATAATTCCTACGGGGCCGCCGCGAGGCTAGTTATAGCAGCAACGCGTTAGCGTGATGCGCGCTACTGCTACACGGCATAGTAGCAGCGCTTTTCTCGGATAAGCGCTACTGCTATGTTTCCTACAAAAATTCAGTCCCACCTCGCACCGTGAAGAGAGTTTCTACCGCCTTAAATATGTTACTTCTCACACTTTGACAAGCACTTGATCTTCATTGAACTTTATGTGTAGAATTTGTGGCTGCAATATGAGTCTTCACCTGTTCCTAAACCGGTGAGGACTCATATTGTCGAATCAGATTGTACACAAAAAGATCGTTGATGATCAATGTGTTTTTGATATATTGAACAAAGTCTATTTTTGCATGTCGACACATTGCAAGTAGCACTTTATCGTGAAAAGCTGCTGCTAGATAGCTTAGCATGAGCGTGTTTTCTGGAGCGCCATCGCTAAGCCATCCATCTCCTCGATCATCTCCTCCTTCGGATCCACTCACACACAGCCACTCAAAATCCTCTTCGATCCGTCTGCGCCCCCCGCCCTCCTCCGTCTGCGCCACACCACACCTCCTCCTCCTTGCTGGACTCAAGACGGCCTCCTCCTCCATCCTCCTCTCCACTCGCCACTGGCCGGCCCCTCCTCGCTCCGCCTTCCTCCTCCGTCCTCCCTCAACTGGCCGCGCCGGCCGGCCCCTCCTCGCTCCGCCTTCCTCCTCCGTCCTCCCTCAACTGGCCGCGCCGGCCGGCCCCTCCTCGCTACGCCTTCCTCCTCCATCCTACTCTCTTCTCCTTCCTCGAGTCGCCCTCCTTCTCCCTCCTGCTCATATGCAACATTTTGATTTAGTTGATATAATTTAGTTGACTTAGTAGGCTAGTTGATTTAGTTGACTTAGAACATTTTGATTTAGTTGATTTAGTAGGCTAGTTGATTGAGTTGACTTAGAACATTTTGATTTAGTTGATTTAGTAGGCTAATTCATTTAGTTAATTTAGTTGACTTAGAACATTTTGATTTAGTTGATTTAGTAGGCTAGTTGATTTAGTTGACTTAGAACATTTTGATTTAGTTGACTTAGTAGGCTAGTTGATTTAGTTGACTTAGAACATTTTGATTTAGTTGATTTAGTAGGCTAGTTGATTTAGTTGACTTAGGAACATTTTGATTTAGTTGATTTAGTAATCCTTTGCTCATATTGCTTTAGGAAGAATGGCGCCACCACCACCACCACTATGTCAACTGTGCAAGTCAAGATGCGCCAGCAGCCTTGCAACCGGCAAGCTGTTCTCAGATCTACTTCCAAATGAGTTTTAAGTCATGCGGTAAGAAATTAGATGAAATTTAATAACTATTTTATTTTTAGTGTTGGCATTACTGCATTGTGTCATTTTGCTTATTTTACACAGATCGTCCCATGCAATGTGAGGTTGAAATTCAACAAGGTGACAGAGACACTTTGTGACATTTGAGGCTCCGAGGGGCTGTACACTATGGGGGTCGAGAAAGGACGCAATATGTCGCAGATTGGAGGAGATGGATGGGCCCATTTAAATCGCTCGTATGCATCTTCTCGGTGGTGAGTTGATCAGCTTCAACTTCCGAGCAGAAAGACCCAAGCTAGCTGTCATTTATCTCAACCTGGTGGAAGATGATGAAGATGACGAAGATGATGAAGATGATGAAGATAATGAGGACCCACTCGATGAAGATGATGAGGACCCACTTCATGAAGCCATCGTAGCTCAAAGAACAAGGCTGAGTGAGGAGGAGGTGTCCAACCTGTGGGACATAATTCCGCCACGTGCTGACTTTGTCGGGGTGCCATTCATGACCCGCTTAACAAATACCATGGTTGATCGACATGATATGGTATGTTATACTTACAAATGCAAATTAATAGTGTGAATTACTTAGTGTACAGTCCAATGATATGGTATGTTGTGTGGGATCTAGTCGATGATATATATGTTTTAGTGTAGAGTTCGATCACATGCTTATTAATTGATATGTTTTTCTTATTCGAAATTGGCAAAGAGCATATCTCGGAGTTATGGTATCGAGCCCGATGAAGAAGGCTCACCGGACTACGCCTTACTGCAAGGGGCTCCATCACAACCTGTACTTACCGCGTGGACACGGACGGTCGCACACACTTAAGCTCGGTTGGGTGGAAGAAATTCCTCGATGGCAAAAATCTTCGTGTTGGACAGGCCATCCTAATTACTATCAGAACACCAACCGCCTGTGCTTGAGGATGATGATTGTCTTCGATATCATCTAGAACTACATATGTGTGTGTGGCTATATCATCTAGAACTACATATGTGTGTGTGGCTATATCATCTAGAACTACGTACATATGTGTGTGTGGCTATATCATCTAGAACTACATATGATGATCGCCCTCGATATCATCTAGAACTACATATGATGATGGCCGTTGATATGACCTTGTATCGCTTGAGGATGCATGTTGGCTATGCATGAAATTGTTATCTAGTACTCCCGTTTTCCAAATTACTCGTCGTGGTTTGAACTAAAACCACGACGCAGTAATTTGGAAACGAAAAGTAATACCGCATCTAGTAATGGTTTATGAATTTGATATCTACTAGCAGTAGCTAGTATGTAGTATCTGAAAGGAGAACCGAAAGTGAAAGAAGAACTGAAAGGAATGGTGCGGGGAAAATGATGAAAGATATAGCGATGGCGAGGATGATGAAACCGCTACAGCTAGTTAATAGTAGCGCTCGCGCAGACGCTTCACAAAAGCGCCGCGATATCGTCAACGATAGTAGCGCGGGTTGGGGCCGCTACTACTATGAGTTAGTCAGAAGCGCCTTATTAGTAGCGCTGCCACCGCTTCTTTGCTAGCTGAAACCCGTGCTGCTGCTAGCCTTTTCCCTAGTAGTGTACGGTCGAAACGGGGGTCCTGTTGATCAGGAGAGGTGTGGCGTACCGCAAAACAGAGGAAACGGACCTCCTACGGTCAAAACGGGGGTCCTGTTGATCGGGAGGGGTGTGGCGTACCGCAAAACGGACGAAACGAACCTCCTACGGTTGAAACGGGGGTCCTGTTGATCGGCAGGGGTGTGGCGTATCACAAAACGGAGGAAACGGACCTCCTACAGTCAAAACGGGGGTCATGTTGATCGGGAGGGGTGTGGCGTACCGCAAAACGGACGAAACGAACCTCCTACGGCCGAAACGGGGGTCCTGTTCATCGGGAGGGTGTGGCGTGCATCGCAAAACAGACTCCACGGATACTGTTCATCTCCACCGTCGACCTCCTCCAGCCTCCACGGGTACCGCCGACCTCCTCCACCTCCACGGGCTCCTCGCCATCCAGCCTCCACCGCGCGCTTACTCCACCGGCTACTATTCAACCACCCTCCACGGGCACCCTCCACCATCTACTATTCATCCAGCCCTCCACACCACGGGGCTGTTCAACCACCCTCCACGGCCACCCTCCACCGCTCATGCTCATCCAGCCCTCCACACCACGGGTTCTGCTCATCCAGAGGCAATGCAACCGCCACTTTTCATCCAACCCCCCGTCAACGCCATTTGCTCATCCTAGAGGCAACATCGATCGGCTTCGCTAGCGCGAGAGCGGCGAATCGCCCATCGGGTTCAGCTAACACCATCGATCGATCGCTCGGGTTCGATGAACGCGTAGCTGCAGTCTGTCGCTCGCCGTTCGATTAGAGCCCAACGCCTCGCTCGGGTTCAGTTAAAGCCAACACCTCGCACACACGCGCGTACGTACGAGAGAAACGCGCATTGCTCCGCCCCCGACCTCCCACCGTAACCGGCAACTCCCCGAAATTTTCCTCCCCCTCGCTTCTACCACGGTTTTTTCCGTCATGGACGGCCCAAAGAATGTCATGCAGCTGCGTCTCTGGCCCGCCTAGGACAAAAAGCCCATTTTCTGTCATGATTTTTTGTCATAGAGGTAGGAGCGCACCACATCTATGATGATACCGGGTTTTGTCACAGTTATCTTCATAGAAGTGTCATATGTATGACAAATTTTTTTTTTCGTTCGGCGCAAAATGTCACGGATGTGTCTTTTTTTGTAGTGTTCAAACCAACACAAAGAACTTCAAAGAGTGCCCCAAAGTTTCTACCGAAAAGTCAAGAGGAAAACGTGTGCCAACCCCTATGCATAAGTTCACAAGGTCACATAACCCGCAAGTTGATCACCAAAACATACATCAAGTAGATCACGTGAATATCCCATTGTCACAACAGATAAGCACATGCAAGACATACATCGAGTGTTCTCAAATCCTTAAAGACTCATTCCGATAAGATTACTTCGACGGGAAAACTTAATCCATTACAATAAGGTAGAGGGGGAGAAACATCATAAGATCCAACTATAATAGCAAAGCTCGCGGTACATCAAGATCGTACCAAATCAATAACACGGGAGAGATCAAACATATAGCTACTGGTACATACCCTCAGCCCCGAGGGTGAACTACTCCCTCCTCGTCATGGAGAGCATCGGGATGATGAAGATGGCCACCGGTGATGGTTTCCCCCTCCGGCAGGGTGCCGAACAGGGTCCCGATTGGTTTTTGGTGGCTACAGAGGCTTGCGGCAGCGGAACTCCCAATCTAGGTTTCTTTTCGGGAGTTTCTATATTTATAGGAATTTTTGGCGTCGGTTTCATGTCAGGAGGGGGTCCACGAGTCAACCACAAGGACGGAGGGCGCACCCTCCACCCTTGTGTAGGCCTCGTGGCTCTTTTGGCCCAACTCTTTTGCTTCGGAGGCTTCTTTTGGTCCATAAAAAATCACCGTAAATTTTCAGCTCATTTGGACTCCGTTTGACATTCCTTTTCTATGAAACTCAAAAATGAGGAAAAAACAGAAACTGGCACTGGGCTCTAGGTTAATAGGTTAGTCCAAATAATCATATAAAATAGCATATAAATGCACATAAAACATCCAAGGTAGATAATACAATAGCATGGAACAATCAAAAATTATAGATACGTTGGAGACGTATCAAGGATGATCCCTGAGTACATGACGGGAGAGGGAAGTGAGCCCACAAGGGAGTCATTCATCTAGTGCTACATGATGTGGATTTGGAAGGAGAGACGGATGTGGGGTGCAGGGAATGAAATCGGCGGCGGCGATCAAAAAGTGAGGGCGGGGAAGATGCAGAGGGGCATAACCCGGTAGGAGGTCAGAATGGAAAGTGAAAGAACTGGGATGGGTCAGACCTGGAGGTTGGAGGGGAAATCAGGAGTTCAAATCAGATTGATAAAGAAATGTCCAAATCAAGTTAACCATAAATAATTTTTTTCACCAATACGCCTGGGAGCGTATCATTGCATTGATAGGAAGGGTGAAAGTACAAGGTGTGAGATCCTTTGACTTGTGCGCCTGGAGGCAAGTTAGAGGCTCCCAGGAGCAGTAGAGAGGGGGTGCTCGGCCCCATTACAGCCTAGTTTACATTATATCAATTAGAGTTTGTAGCATTTTCGCGTCGGCCTTGCCCCAGGCGCGCACATCGTCTTGAATCGCTGCGAATAGGAGATTGATGGAGGGTTGCCTATGATCAAAGATACACGCATTGCGGTGCTTCCAAATTGCCCAAGCGTGCGAGGGACAATCGAAGCAAGTGCCTTCTGGAGTGAGAGAGGTGCGGATTCGGTTGTGGATCGCCACCAAGCGTAGAGGGGGAGGGCAACATCCGGGCGTGAAGCGGCACCAAGCCAAAGTGCGGTACCAAACTTCCTTAGAGAAGGGGCAGTCCACAAGCAGGTGATGGATGTCTTCGGCCTCTTGGTCGCAGAGTATGCATCGTGGGGGGTGAGCTAAGCCTCGGTTTGCCAGTCTCTCGACTGTCTAGCAACGATCTTGCCTGGCGAGCTAGAGGAATAGCTTGGCGTCCGCGGGAGCCCAACTCTTCCAGGCCAGTCTCCGCTCAGGGTCGGCAATGGAACCATGGAAAGCTTTGTAGCATGATTTGGCAGAGTAGGAGCCACTGTCAGTCCACCGCCAGCGTATAGAGTCGGGCTCGGATGAAAGAGAGACCTGAAGAAGGCGCTTCCAAAGTTGGATGTATTAAACAGTGGCGATAACACCCAGCGTGCCGCGGATATCCTGGACCCAAGCATGATTCTGGAGCCCACAATGATGGAGGAATGAGTGAAAAGTGCCTAGGCTTAGGGATGCCCCATGGCACCCCAAGTTAATATTAAGGGAGAACCAAGCAACTAAGCTTGGGGATGCCCCGGAAGGCATCCCCTCTTTCTTCTAACGACCATCGGTATTTTACTTGGAGCTATATCTTTATTCATCAGATATCATGTGTTTTGCTTGGAGCATCTTGTATTATATGAGTCTTTGCTTGTTTTGCTTTTTATTTTGTCACAAGTATCCTTGCTGGACACACCTATTTGAGAGAGCCCAAATTATGCTGTGATTTGTTAGGATTGCTCTATATGCTTCACTTAAATTTTTTGAGCTATGGAATTGCTCTAGTGCTTCACTTATATTTTTGAGCATGGTGTGCTTTAATATTTTTGAAGAAATGCTCTCATGCTTCACTTATATTATTTGAGAGATGAATTTTTTTATGCTCATGTTCTTCACTTAATTTTTATTTGATCTTTGTCAAAAGCAATTGCAACATATGAAATTAGTACCAAAGTGATAGATATTGAAGAGGGATATAATAAAAACTTTCATGAAGATCATTGGACAAAATAAACTTGATTCTTTGTAATAGTTTTGAGATATGATGATAGTAATATATGAGTCATGTTGGTGAGTAATTATGCTTTAGTAATAATACTGGTGTTAAGGTTTGTGATTCCCTATGCAAGCACGAAAGTCAATAGTTATGCAATGAAACTAAATCCTACTTATGGTGCATTATTCAGTGTTAGTTATGCTTAATGCTCGCTTATGTGAATTTTTGTTTCTTGGTTGGTTGCTTCTCAATCTTTTTGCTAGCCTCCACTTGTACTACGTAGAAATACTACTTGTGCATCCAAAGTCTTTCAACCCAGTTTTGCCATATGAGTCCACCATACCTACTTATATGTGGTATTTCCATGTCGTTCTAAGCAAATGTGTATGTGCCAACTCTAATTTTCAAAATGAATTCCTTTTTGTGTGCCCGTACCGATCATGAAGCGGCAGGGGGTGGCTAATATTTTCCATGTTAGATGTGTTATTCTCAAGATGAGTGTTTATTCACTTGTCATTGCACGAGAGTATGGCGGTAATAGGGATGCCCAGTCCCGAAATGAAAAAGGAATTTACTTTATGTTGTCAAATAATAAATTCCTTGGAAAGTGTTGGTATGGACGCTACCCGTGGATACGGCTAACCGTGGAGTGTGAAAGTATGGTGGAAAAGGAATAAACTTTATTTTATGTTTGGGAACCGCCTATGATATATCTAGCATGGAAAGTGTTGGGAACTACTCAGTCATTTTTTTATAGGAAAATCATGCCTCTCAAAAATTTTATCTCTCATTTTTTTGCTTTGAGCTCTGGCACCTCTATAAATCCCTACTTCCCTCTATGAAGGGCCTATCTATTTACTTTAAGCAATTTTTATTTTTATTTGAATCTCCATCTTCTTTTATAAAGCACCAACTAGGGGGCACTATGATCATACTTGTGCATGGATGTAGCTAATATTCGAGTGTGTTTCATGATTGGATCAACGATTGAGCATGATGGGCTAGGAATAACTTTCTTTAGTATTGATATTTTGAAAGACATGGTTGCTTATTGATATGCTTGAGTATTGAATTTATCATGTCAAATATAGACTATTTCTTTGAATCATCTAAAAGTCCAAATGTCCATGCTACAAAAGAAAAGAATATGTGATGAACATGTTAGGAAGCATTCCACATCAAGAATTCTGCTTTTATCATTTACCTACTCGTGGACGAGCAGGAATTAAGCTTGGGGATGCTGATACGTCTCCAACGTATCTATAATTTTTCATTGTTCCATGGTATTATATTATCATTCTTGGATGTTTTACAATCATTTTATAGCAACTTTAGATCATTTTTCGGGACTAACCTATTGACATAGTGCCCATTGCCAGTTGTTGTTTTTTACTTTGCAGAATATCTGTACCAAACGGAGTCCAAACGCAACGAAACTTTTTGGATATTTTTGTTGGACCAGAAGACACCTTGGGGGCCAAGAAAGCACCTGGGAGGAGGCCCATGGGGACCACAAGACACATGGCAGTGCCCAGGAGCCCAGGCGAACCCAGGTGGGTTGTGGGCCCCATAGAGGTCTCCTGCACCGCCTCTTCATCCTTTAAATTCCCAAATATTCCAGAAACCCTAGTGTCAGATCATGGGTTCCGGCAAAACCCTTAAGGTTCGAACACTGCGATGCGCACGAAGATCTCTCTCTCTCTCTCTAGCTCGCATGCTCAACGATCTCACGGCCTAGCTCGACGAACCCAAAGAACAAGGGACACAAGAGTTTATACTGGTTCGGGCCACCGTTGTGGTGTAATACCCTAACCCAGTGTGGTGTGGTGGATTGCCTTGTAGGCAGAGGATGAACAAGTACAGGGAAGAACAGCCTCCTGAGGAGAGGTGTTCTTGGGCTCGGTGAGCTGGTGCGTGAAAGGGTGGTTCGAATGATCCGTCCCCTCCTATGGTGGTGGCTAGTCCTATTTATAGAGGCCCTAGTCCTCTTCCCAAATATTGAGCGGGAAGGGATCCCACAACGGCCAAGTTTGAAGGGGGACAACTAGTACAAGCTATCCTAACAAAAGTAGTCTTCATCTGCCAAAGGCTCTGGTGGTGACGCCGTCTTGGGCTCCACGGCGACCTCTGTCCTGCTAGTCTTGGTCTCGTTGCATTGATATGGAAACCTTTGACAGATGCCTCGGAACTCCTCGCCTGCGCATGCCTCTTTAGCACCAAAGAGGAAACAAGGACACTGCGTGCGTTGGCGCCCGCCTGGCGCTCGCCTAGCCCCGGTCGTCATGGCATACGCACAAGAACCTCGTGAGGTGCCCCTTGCCTTGATCTCTCCGCCCCTCGCGAGCCAGCCTGGTGAGGTCGCCCCCGAGGAGGTCTTGCATCGTCTGCCTCGCGAGGCTTGGACCCTCGCGAGGGTCTTGAGTGTTTGCTGGTGAAGATGGGCCATACAGGGCCGCTGGTGGAGCCACGCCGTGGGCCGTAGGCAGGCAAGTCTGGGGATCCCCATTCCCAGGACGCCGATAGTAGCCCCCGGGCCCAAGGCGCGCTCGGACTTGGCTTCCAGGCGAAGCCAAGGGGCAAGTGCGGAGCGCTGCGGGTCCCAACAGCCTGCGGCCCCACTTGACGTGTGGCGATTGATTGGACGTGGGTGCTCCGCTTCCCCATGCTGCCTTAGCAACTGCCCGACTTGACGAGTCCCTACTGCATGCAGAGAAAAATCATCATTACCTGTGATCGTGGGGATCACCGGTTGGCCTTCTTCCGCTATAAATGAGGAGGGGGGCGGAGCCCCCGTCGCTCATCTCTTCCTGCTCCGCTCGTTTCTTCTCCCTTGCTTCATTGCTAGTAGGGACACCCATGGCACCTGCGAAGAGGTTCTCGGCTGTAGAGAAGGGGAAGGCCCGCCGGGAGGGGCCCGGCTCACCGCCGCCTAGGAGGGGGCGCGGCCATCCCCGCAAGCACGCCGCGGCCCCCACCGTGGCCCTTCGCAGCCGTGGCAGTTCCCCTTCGTGCGGTGCGAGTCGTCCAGGTCATGGCAGCCCCGTTGATGAGGGAAGGCGCGCCATGGATGTGCAGCCTCCCTGGCCGTGCCTCCACTCGGCGGAGGTGCTGCCAGAATTCGTCGTGTGGTTAGAGAACCTGGCTCGCACCTGCCTTCAGCTCCCGTGCTTATTTGCCGGCGAGCTGTGCTACGTCTTAAGCTTGCGTTGGTTTTCCTTGAAGAGGAAAGGGTGATGCAGCAATAGTAGCGTAAGTATTTCCCTCAGTTTTTGAGAACCAAGGTATCAATCCAGTAGGAGGCTCCTCAAAACTCCCACGCACCTACACAAACAAACAAAGAACTCGCAACCAACGCAATAAAGGGGTTGTCAATCCCTTCACGACCACTTGCGAAAGTGAGATCTAATAGAGATAGTATGATAAGATAAATATATTTTTGGTATTTTATAATATAGATGCAAAAAGTAAAGATGCAAATAAAAGTAGATTGAAAGTTATATGATAAAAGATAGACCCGGGGGCCATAGGTTTCACTAGAGGCTTCTCTCAAGATAGCATAAGTATTACGGTGGGTGAACAAATTACTTTCGAGCAATTGATAGAAAACTGAATAATTATGAGATTATCTAGGCATGATCATGTATATAGGCATCACGTCCGTGACAAGTAGACCGACTCCTCCCTGCATCTACTACTATTACTCCACACATCGACCGACTCCTGCCTGCATCTAGAGTTTTAAGTTCATAAGAATAGAGTAACGCCTTAAGCAAGATGACATGATGTAGAGGGTTAAACTCATGCAATATGATATAAACCCCATCTTTTATCCTCGATGGCAACAATACAATACGTGCCTTGCAACCCTTTCTGTCACTAGGTAAGGACACCGCAAGATTGAACCCAAAGTTAAGCACTTCTCCCATGGCAGGAAAGATCAATCTAGTAGGCCAAACCAAACTGATAATTCAAAGAGACTTGCAAAGATAACTCAATCATACATAAAAGAATTCAGAGGAGATTCAAATATTTCTCATAGATAAACTTGATCTTAAACCCACAATTCATCGGATCTCGACAAACACACCGCAAAAATAGATTACATCGAATAGATATCCACAAGAGAGGGGGAGAACATTGTATTGAGATCCAAAAAGAGAGAAGAAGCCATCTAGCTAATAACTATGGACCCGAAGGTCTGTGGTAAACTACTCACAACTCATCGGAGGGGCTATGGTGTTGATGTACAAGCCCTCCGTGGTGCTTCCCCCTCCGGCGGAGCGCCGGCGAAGGCTCCAAGATGGGATCTCGCGGATACAGAAGGCTACGGTGGTGGAAATTGTATTTCGTTGGCTCCATGGATGTTTTTGGGGTACATAGGCTTATATAGGAGGAAGAAGTATGTCGGTGGCCGCCCGAGGGTCCCACGAGATAGGGGGGCGCGCCCTGTAGGGGTGGGCGCGCCCTACCCTCTCATGGTTGCCTCGACTGCTTCTTGACTTGCACTCCAAGTCATCTAGATCACGTTCGTTCCAAAAATCACGCTCCTGAAGGTTTCATTCCGTTTAGACTCCGTTTGCTATTCCTTTTCTTCAAAATACTGAAATAGGCAAAAAACAGCAATATGGCTGGGCCTCCAGTTAGTTGGTTAGTCCCAAGCTTAATTCCTGCTCGTCCTCGAGTAGGTAAATGATAAAAACAGAATTTTTGATGTGGAATGCTACCTAGCATAATTCTCAATGTAATTTTCTTTATTGGGGCATGAATGTTCAGATCCAAATGATTCAAAATAAAAGTTCATATTGACATAAGAAATAGTGATACTTCAAGCATACTAATCAAAGTAATCATGTCTTCTCAAAATAACATGGCCAAAGAAAGTTATCCCTACAAAATCATATAGTCTGGCTGTTGCTCTATCTTCATCACACAAAGTATTTAATCATGCACAACCCCAATGACAAGGCAAGCAATGGTTTCATACTTTAATAATCTCAAACTTTTCAACTTTCACGCAATACATGAGCGTGAGCCATGGACATAGCACTATATGTGGAATAGAATGGTGGTTGTGGAGAAGACAAAAAGGATAAGATAGTCTCACATCAACTAGGCGTATCAACGGGCTATGGAGATGCCCATTAATAGATATCAATGTGAGTGAGTAGGGATTGCCATGCAACGGATGCACTAGAGCAATAAATATATGAAAGCTCAACAAAAGAAACTAAGTGGGTGTGCATCCAACTCGCTTGCTCACGAAGACCTAGGGCATTTTGAGGAAGCCCATCATTGCAATATACAAGCCAAGTTCTATAATGAAAAATTCTCAATAGTATATGAAAGTGACAACATAGGAGACTCTCTATCATGAAGATCATGGTGCTACTTTGAAGCACAAGTGTGGAAAAAGAGATAGTAGCGTTGTCCCTTCTCTCTTCTTCTCTCATTTTTTCTTTTCTTTTTCTTTTTTTTTCTTTGGCATTTTTTTCTTTTCTTTTTTCTTTCTGACCTTTCTTATGTTTTTTCTTTTTGTAAAGTCCGAAGTCTCATCCCGACTTGTGGGGGAATCATAGTCTCCATCATCCTTTCCTCACTGGGACAATGCTCTAATAATGAAGATCATCACACTTTTATGGATTTACAACTCAAGAATTACAACTCAAAGCTAGAACAAGATATGACTCTATATGAATGCCTCCGGCGGTGTACCGGGATATGCAATGAATCAAGAGCGACATGTATGAAAATTATGAAGGTGGCCTTGCCACAAATAAAATTATGAAGGTGGCCTTGTCATATGAACGGAACGGTGGAAAGTTGCATGGCAATATATCTCGGAATGGCTATGGAAATGCGATAATAGGTAGGTATGGTGGCTGTTTTGAGGAAGGTATATGGTGGGTGTATTGTACCGGTGAAAGTTGCGCGGCACAAGAGAGGCTAGCAATGGTGGAAGGGTGAGGGTGCGTATATCCATGGACTCAACATTAGTCAAAAGAACTCATATACTTATTGCAAAAATTTAGAAGTCATCAAAAACAAATTATTACGCGCATGCTCCTAGGGGGATAGATTGGTAGGAAAATACCATCGCACGTCCCCGACCGCCACTCATAAGGAAGACAATCAATAAATAAAATTGTGCTCCAACTTCATCACAAAGCGGTTCACCATACGTGCATGCTACGGGAATCACAAACTTCAACACAAGCATTTTTCATAATCACCTCAACTAGCATGACTTTAATATCACTACCTCCATATCTCAAAACAATTATCAAGCATCAAATTGATCATAGCATCCAATTTACTTTCTATGATAGTTTTTATTATACCCAACTTGGATGCTCATCATTCTAGGACCAAATTTGTAACCATAGCAAATACCATGCTGTTCTAGAAGACTCAAGAAGATATAAGTGAAGCATGAGAGACTAGCAATTTCTTCAAAATTAAGTCACCGTCGTGCTCTAAAAGATATAAGTGAAGCACTAGAGCAAAAACTATCAAGCTCAAAAGATATAAGTGAAGCACATAGAGTATTCTAGCAAATTCTAATCAAGTAGGCTTCTCCCAAAAGGTGTGTACAGCAAGGATAATTGTGGTAAACTAAAAATCAAAGACTAATATAACACACGACGCTCCAAGCAAAACACATATCAAGTGGCGAATAAAAATATAGCTCCAAGTAAAGTTACCAAAGAACGAAGACGAAAGAGGCGATGCCTTCCCGGGGCATCCCCAAGCTTAGGCTTTTGGCTATCCTTGAATATCTTGGGGTGCCATGGGCATCCCCAAGCTTAGGATCTTGCCACTCCTTATTCCATAGTCCATAAAAGCTTTACCCAAAACTTGAAAACTTCACAACACAAAACTCAACAGAAAATCTCATGAGCTCCGTTAGTGCAAGAAAACAAACCACCACATAAGGTACTGTAATGAATTCATTCATTCTTTATTTTGGTGTTAAACCTACTTTATTCCAACTTCTCTATGGTTCATAAACTACTTTACTGGCCATAGATGCATCAAAATTAGCAAACAACACACGAAAAACAGAATCTGTCAAAAACAGAACAGTTTGTAGAAATCTGTAACTAACGCAAACTTCTGGAACTCTAAAATTCCTACCAAAATACGAAGTCCTGGAAAATTTGTCTATTGATCAGAACAAAAAGGAATCAATGCAAAATCACGTTTTTGTGACATAACAAAACTAATTCTGTGCGCGCAAAGTTTCTGTTTTTCAGCAGAATCAAATCAACTATCATCATAGGTTATCCTATAGGTTCTACTTGGCACAAACACTAATCAAAAGATAAAAGCGAAGATACATCTAAGTAGTGCCATCTTTGGCACTAAATTCATAAGTAGCCCGCATGATAGATTCATAAGGCAATTTTACTTTCTTTCTTGGAAAGTGCTCCATGCCTTTCTTTAATGGAAATTGGATTCTAATATTCCCTTCCTTCATATCAATAATCGCACCAATCGTTCTAAGGAAAGGTCTACCAAGAATAATAGGGCAAGAAAGATTGCAATCTATATCAAGAACGATAAAATCTACGGGCACCAAATTTCTATTTGCAACAATGAGAATATCATTGATCCTTCCCATTGGCTTTTTAATGGTGGAATCCGCAAGGTGGAAATTTAAAGATCAATCATCAAGATCATGGAAACCTAGAATATCACATAAAGTTTTCGGAATCGTGGAAACACTAGCAACCAAATCACACAAAGCAAAACACTCATGATCTTTAATTCTAATTAATCTTTATAGTAGGTTCCCACTCATCATTAAGTTTTCTAGGTATAGAAACTTCCAACTTAAGTTTTTCATCATAAGATTGCATCAAGGCATCAACAATGTGTTTGGTAAAAGCTTTATTTTGACTATAAGCATGAGGAGAATTAACAACGGATTGCAACAAGGAAATACAACCTTCTAAAGAACAATTATCATAATAAAATTCCTTAAAATCCGAGATAGTGGGTTCAATACTATTTAAAGTCACGACCTCTCCAATCCCACTTTTACCGAATTTTGCATCAAGATCTAAAAACTCTGAATTCTTGGGACGCCTTCTAGGTAAAGTTGACTCATCTTCAGTCCAATAATTATCAAGATTCATATTGCAAAACAAAGATATAATAGGAGACGCATCAATAACTTTAAGATATTCATCATTATTTTCATGGAAACTAGAAGAACACGCCTTTATAAAGCAATATTTCTTAGCACGCAATCTACCGATTCTTTCCTTGCACTCGTCAATAGAAATTCTCATTGCTTTGAGAGACTCATTTATATCATGCTTAGAGGAAGAAGATCTAAGTTTAAGAGAATGAACATCAAGCAAAAGTCTATCAACGTTCCTAGCCAAACCATCAACTTTGAGCAATTTTTTTTCAAGCAAAGCATTAAAATTCTTTTGAGAGATCATAAGTTCTTTCACACTATTCTCAAAATAAGAGGGCATCTTATTAAAATTACCATAAGAATTATTGTAGGAATTTCCATAATTATTAGAGGAATTACTAGGGAAAGGTCTAGCATTAAAGTTTCCTCTATAAGCATTGTTTCCAAAACTATTCCTACCAACAAAATTCACATCCATAGATTCATTATTATTCTCAATCAAAGTAGACAAAGGCATATCATTGGGATCAAGAGGAGTATTCTTAGTAGAAAACAGTTTCATAAGTTCATCCATCTTTCCACTCAAAACATTGATTTCTTCTATAGCATGCACTTTTTTACTAGAAGATCTTTCGGTGTGCTATTGAGAATAATTAGCCATAATATTATCAAGAAGTTTTGTAGCATCTCCTAACGTGATTTCCATAAATGTGCCTCCCGCGGTCGAATCTAAGAGATTTCTAGAAGCAAAGTTCAAACCGGCATAAAAATTTTGTATGATCATCCATAAATTCAAACCATGAGTAGGGCAATTGCGAATCATTAATGTCATTCTTTCCCAAGATTGGGCAACATGCTCATGATCAAGTTGTTTAAAATTCATAATATCGTTCCTAAGAGTGATAATCTTAGCGGGAGGAAAATACTTAGAGATAAAAGCATCTTTGCACTTGTTCCAAGAATCAATGCTATTTTTAGGCAAAGATGAAAACCAAACTTTAGCATGATCTCTGAGTGAAAACGGAATTAACTTCAATTTAACAATATCATTATTCGTATCTTTCTTCTTTTGCATATCACACAAATCAACAAAGTTGTTTAGATGAGTAGCGACATCTTCACTAGGAAGGCCGGCGAATTGATCTTTCATAACAAGATTCAGCAAAGCAGTATTGATTTCACAAGACAACATCATTAAGAGGAGCAATCGGAGTACTAAGGAAATCATTATTATTGGTATTGGAGAAATCGCACAATTTGGTATTATCTTGCGCCATGGCAACAAGTAATCCAACACATAAGCAAACAGAAAAGGCAAGCAAAAGAGAGGAGGGGATTGGGAAAGAGAGGGCAAATAAAACGGCAAGGGTGAAGTGGGGGAGAGGAAAACGAGAGGCAAATGGCAAATAATGTAAATGCAAGGGAGATGGGTTTGTGATGGGTACTTGGTATGTCTTGACTTGAGCGAAGACCTCCCCGGCAACGGCGCCAGAAATCCTTCTTGCTACGTCTTGAGCTTGCATTGGTTTTCCTTGAAGAGGAAAGGGTGATGCAGCAATAGTAGCATAAGTATTTCCCTCAGTTTTTGAGAACCGAGGTATCAATCCAGTAGGAGGCACCTCAAAAGTCCCACGCACCTACACAAATAAACAAAGAACTCACAACCAATGCAATAAAGGGGTTGTCAATCCCTTCATGGCCACTTGCGAAAGTGAGATCTAATAGAGATAGTATGATAAGATAAATATATGTATGGTATTTTATAATATAGTTGCAAAAAGTAAAGATGCAAATAAAACTAGATCAAAAGCTTATATGATAAAAGATAGACCTGAGGGCTATAGGTTTCACTAGAGGCTTCTCTCAAGATAGCATAAGCATTACGGTGGGTTTAGGGACCAGACCTCAAACAGTCTGATCTCTGTGCTTAAGTGTCATCCCTGGATCGGTAATGCTGACACGCACAGTACTTGAAGGATGTATAACAGAGTAGCAATCACACACTTATTACATCGAATGTGTCAAAAGAGAACTTATTACAATAAATATGGCTTAAGGCCATCTAATAACGATAACAGTGGAAGGCTTGGAAGATAAGCGTGTCCATCAACTCCAACGGCATCACTGAGTATAAGATCACGACCTAAGGCACCTTACTCGTCGTCTGTAAATTCTGCAACATGAACGTGGCAGCCCAAAAACGGGTCAGCACATGGAATATGTTGGCATGTAACACATAGAGAGTAATGAAAGAATAATGCTATACTACATGCATATATGGCTGGTGGAAAGCTCTATGGTTACAGTTTTGCATAAAGCCATTTTTTTCCTACTGCAAAGGAATAAATTTTATTTAACTATCATGGTGGTTGTTAAACATTGAGAGGGGTACTCCAACTCAATCCCAATTAAGCATCATCATTAAACCCAGCAAAATTTAATTAAAGTAACATGATGAGATTCACATGATAATCCAAGTACTAGATACTCAAAACGTCCATAACCGGGGACACGGCTAACCATGATTAGTTTATACACTCTTCTGAGGTTTGTGCACTTTTTCACACAAGACTCGATCTCCTCCGCTTGATTTCTCGCACTACATGGTGTTTGAGAAACGGATGACCGAGACACAGTATTTCAGAAGCATTAACTATCTACTCCGGGTAGACAGTACCAACCTACATCCCCTACATCTGCTAGTCTACCTCTTCAAGAGCTCACGCAACTTAATCAACTATGCTAGAGCCCATAGTAGCTTGCGGTTGCACACGGGAGTTTCTAGCATGAATAATCTCATGATCCCTTTGAGCCTGGGTGGCGGTCCATAAGAGAATCACACGGTACCCCGGGACTTCCAAAAATACAGGCAACACTGGGTTCCCCAGGTGCCTCAATCCACCCAGATGTGAATTTAAGTTGCCACCTTAAGTAAACCATTAATTAACAATCTCACATCTGTCTTGGATACACTCGCCCAATCCACGTCTACTAGCATAGCATAGCAATATAAGCAAACGTAGAAGTAACTCCCAAAGGTTTGATAATAAACAGGTAATAGGTTCTACCTCATCTACTTTCCCAAAAGCCACATATTAATCAGATCCTAATCATGCAATTGTTTGAGGATTGATCTAATGCAATAAAACCGGGTAGTAAATAGGTATGATCAAAGCGTTACTTGCCTTGCTGATGATCCGTGAAACCTAGAGATTCGAAGTAGCAAGCGGCACACTCCGGATACTCTATAGCAAACAAACAAGCATACAATAAGCACTCATGCACAGGTAAAACTCAAATAAGAGTTCTAACCAGAAAGTTCAACTTAAGAACTCAGGTTTGCAAAAAGAATCAAATCAAACGAATTAACAAAACTCAGACGGCGAAAGAAACAAGCTTCATTTTACTAATCTGGACCTAAGTCATATTTTTACCGTAGCAAAAACTTGTTTGAGTTGGTTAAACTGAAAGAGGGTTTCGAGACAAAAATCTAGGCGCTTGAATCGCCTGATTCCGATAAACGAGCGAAAAGTTATACTAAAACGAAAATCGGATCAGAAATCGCGATGAGAAATAATCACGGAAAATCCGAGAAAAGGAAAAACGAACGAACAGGCTAACGAACGAACATTCGCTGTCTATGGCTAAATGACGAAAACCGTTCATTAAAATGAACGTACGGACGAACGTCTACTAAATAGACTAAACTGAAAAAAAATAAACCGAACCAGATCTAAAAAAACGGATCTAGAGTTTCAAAAAAAAACCGAACGGTTTTATAAGAAAAACCAGCGGCTACCTCCGAATGCGTGATTTACGGCAAAGGCTACTCCCGCAAGGGTGTGGCGGGCGGCGGCGGCGGTGTTAAGGCGGCGGCGGGCGGGTCTCAAGGGCAAGAACTCACGGCGGCGGTGGCGGCGGCAGGGTCGGGCTGGGGCTAGGGTTTGGGTGGGCTGCGGGGTGGCTCCCCCGGCTTATAAAGGCCGGCCAGGCCTAGAGTCCTAGGCGGACATGGCCCGGTAGGTCGGTTAGTTTTTTTTAAATCATTATGCGCAGAAAAACAAATAAAAGAAATACTAAACGGATTCCAAAAATCCCGAAATAAAATTTTCCCGACTTCTAAAATCAATACGGACAAGATGAACATTTAATTGGGGCCTAAATGGAATTTTGAAAAACGCGCATTTTTCCTTAGTTCAAATAAAATAGCAATAAACTCCAAAATAAAATCTTATTTGATTTTATTATCAAATCCTCAATATTTCTTTATTTTGGCAAAGTCATTTTATTCCCTCTCTCATATTTTTATAATAGAAATTATTGAAGATAAAATAAATAAAATCAAATGATCCTATTTTCAAAATTTGAGAAAACTCAAATATGAAAATAACGAAATCCCCATCTCTCTCTCCGTGGGTCCTTGAGTTGCGTCGAATTTCTAGGATCAAGCCAAAATGAAATAAAATATGATATGTAATGATGATCTAACATTCCAAATTGAAAATTTGGGATGTTACAAACCTACCCCCCTTAAGATGAATCTCGCCATCGAGATTCGGGTTGGCTAGAAAATAGGTGAGGGTGGTCCTTCAGTAGATCTTCCTCTCGCTCCCAGGTGGCTTCATCCTCGGTATGGTGGATCCACTGAACTTTGCAAAACTTGATAGCCTTACTGCGTGTGACTCGGCTGGCATATTCGAGAATCTTGACTGGCTTCTCCTCGTAGGTCAAATCACTATCCAACGGAATCGCTTCTAGTGGCACGGTATCTCTCAGCGGTATATCAGCCATCTCTGCGTGGCACTTCTTCAACTGGGAAACGTGGAACACATCGTGAACTCCTGACAATCCTTCGGGCAATTCCAATTTGTAGGAAACATCTCCCATACGCTCTAAAACTTTATATGGTCCGACAAAACGTGGCGCTAACTTTCCCTTAACTCCAAAGTGCTTAACTCCTCGAAGTGGAGATACACGAAGATAAACTCTGTCTCCGACTTTGTAAACTGTCTCTTTGTGTTCAGAATCTGCATAGCTCTTCTGCCTAAACTGGGCTACCTTGAGCCTATCGCGAATTAACTTCACCTTCTGTTCAGACTCTTTAATAAAATCTGGTCCAAACAACTGGCGGTCTCCAACTTCATCCCACAACAACGGTTTTCTGCACCTCCTCCCGTAGAGATCTTCGAAAGGGGCTATCTTCAAACTAGATTGATAACTGTTGTTGTAAAAGAACTCCGCATATGGCAAATTGTCGTCCCAACTAGATCCATAATCTAGCGCACAAGCTCTCAGCATGTCTTCCAGAATCTGATTGACTCTCTCGGTCTGTCCATCTGCTCATGGATGAAAGGCTGTCTCAACTCTAGCTGGTACCCAAAGTTTCGTGCAACCGATTCCGAACTTTGAGGTAAACCGGGTTCCTCTATCGATCTGATGCTCCTCGAACTCCATGCGGACATACGATCCTGGTCATGTATATCTTTGCCAACTTAGCACTAGTATAAGTGGTCTTCACTAGGATGAAATGAGCTACCTTCGTCAAACGATCGACTACAACCCATATCGAGTCATAGCCTGAACGAGTCCTAGGCAATCCCGTGATAAAATCCATGCCTAGCTTATCCCACTTCCATTTGGGTATCGGCAATGGCTGTAGCAATCCTGCTGGCTTCTGATGCTCTGCCTTCACTCTCTGACATACATCACATACTGCTACATAATCTGCAATATCCTTTTTCATTCCGGTCCACCAGAAAGTGTCCTTAAAATCCAAATACATCTTGGTATTTCCTAGGTGAATCGAATATGGCGAATCATGGGCCTCTTGCAGAATCAACTTCCTGATCTCCGGATCATTAGGCACATAAACGCGGTCCTCAAACCATAAGGTATCGTGCTCATCCTCACGAAATCCCTTAGCTTTTCCTTTGCTCATTTTCTCTTTTATTACGGCAATCTCCTTGTCAGTCTGCTGAGCTTCTCTGATCTTATCCATCAAGGTAGATTGAATTTCCAATGCTTCTACATAGCCTCTCGGAACTATCTCCAAACATAGCTCCCGAAGATCCTCGTCTAACTCCTTTGGTAACTCTCCGGTCATGAGTGTGTTGACATGGCTCTTGCGGCTCAACGCATCGGCTACTACGTTAGCCTTTCCGGGGTGATAATGCAGTCTCATATCATAATCCTTGATGAGCTCCAACCATCTCCTTTGCCTGAGATTCAACTCCTTTTGCGTGAAGATGTGCTTCAAACTCTTGTGATCCGTGTACACCTCATAATGGTTTCCGATGAGAAAATGCCTCCATGTCTTCAATGCATGCACTACGGCCGCTAACTCCAGATCATGTGTAGCATAATTCAACTCATGAGGTTTAAGATGCCGTGAGGCATACGAAACAACTCTTCCCTCCTGCATAAGCACTGCTCCAAGTCCTCGTTGAGAAGCATCGCAATATACTTCATAATCCTTGCGTTGATCGGGCATAATCAAAGCTGGTGATGTAACCAAACGTTTCTTCAACTCCTGGAAATTGGCCTCACATTCCTCAGTCCATTTAAACTTGGTATCCTTCTTCAACAACTCCGTCATGGGCTTTGCAATCTTCGAGAAATTCTCAATGAACCTCCGGTAGTATCCTGCGTGTCTAAGAAATCTCCGGATCTCTCCAACTGTTCTTGGGGCTTCCCAGTTTGTCACGGTGACAACTTTGGTGGGGTCTACGGCTATTCCTTCTCCGGATATTACATGTCCGAGAAATCCAACTTCCTTCAACCAGAACTCACATTTGCTGAACTTGGCGTATAACTGATGTTCTCTGAGCTTCTCCAGTACCAAACGCAAATGCTCTTTATGCTCCTCTTCATTCTTTGAGTATACCAAAATATCATCAATGAATACCACGACGAACTTATCCAGAAACTCCATAAACACCTCGTTCATCATGTTCATGAAATAGGCAGGTGCGTTAGCCAGACCAAATGACATAACGGTATACTCATACAGCCCGTACCTGGTGGTAAAAGACGTCTTGGGTATATCCTGCTCTCGAATCTTCAACTGATGGTATCCTGATCGCAAATTGATCTTGGAAAATACCTTAGCTCCTTGCAATTGGTCAAACAAATCATTGATCATCGGCAACGGGTACTTTTTCTTGATTGTCACTTCATTCAATCCTCGATAGTCAACAACCATCCTTAACGATCCATCCTTCTTCTCCACTAGAATCACTGGCAATCCCCAAGGTGCAGAACTTGGGCGAATATAGCCTTTATCCAGCAACTCCTTAATCTGCTTCTTAATTTCCTCCAAATCTTTTGCGGGCATCCTGTACGGTCTCTTAGATATCTGCCCTGTGCCTGGTAAAAGCTCAATCAAAAACTCAATGTCTCTATCCGGTGGCATGCCTGGCAACTCCTCTGGAAATACATCAGGAAAATCCTTCACCACTGGTACTTCCTCCTGTACAACTCCTGATAAGGAATTTACTTGAGTCCACTTCGGCACATGCTGAGATACATACTTCATCCTTCTTCCTTCTAGCATGGTAAGCAAAATCGACTTACTGGCGCATTCAATGTTCCCTCCATACTTCGATAACCAATCCATGCCTAATATCACATCCAGTCCTTGCGATTCCAATACTATTAGGTCTGAGGGAAACACATAGTTACCAATCCTTAATGGTAACCGATCACACCATATACTAGCCATATACTCTGCTCCTGGCGAGGTTACTAACATGGGTGACGTAAGGGCTTGGGTTGGCAGGTTATACTTATCCACAAATCCCCTTGATATGTATGAATGCGATGCACCAGTATCAAAAAGAACGATTGAAGTAAATGACTTAACCAAAAACTTACCTACTACTGCATCTGGCTGGGCTTCAACCTCCTCCACGCTAACATGGTTCACCTGTCCTTTGTTGAAAGGGTTGGGCTTCTTCCCAGAGCTTCCATTGCCATTTCCATTCTTCGCTTCAGGACATTCAGTGGCATAATGTCCGGTCTTCTGCCATTTGTAACAGGTGATGTGGCTCAGATCCCTCTTGGCTGGTGCTGATGGGTTGGGGCGATTCTGTCCGTTGCTTCCTCCATTCCCATTACCATTCTTGGTGCCACTATGGTTGTGCGAGATACCCCCTCCATGGGTATGCTGAAAATGTCCTCCGGAATTCGGGGTAAAATGCTACGTCTTGAGCTTGCGTTTGTTTTCCTTGAAGAGGAAAGGGTGATGCAGCAATAGTAGCGTAAGTATTTCCCTAAGTTTTTGAGAACCAAGGTACCAATCCAGTAGGAGGCTCCTCAAAAGTCCCACGCACCTACACAAACAAACAAAGAACTCGCAACCAACGCAATAAATGGGTTGTCAATCTCTTCATGGCCACTTGCGAAAGTGAGATTTGATAGAGATAGTATGATAACATAAATATATTTTTGGTATTTTATAATATAGATGCAAAAAGTAAAGATGCAAATAAAAGTAGATTGGAAGCAAATATGATAAGAGATAGACCCGGGGGCCATAGGTTTCACTAAAGGCTTCTCTCAAGATAGCATAAGTATTATGGTGGGTGAACAAATTACTCGAGCGATTGATAGAAAAGCGAATAATTATGAGATTGTCTAGGCATGATCATGTATATAGGCATCACGTCCGCAATAAGTAGACCGACCATTACCTGCATCTACTACTATTACTCCACACATCGACAGACTCCTGCCTACATCTAGAGTATTAAGTTCATAAGAATAGAGTAACACCTTAAGCAAGATGACGTGATGTAGAGGGATAAACTCAAGCAATATGATATAAACCCCATCTTTTTATCCTCGATGGCAACAATACGATATGTGCCTTGCTGCCCCTGCTGTCACTGGGAAAGGACACCGCAAGATTGAACCCAAAGCTAAGCACTTCTCCTATGGCAAGAAAGATCAATCTAGTAGGCCAAACCAAACTGATAATTCAAAGAGACTTGCAAAGATAACTCAATCATACATAAAAGAATTCAGAGAAGATTCAAATATTATTCATAGATAAACTTGATCATAAACCCACAATTCATCGGATCTCGACAAACACACCGGAAGAAAGAGTTTACATCGAATAGATCTCCACAAGAGAGGGGGAGAACATTGTATTGAGATCCAAAAAGAGAGAAGAAGCCATCTAGCTAATAACTATGGACCCATAGGTCTGTGGTAAACTACTCACAACTCATCGGAGGGGCTATGGTGTTGATGTAGAAGCCCTCCATGGTCGGTTCCCCCTCCGGCGGAGCGCCGGCGAAGGCTCCAAGATGGTATCTCACGGATACAGAAGGTTACGGCGGTGGAAATTGTGTTTCGTCGGCTCCCTGGATGTTTTCAGGGTACATAGGCTTATATGGGAGGAAGAAGTACGTCGGTGGTCACCCGAGGGGCCCACGAGACAGGGGGCGCGCCCTCCTATCTCGTGGAGGCCTCGGCTGCTTCTTGACTTGCACTCCAAGTCCTCTGGATCACGTTCGTTCCAAAAATCATGCTCCCGAAGGTTTCATTCCGTTTGGACTCCGTTTGATATTCCTTTTCTTGAAATATCAAATAGGCAAAAAAAACAGCAATACGGGCTGGGCCTCCGGTTAGTAGGTTAGTCCCAAAATGATATAAATGTGTAAAATAAAGCCCATAAACATCCAAAAGGGGTAATATAATAGCATGGAACAATAAAAAATTATATATACGTTGGAGACGTATCAAGCATCCCCAAGCTTAATTCCTGCTTGTCCTCGAGTAGGTAAATGATAAAAAGAGAATTTTTGATGTGGAATGCTACCTAGCATAATTCTCAATGTACTTTTCTTTATTGTGGCATGAATGTTCAGATCCAAATGATTCAAAATAAAAGTTCATATTGATAAAAGAAATAGTAACACTTCAAGCATACTAATCAAAGTAATCATGTCTTCTCAAAATAACATGGCAAAAGAAAGTTCATCCCTACAAAATCATATAGTTAGGCTATGCTTCATTTTTGTCACACAAAGATGTTCCCAACTTCTATACCCCCGATGACAAGCCGAGAAATTGTTTCATACTTAAATAATCTCAAACTTTTTCAATCTTCACGCAATACATGAGCGTGAGCCATGGATATAGCACTATGGGTGGAATAGAATATGATGATGGGGATTGTGTGGAGAAGACAAAAAAGAGGAGAAAGTCTCACATTGACGAGGATAATCAATGGGCTATGGAGATGCCCATCAATTGATGTCAACATGAGGAGTCGGGATTGCCATGCAACGGATGCACTAGGGATATAAATGAATGCTCAACAAAAGAAAACTAGTGGGTGTGCATCCAACTTGCTTGCTCACGAAGACCTAGGGCATTTGAGGAAGCCCATCGTAGGAATATACAAGCCAAGTTCTATAATGAAAAATTCCCACTAGTATATGAAAGTGACAACATAAGAGACTTCCTATATGAAGAACATGGTGCTACTTTGAAGCACAATTGTGGAAAAGGATAGTAACTAATCAAAGCAATCATGTCTTCTCAAAATACATTGGCTAAAGAAAGTTCATCCCTACAAAACCATATAGTTAGGCTATGCTTCATTTTCGTCACACAAAAATGCTCCCATCTTGCACACCCCCGATGACAAGCCAATCAATTGTTTCGTACTTAAATAATCTCAAACCTTTTCAACTTTCACGCAATACATGAGCGTGAGCCATGGACATAGCACTATGGGTGGAATAGAATATGATGATGGGGATTGTGTGGAGAAGACAAAAAGAAAGAAAGTCTCACATTGACGAGGATAATCAACGGGCTATGGAGATGCTCATCAATTGATGTCAACATGAGGAGTAGGGATTGCCATGCAGCGGATGCACTTGAGCTATAAATGTATGAAAGCTCAACAAAAGAAACTAGTGGGTGTGCATCCAACTTGCTTGCTCACGAAGACCTAGGGCATTTGAGGAAGCCCATCGTAGGAATATACAAGCCAAGTTCTATAATGAAAAATTCCCACTAGTATGAAAAAGACAACCTATGAGACTCACTATATGAAAAACATGGTGCTACTTTGAAGCACAATATATGAGACTCACTACATGAAGAACAAGGTGCTACTTTGAAACACAAGCGTGGAAAAAGAGATAGTAACATTGCCCTTTTTATTTCTTTTCTTTTCTTTCTTTTTTTCCTTTTTTGGGACTTTTTTTTCTTTTGGCCTTTCTTCTTTTTTTCTTTTTGGGCAATGCTCTAATAATGATGATCATCACACTTTCATTGACTACAACATATGAATTACAACTCGAAGCTAGAACAAGATACGACTCTATATGAATGCCTTCGATAGTGTACCAGGATGGTGCAATGAATCAAGAGTGACATGTATGAAAAATAATGCATTGTGGCTTTGCCACAAATACGATGTCAACTACATGATCATGCAGTGGCAATATGACAAAAGTAAAGTATGTCATGATGATGATAAGCGGAATGGTGGAAAGTTGCATGGCAATATATCTCGGAATGGATATGGAAATGCCATAATAGGTAGGTATGGTGGCTGTTTTGAGGAAGATATAAGGACGTTTATGTGTGTTAGAGCGTATCGTATCACGGGGTTTGGATGCACCGGCGAAGTTTGCACCAACTCTCAAGGTGAGAAAGGGCAATGCACGGTACCGAAGAGGCTAGCAATGGTGGAATGGTACAAGTGCGTATAATCCATGGACTCAACATTAGTCAAAAGAACTCATATACTTATTGCAAAAATTTAGAAGTCATCAAAAATCAAGCACTACACGCATGCTCCTAGGGGGATAGATTGTTAGGAAAAGACCATCGCTCATCCCCGACCGCCACTCATAAGGATGCACAAGCCAGGTCACTTCATGTTTCGAATTTGTTACACAACTTTAACCATACGTGCATGCTACGGGACTTGCTAACTTCAACACAAGCATTCTTTAAATTCATAATCACCCAACTAGCATGATTTTAATATCACTACCTCCATATCTCAAAACAATTATCAAGTATCAAATTGATCATAGCATCCAATTCACTTCCTATTATAGTTTTTATTATACCCAACTTGGAGGCCTACCAT
Organism: Aegilops speltoides; assembly: GCA_021437245.1. NCBI lineage: Eukaryota > Viridiplantae > Streptophyta > Magnoliopsida > Poales > Poaceae > Aegilops > Aegilops speltoides. Next base: position 159,624,986 of record CM038143.1, on the reverse strand, counting down.
TCTAGGACCAATTTTATAACCATAGAAAATACCATGCTGTTCTAAAAGACTCTCAAAAATATATGAGATTAGCAATTTCTACAAAAATAAGCCACCGCCGTGCTCTAGAAGATATAAGTGAAGCACTAGAGCAAAAACTATCAAGCTCAAAAGATATAAGTGAAGCACATAGAGTATTCTAGCAAATTCTAATTAAATAGGCTTCTCCCAGAAGGTGTGTACAGCAAGGATGATTGTGGTAAACTAAAAAGCAAAGACTAATATAATACACGACGCTGCAAGCAAAACACATATCATGTGTAGAATAAAAATATAGCTCCAAGTAAAATTACCAATGAACGAAGATGAAAGAGGGGATGCCTTCCCGGGGCATCCCCAAGCTTAGGCTTTTGGATATCCTTGAATATCTTGGGGTGCCATGGGCATCCCCAAGCTTAGGCTCTTGCCACTCCTTATTCCATAGTCCATAAAAGCTTTACCCAAAACTTGAAAACTTCACAACACAAAACTCAACAGGAAATCTTATAAGCTCCGTTAGTGAAAGAAAACAAAAACCACCACATAAGGTACTGTAATGAACTCATTCCTTATTTATTTTGGTGTTAAACCTACTGTATTCCAACTTCTCTATGGTTTATAAACTATTTTAATAGCCATAGATGCATCAAAATAAGCAAACAACACACGAAAAACAGAATCTGTCAAAAACAGAACAGTCTGTAGCAATCTGTAACTAACGCAAACTTATGAAACTCCAAACATCCTACCAAAATAGGAAGTCCTGGACAACTTGTCTATTGATCAGAAGCAAAAAGAATCAATGAAAAATCAAGTTTCTGTGATTTAACAAAACTAAATTCGTTCGTGAAAAGTTTCTGTTTTTCAGCAGAATCAAATCAACTATCATCATAGGTTATCCTATAGGTTCTACTTGGCACAAACACAAATTAAAAGATAAAAACACATCTAAACAGAAGGTAGATTCAAGATTTATTACTAAATAGGAACAAAAACGAAAAAACAAAGAAAATTGGGTTGCCTCCCAACTAGCGCTATCGTTTAACGCCCCTAGCTAGGCATAAAAGCGAAGATAGATCTAACGAGTGCCATCTTTGGCACTAAATTCATAAGTAGCCCGCCTGATAGATTCATAAGGTAATTTGACTTTCTTTCTTGGAAAGTGCTCCGTGCCTTTCTTTAATGGAAATTGGAATCTAATATTCCCTTTCTTCATATCAATAATCGCGCCAATCGTTCTAAGGAAAGGTCTACCAAGAATAATAGGGCAAGAAAGATTGCAATCTATATCAAGAACGATAAAATCTACGAACACCAAATTTTTATTTGCAACAATGAGAACATCATTGATTCTTCCCATTGACTTTTTAATGGTGGAATCCGCAAGGTGCAAATTTAAAGAGCAATCATTAAGATCATGGAAACCTAGAATATCACATAAAGTTTTCAGAATCGTGGAATCACTAGCACCCAAATCACAAAAAGCAAAACACTCATGATCTTTAATTCTAATCTTTATAGTAGGTTCCCACTCATCATTAAGTTTTCTAGGTATAGAAACTTTCAAATTAAGTTTTTCATCATAAGATTGCATCAAGGCATCAACGATATGTTTGGTAAAAGCTTTATTTTGACTATAAGCATGAGGAGAATTAACAACGGATTGCAACAAGGAAATACAACCTTCTAAAGAACAATTATCATAATCAAATTCCTTGAAATCCGAGATAGTGGGTTCAATGCTATTTAAAGTCGTGACCTCTCCAATCCCACTTTTACCAAATTTAGTATCAAGATCTAAAAACTCCGAATTCTTTGGACGCCTTCTAGGTAAAGTTGACTCATCATCAGTCCTATAATTATCAAGATTCATATTGCACAACATAGATCTAATAGGAGACGCATCAATAACTTTAAGATCTTCATCATTATTTTCATGGAAACTAGAAGAACATGCCTTTACAAAGCAATCTTTCTTAGCACGCAATCTAGCGGTTCTTTCCTTGCACTCATCAATGGAAATTCTTATGGATTTGAGAGACTCATTGATATCATGCTTAGGAGGAGAAGATCTAAGTTTAAGAGAATCAACATCAAGCGAAAGTCTATCAACGTTCCTAGCCAAATCATCAACTTTGAGCATTTTTTCTTCAAGCAAAGCATTAAAATTCTTTTGAGAAATCATAAATTCTTTCACACTATTCTCAAAATCAAAGGGCATCTTATTAAAATTACCATAAGAATTATTGTAGGAATTTCCATAATTATTAGAGGAATTACTAGGGAACGGTCTAGCATTAAAGTTTCCTCTATAAGCATTGTTTCCAAAACTATTCCTAACAACAAAATTCACATCCATAGATTCATTATTATTCTCAATCAAAGTAGACAAAGGCATATCATTGGGATCAAGAGGAGTATCTTTAGTAGCAAACAGCTTCATAAGTTCATCCATCTTTCCACTCAAAACATTGATTTCTTATAGCATGCACTTTTTTACTAGAAGATCTTTCGGTGTGCCATTGAGAATATTTAGCCATAATATTATCAAGAAGTTTTGTAGCATCTCCTAACGTGATTTCCATAAATGTGCCTCCCGCGGACGAATCTAAGAGATTTCTAGAAGCAAAGTTCAAACCGGCATAAAAATTTTGTATGATCATCCATAAATTCAAACCATGAGTAGGGCAATTGCGAATCATCAATTTCGTTCTTTCCCAAGATTGGGCAACATGGTCATGATCAAGTTATTTAAAATTCATAATATCATTCCTAAGAGTGATAATCTTAGCGGGAGGAAAGTACTTAGAGATAAAAGCATCTTTGCACTTGTTCCAAGAATCAATACTATTTTTAGGCAAAGACAAAAACCAAACTTTAGCACGATCTCTAAGTGAAAATAGAAATAACTTCAATTTAACAATATTGTTGTCCGTATCTTTCTTCTTTTGCATATCACACAAATCAACAAAGTTGTTTAGATGAGTAGCGACATCTTCACTAGGAAGGCCGGCGAATTGATCTTTCATAACAAGATTCAGCAAAGCAGTATTGATTTCACAAGACTCAACACCATTAAGAGGAGCAATCGGAGTACTAAGGAAATCATTATTATTGGTATTCGAGAAATCACACAATTTGGTATTATCTTCCGCCATGGTAACAAGTAATCCAACACACAAGCAAACAGAAAAAGGCAAGCGAAAGAGGGAGGAGGAGATTGGGAAAGAGAGGGCGAATAAAACGGCAAGGCTGAAGCGGGGGAGAGGAAAACGAGAGGCAAATGACAAATAATGTAAATGCGAGGGAGATGAGTTTGTGACGGGTACTTGGTATGTCTTTACTTGAGCGAAGACCTCCCCAGCAACGGCGCCAGAAATCCTTCTTTCTACGTCTTGAGCTTGTGTTGGTTTTCCTTGAAGAGGAAAGGGTGATGCATAGCGTAAGTATTTCCCTCAGTTTTTGAGAACCAAGGTATCAATCCAGTAGGAGGCTCCTCAAAAGTCCCACGCACCTACACAAACAAACAAAGAAATCGCAACCAACGCAATATAGGGGTTGTCAATCCCTTCACGGCCACTTGCGAAAGTGAGATCTGATAGAGATAGTATGATAAGATAAATATATTTTTGGTATTTTATAATATAGATGCAAAAAGTGAAGATGAAAATTAAAGTAGATTGGAAGCAAATATGATAAGAAATAGACCCGGGGGCTATAGTTTTCACTAGAGGCTTCTCTCAAGATAGCATAAGTATTACGGTGGGTGAACAAATTACTGTCGGGCAATTGATAGACAAGCGAATAATTATGACATTATCTAGGCATGATCATGTTTATAGGCATCACGTCCGCAACAAGTAGACCGACTCCGGCCTGCATCTAGAGTATTAAGTTCATAAGAACAGAGTAACGCCTTAAGCAAGATGACATGATGTAGAGGGATAAACTCAAGCAATATGATATAAACCCCATCTTTTTATCCTCGATGGCAACAATACAATACGTGCCTTGCTGCCCCTGCTATCACTGGGAAAGGACACCGCAAGATTGAACCCAAAGCTAAGCACTTCTCCCATGGCAAGAAAGATCAATCTTGTAGGCCAAACCAAACTGATAATTCGAAGAGACTTGCAAAGATAACTCAATCATACATAAACGAATTCAGAGAAGATTCAAATATTATTCATAGATAAACTTGATCATAAACCCAAAATTCATCGGATCTCGACAAACACAACGCAAAAAGAGTTTACATCGAATAGATCTCCACAAGAGAGGGGGAGAACATTGTATTGAGATCCAAAAAGAGAGAAGAAGCCCTCTAGCTAATAACTATTTACCCATAGGTCTGTGGTAAACTACTCACAACTCATCAGAGGGGCTATGGTGTTGATGTAGAATCCCTCCATGGTCGATTCCCCCTCCGGCGGAGTGCCGGCGAAGGCTCCAAGATGGGATCTCGCGGATACAGAAGGTTACGGCGGTGGAAATTGTGTCTCGTTGGCTCCCTGGATGTTTTCGGGGTACGTAAGCTTATATAAGAGGAAGAAGTACGTTGGTGGTCGCCCGAGGGGCCCACGAGACAGGGGGCACGCCCTATAGGAGTGGGGGCGCCCTCCTATCTCGTGGAGACCTCGGCTGCTTCTTGACTTGCACTCCAAGTCCTCTGGATCACGTTCGTTCCAAAAATCACGATCCTGAAGGTTTCATTCCGTTTGGACTCTGTTTGATATTCCTTTTCTTCAAATATCAAATAGGCAAAAAAAAAGAATACGGGTTGGGCCTCCGGTTAGTAGGTTAGTCCCAAAAATGACATAAATGTGTAAAATAAAGCCCATAAACATCCAAAAGGGGTAATGTAATAGCACGGAACAATCAAAAATTATAGATACGTTGAAGACGTATCATAAAATGAGGCTTCTGCTGAGCTCCAGAATTGTACTTCCCTTATCCATACTTCCTCTTGCGGCTGTCAATCTGCTGCTGCTTCCCTTCAATCATAAGAGCTCTATCTACCAACTCTTGGTAGTTATTGAAGGTTGCTACCATCAACTGCATGCTCAGCTCATCATTTAATCCTTCTAGAAACTTCTCCTGCTTAGCTGCGTCTGTAGCAACGTCATTTGGGGCATAACGTGCTAACTTGCTAAAGTCATCCACATACTGGCCAACTTTACGTCCTCCTTGGCGCAAGTTGCAAAACTCACGCTTCTTCATGGCCATTGCTCCTACTGAAACATGAGCAGTACGGAAAGCCTGCTGAAACTGATCCCATGTGACAGTGTCGATGGGATATGTGGCTGTGAAATTCTCCCCCCATGATGCTGCGGGTCCATCAAGCTGATGTGCGGCAAAACGCACCTTCTCCGCATCTGTGTATCCTGCAGTTGTCAACTCCCTTCCCATCTTGTGGAGCCAATCATCTACAACTATCGGCTCGGTGCTACTGGAGAACACCGGCAGATTTAGCCTCAAGAAACGGGCTAAGTGATCAACAGGTGGTGGTGGTGGTGAGTTGTTGTCTGTTGTTCCCCTGGTTCTGATTCTGGACTAGCATCTACATCAATGCATTCTGCTGCTGGATCAACTGGGTGAGCTCCGGTGGGAAAGCAAATCCATTGTCACGTCTCGGAGGCATCTGAGGTTTTAGAAAAGATGAGAATATAGAATAGAATGAGGTCTAGAGAGATAAACACTACCCATATGCACATGAGACAAAAGCAAACAATATCACTTCAATCAATTCAAACAAGGGCATACAACGGTCTAACTATCGTTACAAAAGTGTTCGCACTATACTATATACATGGGGAAATACTACTACTGTTATGGTGGTCGACTAGAAAAACTACTCGGTCGAAGACTGCATGATATCTGCTCCGGCTTCATGAACAAAGTCATCATCACTATCATCTGGGTCTGAGTCAGTGTCATCGATGATGATGTAGTTCTCCGGGCAAGTGCAATCATCATCTTCTCCTCCAGTCGCGGGAAATCCCATGAATACTTTTAGCTTCTTCTTCAGATCATCATTCTTCTCCACGAGCGTTGCTATTTCCTCCTCATACCCATCGCATGTAGACTTGAGTTCTTCTTCCAGCTCCGTGATCTTGGTCATAACCTTTTTCAGGTCTATCATGCCTGCGCACATCTGGTTCTCCTGGCGACGAATGTGTTGGTTTAACTCCTGGATGAAAGCTGCAATTGATCTATCCTTCTTGGTGCTGATCATCTCCCATTGCTCATCTTGGCGCCCACAAATCTGGTAGATAGTATCCTTGAGATCCTTGTGGTAAACTTCTCCAATGCGTCCCATGGTGATGTGAGCTGCCATGCTCTTTCCTAGATTCCAGGTTGGTGCATCAAAGGAAAACTCTATGGGCTCAGTGACGGGCATGAATGTTCTTCATGGAACTTGAACTTGAATCATCCAACGCTCCTCTTCGGGTAAAGTGGCGATGTAGGTCCTGGTGAAGCTTGGTACTCCGATGTTCAGGTATCTAGTGACTTCCTTCAAGTGGCGTCCAAAAGGGGTATCTTCATCCGGTTGCGTGAACTTGTTCCTTGCATCCGCCATCCTAAAAGAGTAGAAAAGATGAGGAGTCAGAAACAAGAAGAGAGAGTAGTGATCTAGGGCTTTAGCTCAGTGGTCGTGTGTCGTGGGGAAAGCCGACCCATGGACACCTATGGGGCCGGCGAACCGAGCCCCTTTCGGTTCAGCGGGGGGCGGAGATCGCGCGAAGAGAAGATCGAGGCGAAGCACACGAGTGATTTACCCAGCTTCGGAGCTCTCCAGAGAGATAATACTCCTACTGCTGCATGTCTGATTGTATTGTGTTCTTGCTCGGGAGCGCTAAATGCTACAGTACACCCTAGCTGCCAACGAGGCCGAGCGTGAGTGTTTTCTGCCCTCGAACCTCCCTCTACATTGCGCATGGGCCTCCTTTTATATGCTCAAGGGTTCACCGACAGGTGGCAACGTAGACAAGGGTAAAAATGGAAAAGAGTTGTGGTTGGTACAACTACTTGTACAGTGTATCGTACCTAACCCTGACGGCAGGGGACAAAGGCATTAAATGCCCATCTGCGTCGCCCAAACAGTGCAAAAAGGGACCACCAAGGGCGCCACCGCTTGCCACGATGGCGATCTTGTCAGCGTCGCTTGCCACCTCGCACCGCTGGCTGCACAGCCTCTTGCCACGCGCGCCTGGAAAGGTCCCAAGCCGACACGTTGGTGGATGTCTTTGGCGCTGGCAGTGAGTGGTAGCTTGCGCGGCAAGCGCCTTTGCCGCAGCTCGCCGCCTTATCGCGTCCGAAGCTTGTCGCCATCGGGCCTTGCCGGGACGCGTGGCGCGTCGCGGCAAGTTCCTTGAGATGCCTTGGTTGGCCTTCCCGGCAAGCTCCTCTTGCCGGGGCCTTGTCTCCTTGGCTTGAACACTTTGTTCTTGAATGGCTCCAAAGGAACCACGGAGGACCTTGGCGATCACCCGGCAAGCCTTGCCGCTGGTGCTCTGATCGCCTGTGCACAAGTTCGGGATAATAGGGTACCCCTACTCTAGTACACCGGCAGAGCCCCCGGCTGGGCCACACACGTTGCCGACCGCTGTTGGGCTAGGCCCAAAATAGGCACGGCACGCCGCGGCCAGGTTACGCCAGATCTTACTCAGATCCACCGAGCCCTCCCCGAACGGCACGCGTCGAATGCGGCGTCGTGGGAGAGATCGTGGGGGGTCTCTTTATTCGGAAAGGCAGAACGTCCGCCCCCTCCCTCTTTATAAGCAGGGGAAACAGGGGCAGTTCGCTCACCTCGCCAGTTGCGATCCCAATCTCAGAAACTTCCGCCGCTCCCCTTCTTCCCAAAGCCGAAAGAGAGCAGCACTGCCCCATCGCCACCAAAGACCACTAACGCCGTCGATCTCCCCACCACCTCCGCCATGGCTCAAAGCCGGCAAGGGAAGGCGTGAAGTCGACCGAGGTGCAGCGGCTTGTGGCGCTGCGAAAGGAGCAGACAACCTTCCCCCCAAGCTCGCCGCGAAGGAGCTGAGGGAGTACTACTACCTCTTCTGGTGGACGGAGACGTGAGCGCATCCGCGCACGAAGGTACTCTCCGCCGCCGCTTCGGAACGGGCTCCGAATGGATATCCCTTCTTTGCGTTGTTCTTCTACTACGGGCTCCTTTCTCTGAATTCTTCTACGACATCATGAACACCTACGGGTTCCACCTCCTTGACTTCACCCCCAATGCCGTTCTGACCATGGTAGTTTTCGCACATCTCTGTGAAAACTTTGTCGGAGTCCATCCAAATGTAGCCCTTTTTCGCCACTTCTTCATGCCCCGGGTTGAGAGAGGGGAGCCCTTATCCGGCGGAATCACATGGATCTTGAGAGCCGGCAAGAAGGAAGCTTATCTGGAGGGAGAGCTCCGCGGCAAGTGGGAGGAATGGAGAGCAGACTGGTGCTGGATTGTCGAGGAGAACCCGCAGCCGTTTCGCCCAAAGGCCAAGCACCGATGAGCGCTGCAGCAACGATTGGAGCAACTTGGCCCCGAAGACGATAGGCTGAAGATTGCGATCACCGGATCCTCGCCTCGGGCTTGCGGGCTCATCAGAGGCGCCATTGGCGCAGATTTCTTCGCCGCGACGCTTCGCCCCTGCGAGAGAGGAGACCCGCCTGGGAGTTTGGGGGTGCGACGGATATCATGAGGCTGCGCCCGGGCCTCAACTTCAACTTCACTGTCCTGGAACTGGACGCGATGCTCAAGGAATTGTTCAAGCACGATCCTCAACATCCCGAATGGTTCAGGTTGCCGAAGGGTGTCGTTCCGCTGTGCAACAACTCCTCGCTCGACCGCATCCATGCAATGATGTCGCTGTGCGATTCGCATGGAATTGTCCCAACTTGGCAAGAGCCTGCGGACGACGTCGTGCAGGAGTTCTTTGACGGCTTGGTAGAAGTGTTGATCCGCTCCGATGAGCAGAAAAGCCTCACCCGCGACACCACCGATGCGGAGATGCAGCGCATCGCCACTAGGGCGGAAGAGGCGGCGGCAGCCGCCGCCGCAGGCGAGTTTGGATTTACCGTGGAGGAGGCAGAGGCAGCAGAGGCGGCAAGCCTTGCAGAGCGAGATGAGCTTGCTGGCGAGGGAGAGCTTGCCAGCGAGGGAGAGCTTGCCGGGCCTGAAGTCAAGTCGAGCGAGCCCGCCGAGGGTGTGAGCGGCTCGTCGAGGACCGACTCCTCTTCCTCCTCATCTTCGGACAGCCCGCCACAAGCAGAGCCCCTAGCTCCACCAAGAAGGCATCTCCGCAAGGCCGTGGACGTAGCGGGGCGGCAGACGAGTCAACAGCCGCCGCGCCGCGCCACACGCTCCACCGCGACAAGCACTATTGCCGCGGGAGCGCCTCACGCCGCTGCGACAACTGGAGCGGGGTCCTCCGGGACCACCGCTTCTGCTCCTGCCGCTGCCCCCGCCAAGCGGCTAAGGGAAGCTACTCCTCCGCCTCGTCGCGCCGAAGGTGGGCCGGACTTCGACCTCTCCCCTCTCAGCTCCGACGAGGAATAAGAAGAGTAAGATTCTTTGTTGTACTTGTAGTTCTTCAATTCTTTCTATTTCGTCTTGTATCTGATTTGCTTTACTCCGAACCCATTCCTTTTCAGGACTCTGGCCCAGAGAGCGGCGAAGAGAGCCAAGGTCCCGGTGATTGTCATCGAGGACGAACCCACCGCGACAACAGGGGGTGTGCCCGAGACCATCTTGCCGGACCCGGCAACTATTCCCCAAAGCAGCCCCCAGCGCAGCCCCCAGCGTAAGTATATGGTTTTACTTCTCGCTGTTAGGCGCGCATGGGTGTTCTTTCTTTGCTGACATCTGTCTATTGGTTTGTGTAGGAGCAGAGCAGCCTCACCAGGAGCGCTCGGAAGCCGCCCCCGGCATGTCATCTGCTTCGACTACACCGCCAAGGGATGGTTCCCCGGCAAGGGAGCGTTCTCCGGCAAGGGAGAAGTCTCCGGCAAGGGACAGTTCTCCAGCAAGGGACGGCACCAGCGACCCCGCGGTGGTGGATCCCATGACTGTAGAACCTAGTACAGGTAATCCTCTTGCTTCAAAACTTCCCTTGGGTTCTTCTTCTTCTGATTTTCTTTTTGGATATTTGCTTGACTTTTTCTCCCTTTTCCCGACCGTTAGATCCCTCTGTCACGGAGCCGATGGAGACCGAGGTCGCCGGCGAAGAGAACGCGCGCGGCAACACCGACGACGCCGCTGCCACCGAAGAAGTAGTTGGCGCTGAAGATCCTGCCGGCGAAGAGGCCGCCAAAGCTGCCGCCGCAGAAGCTGGCGAGGGGTCCGGCGATCGCACTGACGGCCTCGAGGCCGCAGGAGCGCAAGGCGCTACGCCGACCGCCGATCCCTCCACCGCTGCCGCAGCGTCAGGCTCCGAAGAGCCCCAGCCCGGCGCCTATTTGAAGGACGGCGAGGGCGTCTTCATCAAGCTCCCCTGGGCGTCAAGCTCCAGGGCGTCGGTCGAAGGAGAAACTTTTGATGGAGAGGTGCTCGCCTCCGCTGGGCTGACGCTGGTTGACGCGCCGAGTAGCAGCAGCGATGAGTCTGAGGAGGAGCGGCTGCTGCGGAAGCTGGTGTCGCTCTACCACGCTCGGCAGGCCAAGCTGGAATCCCGAGAAGCGCTTGTCGCGAAGGCGGGAGTGGACATCGAGAAGCACGCGGAGGAGCTCCGGGGTCGTAACCAGGAAGCTCTCCGGTCCTTGGCAGAGGAGCGGGCGCAACTTGCCGAGGCGCGGAAAGCCTTCCTCCTTGAGAAGGCTGAAGCTGAAGAGCAACAACGGCTTGCCGCCGAGGAGCTGTTTGCGCGGGAGGGCGAGTTGGCGCAGGGGAAGGTCAATCTTGACAGCCATGAGGAGGAGCTTGCTGCGCGCGAGCAAACATTCGGCGGGGCTCTCAAGGAAGCAGAGGATGCTGCCGCAGCTGCCGAGGCCGCCAAGAAGGAGCTGGAGACGAAGGTGGCGCAGCTGGAGGCCGATCTCAAGGTGAGCGGCGAAGAGCTTGCCACGCTCAAGCGTGAGCGCGAGAAGGACGCCTACACTCTTGGCGAGCTGCAAGGTAGTCTCGCCAAGAATGGCAAGGAGCTTAGCGCCGCCAAGGACTCCAACGCAGATCTTGAGCTAAAGCTGGCTACTTTGACCAAGACGCTGGACGGCGCCAGGGAGCAGGAGGTGGCCTTGAAGAAGCAGATCAAGGCCGACGAGGCACTGCTGGCGAGTGCTGCTGCCACCCAGAACACCTTTAGGGAGAATGTGGAGCACTGGACGGAGGGTCTCGTGGATGTTGCCGCAGCCATCGACAGGGAGCTGGCGCAGCAGGGGATGGAGGATTTCGGGTATCCCTCTGATGAAAACCTCCAACCCAGCGCCAAGCTCACCTTGTTCTTCAAAGGCGTGGTGACGGCCCTCCAGCGACTCCGGTAGAGGATCCCAAAGCAGCTGGCCGACGAGTCACGCACGATCAGCGCAGGAGCTCTTCAGAAGGTGTTGGTGAAGGTGGCCTTCCGCAACCCAGGCCTCAACCTCACCAACGTCCTCAAGACCTTGCCGCCGGAAGCTGATCTGGAAGCGCTCAAGACCCTTGTCGCACCCATTGTGGACAAGGTGAGCGAGATCAAGAGGGTTGATGGAGATCGCGTAGATTAGGCCGCCCGTTTTCTCCTTTTCTTATCGCTGCTGGTAATGTTACGAGAACAATCTATTAGAGCTGCGACAAGCTATCTTGTAATATAACTTTATTTTGGGTATCTATTGCTATGTTATTTCCTCTACTTGATTCCTTCCTTTGTATGTTTTTGCCCTACGCTTTTAGGGAACTTGCGGTCAGAGCACCTTAGCCATGAAGCGCTGAGTGCGGACGACGTCGAACTTCTTTGGCGGTGCCGCTACCGACAAGAAACCTTGTCGCAACTAGTCGCAGCTCACTTAAGTTGTTGAGCGGACTCGAAACAAAGTAAGGTCGCAACTAGCTATGAGTTGGTTCCTCCGCACACAGGTTTTCCATAGAAAGCATGGTTGTTCGAGGAAGATAACTTAAAAATTTTAAAACTGATTGCTCAAACTTTGGCAACTTAGCTTTTCTGTCGTTTGCGTCCCGGTAAGGCGAAACTTTCTTGAACGACGCCTGGTCCACACCATTATCTTCTCCTTTCCCCCTGGCAAACTTGTGGGCGTGGGAACCTTCCTTTTTTGAGAAAGAGAAAGAATAGAAAATAAAGATATGGAGCCTTACGGCTCGTTATTGGTTATCGGTGGTAGGTGCTGCACAAAGTGTCAGATAACACATGCAAAAAACAGAAAGCATGACATTGACAAGATATGCGGAGCACATGAGCTTTACTTATGCACGGGGTCTGCGCCCGGCTTTGTACAAAGGATTACATGCAACAGCAGCAAGACTTGTACAAAAGGTGGTTGCCGGAACACGTTCCAGCAACCGCGCCTTACGGGTAAAACTTACGAAGATGCTCAATGTTCCAGGAGTTGCTCACCGAAATGCCATTTTCGGTCTCAAGGCGGACAGCGCCAGGCCTAGTGACTCGTTTCACCCGGTAAGGGCCTTCCCACTTTGGCGTCAACTTGTTGGAATTCTTGGCGGACTGAACGCGCCGAAGAACAAGGTCGCCTTCCTCGAGACTTCTTGCGGGGAGATCTGCCGCCCAGGACACCTATGGGGCGGGGCCCTTGTCTGTCTTGATGCGAGGCGGAGGGAGCACTGAGAGCGGATCGAGGCGAGCACGCTGGCGGATTTTACCCAGCCGGAGCTCTCGGAGAGATAAACTCCTCTGCTGCTTTGGTTGTATTGGGCTCGGGAGCTTGAAGAGCTCTGATGAGCAGCTACACCGAGCGAGGGTGGTTAAAGAGTCGAACCAGCCAACCCCTTCTCGTCTTATGGGCCTCCCTTTTATAGTCGGAAGGGGCGCCAACAGTGGCAGCGTGGGAGAAAGGGTAAAATGTAAAAGAGGTGGTAGTTGGAGCAGTCTTGGAACAAAGTGAAGCTACGATGTATGAGCAATGGTCGCTACCTACTTTTGTGATGGGGACAAGGGCATTTAATGCCCGTCGCCGTCGACCCCAAAAGCTCCCGCCCTTGCGTCTCCGTCGCCACGGCGATGGATCCACCACCGTGAAGTGCCACCGTGTCCCCAGGCTGCCTGACCATCCGCCACGCGTCCTGGAAAGGCCCTGGCGGCGCGTGGGCGGATGAGCTGGAGCGCAGCACCTGGCGCAATCCTCCCGGCAAGCACCTTGCCGGGTCTTGACCTGCCGGGCCGGGAGCTTGCGGGCTCAGAACTGTCGCTCCCGGGCCCTCGCCGACGCATGCAGCGCCGAGGCGTGTCTTCTATGATGTAATCTTCTAGTCTTCCCGCGAGCTCCTCTCGCCGGGCCTTGCGTGAGTGATGTTACCTTGAGCCTGGAACGGCCTTCCCGGCAAGCTCCGCTTGCCGAGGTCTCGATCTTCATCTTGTATATTTTGTCTTTGAATGGTTTGATATGGAGCAGAAGGTTTTGGCGAGCACGTGGTAAACCCCGCCGCTGAAGTCTGAATGCCCGTGCACAAGTTGGGGTCTTGAGGTACCCCTACCTTAGTACACCGACACTTCGGCATTAACTGCGGCTATGGTAGCGGCGCAAAGCTTGCTGGTATCGGCGGTGATCTGACGCTGAAGACGGTCCTCCTCAAGGAGCAGCGTCATCTTGTCGCAGCTGCTCTTGCTCAAGCTCATCATAGCGAGCACTCGAGGTGACCCGTATCTGAGTTCCGTGGGAGAACGCCTCTGCTCCGTGACTAGAGCGAAGGTGTTTGGCGATGGCTCGATTTGGCGTCGTCTGATCGACCAAAGAACCACCGCAGCTCCTCAATCCAGATTCTTTCCGCACCTCTTGCGGCCTATCGAAAGTCTGGTCTTGAGCCCGCGCAGCGCTTCAAAGATTGCCCTCTCCGCTTGACCGTTGCTTCTCGGATGAGCAATGAGCGCGCAGAACCTTGGCGCCAAGATCTTGGGCGTCTTGCATGAAGGTGCGGCTCGTGAATTGCGTCTTTGTTGTCGGTGATGATCTGTTAGGGATCTGAAGCGGCAAACAATCGACTGAAGAACTTGATTGCCGACCGTGTTGTCACCTTCCTCATCGCTTCCACTTCCGGCCACTTTGTGAACTTGTCGATTACAGCGTATAAGTACTCAAAGCCCCGACAACTCGGGAAAGGGGCCGAGATGTTGAGCCCCGCACCAAAATGGCGGGATAAAGGGATCGTCTGGAGAGCTTGAGCTGGCTGGTGTATCTGCTGGAATGGGCCGCACGCTTCACACTTGGTTACTTGTGCAGTTGCATCCTAGAGGGCTGTCGGCCAAAAGAAACCTTGCCGGAAAGCTTTGCCGGCAAGTGCTCTTGCGCCAATGTGGTGACCACATATGCCTACATGTATCTCTGCCAACAGCTTTTGTCCGTCTTCCCGGTGAATACACTTCAATTTCACGCCGTTGAGTCTTCTTCTGTACAGTGTGTTGTCGACAAACTGGTACATACTTGACTGCCGGGCTACTCTTTCCGCTTCTTCTTGCTCTTCGGGAAGTTCTCCTGTCTAAAGGAAACCGACAATCTGCTGTGCCCATGCTGGAGCTTGCGGCTCAACAACAAGGACTAAAGGCATATATGCTGCTGCGGGAACATCCGCTTCTACGGCGAGAACCTGCGGCTCAACCGGAGCTTGATGTTCTCCGGCAAGCTTGCCGGAGCAAGACTTGTCGGGAGCGTCTGCTTCAATGGAACAAACCCTAGGGCTTGCCGGAGCAGACTGCTCCTCAGCACCCTTGGTGTTGATCTTGGGGACCTTCTTGGCGGCGGCTTCGGGGAGCTCTGCCGGAAAATAGTCACCAGAAATCAACTTCCTCTTCTTGCTCTGTCTAGTTGATGGCGTTACAGACGGTTGAGTCAGCTTGAGCACAAAGATTCCTGGTTCCACAGGTAACTTAAGTGCGGCGCACTTCGACAGGCCATCTGCAATGTCGTTCTGAGCTCTTGGAACATGTTCCATCTGTAGGCCGTCAAAGTGCTCTTCTAACTTTCTCACTTCATCAACGTAAGCTTCCATCAACGGACTCTGATAATTCTTGTTCACTTGGCGGACGACAAGCTACGAGTCACCCCTGACAATGAGCTTCTTGATCCCAAGGTCTGCTGCGATCCTGAGACCGGCAAGCAAACCTTCATACTCTGCGGTATTGTTTGTTGCTTGCTCCTTGGGAAAGTGCATCTGGACTACGTACTTGAGGTGCTCTCCGGTGGGCGCAACAAGTAGCACGCCAGCACCGGCGCCTTGCAGCGAGAAGGCACCATCAAAGTACATCAGCCACTCTTTGCTTGCTTCCTTGACGGGATGCTCATTTCGGAATTTCTTCATCCGTGTTGGCGTCCACTCGCTATGAATTCGCCAATGCTCGCTCTGGATAGTTGAAGTGCTCTCAAACTTGAGGCAAAAGCTTGATAGTTCCAGTGCCCACTCGACAATCCTGCCTGTTGCTTCTGGATTCTGCAGTATCCTCTTCAGCGGAAAACGAGTGACAACTGTGATCTCATGTGCTTGGAAGTAATGGCGCAGCTTTCTCGAGGCCATGAGAAGGCCGAAAAGCAATTTCTGCACACCAGAGTACCTTGACCTAGCCCCCTGCAGAAGGGAACTGACAAAGTAAACTGGGTGCTGCACCATTTTTTCTGTATCTCCTCACGCGCCTGCGCAGATCCATCTTTGTCGAGACCAGAGCTTGTCGGTGAAGCCCCCTGCTTGTCGCTGGATGCATCTGCTGTGGTTGCCGGCTCATCATCCGCCTTCCTCTCCGCTACTAACGCAGCACTAACCACTTGATTGGTTTCCGCTATATACAGGAGCAACTTCTCTTGTGGCTTAGGTGCGACAAGTGTTGGAGTGGAGGACAGGTATCTCTTCAAGTCCTGCAGCGCAGCCTCCGCTTCTGGAGTCCATTTCATTGGACCTGCCTTTTTCAATATTTTGAAAAATGGCAGGGCGCGCTCAGCAGACTTAGAGATAAACCTGTTGAGAGCAGCCATGCAACCGGCAAGCCTTCGTACATCCTTGACGCGCTTTGGTGCTTCAATCTGCTCAATGGCCTTGATCTTGTCGGGATTGGCTTCAATTCCCCGCTGAGACACGAAGAACCCGAGAAGCTTGCCGGAGGGGACTCCAAACACACACTTCTCGGGGTTAAGCTTGAGGTTGATCTTGCGCAGGTTTGCAAAGGTTTCGTCCAAATCCTGAATCAGAGTTTCCTTGTCCTTGCTCTTGACCACTATGTCATCCATGTAGGCTTCCACATTTTTATGCATTTGTGGCTCAAAAGCGTCATGGACTACTCTTGCAAATGTTGAACTAGCATTCTTTAAACCGAAAGGCATCCGTACGAAACAGTATGTGCCACACGGAGTGATGAATGCGGTCTTCTCTTCATCTTCTTCTGCCATGAAGATCTGATGGTATCCTGAATATGCGTCAAGAAATGAAAGCAAGTCACATCCAGCCGTGGAGTCAACAATCTAGTCAATGCGCGACAAGGGAAATGGGTCTTTGGGACAAGCTTTATTGACATCGGTAAAGTCGATACAAAGCCTCCATTTCCCTTTGCCTTGTGCACAACTATAGGATTGGCCAACCACGTAGGATGGAGCACTCCTCTGACAAGGCCTGCTGCTTCCAACTTCTTGATTTCTTCTGCGATGAATTCTTGGTGCTCCACTTCTTGTTTCCTGACCTTCTGCTTGACGGGCCGCGCATGAGGACAGACGGTAAGATGGTGCTCGATTACTTTCTTGGGAACACCGGGGATGTCAGACGGTTGCCACGCAAACACGTCGACGTTCGCCCGCAGGAAAGCAACGAGCGCGCTTTCATATTTAGGGGCGAGAGTGGCACTGATGGTGAAGGTACCACCAGTGCCGTCCTTCTTGGCGGACACCTTCTTGGTCTCTGGCGGAGCTGCCATTGTCTTCTTACACTTGCCGGTGGAGCTCGGTGGTGCGTCCTCGATGGTAGCGCAGCACTCCGAAGAGGTGCGCTTGCTGGAGTGGGCATCAGAACTCTTGCCGGACTTGGTCTTCTTCTTCCCCGTGAGCTTCAGCGAAAGTGACTTGCGATCTCTCGTGGCTGCTCCTTCCCGAGAGATCTTGTCGGCGCAGATAAGAGCATCCTTCTTGTCGCCAGGGGCGAGATGACACTTATCGGGCCCGGCATCTTCAAAGATGTTGTATGCATAGTGAGAGGCTGCCATGAATTTGGCGAATGCTGGACGGCCGAGTATCCCATTGTAAGGCAATGGAAAATCAGCAACGTCAAAAGTGACCCTCTCAGTCCTGAAGTTCAACTCGCTGCCAAATGTCACCGGCAACGTGATCTTTCCCTTCGGCTTGCTCCTTCCCGGATTGATTCCTTGGAATGTGCCGGTCTCTTCGAGCTTGTTGTCAGGGTTCTGGAGTTTCTGGAGTACCGCGGAGGAGATCGGGTTCAAGCCGGCCCCACCGTCAACTAGCATTTAGTGACCTTGAGGTTGCGGATAGTTGGTGAAACCAACATCGGCAAGCACCCGACCGCAGTTATGCGATCAGGGTGGTCCTCAATATCAAAGATGATAGGCGTGTTGGACCATTTCGAGGCTTGCGTGACTCGGCGGGTGGTTACGCGCATTGACTTCCGCACCCATCGCTTGAGCTGGCGGTGTGGCGTATCTGAGAAGCACCGCCGTCAACGCATAGGACCTCTATGGCTTTTCTGAAACTCCTGCGCACTGGTCTCGTCATCATCCATATCCTCATCGTCGTCATCATCTTCATCCTTGTCGCGGCCGCGGGGAGGTCTGTCTCCTTGCCGCTGTTTGGCCTTGTCGCGGCGTCCTCCCCGGTCGGGGCACTTCTTGCCGGATCCTCCAGTACCTTCTTGGGCCTTCTCCTTGTCGTGTCGCTCGTATTCAGCCTTTTGCTGCTCGACAAGCTGCTCGACCTTCTTGCAGCTCTGGAGATCATGGCCCTTGGTGTGGTGGATCTTGCAGTACTGCTTGTTGGTGCCGTCCTGCTTGTCGGCGACCGCCACAACTTCGGCTTCCTTGGCGCCACCTCCATTGCCGAACTGCTCAACGACTAGCACATCTTTGCCTTTCTTCTTCCTGTTGTTCCGCCGCCGGTTTTTCTTTGCCGGGGCAGCATCCTCGCTGTCAGATCCCCCTGCTCCTATATTCTCTCCGGGGAGTTTCCTCCCTTCCTCAGCAAGTGCACACTTGTCGGCCAGGGCATATAGCTCGCTGACGTCTCTGATCTTGCACATCGCCATCTCCTCCCGCATCCTGCGGTTTCGCGCGCTCGATGGAGCGTCTTGATGACTGTGGCGGGTGGACATCTGAGATGTTGTCTTTGTACACGGCTGAATCTCTGAATGTACTTGCGGGGCTCTCCTTCCTTCAGGGCGGCGAGATGAAGGTCGCTCTCTTGGCCATGAGGCTTGTGGCGGCTGTAAAGGCGCCGACAAACTGATGGCATAGGTCCGCCCAGGAGGATATGGAGTTATCCGGCAAGTGCATGAGCCAGGACCTGACATAGGGCTTGAGCACCGTGAAGTAGTTGGCAAGGATCTTGTCGTCCGCCCCGGCAGCTTGCACCGCGATGGTGTAGATGCTGAGGAACTCCGACGGATGCGACTTGCCGTCGTACTTCTCTGGTACGTCTGGCGTGAAATTCTTCGTGCTGGGCCACTGGACTTGCCGCAGCTCACGGGTGAACGCAGGGCAGCCTACCGCGTACGGCAAGTCGCTTGGTTCCCCTGGCGCATGCATGTCGACAGAGGGCCTAGCGCGCTGGTCCGATTGACGCCGCGCTTCTCTTCGACGCGCGATGCGAGTACGAGCGTCTTCTTGCTGTCGTTCGTGAAGAACTTGGCGCTGATCGCGACGAGCTCGTGGATCGGATGATGCGGTGGAGTCGCTGTCGAGGTGGATCCGGCGAGTCGGCGATCTTGGCCTTCGGGGTGGAGAGTGCATGGTGGTTGCACCCCCACCGGTTTTGTCGCCATCGGCTCGTGCCTGGCAGTCTTGCCGCGGCTACGATGTACTCGGCTGCCGTGGAGTGTCGCCGTTGGCGAAGCCGATGAGACTCTGAATGGTGGCCCTCCATTCTTCGATCTTATCTGCTGTTGGAGGGTAATCCAGGAGCAGTTGAGCTCGTGCCAAAGCTTCTGCTGGAGTGGTGGGTGGCAGTGGTGAACGGTGCGAGGAGCGGGATATGCTCGGACTTCTAACTATCTTAGAAGGGGCAGTATCCCGTCCGGGCGACCGTGTCTTGCTCGTGCCAGCATGTTGGCGTGCATGCTGGTCTTGAGCACCCCGCGATCCACCAGCTCGATCTTGGTCCAACGAACGTATGGTACTGCGAGTACCATGACGCTGTCGGTCCTGCGCCTCCTGAGATGGGCGTGGTGCATGTACGGACACCGAAGTCTGCGCAGCCTTGTCCTTGGACCTGGCAGCACCGTGAGCTCCCTCGTCGGCGCCCGTTCTTCCGCCGGCGTCTACCCCACCACTCGTTTGCTCCGGTGGTGGTGGGATCGACGTGGACGGAGCAGCCACCTCCGAAGCCTTCTTCTTCGGTGGCATGTCGATGAAGAAGATGAAGATCTAGCTCATGTGAACGTCGGATCAGGTTCACACAACCTCGACGCCCCCTACCTGGCGCGCCAAAGATGTCGTGGGGAAAGCCGACCCACGGACACCTATGGGGCCGGCGGACCGAGCCCCTTTCGGTTCAGCGGGGGGCGGAGATCGCGCGAAGAGCAGATCAAGGCAAAGCACACGAGCAATTTACCCAGCTTCGGAGCTCTCCGGAGAGATAATACTCCTACTGCTGCATGTCTGATTGTATTGTGTTCTTGCTCGGGAGCGCTAAATGCTACAGTACACCCTAGCTGCTAACGAGACCGAGCGTGAGTGTTTTCTGCCCTCGAACCTCCCTCTACGTTGCGCATGGGCCTCCTTTTATATGCTCAAGGGGTCACCGACAGGTGGCAACGTAGACAAGGGTAAAAATGGAAAAGAGTTGCGGTTGGTACAACTACTTGTACAGCGTATCATACCTAACCCTGACGGCAGGGGACAAAGGCATTAAATGCCCGTCTGCGTCACCCAAACAGTGCAAAAAGGGGCCGTCAGGGGCGCCACCGCTTGCCACGATGGCGATCTTGTCAGCGTCGCTTGCCACCTCGCACCGCTGGCTGCACAACCTCTTGCCACGCTACTGAAAGGTCGGTGGTGACACGTTGGTGGATGTCTTTGGAGCGGGTGCAGAGTGGTAGCTTGCGCGCAAGCGCCTTTGCCCGGTCGCCGTCTTGTCGCGTCCGGAAGCTTGTCGCTCACGGGCCTTGCCGGACGCTGTGGCGGCGTCGCGGCAAGTTCCTTGAGATGCCGTGGTTGGCCTTCCCGGCAAGCTCCTCTTGCCGGGGCCTTGTCTCCTTGGCTTGAACACTTTGTTCTTGAATGGCTCCAAAGGAACCACGGAGGACCTTGGCGATCACCCGGCAAGCCTTGCCGCGGGGTGCTGCGACTACCTGTGCACAAGTTCGGGATACTAGGGTACCCCTACTCTAGTACACCGACATCGTGTCCTACAGTTAGCGTGTGCTCTGATACCATCTTGTAGCGACCAGACCTCAAACAGTCTGATCTCTATGCTTCAGTGTCATCCCTGGATCGGTAATGCTGACACGCACTATACTTGAAGGATTTATAACAGAGTAGCAATCACACACTTAATACATCGAATGTCTCAAAAGAGAACTTATTACAATAAATATGGCTTAAGGCCATCTAATAACGATAACAGCGGAAGGCTTGGAAGATAAGCGAGTCCATCAACTCCAACGACATCACTGAGTATAAGATCACGACCTAAGGCACCTTACTTGTCGTCTGTAAAGTCTACAACATGAACGTTGCAGCCCGAAAACGGGTCAGCACATGGAATATGCTGGCATGTAACTCATAGAGAGTAATGAAAGAATAATGCTATACTACATGCATATATGGCTGGTGGAAAGCTCTATGGTTACAGTTTTTCATAAAGCCAATTTTTCCCTACTGCAAAGGAATAAATTTTATTTAACTATCATGGTGGTTGTTAAACATTGAGAAGGGTACTCCAACTCAATCCCAATTAAGCATCATCATTAAACCCAGCAACATTTAATTAAAGTAACATGATGAGATTCACATGATAATCCAAGTACTAGATACTCAAAACGTCCATAACCGAGGACACGGCTAACCATGATTAGTTTATTCACTCTGCAGAGGTTTGTGCACTTTTTCCCACAAGACTCGATCTCCTCCGCTTGACTTCTCGCACTACATGGTGTTTGAGAAACGGATGACCGAGACATAGTCTTTCAGAAGCATTAACTCTCTACTCCGGGTAGACAGTACCAACCTACATCCCCTACTTCTGCTAGTCTACCTCTTCAAGAGCTCACGCAACTTAATAAACTATTCTAGAGCCCATAGTAGCTTGCGGCTACAGACAAAAGTTTCTAGCATGAATAATCTCATGATCCCTTTGAGCCTGGGTGGCGGTCCATAGGAGAATCATACGGTACCCCGGGATTTCCAAAAATACAGGCAACACTCGGTTCCCCAGGTGCCTCAATCCACCCAGATGTGAATTTAAGTTACCACCTTAAGTAAACCATTATTAACAATCTCACATCTGTCATGGATACACTCACCCAATCCACGTCTACTAGCATAGCATAGCAATATAAGCAAACGTAGAAGTAACTCCCAAAGGTTTGATAATAAACAGGTAATAGGTTCAAACTCATCTACTTCCCCAAAACCCACATATTAATCAGATCCTAATCATGCAATTGTTTGAGGATTGATCTAATGCAATAAAACTGGGTAGTAAAGAGGTATGATCAAAGTGTTACTTGCCTTGCTGATGTTCTGTGAAACCTAGAGATTCGAAGTAGCAAGCGGCGCACTCCGGATACTCTATCGCAAACAAACAAGCATACAATAAGCACTCATCTAATGCACAGGTCAAACTCAAATAAGAGTTCTAACCAGAAAGTTCAACTTAAGAACTCCGGTTTGGAAAAAGAATCAAATCAAACGAAGCAACGAAACTCAGACGGCGAAAGAAACAAGCTTCATTTTACAATCTAGACCTAAGTCATATTTTACAGTAGCAAAAACTTGTTTGAATTGGTTAAACAGAAAGAGGGTTTCGAGACGAAACTCTAGGCGGTTGAATCGCACGAGCGAAAAGTTATACTAAAACGAAAATCGGTTCAAAAATCGCGATCAGAAATAATCGCGGAAAATCCGAGAAAAGGAAAAACGAACGAACAGGCTAACGAACGAACGTTCGCCGTCTGTCTGCGGCTAAACAATGAAAACCGTTCATTAAAACAAATATACACGGACGTCCGCTAAATAGAATAAACCGAAAAAAGTAAACCAAACCGGATCTAAAAAAACGGATCTAGGGTTTCGAAAAATAACGAATGGTTTTATAAGAAAACCGGCAGCTACCTCGGAATGCATGACGGCGGCGGCGGCGACGGCTACTCCGGCCGGGCGGCGGCGGGGTCCGATGGCAAGGGTGGCGGGGTCCGGCGGCGGCGGCAGTGGTGGCGACGGCGGGGTCGGGCTGGGGCTAGGGTTTGGGTGGGCTGCGGGGTGGCTCCCCCGGCTTATAAAGGCCGGCCAGGCCTAGAGTCGTAGGCGGACACGACCCGGTAGGTCGGTTAGTTTTTTTTAAATCATTACACGCAGCAAAAAAAATAAAAGAAATACTAAACAGACTCCAAAAATCCAGAAATAAAATTTCCCCGACTTCTAAAATCAAGCCGGACATGATGAACATTTATTTGGGGCCTAAATGCAATTTTGATAAACGCACATTTTTCCTAAATTCAAATAAAATAGCAATAAACTCCAAAATAAAATCTTATTTGATTTTATTATCACATCCTCAATATTTCTTTATTTTGGGAAAGTCATTTTATTCCCTCTCTCATTTTTTTATAATAGAAATTATTGAAGATAAAATAAATAAAATCAAATGATCCTATTTTCAAAACTTGAGAAAACTCAAATATGAAAATAACAAAATCCCCAACTCTCTCCGTGGGTCCTTGAGTTGCGTAGAATTTCTAGGATCAAGCCAAAATGAAATAAAATATGATAGGTAATGATGATCTAATGTATAACATTCCAAATTGAAAATTTGGGATGTTACAGTGGGTGAACAAATTACTGTCGACAGTTGATAGAAAAGCGAATAATTATGAGATTATCTAGGCTTGATCATGTATATAGGCATCACGTCTGTGACAAGTAGACCGACTCCTGCCCGCATCTACTACTATTACTCCACACATCGACCGACTCCTGCCTGCATCTAGAGTACACTACAAGAAATATGTCAACAAGTGACCTTCTGTCAGTGACCCTGGAAGAATTGGTCATAGATCTATGACCATTTCAGACCAATTGGTCAAAAGCTGTTCGAGGGGCTCCAAACCCTATACCATTGCGACCATTTTGGTCAAAAAGGTCGTAATTTCCTTACACGAAAAGGTCATAAAGCAAACAGCACTAGTCCGCTGCCTTATTTCTAGTTGTTAACGACCAATATAGATGGTCATAGCCTTGTAAATTGTGGTGGGTTGCTATGACTAGGCGCCACCTCATCAGTTTTGCCTATGTGTCATGTCCATGTGGCAGTTTTTGCCCTAGGTTGTGAAGCAACCTATACTTCTGTCATTCCCAAAATTCCTAAAAAAATCTCATAAATTCTTTGGGTCATATCTTCGTCAAATATGTAAAAACATTCCTTGCCTAGTTCAAAAATAATTAGAAAATATTCATTTTCCTATTCTGTTCAGAGCAACACTTTGTGAAGGAAGTACCACTTTGGCATGTCCAAATGGTATCCATTTTCTACAGTGCTTTCCTATGCCCAAATAACCATCCTCAATCCATTCATTATTTTGAGCCCAGCTTCAACATTCGTATTTATGTCCAGTGTGGTAGTTTGTAAAGCAAGTACCACCTAGGCTCCTCCTTTTGAGGTGAAAATTTGTGAAGACGGTCTTCTTAGTAACGATCATCCTCAAAGAAAACTCACGCCCATTAGCCATGTGCATTTCCGTATCATAAATCAAACACTTGGCTGCTTATTCATGTTTGAGCATCGATCGGTCTCCTCGTGAGAATCTTATGTTGTGATTTTCTTCCTAGCACCTACCTGGGGAGTGCCCAACCCACTAGACATGCCTAGGCCGCCCAGATGGCAATGCCACGGTCACGCGGTGACCACGCTGACGGCATCTTGAGCTTCTGGCGCTCTAGAGTTGGGGCCCTCGGCCACCGTCCAAACCTCGATGTCTCGCCATCAAACCATGTATTTATGATTAAATAGATACTTATTTACCTAGAAATGATTTTTGGAAAAAATAAAGAGCAAACTATGAGGCAGCTGCAGTTCAAATTTGACCTGCTTCCAACTGAATCGACGGGAATTTGTCTTTTTCACCAGAGGTGGATCAAAACTTTTGACATCCAACCATTTTGTCAATTGTGCATTATATATGGCCTAGTATTTTATAAAATTGATTAGGTCTAATTTTGCAACAATTATTTGGTAGTTCCTTCACAAAAAAACCTCCTTCTGGGCACTCGGAAAATGAAAAATGAATTTTCCGTGCAAAGAAAATGAAAACTTCCTTAGGCAACATTGTTTGGAATTCCAAGATGCACCCTTGTGCACAATATGAGATCATTTGAATAAACTATGCCATGAATGTGGCCATAAGATTGATCATTTGGCTTGAAAGCCATGAATCTTCACGCATGATAGCTCATTTCTAAGAACACTTTTTTAAAATAATTACCATATTACAAGTTTATTAGTTTCCTGGAAACTTGGTCACATATAATGACACAATGCGAAGGTTTTCCAATTATTTGATTTTTTTTGAATTTTTTATGCCCGTTTCAAAATGCGGTCAAAACGGCGGGCTTTACTGTTCCTAGCTAGTGGTTAAACATGGAATTTTTTTGGTGTTTCTATGATTAAATAGATACATATGTACCTAGAAATGATTTTTTGAGAAAATAAAGAGCAAACTATGAGGTAGCTACAGCTCAAATTTGACCCGTCTCCAACTGAATCGACGGTAATTTGTCTTTTTCACCAGAGGTAGATCAAAACTTTTTACACCCAACCATTTGGTCAATTATGCATTAAATATGGCCTAGTATTTTAGAAAAATGATTTGGTCCAATTTTGCAACAATTATTTGGTAGTTCCTTCACAAAAAAACCTCCTTTTGGGCACTCGGAAAATGAAAAATGAATTTTCCGTGCAAAGAGAATGAAAACTTCCTTAAGCAACATTATTTGGAATTCCAAGATGCACCCTCGTGCACAATATGAGATCATTTGAACAAACTATGCCATGAATGTGGCCATAAGATTGATCATTTGGCTTGAAAGCCATGAATCTTCACGCATGATAGCTCATTTCTAAGAACACTTTTTTAAAATAATTACAGTATTACAAGTTTATTATTTTTCCTGGAAACTTGGTCACATATAATGACACAATGCGAAGGTTTTCCAATTTTTTGATTTTTTTGAATTTTTTATGCCCATTTCAAAATGCGGTCAAAATGGCGGGCTTTACCGTTCCTAGCTAGTGGTTGCATCTTGGAATTTTTTTGGTGTTTCTATGATTAAATAGATACTTATGTACCTAGAAATGATTTTTTGAAAAAATAAAGAGCAAACTATGAGGCAGCTACAGTTCAAATTTGACCCGTTTCCAACTGAATCGACAGCAATTTGTCTTTTTCACCGGAGGTAGATCAAAACTTTTTACACCCAAACATTTGGTCAATTATGCATTAAATATGGCCTAGTATTTTATAAAAATGATTTGGTCCAATTTTTCAACAATTATTTGGTAGTTCCTTCACAAAAAATCTCCTTTTGGGCACTCGGAAAATGAAAAATGAATTTTCCGTGCAAAGAAAATGAAAACTTCCTTAAGCAACATTGTTTGGAATTCCAAGATGCACCCTCGTGCACAATATGAGATCATTTGAACTAACTATGCCATGAATGTGGCCATAAGATTGATCATTTGGCTTGAAAGCCATGCATCTTCACGCATGATAGCTCATTTCTAAGAACACTTTTTTAAAATAATTACAGTATTAAGTGTTTATTATTTTTTCTGCAAACTTGGTCACATATAATGACACAATGCGAAGGTTTTCCAATTTTTTGATTTTTTTTGAATTTTTTATGCCCGTTTCAAAATGCGGTCAAAATGGCGGGCTTTACCGTTCCTAACTAGTGGTTGCATCTTGGAATTTTTTTGGTGTTTCTATGATTAAATAGATACTTATGTACCTAGAAATGATTTTTTGAAAAAATAAAGAGCAAACTATGAGGCAGCTACAGTTCAAATTTGACCCATTTCTAACTAAATCGACGGCAAGTTGTCTTTTTCACCAGAGGTAGATCAAAACTTTTTACACCCAACTATTTGGACAATTATGCATTAAATATGGCCTAGTATTTTATAAAAATGATTTGATCCAATTTTGCAACAATCATTTGGTAGTTCCTTCACAAAAAATCTCCTTTTGGGCACTCGGAAAATGAAAAATGAATTTTCCGTGCAAAGAAAATGAAAACTTCCTTAAGCAACATTGTTTGTAATTCCAAGATGCACCCTCGTGCACAATATGAGATCATTTGAACAAACTATGCCATGAATGTGGCCATAAGATTGATCATTTGGCTTGAAAGCCATGAATCTTCACGCATGATAGCTCATTTCTAAGAACACTTTTTTCAAATAATTACCGTATTACAAGTTTATTATTTTTCCTGGAAACTTGGTCACATATAATGACACAATGCGAAGGTTTTCCAATTTTTTGATTTTTTTTGAAATTTTTATGCCCGTTTCAAAATGCGGTCAAAACGGCGGGCTTGACCGTTCCTAGCAAGTGGTTGAATCTTGGAATTTTTCGGTGTTTCTATGATTAAATAGATACTTATGTACCTAGAAATGATTTTTTGAAAAAATAAAGAGCAAACTATGAGGCAGCTACAGTTCAAATTTGACCCATTTCTAACTGAATCGACGGCAATTTGTCTTTTTCACCAGAGGTAGATCAAAACTTTTTACACCCAACCATTTGGACAATTATGCATTAAATATGGCCTAGTATTTTATAAAAATGATTTGGTCCAATTTTGCAACAATTATTTGGTAGTTCCTTCACAAAAAATCTCCTTTTGGGCACTCGGAAAATGAAAAATGAATTTTCCGTGCAAAGAAAATGAAAACTTCCTTAAGCAACATTGTTTGGAATTCCAAGATGCACCCTCGTGCACAATATGAGATCATTTGAACAAACTATGCCATGAATGTGGCCATAAGATTGATCATTTGGCTTGAAAGCCATGAATCTTCACGCATGACAGCTCATTTCTAAGAACACTTTTTTAAAATAATTACAGTATTAAGTGTTTATTATTTTTCCTGCAAACTTGGTCACATATAATGACACAATGCGAAGGTTTTCCAATTTTTTGATTTGTTTTGAATTTTTTATGCCCGTTTCAAAATGCGGTCAAAATGGCGGGCTTTACCGTTCCTAACTAGTGGTTGCATCTTGGAATTTTTTTGGTGTTTCTATGATTAAATAGATACTTATGTACCTAGAAATGATTTTTTGAAAAAATAAAGAGCAAACTATGAGGCAGCTACAGTTCAAATTTGACCCATTTCTAACTGAATCGACGGCAATTTGTCTTTTTCACCAGAGGTAGATCAAAACTTTTTACACCCAACCATTTGGTCAATTATGCATTAAATATGGCCTAGTATTTTATAAAAATGATTTGATCCAATTTTGCAACAATTATTTGGTAGTTCCTTCACAAAAAATCTCCTTTTGGGCACTCGGAAAATGAAAAATGAATTTTCCGTGCAAAGGAAATGAAAACTTCCTTAAGCAACATTGTTTGGAATTCCAAGATGCACCCTCGTGCACAATATGAGATCATTTGAACAAACTATGCCATGAATGTGGCCATAAGATTGATCATTTGGCTTGAAAGCCATGAATCTTCACGCATGATAGCTCATTTCTAAGAACACTTTTTTCAAATAATTACCGTATTACAAGTTTATTATTTTTCCTGGAAACTTGGTCACATATAATGACACAATGCGAAGGTTTTCCAATTTTTTGATTTTTTTTGAATTTTTATGCCCGTTTCAAAATGCGGTCAAAACGGCGGGCTTGACCGTTCCTAGCTAGTGGTTGAATCTTGGAATTTTTTGGTGTTTCTATGATTAAATAGATAGTTATGTACCTAGAAATGAATTTTTGAAAAAATAAAGAGCAAACTATGAGGTAGCTGCAGTTCAAATTTGACCCGCTTCCAGCTGAATCGGCGGAAATTTGTTTAAATGACCAAAAATAGCTAGTAGGATTGGAAATGCATACAAATTGGTGATCATCCATAAAATATGGTCTAAATTAATTGAAATTTTTAGTGATGCCATTTTGCAAAATAATTTCGGTAGCTACTTCACGAATCCCCTATTTTTAGCACTAAAAGATAATTTTTATAAATGCCTCATGTTTTGAACCAATCAGGAAGCAGCCCCACGGATCACCCCCCCACTGCAATCGATCTGAGCCGTCCAGAATCTCCTTCAGTCCCTCGATCCAGCGTCCCTCTCCCACCAACCCGCCCACCCCTCTGGAACTTTCCCCTCTCTTGCTCATCTGGCTCTCTCTCCCCTACACTGGCAGCGAACCCTAGCGCTCTCTCCTCCCCTCGCCGCCACCCCCACCCACCCGTCCCCCGCCGCCACCCACCCGTCCCCTCACCGCCACCCACTTCCGCCACCCACCAGTCCCCTCGCCGCCACCCACCTCCGCCACACCTCCCCTCCCCACCTCAGATCCTCTCCCCTCTCCCCACTCCCAGATCCAACTTCCCACCGCCAACTCCGGCGGCCAATCTCGGCGACCTAAGGCGGGATTCTACGGCACCCAGCAGACCTACACCCGTCATAGGCCATGGAGGCGGTGGCCCTCTTCGCCGGCGACGTGCCGACCATGAATGCGGTCCTCGCCAACTCGCTCAGAACCGACGAGGCGACGCGGCACCCCGCGGAGTAGGCCCTCTCCTTTGTTACCATCCCGTTCTTCTCCTTTCCTCTGTCTCTCTCTCCCTCATGCATCTTCCCTCTCTCTCAGGTATATCTACAAAAGCCCCACCATGGATGGCCTCTTCAGGAGCTCCTGCATGCCGCCGCTGCAGTTTGTCCGCGTCGCCGCCCCGGACCACCCCTGCGCCTCTGCCTCCCCACCACCATGGCACCCGCTCGTCCTCTGCTTCGGGCGACAGGACATGTGCCGCCCCTCGTTGACCTCCAACGAGCTGCAAGTCCCACGATCCACGACAGCCAGCCCCACCCCTCCAAGTCCCACGATCCACGACATCCAGCCAGCTATGTTCCACTCATCATCGACCTGCCCCGCAACTAGCAGGGCCTCATCGTCGTCGTCATGGCCGGGTCGCCTGGTGAGAGGCCCTCAACTTCCTACTCTTTTCCTTTGGCAAGAAACTCATACTTGCACTCGTCTGGAACTTTTCTGGATATTTGCACTAGTCTGAAAAACAGTTTACTGAAACTGGTGTTGTCTAAAACTTTTGATAATCTGTTTCAGTTAGGATCTATGACTTGGACACAGTCTGAAAGCACATTTGCTCCCTGGGTGGTTTTGGTAATTAATGACAACATACTTTGTGGTTGGACTAATGCTTTTATCAAGTATGTTTCAGGAAGGTCAATCACTTTGGCATGGCAAAAGGATGAAGAGGTGGACCCTAGAATGCTAAGGCAAGCATTGGCAAAAGCTCAAGACTCCATTTTGGTTTAGTGATCCAAGATCACATTGAGTCTATAGGAAAGCCAATACTATTAAAAGGGATGAGGTTATGATAATGATCTGGTTGCTCAAAGTGCTTAGTGATCTATCTCCCAAACTATCAGCAATCTTTCATTCCAACATACACTCATAAGTAATCTCGGTCCCACCGATTCCATAAACTCAGTCACACCGAGATGAACCACCTCACCATATAGCCAAACCCTAGAAATTTCGGATTTTCCGATTCCAAACTCGGTCTCACGAAACTAGTGTTGCCAAGCTTCAGAACATTCACATCATCATATCGGTGTCACCGAGATGATAAAGTCGATCCCACCGAGATTGGCAAGCCCTAGTCTTTGGAAGAATCGGACTCACCGAGATTGTATTTTCGGTCCCACCGAAAATCCCAACGCTCACAAGATTTGAACTTTCGGTCTCACCGAGTTGTCAACTTCACCGACCGAGATTGGTCAAATGTGTGTAACGGTTGGATTTTGTGTGGAGGCTATAAATACCCTCCACCTCCTCTTCATTCGTGGAGAGAGCCATCGAAAGAACTACCACTCCTACCTTACATTTCGAGAAGAAAACTACCTACCCTTGTGTTGAGATCAAGTTGCTCCACTCCCACCATATGAAACTTGATTTCTAGCCTTCCCAAGTTGCTTTCCACTCAATCCTTTCTTCCACCACAGCCAAATCGGTGAGGAGAGTTGAGTGTTGGGGAGATTATCATTTGAAGCACAAGAGCAAGGAGTTCATCATCACCAACACCATCTATTACCTTTTGGAGGGTGGTGCCTCCTAGATTGGTTAGGTGTCGCTTGGGAGCCTCCGTCAAGATGTGGAGTTGAACCAAGAAGTTTGTAAGGGCAAGGAGATCGCCTACTTCGTGAAGATCTACCCCGAGTAAGGCTAGTCCTCCGTGGGCGTATGCCATGATGGCATAGACAAGGTTGCTTCTTCGTGGACCCTTCGTGGGTGGAGCCCTCCGTGGACTCTCGCAGCCGTTACCCTCCGTGGGTTGAAGTCTCCATCAACGTGGATTGACGATAGCACCACCTATCGGAACCACGAGAAAAATCTCCGTGTCTCCAAACTGCGTTTGATCTTCTCCACTTCTCTTTACTACTTGTGCAATTTACTTTCCGCTGCCCATACTCTAGAATTGCATGTGTAGTAAGCTGCTTGACTTGTGTGATATGCAAAATCTGCCAAAAACTTGTCTTTGTCAAAAGGAATAATTTTTATCTTGTCGAGTAGTCTATTCCCCCCCCTCTAGACACTCTCACCTTCAACGATCCTACACAGTCTGAAATGTTGTAGTAGGATTATAGATATCAGTAAAAGTTGTTGAATCGAATCAGTAGGTGCTCAACAGGAACGACATTATGCATTTTGGATTTGTGGACCGATGCTAGTGGAAATCCCAAATTAGTATCAGTTCAGTCTGAACCCAAGTCATTTTCGTAAGTACAAAATCTGCACTGAACCTGGGTATTTAGTGGCCGGTCGTTAGATATTTGGTTGGGGAATCAACCTGCTGTCCTAGGCCATGCTGCAGACCGACAGTGATGTTGTTGGTTCTCTGTATGCCCCTTTTCTGGCATGCCACGAGGTCGAGGCCCCTGGTATTTCTTTTTTTGCCATGCACGCGCCGGCATGTCTGCCTGCCTACCTGCCCATGCCGTGCCAAGCCATTGCTGCAGCACCACTGCTCTGTTCTACCAGTGTTAATAATAAGTGTGTGTGTGTGTGTGTGTGTGTGTGTGTGTGAGTGTATCCCGCTGAACCTGACAGCAGCCACCATTGTCAGTGCAAGTGATTTTGCGTGCTACTTACTCATTTGTCCCATGAGTTTTCATCGCTCTGTGTAGGGTTTGATACATGCATTGCATTACTCGAACACTTGTGTCACTAGCGTCCGAGTAAGTTTGGAGTTTACAGTATTCATATTGTGTGATGATGAGTTTGTGTCACTCTGCATGCATATCGAGTTCTGCACAAGCATTTCTTTGCTACTCTGCTTCTGTTCCTCGCTGCTGCTGCTGGTAATCACTCTACTGCTATTGTCATATCCTGGTTGTTTTGTTGCTATCAATATCTGTCCCATGTTTTGTTTCCTTGCATGCTTACTACTACAATCTATACTACTATTGTGCCAGATGTTCACATGTTAATTTTTGTTGACTAAAATCTCTTATGCCGTTGACTTAGCTTGACCCAGAACAGCAGCATCCTTGATGCGACTAACCTTCACCTCATTCTTTCCCTCGCAGACTCGAAGGAGGCCGTATGCAAGGCACCAAGGTGCATGGTGCTCGCAAGCGACGAACGGAGGCTGTTCGACATCGGCTACACAAACCACCATTGTGAGCTCCTATCTTTGCTATGCTACAACCATGCTCTATTTCATGGGTTAGTTAGGATTTTGATGCTTTTTGGGTCGTGGTTGAGTCCTTGCTGACTGTTGTGTCAATGATCAAGTGTTGTTGCCTCATTCGGCTATTTTATTCGCTGATGGTAATTAGTAGTAGTGTCGCTGGTTTATTAGGATGTGGTTGAAACCATTGGATGGCCTTCCTGTACATGTTATACAGCATTAGTACTTGTCCCATTTTTTTTCCTTGCTGGACATGCATGTTATGGTCCCATTTTTTGTTTCGGTGCTAGACATGCATGTTATGGTTCAAGTGTCGATGATGTCTAGTAGATAGTTTGCTAGCTATATACCTGCTGCTGATTGATGCTCTTGTGGTCTCCTGGAATCATATTATACTATATCTAGTGTTCTTGTGGTTCTGTGAAGATGCATCACAAACATCTAGGTCTTTAAAGTTGGCTGAATCTGTTGCTTTATCATATATTTGGCCCGTAAATCTACATTTCTATGAGATCTCTTTCAATATATAATTTTTTGATAGTCCAGGAATAATATAATAATCTAATGCTGGTAGTCTATGTGTTCACTCTTTTACAGAGCTCGTGTCTATGGAATTTGAAGTTCAAGTCAGTATAGCCCTACTCAAAGAAAGAGTTGTCTCTATGTTTGACTGTAATAGACTGTAAATAATGTAATACTGTAATAGTAGGCATATTGGGGTTGTAATAGACTATCTACAGATTGTAGTAGACGTAGTGTTACTTGATGAACAATCTGATGAGTGAGAACAATTTAAGATGCACCTTTGTAATATTGTAACAGATTGTAAAAGACTAGTGTATGTTTGAAATAGTGATTATGTATGTTGAAAAGATGTGAAATGGAAACTTGACCAGTGGGAACCACTTGTGAATAAAATCTGAGCATTTTTGAAAGGGACATTTACATTTATGCCCTTAACTCGAATCCACTACTCAGTTTTGCCCTTAATTTTTAGGTATGCTCAGTTTTGCCCCTCCGCTGTTAGTGTCACTTATAGAAATGCCCTTTTGCGTCGTTACCGTCTGGTCAAAGGACTTTGACCACCCAGAAAAAAATAGCAAAAAGAATCAAAAAATCTGAAATTTTGTGGGATCGAAGATAGTCATGTCCGCAAGGCGCGTGCAAATTTGTGTGTCGTTCGGACACCCTGGGAGCTCGTGGCAAACGAAATCATAAATTTTGTACGCGTGTGAACAGTAAATTCAAGAAAATGGAAAAAAAATAAAAAAATATATGAGATTTTGTGGGACTGAAGATACTTAGGTGCACAAAATGTGTGCCCATTTTTGTTGTGTTTGGACATCGTAGGAGCTCGCGGAGAAAAAAACAAAATTTAGCTCCTACGAGCTCCTACGGGCTCCTACAATGTCCAAACACAACAAAAATGTGCACACATCTTGTGCACCTAAGTATCTTCAGTCCCCCAAAATCTCATATTTTTTTGATTTTTTTTCTATTTTTTCGAATTTACTGTTCACATGCGTACAAAATTTATGATTTCCTTTGCCACGAAGCTCTGTGGTGTCCGAACGGCACACAAATTTGCACGTGCCTTGCGGACATGACTATCTTCGATCCCACAAAATTTCAGATTTTTTGATTTTTTGCTATTTTCTTCGGTGGTCAAAGTCCTTTGACGACGGTAACGGCAAAAAAGGGCATTTCTATAAGTGATACTAACAAATGAGGGCAAAACTGAGCATACCTAAAAATTAGGGGCAAACCGAGTAGTGGGTTCGAAAGAAGCGTAATCGAATTGGCCCTTTTTGAAATTTCTAACATGTGGGACCGTTGTATGGCATTATGACTAGTGGGACCAGTGCTAAAATATAATGATTGAAAATAGAAAATAAATGATTGTAAGAAGGCCAAGGCCCAAAAATAAAGGCGCTGAAATATTGTGCTTGGCCCATGTAGCCCACAAGAATTGACTTGGAAAAAATCTAGAATTGTTGGGCTCGGCCCATGTAAAACACCTAATTGGACCGGGCTGAATCTTGTGCCACATCAGCTTGCCACGCTGGATGCCTACGTGGCCTGGGGAGGTTGCTAGTGACCAAAACGCCACAGTAGGAATATTTTGGTCGTAAACGTCCACGACCTTCTCACAAAGAAGGTCACTATAGTCAGTTAACGACCCTCAGCTTTTGACCTTCTGTTTTTGGTCAAAAAAAGGTCACAAATGAAAAACAATGACCTTTCAGTGACCAATAGTCAAGGTCACAAGTTGACATATTTCTTGTAGTGGTATTAAGTTCATAAGAACAGAGTAACGCCTTAAGCAAGATGACATGATGTAGAGGGATAAACTCATGCAATATGATATAAATCCCATCTTTTTATACTCGATGGCAACAATACAATACGTGCCTTGCAACCCTTTACATCCTTTGGTAAGGACACCGCAAGATTGAACCCAAAGCTAAGCACTTCTCCCATGGCAAGAAAGATCAATCTAGTAGGCCAAACCAAACTGATAATTCAAAGAGACTTGCAAAGATAACTCAATCATACATAACAGAATTCAGAAGAGATTCAAATATTTCTCATAGATAAACTTTATCATAAACCCACAATTCATCGGATCTCAACAAACACACCACAAAAAGAGATTATATCGAATAGATCTCCGCAAGAGAGGGGGAGAACATTGTATTGAGATCCAAAAAGAGAGAAGAAGCCATCTAGCTAATAACTATGGACCCGGAGGTCTGTGGTAAACTACTCACAACTCATCGGAGGGGCTATGGTGTTGATGTAGAAGCCCTCCATGGTCGATTCCCCCTCCGGCGGAGCGCCGGCGAAGGCTCCAAGATGGGATCTTACGGATACAGAAGGTTACGCTGGTGGAAATTGTGTTTCGTTGGGTCCCTAGATGTTTTCGGGGTACATAGGCTTATATAGGAGGAAGAAGTACGTCGGTGGCCGCCCGAGGGGCCCACGAGACAGGGGACGCGCCCTGTAGGGGTGGGCGCGCCCTACCCTCTCGTGGCCGCCTCGGCTGCTTCTTGACTTGCACTCCAAGTCCTCTGGATCACATTCGTTCCAAAAATCATGCTCCCAAAGGTTTCATTCCGTTTGGACTCCGTTTGATATTCCTTTTCTTCGAAATACTGAAATAGGCAAAAAAACAGCAGTACGGGCTGGGCCTCCGGTTAGTTGGTTAGTCCCAAAAATGATATAAATGTGTAAAATAAAGCCCATAAACATCCAAAAGGGGTAATATAATAGCATGGAACAATAAAAAATTATAGATACATTAGAGACGTATCAAGGTGCCGGCCACGGGTCCAGGCGGTCTCAGGCTGCAGGCGGACGGCTGTTGCAGCAAGGCTTCATGGATCGCGATCGAGGTCTCCGTTGCGGGCAATGCAACCCTAGCCCACGGCTGGCAGACGTTTGCCCTCGTGCATGGCCTGGGCCGGCGGTGCACCCTCCACTTCAAGTATGATGGCGACGCGACCCTCTATGTGAGGGTGTTCGGGGAAGATGGTCGCTGCGTCGGGTGCTGCCCTAAGGACAACGACAGTGGTGAGGTGCTCAACCTCGGCGACGGCCGCGACGAGGGTGAAGGCGGGCTTGTCCTCGGCATCGGCCATGGCTCGTCCAGCTACAGCGACTCTTCTTCCGGCGACAGCTCCAGCAGCGGCGGCTACGACCGGCCGCCATGCCGCCTGCCCGCTTCAAGGGTGGCAGCGGGTCGTCTCATTGTCGTGTTCCAGTGAAGCGCGGGGAGGGGTCTGGCTGAGCCCGGGAGAGCGCCATGGGCCCATCCTCGCGAACTGCTGCGGGAGCGCGCGCCACTTTTGTTTCGTTCTTCCTTTTCTTCCTTCATTAAGAGAGGGACAAGTATGGGGCCCCGCAAGGGCGTGCAACGAACCATGATTTCCAAGTTGCTATGCTATGTTTATCGTTCCTGTGTCGTGTTGCAGTATCGATGTTTTATGTAGGCGCGTAGGAATAACTTAGGTTGACGCGCTCGAAGTAGCTTACGTCTCATGAGGCGCGCATTTCCCAGTACCTAGCGAGGCCTCCTTGGCTTGGGAGGCGTCTAGGAATTGGAAAAATTCGTTAGGAAACTCTTATTCTTCCGAGCCCTTCCAAGCCTTGGTCACAGGCGCAGCTAGCCACGACTCAGCGCTTCACATCGCGGTACCCGAGGCACACAGATTGACAAAGGTGCGCCAGCTTGCGAGCTCAAGCGAGGGTGCCTCGCGAAGAACAGAAAAAACGCTCACAAGGGCACCTGTCCAGCCCCCTCGCGAGGCATGCGAGGGAGAGTAGGGGTCAAAACAAGGAACAGAGGGCAAAAACAGAGGCAAAAGGGGATGGAACCAAGCCGGCAAGGAACACCAGAAAGCAAATTTTCATTAAAGAGGGGCAAGCCAACTGCGGAAAGCAAATGAAAAACCGCGTCCGGCACCTAATCTAGTCTTCTCACCAACGCGGAGCTAAGTGCTGCCACTAGGACGTGGGAGGGAGGCCCGAGGGCGGCACTCCTGAGACTCCGGGGCGTGTACAACCCCACTCATTATTACGTGAGAGTGTCACGAGCGGAGACCTTCACAGGCACTGGGCCTTGCTTCACAGGCGCCGGGCCTTGCTTCATGGGTAGAACTTTTGGAGGTGCTGGATGTTCCAGGCGTTCTGGATGGGGACCCCGTCCCGCGTCTCCAGGCGCGCGGCGCCAGGTCTGGAGACGTGGGCGACCCTAAACGAGCCCTCCCACATGGGTGAAAGCTTATGCACCCCTTCCCTGGAGAGCACCTGCCTTAGGACGAGGTCACCCACCTTGAGCGTCCTGGAGCGGACGCTGCGATAGTGATACCGTCGGAGCGCCTGCTGGTATCTTGCGGCTCGGAGTGAGGCTTCCCGACGACGTTCCTCCCCCATCATGAGGTCCATCCCCCACATGGCGTCTTGCTGCATTTCATCGGACCCAAGACCCGCGCTGAGCGATGCCTGACCTTGTGAGGAAGAACCGCTTCTGCTCGGTAGACGAGGAATAACGGGATCTCGCCTGTCGGCTTGGTGGCGGTGGTGCGGATGGACCACAGCAAGGACTGGAGCTCGTCGTGCCAGCTCCTGCCATAGTCCTCGAGCTTCTTCTTGAAGGTCCTGGTCTTGAGGCCCCTTAGGACTTCCGCGTTGGCGCATTTGGCTTGGCCATTGCTCCTGGGGTGCGCCATAGAAGCATAGCAAATCTGCGTTCCAAGGTTAGCACAATACATTTAGAAGAGATTGCTAGTGAACTATGAGCCGTTGTCGGTGATGATGCAGTTAGGGACCCCAAACCGGCTTACGAGGCCCTTGATGAACTTAACTGCTGACCCGACTGGGATGGTGCGGACGACTTCCACTTCCGCCCATTTGGTGAATTTGTCGACGGTGACGTAGAGGTAGCGGTAACCTCCAGGCGCTCAAGAGAATGGTCCTAGGATATCCAGCCCCCAGACAGCAAACGGCCATGAGAGCGGGATAGTCCGGAGGCCCTGAGCTGGCTGGTGGATCTGCTTGGCGTGGAATTGGCAGGCCTCGCAGGATTTCACCATCTCGACCGCGTCGTTGAGTGCCGTGGGCCAGTATAACCCGCTGCGGAAGGCCTTGCCAACCAGGGTGCGCGACGACGAGTGGTTCCCGCAATATCCGCCATGTATGTCGGCCAACAACTCATTCCCCTGCTCCTTGGAGATGCATCATAGAGAAACATCATTTGGCCGCTTCGTGTATAGCTCACCGTCCTGAATGTAGTACGTCGTAGCCTGCCGGGCCACGTGCTCTGCGTCCTCTTCCTTTTTCGGCAACGTGCCTTGCGTCAGGTATGCCTTGAACTCCTCAGTCTAGCACCCTCCCAAGGCTCGAGCGCCAAGAGTAGGCGCGCTCCCGAGGTCGGGCCGCATGCCGGGGTTCCCGAGGCAGGTGGTTGGGGGAGCTCCTCCTGAGGCGACGTCGACCTCGAAAGTGGAGGTGCTGCCAACGGCTTGAAGAGCCACTCCTCGAAGACGCCAGGCTCTTGGGGTAGCCTCTTGTATGCTCTTTTGGCGATGTCGTTGGCCTCCTTGTTGGTGCAATGGGGCACGTGCTGCAATTCTAGACCCAGGAACTATTTTTCAATTTTGCGTACCTCCGCGAGGTATGCCTCCTTGTGCTCGTCCCTCGGCTCATATAACTTATTGGAGAAGTTGACGAGGAGTTGCGAGTCACCCCTAATGGTGAGGTGCTTTACCCCTAGGGCCACCGCAGCCTTAAGGCCAACTATGAGGCCTTCGTACTCCGTGATGTTGTTGGAGACCTTCTCACCCTGCTGGAAGCAGAGCTGCACGGCGTAGTAGAGCTTTGTCCTGAGTGGGCGAGATGAGCATAGCTCCAACCCCCGCGCCCTGGCATGCGAACGCGCCATCAAAGTACATGGCCCAGCCTTCTGGCACTTCACTCCCTGGCGAGAGGGATCGGTTCTCGCCTGCTTCGAGTTCCGGGGTGTCGGTCCATTCTGCCACGAAGTCGGCGAGTGGAGCCCCCTTGATGACCCTGGTTATGCTGAACTCCAAGTCAAATGCTTGCAGCTCGATGTTCCATTTGGCAACTCTTCCTGCAGCATTAGGGCTCCTGAGCATTCTCTCCAGCGGGTGAGCTGAGATGACCTTGATGGGGTGGCCCTGGAAGTAGTGGTGCAGCTTACGCGAGGCCACTAAGAGTGCGAGCAAGAGCTTATGAGGCATGGAGTATCATCCTCTCGCATCTCGTAGCACCGTCTTGACGAAGTACATCGGGTGCTCGATGAGGGCGGGAGAGCTGACAGAGTCTTTGGCTCTCGGGGGCTGAGGTGTTTCCTGTAGATCTCCGGCTTCAAGGACTTGACGACTTACCGGGGCAGCCGCTGCCTCGGGAGCATCGCCTTGGCGCTGCACTGCCTCGTCCGGCTTGGTGGTTCCACTTAGCGGGCCTTTGACCTGGCTCTCTTCTCTGAGGGCCACCAGCGCAGCGCTGGCAGAGTGGGGTGTGGCAGACAGGTAGAGCACCAAGGGCTCGAGAGGACGAGGTGCTACCATCACCGGCGGGTTGGTCAGGTATCTCTTGAGGTCTTGAAATGCCAGGTCGGCCTCGGGGTTCCACTCGAACGAGCCCTTCTTCTTCATCAGCTTGAAGAACGGCAAGGCGGGCTCCCCGAGCTTTGAGATGAAGCGCTCCAACAAAGTCATGCAGCCCGCGAGCTTCTGCATTTCCTTCAGGGTTTGCGGCGGGCTCATGTCTTCTATTGACTTGACCTTCTCTGGGTTAGCCTCGATTCCCCTGTGGGATACAAGGAAGCCCAGCAACTTGCCGGAGGGGACACCGAACACGCACTTTTCCGGGTTGAGCCGCAGGTCCACCTGGCGCAGGCTTGCGAAGGTCTCTTCTAAGTCCTGGATCAAGGTTCTCGCCTCCCGAGATTTCACCACAATGTCGTCAATGTAGGCCTCAACGTTTCTCCCGAGCTGCTAGTCTGAACAGCATGTAAGTGTAGCAGTACACCCCGCACGGGGTCAAGAAAGCCGTTTTCTCCATGTCTTCCACCGCCATCTTGATCTGGTGGTAACCCGAGAACGCATCCAGGAAACATAGTAGGTCACACTCGATGGTGGAGTCGACAATCTGGTCGATGCGCGGTGGCAGGAATGGGTCTTGAGGGCAGGCCTTATTGAGGTTGGTGAAGTCGATGCACATGCGCTCCTTCCCTCCTTTCTTCGGCATGACGACCGGGTTCGCCAGCCACTCTGGGTACTGGACCACGCGAATGACACCTGGTGCCTCCAACTTGCGGGTTTCTTGGACGATGAAAGACTGCTTCTTTGTGGACGGTCACCGCGCTTTCTGCTTCATAGGGCGCACATTGGGGCACACCCTCAAGTGATGCTCGATCATACCTCTTGGGACCCCTACCAGCTACTTGGGTTCCCATGCGAATACTTCCTTGTTTGCGTGCAAGAAATTCACCAACGCCTCCTCTTGATCTAGGTCGAGGTTGGCACCTATGGTGAAGGTGGCTCCAGAGGACCCGTCCTTGTCGACTGGTACTTGCTTCGTCTTGGCTCGATCTTGAGTGAATAGCTGCTTCTTCTTGGTTGGCGCAGCCCCCTCGGCCCTGGGTATGGCCTTGTCGGCGGGCAAGCTGCCGCCGCGGCCCTAAAAGCGAGTTTGAGGGCCGCCAAGGCTTCCTTGGTGTCTCTGGCCATGGTGAGGACGCCTTTGCTCCCTGGCATCTTCATGAGGTTGTAGGCAGGATGAGTAGCTGCCATGAATTGGGCCAGCACCGGGTAGCCGAGGATGGCGTTGTACGGTAGGTCGATGCAGGCGATGTCGAAGTCGATTAGCTCGGTGCGGTAGTTGTCATGTGTGCCAAAGGTCACAGGAAGGCGGATCTGCCCCAGGGGCCGGTGGAGCCGCTGCTAACCCCAAAGAAGAGCCTGGTGGGACGGAGCCGTCCGTGCGGCACATGGAGCAGGCCGAAGGCCTCCACGGAAAGGACATTGAGGCCGGCCCCGCCGTTGATGAGGGTCTTGGTGATGGCTACGTTACAGATGGTGGGCGTGCAAAGCATGGGAAGCACATCCGAGCCGGCAGTGGTGATGGGGTGATCCCCGAAATCGAAGGTGACGTCAGCCTTGGGTGCCGCCCGTCCCGGAGGAACCCCTTGCTGTACAGAGGCGGCGCTGATCTGGCGGAAGAACTGCTTGGAGTGACGGTCCGAGGGTGGTGCTTGCGAGCCGCCGAGGAGGGTTGTGACGGCGATAGGCGCTAGTGCCACAAAACGCGCAATGAAGAGGCCGCGTAGTTCCTCCGAAGAGGCCACGAAAGATCCCGGGAGGGCGAGCAGCCAGGCGCACGATGCGCTGGCAAGGGACATGGGAAGCCAGTTGGCCATGACCTCATCATCGCCCCTAGCTTCCAGAACGTCCTCCTCATAGGCCAGCATGAAGGCTGCTAGATCCGCCGTGCCATCGTAGCGAGGCGGCATCTCCGGCTTGAACTTGTGCGGCCACCGCCCTTGCCGCAAGGCAGGGGCGAGGGCCCGAAGGCCCGAGGCACCGCTGCGTGCATCCGTCGATCCAGTTGGAGAAGCGGCGCCGTCCATGGGAGCCGGTGTGAGAGGCGAAGCGGACGGAGAGATGAGGCTTCAACGCACCCCTACCTGGCGCGCCAAATGTTGGATCACGGGTTCCGGCAAGACCCTTAAGGTTCGAACACTGGGGTGTGCACGAAGATCTCTCTCTAGCTCGCACGCTTAATGATCTCACGGCCTAGCTCAATGAACCTGAAGAACAAGGGACACAAGAGTTTATACTAGTTCGGGCCACCGTTGTGGTGTAATACCCTAATCTAGTGTGGTATGGTGGATTGCCTTGTAGGCTAAGGATGAACAAGTACACAGGAAGAGCAGCCTCTTGAGGAGAGGTGTTCTTGGGCTCGGTGAGCTGGTGGGTGAAAGGGTGGTCCGAATGGTCCTCTTCCCAAATATGGAGCGGGAAGGGATCCCACAACGGCCAAGTTTGAATGGGGACAACTAGTACAATCTATCCTGACAGAAGTAGTATTCGCGTGCCAAAGGCTCTGGTGGTGACACCGTCTTGGGATCCACGGTGACCTCCGTCCTACCGTCATGCTGGTCTTGGTCTTGTTGCACCGATATGGAAACCTTTGCCTGATGCCTCGGGACTCCTCGCCTGCGCATGCCTCTTTAGCACCAAAGAGGAAATGAGGACACTGCATGCGCTGGCGCCCGCCTGGTGCTTGCCTGGCCCTGGTAGTCATGGCTTACATCACAGGAACCTCGCGAGGTGCCCCTTGCCTTGATCTCTCCACCCGTCGCGAGCCAGCCTGGTGAGGCCGCCCCTGAGGAGGTCTTGCATCGTCCGCCTCGCGAGGCTTGGCCCCTCGCGAGGGTCTTGAGTGTTTGCTGGTGAAGATGGGACCGTACTAGGCCGCTGGTGGAGCCACACCATGGGCCGCAGGCAGGCAAGTCTGGGGACTCCCATTCCCAGGACACCGACACCTAGGGGAGCAGACAAAACACAATTCCAACCACCGCAAGTTCTAGAACCGCGAGATCCAATCTAACACCATCACAAAGGGGTTCATCATCCTCATTGGCGGCTCTCCGATGATGCGTGAGTAGTCTCCATAGACCTAAGGGTCCGTAGGCAGTAGCTAGATGGCTTGTTATCTCTTTTTGATTCTCAATGCAATGGTCTCTTGGAGATCTATTTGATATAAACATTTTTGCTGTGTGTTTGTTGGGATCTGTTGAACTTTGAGTTTATGATCAAATCTATATCCATGAATATTATTTGAGTCTTCTTTGATCTCTTATATGCATGATTACTTATAGCCTCGTATTTA
This sequence comes from Aegilops speltoides, assembly GCA_021437245.1. Lineage (NCBI taxonomy): Eukaryota > Viridiplantae > Streptophyta > Magnoliopsida > Poales > Poaceae > Aegilops > Aegilops speltoides. The sequence continues at coordinate 159,582,078 of CM038143.1, read as the reverse complement.
TTCTTCAAATTTTTGGTTTAGTTAGGCCGACTAGTTGGATTTTTCTTGCCATGGGAAGAGGTGCTTTGTGATGGGTTCGATCTTGCGGTGTTCTCTCCTAGTGACAAAAGGGGCAGCAAGGCACACATGTATCATTGCTATTAAGGATAACAAGATGGGGTCTATTCCTACATGAATAGATCTTGTCTACATCATGTCATCGTTCTTATTGCATTAATCCACTTCTCCATGAACTTAATACACTAGATGCATGCTAGATAGCGGTCGATGTGTGGAGTAATAGTAGTAGATGCAGAATCGTTTCGGTCTACTAATCCTGGACGTGATGCCCATATATTGATCATTGCCTTGGATATCATCATAATTATCGATCTTCTGTCAATTGCACAACAGTAATTTGTTTACCCACCGTATGATATTTTCTCGAGAGAAGCCACTAGTGAAATCTACGGCCCCTGGTCTATCTTTTATCATATTGCTTTTAGATCTATTTTTCACCGCTTTTGTTTTCAGATCTATTATTCCAAAAAACCAAAAATACCTTGCTACACTTTTTTATTATTTTATTTCGTGTTTTATTCAGATCTATTTATCCAAACACATACAAAACAATCTATCTTTTTACTGAGGAGGGATTGACAATCCCTCTTACGCGTTGGGTTGCGAGGATTTGTTCTTTGTGTGCAGGTGCCGTTTACATAGTGTTGCTTGGTTCTCCTACTAGATTGATACCTTGGTTGCATAACTGCGGGAAATACCTACCATAGCTGTACTGCATCATACCTTCCTCTTTGGGGAAATACCGACGCAGTTTCAAGCCGCATCAACGCCCGGAAGATACCATGGACGCTGTCATCGTCCGGCAGGTGGAGGTGATGCTAGGGCCAGGATGGGTCAGTGATGCGCAGCTAGAGCCATCGAACACGAAGAGATATGCTGCTGTGCTGGATGTCTGCCAAGGTCTAGAGAGCGAAAGACGCGTGACTAGTTCAAAAGGTAGCTTCTAGAACAGGCTTCTCTACGCCCATGCCATAGGAAATCTCGGATCAACCAGTTGATGAGCTTGAGTATCGCAGGAGAGAGGGCCATGGCTAGAATCAGGTGGACGGGCATGGCAGACAACACATGGCGCACAAGGGCGAGGCGCTCGCCGCGGGAGAGTAGACAAGCCTGCCAAGATCCCAGACATTTGGCCATCTTCTCGATGAGGGGCATAAGAGACAATGTGCTGATTTTTTTTGGTCAAGAGTGGGAGGCCCATGTAGTTGATGCGGAAGGCCTTGGTTGTGCACGAGAGTGTCTCTCCTGCAAGTGTGGCCATCTCCAGAGTGCAGAAGATGGGCGTCGCGGAACACTTCACAAAGTTGGTCTTGAGACCGGTAGCTTGGTCGAACAATTTGAGGATGCCCTGAAATGCCCAGAGATTGTGGTCGTCGGGGTGGCAGAATAGAATGACATCATCCGCAAATAGAGAGATGTCGGGGATGGCGTGCCTGCTGTTGAGGCAGTGAATGATGTCGCGGCTGCTCACATGCTAGATCAAAGTGTTGAGGACATTGATCGCTAGGACAAACAACCTGGGTGAAATCGGGTCGCCTTGCCTGAGTCCACTAGCATGATCCACAGGTTGTCCTGGGGTGCCCTTTATGAGCACTCTCATTGAAAAGGTCGAGAGGATGATGGCCACCCACGCACATCATCGATGGCCGAAGCCGAGGTGCTTCAAGACCTCGAATAGGAATGGCCAGGAAATCGTGTGAAAAGCCCGGGCGATGTCGAGCTTGAGGAGGATGCGGGGGGCCTTGAGATTACAGCGAATCCAAGCAGTCTGCTGCACCATCATGAAGTTGTCATGGACCTCGCGGCCGATGATGAATGCTCTTTGGTTGACCGAGACGATGCTACCAAGACGGGGGCCCAGCCTCAGAGATAACACCTTGGCGAACAGCTTCGCGAGGAGATGAATCAAGCTTATGGGGCGATAGTCGAATAGTGAGGATGCGTCGGCCTTCTTAGGGAGCAGTGTGAGAAGTGCCTCAATAAGCTTGTGGAAACCACGCCCATTCATCTCGAAGAGTTTGAGAAATATGTCACAAATATCTCACTTGACAATGTCCTAGCAAGCCTGGAGGAATTCCGTGGTGAACCCATCGGGCCCGGGCCTTGCCGGACGGTAAGCACTTGACGGCTGCCTAATTTCTTGCTTAGAAAATAGCGCGTCAAGGTCTGACATATCAAATGCCGGGTGATCTATAGCCCCGAGGTCGATGGTGAAGTCATGAGTAGTGTGAGAGCTGAAGATGGATGAGAAGTGCTCGTAGGCCAGCCGGGCCATTGATACGTCTCCAACAAATCTATAATTTATGAAGCATTCATGCTATTTTATTATCTGTTTTGAATGATTATGGGCTTTATTATACACTTTTATATTACTCTTGGGACTAACCTATTAACCGGAGGCCCAGCCCATATTGCTGTTTTATTGCATGTTTCAGTATTTCGAAGAAAAGGGATATCAAACGGAGTCCAAATGGAATGAAACCTTTGGCAACGTGATTTTTTTGGAAGAATATGATCCTAGAGACTTGGAGTTCATGTCAGAAGATCCTCGAGGAGGCCAAGAGTTAGGGGGGCGCCCCCCCTACTGGGCGCGCCCCCTGTCTCGTGAGCCCCTCAAGCACCCCCCGATCGACTTCTTTCGCCTATATAGTCCCACGTACCATAAAAACATCCACAGAGAAGATAGATCGGGAGTTCCGCCGCTGCAAGCCTCTGTAGCCACCAAAAACCTCTCGGGAGTCTGTTCCGACACCTTGCCGGAGGGGGAACCCAACACCGGTGGCCATCCTCATCATCCTGGCGCTATCCATGACGAGGAGGGAGTAGTTCACCCTCGGGGCTGAGAGTACGTACCAGTAGCTATGTGTTTGATCTCTCTCTCTCTCTCTCTCTCTCGTGTTCTCTCTATGGCACGATCTTGATGTATCGTGAGCTTTGCTATTATAGATCTTATGATGTCTCTCCCCCTCTACTCTCTTGTGATGAATTGAGTTTCCTTCTTGAAGTTATCTTATCGGATTGAGTCTTTACTTTGAGAACACTTGATATATGTCTTGCCGTGTTTATCTGTGGTGACAATGGGATATCATGTGCCACTTGATGTATGGTTTGGTGACCAACTTGTGGGTTCTGCCCATGAACCTAAGCATAGGGGTTGGCACACGTTTTCTTGACTCTCGAGTAGAAACTCTGGGGCACTCTTTGAAGTACTTTGTATTGGTTGGATGAATCTGAGATTGTGTGATGCATATCGTATAATCATGCCCACGGATACTTGAGGTGACAATGGAGTATCTAGGTGACACTAGGGTTTTGGTTGATTTGTGTCTTAAGGTGTTATTCTAGTACGAACTCTTGAATAGATTGATCCGAAAGAATAACTTTGAGGTGGTTTCGTACCCTACCATAATCTCTACGTTTGTTCTCCGCTATTAGTGGCTTTGGAGTGACTCTTTGTTGCATGTTGAGGGATTGTTATATGATCTATCTATGTTATTATTGTTGAGAGAACTTGCACTAGTGAAAGTATGAACCCTATGCCTTGTTTCCTATCATTGCAATACTGTTTACGCTCACTTTTATCATTAGTTACGTTGCTGTTTTTATATTTTCAGATTACAAATACCTTTATCTACTATCCAGATTGCACTTGTATCACCATCTCTTCGCTGAACTAGGGCACCTATACAATTTACCATTGTATTGGGTGTGTTGGGGACACAAGAGACTCTTTGTTATTTGGTTGTAGGGTTGTTTGAGAGAGACCATCTTCATCCTACGCCTCCCACGTATTGATAAACCTTAGGTCATCCACTTGAGGGAAATTTTCTACTGTCCTACAAACCTGTGCACTTGCAGGCCCAACAACGTCTACAAGAAGAAGGTTGTGTAGTAGATATCAAGCTCTTTTCTGGCGCCGTTGCCGGGTAGGCTAGGTAAGCGGCACTCACACCCCGTCAACTAAGCTCTTTTCTGGCGACGTTGCCGGGGAGGTGAGTGTTTGAAGGTATATCTTTAGATATTGCAATCGAATCTTTTTGTTTCTTGTTTTATCACTAGTTTAGTTTATAAAAGAAAACTACAAAAAATGGAGTTAAGTTTGTCTCATACGCTTCGTCTTTTTAATATCTTTCGTGAGTTTGATGGAAAGGAAAATTGTGCTCAAGTGCTAGAAGAAGAATGCATTAAAATGCTTGGTACTGAATCTTTGAATGATGAGCATGATTGCAATGTTGTTAGTATAAACTCCTTGAATGTCCATAGTATTAATGATGGTTGCTCTAGTCATGATGAAAATATCTCTTATGAGCATGTCAACTTTTGTGGAGTGCATGTTTGCATGAACACACCAAATAGAGAAGATATATATTGCAAGAGGCATAAGCATTTACTATCTAAATTGTTGCAAGAAAAGTTAAATGGGAGTGCTGAAAACTTACACTTCCTTTGCCCTACTTGTGAACTATGCAATGAACGTGGTCATCTACATCTCCTATGCAAATTATTTCATGATCAAATCGTGTCCAAAAATTGTGATGATTTGATCTCCCTTGCACATTACAATGAACTTAGTTTACTTTTGGGTTATGAGGAATTGAAAGGTTTAATTAAGGACCTTCCAGAATTTGCCCATAAGAAATTTCTTGATTTTGATCTAGAGGACATTTATATGTTTTGTGTGGAGAATTGCATTGAAAATCCTTATATTGCCAATTACATAAAGAAAAGAAAGCAAATAGAAGATGATGAGAATAATGAAAGGGAAGAGACTTCCCAATCTCCTCCTATTATTTCTTATGATGAATTAGGTAACAAGGAGGAGCTTTCTATTCAACCAATCTCGTTAATAAGGAGCTCAAAGAGGAAGGTTGAACCCACACATAATGTGAAAAATAAAAGGAAAAGAAGGGGTAACAAAGGTAAAAGGTATCCGTTCCAAATGATGTTGCTCCTACTACTTGTGATGATGATAATTGCTATACTATTGGTGCTATCCATACTATTAATGATGAGAGTGATTATGCTTATGATATGAAAAGGTCCAAGCTTGGGGAAGCTATGTTTGATGAGAATGACATATTGGAGAATATATTTGCTGAAATTAATGTTTGTCCCAAGCTTGGGGATGCTACGTTTAATGAAATGATATTTTTAGCACCCCAAGTTTTGATATGCAAAGTTGTTATGATGATAGCATGCCTCCTACCTATGATGATTATATTGATGAAAGTGGGTTCGGAAGAGTGTCAACTTTATGAAGTAGCGATCCCACTATTTTGGAGGATGTTGAATTTTATTGTGATGAATATGAAAGTGGATTTGGAAGAGTGTCAACTTTATTTAGTGATGATTCCACTATATTGGTAGAGGTTTCAGTCGATTATGATGAGAACGAAGTTGCTAGTTATGATCATTATTGTGATGAAACTTATGCTATAAAAAGTAGTGATGATTATATTTACAAATCTTCTCATGATTATGATTACCCTTTTCTGAACATTACTCTTTTAATGTGGAAACAATTTTTAGTGTTCAAGTCTCTTATGATACTCCCACTATTCCGAATGAGAAGAATTGTGCTTATGTGGAGAGTAGTAAATTTTCTATGCTTGTAGATCATGAAAAGAATGCTTTAAGTGCTGGTTATATTGTTGAATCATTCATGATGCTACTAAAAATTATTATGAGGGAGGAACATATGCTTATAGGAATTGCATTAATATCAAGTTTCCTCTCTATGTGTTGAAAACCTTGAAGATATGCTTGTTTTACCTTCCTATGCTAGTTGATTATTGTTCCCATAAGTTGTTTGCTCACAAAATCCCTATGCATAGGAAGGGGGTTAGACTTAAATGTGCTAGTCATATGCTTCATGATGCTCCCGTTATGTTTCAATTCTTATCTTTTATGCGAGCATCATTGTCATCATCATGCCTAGCTAGAAAGGCATTAAAGAAAAGCGCTTGTTGGGAGACAACCCAATATTTACCCTTACTGTTTTTTGTGTCCACATGATTATGCTACTGTAGTAATCATGTTTTATAGCTTTTGTTTCAATAAAGTGCCAAGTAAGACCTTTAGGATAGCTTACGGTGATAGTTGTGTTGATCCTGCTGAAAATCAGAAACTTTTGCACCCAGTAAATTTGTTTAGTTAATTCCCAGAAACGTGATTCTGATCTGATTCTTTTTGCTCTGGATTGGTACAAAAATTGCTTAGGAATTCCTAATTTGGTAGAATTTTTGGAGTTCCAGAAGTATACGCTTGATACAGATTAATACAGACTGTTCTGTTTTTGTCAGATTCTGTTTTCTATGTGTTGTTTGCTTATTTTGATGAATCTATGAGTAGTATCGAAGGGTATGAACCATAGATAAGTTGGAATACAGTAGATATTACACCAATATGAATTTAGAATGTGTTGATTACAGTACTTAAGTGGTGGTTTTTTTTCTTATACTAACGGAGCTTACGAGTTTTCTGTTGAGTTTTGTGTTGTGGAGTTTTCAAGTTTTGGGTAAAGATTCGATGGACTATGGAATAAGGAGTGGTAAGAGCCTAAGCTAGGGGATGAACAAGTCACCCAAAGGTAATATTCAAGGACAACCAAGAGCGTAAGCTTGGGGATGCCCCGGAAGGCATCCCCACTTTCGTCTTCGTTCATCGGTAACTTTGCTTGGAGCTATATTTTTATTCACCACATGATATGTGTTTTGCTTGGAGCATCATTTTATTTTGTTAGTATTTGCTTGCTGTTAGTTATAATAATGTTTTGCATCTTTAGTTTCAATAAAAAAGTCAAGGATAGCCTTTGCCATGCTTATTTTGCTAGTATACATGTTGCTGTTTGAAAACAGAAAGTTTACCGCTGTTGCAAAAATTCCCTAGAAAAGTCAGAGAATGGTATAATGTTGAAACTTTTTGCATATAAAGCTCTGATAAATTTACTACAGTGGAAATTTTATTTCATAATTTTTGGAGTTAGGGATGTATGATTAATCTTGCATTCTTTACAGACTGTACTGTTTTGGCAGATTGCTGTTGTGTTTGCATTGCTTGCATATGTTTGCTTGTTTAATGATTCTATTTGAGGATAGGAGTATTAAATATGCAGAGGCATTTACTATGCAATGTTGAATAATAATTTTAGTGATTTGTTACAGTAGAAAATGTTAAGGTTTTGCATTGGTTTATACTAACCTATCTCACGAGATCTTGTTGAGTTTGGTGTGGATGAAGCTTTTGATAAAAAGAGAAACCATGATATGAGAGGAATTAAGAAGACACAAAATTTCAAGCTTGTGGATGCCCAAGGCACCCCAAGATAATATTTCAGGAAGTCTCAAGCATCTAAGCTTGGGGATGCCCCGGTAGGCATCCCACCTTTCTTCTTCAACCACTATCGGTTAGTATCGGTTGAGCCTAAGTTTTTGCTCCTTCACATGAGTTGTGCTATCATTGCAATGTCATTTTATTTAGTTTTGCTTGCTGTTTGAATACAATACCAAGATCTGAAATTCTTAAATGAGAGGGAGTCTTCGCATAGTTACATAATTATTTAGCTACTCATTGATCTTCACTTATATCTCTTTGGAGTAGTTTGTCATTTACTCGTGTGCTTCACTTATATCCTATGAGTAAATGGTTGAATGAGTTGAATGTCATAAATCTGAATTTATATATGTCTCATTTGCTTATCCCATGGGGAGTAATGACTTCACATCTAAGAAGTAGAGGGTGTAAATTTATTGAAGGACAGCAAGCATTGTATTGGTCATTTGAACAATTCATGAAAGAATATTGAAGGAAGAGAGATTTCACATATAAATATACTATCATAGACATATTTTATAATTGGGAGCACTCACTAAGTATGACATGCTAAAGAGTTGATGTTGGATAAGGAAGACAACGTAATGGTTTATGTTTTCCGACATCTCAGTTAAAGTATATTGTCATGGATCATTCAAACATGTTGAGCTTGCCTTTCCCCCTCATGCTAGCCAAATTCCTTGCACTAAGTAGAGATACTACTTGTGCTTCCAAATATCCTTAAACCCGGTTTTGCCATGAGAGTCCACCATACCTACCTACGGATTGAGTAAGACCCTTCAAGTAAGTTGTCATCGGTGCAAGCAATAAAAATTGCTCTCTAATTATGTATGGTCTTTTGGTGTGAAGAAAATAGCTTTATACTATCTTGTTATGGAAGCAATAAAAGCGAAGGACTGCATAATAAAGGTCCATATACAAGTGCAATATAAAGTGACGTTCATTCGCATTAAGATTTTGTGCATCCAACCCTAAAAGCGCATGAAAACCTCTGCTTCCCTCTGCGAAGGGCCTATCTTTGTAATTTATGTCTTTTACTTTATGCAAGAGTCAAGGTGATCTTCACCTTTCCCTTTTTCATTTTATCCTTTGGCAAGCACTCTGTGTTGGGGTGATCCTGATATATATATCCAATTGGATGTAAGTTAGCATGAACTATTATTGTTGACATCACCCAAAGGTGAATACGTTGGGAGGCAACACTATAAGCCCCTATCTTTCTCAGTGTCTGATTGAAACTCCATAACCATTAGTATTGCGTGAGTGTTAGCAATTGTATAAGACTATATGATAGTTGAGTATGTGGAGTTTGTTATTCCTGAAAATAAGATCAATTGCAATTTTTTAATGACTGAGAATGAAGTTTGCTAGTTTTCAAGAAAGTTTATGGTCTATGCGTTGACATGTGAATTGCTTGTTACTTTATCATGAGAAGTTTTATGAGATGAACTACTGTTATGACATATTATCATGCTAGAAATGTTGATTGAAATTATCATTAATCAAACTTGTGCACATTCTAGCATTCACACTTCATAAATTCTTTCTTTTATCATTTACCTACTCGAGGACAAGTAGGAATTAAGCTTGGGGATGCTGATACGTCTCCAACGTATCTATAATTTATGAAGCATTCATGCTATTTTATTATCTGTTTTGAATGATTATGGGCTTTATTATACACTTTTATATTACTCTTGGGACTAACCTATTAACCGGAGGCCCAACCCATATTGTTGTTTTATTGCCTGTTTCAGCATTTCGAAGAAAAGGAATATCAAAGGGAGTCCAAACGGAATGAAACCTTTGGCATCGTGAATTTTTGGAAGAATATGATCCTGAGACTTGGAGATCACGTCAGAAGATCCTCGAGGAGGCCAAGAGATAGGGGGGCGCCCCCCCTACTGGGCGCGCCCCCTGTCTCGTGGGCCCCTCGAGCACCCCCCCGACCGACTTCTTTCACCTATATAGTCCCACGTACCCTAAAAACATCCACGGAGAAGATAGATCGGGAGTTCCGCCGCCGCAAGCCTCTGTAGCCACCAAAACCTCTCGAGTCCATTCCAAAGACTTCACGGAGGGGGGAACCCATCACCGGTGGCCATCCTCGTCATCCCGACGCTATCCATGAGGAGGAGGGAGTAGTTCACCCTCGGGGCTGAGGGTATGTACCAGTAGCTATGTGTTTGATCTCTCTCTCTCTCTCTCGTGTTCTCTCTATGGCACGATCTTGATGTATTGCAAGCTTTGCTATTATAGTTGGATCTTATGATGTTTCTCCCCCTCTACTCTCTTGTGATGAATTGAGTTTCCCTCTTGAAGTTATCATATCGGATTGAGTCTTTACTTTGAGAACACTTGATGTATGTCTTGCCGTGTTTATCTGTGGTGACAATGGGATATCACGTGCCACTTGATGTATGTTTTGGTGACCAACTTGCCAGTTCCGCCCATGAACCTATGCATAGGGGTTGGCACATGTTTTCTTGACTCGGTAGAAACTCTGGGGCACTCTTTGAAGTACTTTGTGTTGGTTGGATGAATCTGAGATTGTGTGATGCATATCGTATAATCATGCCCACGGATACTTGAGGTGACAATAGAGTATCTAGGTGACATTAGGGTTTTGGTTGATTTGTGTCTTAAGGTGTTATTCTAGTACGAACTCTTGAATAGATCGATCCGAAAGAATAACTTTGAGGTGGTTTCGTACCTACCATAATCTCTATGTTTGTTCTCCGCTATTAGTGGCTTTGGAGTGACTCTTTGTTGCATGTTGAGGGATTGTTATATGATCTATCTATGTTATTATTATTGAGAGAACTTGCACTAGTGAAAGTATGAACCCAATGCCTTGTTTCCTATCATTGCAATACCGTTTACCCTCACTTTTATCATTAGTTACCTTGCTGTTTTCATATTTTCAGATTACAAATACCTTTATCTACTATCCATATTGCACTTGTATCACCATCTCTTCGCCGAACTAGTGCACCTATACAATTTACCATTGTATTGGGTGTGTTGGGGACACAAGAGACTCTTTGTTATTTGGTTGCAGGGTTGTTTGAGAGAGACCATCTTCATCCTACGCCTCTCACGGATTGATAAACCTTAGGTCATCCACTTGAGGGAAATTTGCTACTGTCCTACAAACCTGTGCACTTGCAGGCCCAACAACGTCTACAAGAAGAATGTTGTGTAGTAGATATCAGCCATGCCCGCCTCCTCCGAGATCGGGAGGCCATCTTCGTGAAGCTGGAAGATGTGGTTTTTTTGCCTACGGTGAGCAGCGTGGATCTTGAGGAAGGCCGTGCTCGCATCGCCATTGTGGAACCTGCAGAAACGAGTTTATTGATGTGCAATAGACCTCTTGAGGGAAGCTAGGCCGAGGTACATGCACATGAGTTTGTGGCGCAGCCAAGCCTCACCGGCGGATAAGGGGCGCAGGTCTTGGGCGGCATCAAGGCGGGCAATAAGCTCCCTAGCGAGCAGAATTGGCATCGAGACATCACCGATTCTTTTTGTGCCCCAGCTTTGCAAGCTGCGAGTGATTGCCTTAAGCCTGGCAAAAACCTATTGGAAAGGATTCACATCAGGCACAACACCATTACAAGCCTCGGAGATGATGTCATGGAAGCCCTCCCACTCACCCAATAGCTCTGGAAGTGGAAGCGGGGCTTCCCGTGGGCGCGTGGCATGCAGAAAATCACAAGGGGGCAATGGTCAAAGTTGCCGACACGAGGCACCGGAGAATGCAGTGGGGGTGCTCGGAGTCCCGTCCTGGGGTGCAGAGGACGCAATCGTTGTAGACAAGCGTTGGTCGCTCCTGCTCATTCAACCAGGTGTATCTCTGGCAGTGGAGATAAATACTGTGCAACTCGAGATCTGCAGTCAAGCGCCAAAAATGGTGCATGATGCGTCGATTCAGCCTATTATTTTTCTTGTCTTCGGCAGACAGAATTATGTTGAAGTCGCCCCCTATAAGCTAGGGTCCAGCACATGTGGCCCGTTCCTCCTTCAGATCAGAGAGGAATGCAATTTTTGCCTGGTCGTCCTGGGGCCCGTAGACCCCAGTAATCCACCAGTGTTGGTACCTAGCCAGGCGGTATACGAGGGCGGTGATATGGTGTGTTCCGATGTACGGGTGAGAGAGGAAGATGAGGTCCCACTGCCAGGCCAATAGGATACTACCACGCGTCCCATCAGTAGGCAGGAAAAAGAAGTCCAAGAACTGGGGGCCCAGGGTCTCAACAACAGTAGCCAATGAGACAGAACTGAGCTTTGTTTCGAGGAGCCAAACGATACATGTAGATTCAGCAGAGAACATGTTACAAACTGCGGTGCGTTTGGCCCGGCTATTAAGACTACACACGTTCTAGAAGACTACTTTTAGGTGTACATCCATGAGAAGGAATGGGTAGCCGGGGTGAAGTGCCGCACCGGCGAGGTTAGACCTCGACAAGGTGTGCCGAGCCGGCGAGCGCGCCATGGCGAGGAGACCCGCAACATCAGTGGGGACCTGCCACCCATAGAATTCCGCAAAGGCCTGCACGATATCCGCGGCCATCGGGCGCTCAAACATCCTATGGTAGCGCTTAAGAGCTGCGTCAGAAACAGGCTCGTCCTCAGTGATGATGCCGAGGCATAGGAGGAGAACATGCGTCGCCTTGGCCTCGGAATTCATTCCATGGTCAGCCTTGGCTATGCGGTCACTATGCCTAGGAGCAAGGTTCGGTGGCAGTTCTAGGCGACGCCGGCGGGCCGCCGGGGTGGTGATACAGGATACTGCTAATGCGACACTACGATCAGAGACCCTTCGATGAAACTGTGTGCGATGCAATAATTGCAAACGGTGGTGTAAAAAACCGTCAAAAAAGGTGCAAAACATTTCCGATGACGGATGCATCAAACACGGTTCTGATTTTACTTGCGTGTGCGATGCAGGACATACGGTTCAGTTCAATTAACTGTTTGTGATGAGGAGGAACAAAAGAAACGGGTAGCCAGATGAAGGTGTGTGCGATATACAACATACGGTTCACTCGGATGAACTGTTTGTGATTAGGCAACACAAAAGAAATGGGCAGCCAGATGAAGGTGTGTGTGATGTACAACATACGATTCACTCGGATGAACTGTTTGTGATTAGGCAACACAAAATAAATGGTCAGCCAGATCAAGGTGTGTGCGATATACGGCATGCGGTTCACTCGGCCTTGTCATCAGTGTGTGACCTCTGTGGCAACCGTTCGCTCCCCACTAGCCTCTTCTTGTACCGTGGCAATCGTCCACCGCATCTTTGCCTTTCCCTCTTGATTTGGAACTGCTGTCACATGATCTTCCTCCCTCCATTTGCCTTCACCTTCCTTCTGCCATTGTTCGATCATGTTCTCCATGGAGGGACCAGGCCAGAAAGTACCCCGTTATTCTTGCCCTGATCTAAAAGATGACGTGGTGGAGGAACTCATTGATCGGTGCGACGTCATCACCTCGGCTAGCATGGCAGGTTCGTTCAAGACCGTTCTTGACTCAACTAATAACATCATTACAAGGAACCCAAGGGTCCAGGAGCAGTTTGATCTCCCCTATGTTCTTTGCCGTGACCTTGCTGACTGGCGCGTGGACGACGGAAGCCTCGTGCAAGTTGATGCCTCTTGCAATGATACGTGTGATGTTAAGATGCCATCGGTTGAGGGCAAGGCTTGGGCAGGCTCAAATGGAGATTGGGTTGTTTATATTGGGTACAACTGCGAGTGGGAACTTGTGAATGTGTACACTCGTCACAGGGTTCCACTTCCAAAAATCTCAGACTGCCCAGAGGTTGAGTACACCGTTATTCTACGTGAGTTCAAATACGATCATGGTGACTGTCGTCTACGGAAGATAGCAACTTGTCGAGTTCCCAACCGCTCTTGGGATTACACGAACTATGAAGTTCTTGCTATCTTCGACAAGCTTGTTGCTATCCTTACTTCCACGCCTCGATGGATATTGCTCAAAACTCAATTTCTGTACACGGATGAGTACTATGATGCAATTCAATATGAGGGTCTTGTGTTTGCTGCCACCACTCGTGGCACTGTTTTTGCATGGAATCCTGATGCTTTCGGTACGTTTGTCTTCCACCGTAATTATAATTGTTTCATCCACATGCATGCGGGTTAGCTAGTTTCCCATTACTAATTAACCTTCTTGTCTTTCCAAGGTCCTGTGAACATTCCACCACCTATACTTGAACATTTTTATAACCAAGTGGGAGATGACGATGCTGATGATCACGAGCAGGACCCATATACTCAGTGGCGCCTGTCAACTTATTCCGATGGATCACCCTTCTTGTCTGTATACAGGGCACTGCTGATGTTACTAAGGAAGCAGGTGTTGTCTCGCATGGTCGCACTCTCCGGACCTATTCCAACATCCATTGCAGGGTATTCGGGATGGATACTAGTGTACTAGCACCAACACCTTCTCTCTGGTTCAGTATTGAAAGTCTTGGAGGAAACTCGCTCTTCCTTGGACAAAAATATCCAATGATGGTGAAAGGCGATCCAGCTGCTGTTAACACAGCGTTACTACCATTTATGAGAAGCAATTGTATCTATACCTCGGTCATTGCTATGCTTCCCTACCATCACAATATGGGTCCTGACATAGTCCGCTTCAGCCTGGATGATCAGTCCTGCGTTGGTCTCAACATTGATAGTTGCTGGCCCTTCCCAGAGAATCACTTCCGGTTCAAAGCAAGCGTTTCCAACGCCGACGAGTGGTTGAGCCAAAGTTCATTTCATCGCTTTGTTATTTGTTGTGTGAGAAAAACTTTACTTTACTAGAATGTTTTGTTGGAAATGATCTATAATCCAACATGTATCCTCGTTGTCGTTATGGGTTAATGACTTGTTGTATGTAATCAATGGTACATTTGCATATGCGTCCATCAACTCACTCCTGCTAGTGGTGTCCATATGAATAGTGCTCGTGATTTTAGTTGCAAAAATTAGATAGTGCTAGTGATTTTTAGCTGCATATTTTGACAAATCACAGTGTTACAAGGTTGACAAATGGCAATGTTACTAGATAAACAAATGTCTATCTTTCCAGTTTGACAAATGGTAACATACCCAAAATGACAGATGCAAATCTTACCCAATTGTTTCTACGTGGTTCCACACGGGTCATCCAAAACAACCTTTTGCGTTGAAGGGATGCACAAATCCTGCATTGCAAGGGAAGACCATAGCTCTCACTTTGCATACAGGTGTTCTATCTAAAATGTTTGCGATCAAGAGCTGCAGAAATCCTGCTCGGCACATTTTCCCTTGGCTTCCTGGGGAAGCCGTCGGTTTGCATATGGGTGTTCTAACTAAAACATTTGCGATGAGTGTTTTATATTTAAAAACCATTGACCTTTTTTCAAAAGAAAATCGTTTGATAAGTCTGTACATTAAGAGAGAAAACCGCAAGTTCATTCACACCATATCTTTCATTCAGTCACACTGCGAACTTATAATCATATGATCGAGAATTTGAGATATAGTATTAAACCCCAAAAAAACTATTTCTGACGGCGGCGGAGGTGGCGTGCCGCGCCGTCGTTGTCGTTGTCGTCCTCCGGGACGCTGTTGTTGAAGTCTTCAAGGCAACACAAAATGTTCATCACTTGTAAATCAAACATCATGTCATCGCGCGATCGATGGGCGGGGCGTGGGAGGACGACAACAGGCGTCGCTGAGAGGTAGCGGTCGACGGCAGCGTCTCATGCCACTGAGGGGGCGCGCGCACGTGCACGGGCGCGGTGGGTGCAGCCAAACGCACGGGGACTGGCGCCGCGATGGGTGGAGGGGCGCACACGGGCAGGGGCATGGGCACGGGCACGACGGGTGCAGCCAAACGCACGGGGGCCGGCGCCATGGTGGGTGGAGGGGTGCGCATGGGTATGGGCGTTGGCGCTGGCATGTACACGAGCTCGCGTGGGTCCGTGGAAACCTCGCTGATGCCCTTGGCTTCCAGCTCGGCGATAGTGCTCGGCGACCAACCAGTCAATGCTACGGGTATGGTCGCTGGCGTGGGCGCGGGGATGGGAGCTGGGACAGGAGCGGAGGCAGCAACCGCCACGGCCGGCTCGTTCTGGGCCATCTCCATGAGGCACCATTCCTCCTTATTTTCTATCTCCTCTGGCTCGGAGTCGACTTCACCAAACTTGAAGACTAGTGGCAGATGATCATTCTGCGCCATGGCGTTGGTGGAGGTCTACGGGAGGGAGGGGAATGGGAGGCGAACAGTAAGGCCGCCCTATTAAACAATTGCTCGGGCGCCATTAATGGAGAGGAAGGCCGGTGGCCGTGGAAGTCAAAGGGCTCGCTTCACAGTGAGCCTGTGTAGTGGACAACTCGCACGCTTCCAGGTGAGCCTGCGCATTGGAGGACAGCTTGCATGCCTCTCAGTCAGCCTGCACACCGGACTCCGCTCGCACGCCACCTGTTCAGTCAAGGTCAAGTAGCTGTCCGGACGACACCTCCTATAGCCATTAAAACGAAGACACGTGGTGTCACGTGAATGGTTAACAGAATGCACACGATTTGAATTATACAAATGTTTGAGATATTAAAGTGGCTGCTATTTTTTCAAAATGCCTTTATTGGATGTTATTCAAGTGCGCCTTCTCTCAAAATGGACACGAAAAATACCACATCATGTCGGGTGCCATTCCATGATAGCATGCCAAGTTTCATGAATTTCAGACGAGTTTTGGATTTACTAGAATTTAAAAACAAAGTATCTCAACATTTTGCTGGCAATTAACGATGCCCTGGTGTTTGACATTCATTCCCATTTCTTGCATGGGACCTAAGCATGCACCCAAGGGCACAAATGTGACTTTTCAACCAATTTATATGCATTAGAGCATGTGCATGTAGTTAAAATTTGAATTATGCACATAATGCATTTAAAACTCAATTAATGCATAAAAATGTCCAAACGAACCCCGAAAATCCCAAAAATTGACACAACACTCCTGTTGTTCTATGTTGACATGAGAAAATTTTTGAAAGCAATAAGAGGCAATGGATATCGTTTCGTCCCCAAAGGTGGGACGTTCCCTACCGAAACCATCAGGCTTGTTGTGAGAAGCTCTGGTTTGTGAGAAGCATATCCCCAAACCTGCCCCAAATGGAAAAAATAATTACCACAACATGTTGATGCCGCTCCATGATAGCATGCCAAGTTTCATGAATTTCAGACCAGCTTTGGATTTACTAGAATTTAAAAACCAGGTATCTCAATGATTGCGGCCGAGTGACCGTGGCAGGGTGTATGACATTCATTCCCATTTCTTGCATGGGACCTAAGCATGCAACCATGGGGACAAATTTGAATTTTCAACCAATCTATATGCATTAGAGCATGTGCATGTAGTTCAAATTTGAGTTATGCACATAAATGCATTGAAAACTCAATTAATGCAAAAAAATGTCCAAACGAATCCCAAAAATTGACACAACACTCCTATTGTTCTAAATTTTTTGAAAGCAATAAGAGGCAATGGATATCCTTTCATCCCCAAAGGTGGGACATTCCCTACCGAAACCATCAGGCTTGTTGTAAGAAGCTCTGGTTTGTGAGAAGCATATCCCCTAACCTGCCCCCAAATGGGACAAAGAATTTACCATGGCATGTTGATGCCGCTTCATGATAGCATGCCAAGTTTCATGAATTTTAGATGAGCTTTGGATTTACTAGAATTTAAAAACTAGGTATCTCAATGTTTGCAGCCGAGTGACGGTGGCAGGGTGTTTGACATTCATTCCCATTTCTTGAATGGGACCTAAGCATGCAACCAAGGACAAACATTTGATTTTGCAACCGATTTTTATGGACGGAGCACGTGCATGTAGTTCGATTTTTGATTATGCACATAAATGCCTAGAAAACTCAATTAACATATAAAAATGTCCAAACGATCCTAAAAAAATGAAAATTTAACACAACACTCCTGTTGTTCTATGTTGACACGAGAATTTTTTGAAAGCAATAAGAGGCAACAGATATCGTTTTGTCCCCCAAGGTGGCACGTACCCTACCGAAACCATCAAGCTTGTTGTGAGAGAAGCTCTGGTTTGCGAGAAGCTTATACCCACACCTGCCCCAAATGGGACGATATTTTTACCACGGCATGTCGCTGCCGTTCCATCATATCATGTCAAGTTTCATGAATTTTAGACGAGTTTTTGATTTACTAGAATTTTGAAACCATGTTTCTCAATGTTAGCGGCCGAGCGAAAGTGTCAAGGTGTTTGACATTCGTTCTCATTTCTTGCATGTGACCTAATCTTGCAACTAAGGATAAACATTTGATTTTGCAACCCATTTTTATGGACGGAGCATGTGCATGTAATTCAATTTTGAATTATGCATATAAATGCCTAGAAAACTCAATTAATGTATAAAAATGTCCAAACGATCCCTGAAAAAAATCCAAAATTTGATACGACACTCCTGTTGTTCTATGTTGACACTAGGAAAAAAATCGAAATGAAGAAGAGGCGATGAATATCGTTTTGTCCACAAAGGTGACAAGTTTCCCTAACGGAACCATGAGCTTTCTTGTGAGAAGCTCTGGTTTGTGAGTAGCTTATACCACAACCTACCCCAAATGGTACAATATTTTTTACCCCAACATGTTGATGCCATTCCATGATCGCATGCCAAGGTTCATGAATTTCAGACGGGTTTTGTATTTACTAGAATTACAAAAGCATGTACCTCAACATTTTCCGGAGAGCCACGGTGTCGTGGTGTTCGAAATTCATCCCCATTTCTTGCATGGGACATAAGCATAAACCCACGGACACATATATGATTTTACAACCCATGTTGGTGCACTGGACCATGTGCATGTGCTTTAATTTTGAATTGTGCACCTGAAATGGCTAGAAAACAAATTTAATGTATAAAATTTCCAAACGAACCCTGAATAATACCAAATTTTTACGACACACATATAGTTGCATGTTCACTGCAGATAAAAGGTCTAGCAATTCAACACCGTCCATTGCTGCTGTGACCCCATTATGTAATACAAATCAAGACGAAAAATCAAGTAAATCCCACACAGTTTATTATCACCAACCATGTGAGATGCAGCACAAAATATCCTGGAGCACCGTCAGATTATAGTACGCATACATCTTACGCGAGAAGGTGCGACGGCTACAGTCCATAGCCCGCTCTGAATAAGGGACCGTGTATGATGACACTTTCCGCGCCAGCTTTTTCGTTGAAGCGATTCCAAATTTTTGGCTTCCGTGGAAATATCTACCTCCCCGCCCCCGCCCCCTTACCAAAAGCCAAATTTCCCATGTTTCCGCCTTACTTTCCAAGTTGAAACCGTCACTCCTTGCTTGCAGCGCCGCCTCCTCGCCGGCGACCCTCCTTCACGCTGCTCGTCCGCGCCTATCCAGGCAGGTAATCCACACCCGACCCCTATCCTCCTCCTCCTTCCACATCCCACATGCCCCGACCGCCAGCGCAAGCACGACACCTTCCACCCAAATCACCAACCCCTCCACCAAATAAGCGCCACCCTAAGCCATGGTGCACGCAGTATATCCAGGATCTCAAGGAGCATTTGGCAGTGGAGAAGCAAATCGCGGCCGCACGCATGTATGAGGTCGCGATGGTTGCCATTCGTGCCGACCCCCAGATCTTGGAGGAGCACCTCGCCGTTGAGGCCACCGTTGACGCCTCGCACGCCGACGCCGTGACATGGTTGGCTGCTTTAAACGACAGTTCATGGCATTTTCTCGAGGCCACCGTCGGTGGCTTCGATGAAGATTACGAGGTGTTTTCCCAGCGTGCACGTGCTTACCTCATCTCGAGAGCCAACAGGTTGGTGCCTGGAGCGGCTCAGGCAACTCACCGCTACGACGAGGGCACCCATGAAGTGGAGGCCTCACCCTCTTCCATGTCCAAGGAGCCAATTGTCATCGATATCTCCGACAATGAGGAGTAGATTGTCTTATTAGCTCACTATAAGGACCCATGTTCAGTTTGCTAGCTACTACCTTTCCTTACCAAATTCTAGTGAATTGTGCTATCTACTTTTACCATGCAATCTTCTGCTCTAGAGTATATGTTCTATATGTCATGCAATGTGTTGTTCAGTTAACTGTTTGGTTCAATTCTGCTAATGTGATGTTCAATTCTTTAGGGTGCAATTTTCCAAGTTGTCAAGCATGCTTGGTTTGGTTAACTGTCCGATCTTCTACTAGGAGTATGTTATATTGTGCAATGTGGTGCTCGGTTAATGTTTGGTTCATTTGTTGTGGTGTTTAGTTAACTGTTTGGTTCAATTCTGCAATGCGATGTTCAATTGTTGTGGGTGCATTCTATTTTTGTATACCATGTGAGAAATAAATCGATTTTGGCTGTACTAAATAAATGAAAAACAAACATAGTTGCTATATTTCCAAGTTGTTAAGAATGCTTGCTTTGGTTAACTGTCTGATCTTCTATTAGTAGTATGTTATATTGTGTGATGTGGTGCTCAGACAACGTTTGGTTTATTTGTTGTGGTGTTTAGTTGACTGTTTGGTTCAATTCTGCAATGCGATGTTCAATTGTTGTGGCTGCTTTCTGTTATTGTATACCATGTGAGAAATAAATCGAATTTGGCTGTACTAAATACATGAGAAACAAATACAATTGCTATATTTCCAAGTTTTTAAGCATGCTTGGATTGGTTAACTGCTTGATCTTCTATTAGGAGTATGTTATATTGTGCAATGTGGTGCTCATTTAACATTTGGTTCATTTGTTGTGGTGTTTACTTAACTGCACACTTCAATTCTGCAATGTGATGTTCAATTCTTGTGGGGCTGCATTCTATTATTGTATACCATGTGAGAAATAAATCGAATTTGGCTGTACTAAATACACGAGAAACAAATACAATTGCTATATTTCCAAGTTGTTAAGCATGCTTGGTTTGGTTAACTGTCTGATCTTCTATTAGGAGTATGTTATATTGTGCAATGTGGTGCTCAGTTAACGTTTGGTTCATTTGTTGTGGTGTTTAGTTAACTGCACATGCATGGTCCGTTGTCTAATAGCACATTATTGTGCAATTGCAAGAACCATTCTAATATTTAGGTTTTTAACAATTTGGTCTTGCACATGTAGGTCCTGCTGTCAGAGGTTTTGACCCACTATTCGACCCTTTTTGCATATGGGGAAATGAGTTGTCCATGAATATCAATCAAATCAAGAAACTCAGAAAGATTGATAGGATAAAGAAATTAGCGACAAAAAACAACAAGATCTTTGTCTGCACAATGAAGAAGACATCAGTTCACTACAAGATGGTACTAACTATTATACCTTGCCTTTTTTTATTCCTTTGCTCCATTTCCAATATAGAGAAGATATTTATGCACATGCTTGTTTTCAGGTCTTTCCAAAGCATTTCACTTATGATTACCTCTCAAACGACCTCTATGGTCAGGAGGCGAGGAAGGTTTTCATACAACACCCACGGTTCAATATTGAAGTGTTCCTGAAGAGGACGAAGGACGGACGGTCAATCATCCACAGGCACTGGCCTAAAGTTGCAAAGACCTTCAACATGAATGAAGGATCAATATTCGCCTTCCGCTTCAGCAGTTTTCCAGATGAGATGCATCTATCTATATATCGTCCATGATGCTAATTTCGAAAGGTTCTACATGTTGCATGTGAAACTTGGTGCTGGTGCAGTTGTGTAATGGGGTAGCTGAGTGCTGAAGCTATATCATGTTGTACTCTGATGTATTTCAATTATGAAATTCTGCTTCCTTAATATGGAAATGAAATATATTATGTGCTTAATATGAATGTCAATTAGATTAATAAAAGGATTATTAATAATGGGGCAATTAGCCTACTAATTGGGTTTTGCTATTGCAAATGGCTATTGAAAAAATACCATGGGCGATGACCTCAGGCAACGCACATAGTTTCTAGGAATAAACCGTGTTTGATCAATCAACAATCACACACGAATTTCTCTTGAAAATTGTTTGCGTTAGGCCACCTTGCGCAAACGTTTACCACATAAAAACTGCGTGTGATGGACAGCCTTTGCCACACAGTTTCTTCTATGGACAGTGTGTGATGCATTCAATAACGCAAACGATAATATTGTGAATATCGTGTGCAATGAAATGCTATGACAAATGATTTAACAGGAAAAATTGTGTGTGATGTACCTGTGAACAGAAACGTTTTCCTTGGAGCGACTGTGTGGGATGTACGTACGAATGGAAATGTTTAGCGGGGACTGACTGTGTGGGTTGTACTTGCGACCAGAAACAATTTCGCTTGTATAATTGTATTTTTAGCTCTACTGTATGTATTTCCGTATTTGAACGCTCGCCGGTCGCACACGACCTCATTTTGCTGAGGGTGTGTGCCAGGAGGGCATATCCCTGATAGTTTTTGGGTCGTGTGGGAAGGACCCCCCTATCGCCATCACTCACTAGGCGACGGTTCCAAATGCCATCGCGGAAAGGGGTTAAAAACCGTTTGTATAGCACCGACGCGTACCAGTGATAATGGGGGCGATCGGCGCCCTGATGCTTTCTAGGAAGCCCTACAGCTGGAGATGTGCAGATGGAGGCTCGCCTGAGGTAGTTTGCGCATCCAGCGGGGTACGTGAGGGCTGCATGGTTTCCTCGCATCCATCACCATGTGTCACGACCGCATCGGGCATAGCAGCCTTCCCATGCATGTGCCCAGCACAGCGCCTGGGATTCCCTGGGGCGGCATGTCAAAAGTGGGTGTAAGGGTGGGGTTGATCGGGTCAGAGGGGGGGAGTGGACTGGGCAGTAGCTGGCAGCGCGTCAGTCAAGGATGATATGGTCTTGGAAACTGGCGCCGCAGACTGCATGCCATTGCCGGAAGTGCAACCCGAACCTGTCGGGCCACTCTCAGCAAGGGCCATAGTGCCAGGAGGGACGCTAGCAGGATTTGGCACGCAAAGGGATCCATCGGGATTGTCGCTCTCCGCACGGACAATCAGAGTTGGCGGGTGTCAGATCACGGGTTTCGGCAAAACCCTCAAGGTTCGAACACTGGGATGCGCATGAAGATCTCTCTCTCCCTTTAGCTCACACGCTCAACGATCTCACGGCCTAGCTCAACGGACCCAAAGAACAAGGGTACACGAGATTTATACTGGTTCGGGCCACCGTTGTAGTGTAATACCCTACTCGATTGTGGTGTGGTGGATTGCCTCTTGGGATGAGGAAGAATTAGTACAAGGGGAAGAACAGCCTCCTGAGGAGAGGTGCTCTTGTGCTCGGTGGGCTGGTGAGCGCTAGGGTTTGATGATTCCCTCTCTCATCCATCCCCCTTCTATGGTGGTGGATAGTCCTATTTATACAGGCCCTAGTCCTCTTCCCAAATATTGAGTGGGAAGGGATCCCACAATGGCCAAGTTTGAAGGGGGGCAACTAGTACAAGCTATCCTGACAAAAGTAGTCTTCGCCTACCAAATGCTCTGGTGGTGACGCTGTCTTGGGATCCACAGTGACCTCCGTCTTGCCATCCTGCTGGTCTTGGTATTGTTGCACCGATATGGAAACCTTTGCCTGATGCCTTGGGACTCCTCGCCTGCACTTGCCTCTTTAGCACCAAAGAGGAAATGGGTACGATGCGTGCAGGCGCCCGCCTGGTCATGGTCGTCATGGCTTGCGTCACAGGGACCTCGCGAGGTGCCCCTTGCCTTGATCTCTCCTCCCCTCGCGAGCCAGCCTGGTAGGCCGCCCCTGAGGAGGTCTTGCATCGTCCGCCTCGCGAGGCTTGGCCCCTCGCGAGGGTCTTGAGTGTTTGCTGGTGAAGATGGGCCGTACAGGGCCGCTGGTGGAGTCACACCGTGGGCCATAGGTAGGCAAGTCTGGGGACCCCCGTTCCCAGAACGCCGATAGTAGCCCCCGGGCCCAAGGCGTGCTTGGACTTGGCTTCGAGGCGAAGCTAAGGGGCAAGTGCGGAGCGCCGCAGGCCCCAACAGCCTGCGGCCCCGTCTGATGCGTGGTGATTGATGGGACGTGGGCGTCTCCGCTTCCCCACGCTGCCTCGGCAACTGGCCGACTGACAAAAAGGATGGCCCAGGCTGTATTTGTCTTCATTGCCTTCCTTTGTCTTGCTCCAGATCCCCTTTCTGGCTCCTTGCTTCTGCAACTGATTCTTGACGCTTCACTGTTGCGCAATTAGGTTGGCACCCGTGGCGAAGAAGAGGAAGGAGGAAGCGGTGGTACTACTCGGGACCAATTTGCTTGCTGCAGCTGCATCTCCCTTCGTGGGAAAGGATAGTGATGATGCTCGTGCTTCTCCAGATCGATCGCCCTCACGAGGCCTGGGGAAACGTCCTCGGGAGGAAGCAGCCCCCGTGGCCCCGCTGGCTCCGGAGGTACCAGTGTCCGACTCGGTCGCTGGGGTTCCCTAGGCCCAGGAGCTCCCAATCTCCCAAGCCATGGTGACGACGTTGCCTCCTCCTTCCTCCGCCGCACCGCTGGCCCTAGATCCTTCCGCCTCCCCTGACGTCCTGGAGCATGCTCTCTCTGCACTGACCTTGCTGTGGAAGGATCTTCAAGACACTGACCGTCGCCTGGTGGCCGGGAGCCTGGAGCTGGTCTCTGGCTGGCTTCACTCCGATGTATCCATCCGGGAGGCGCTGAGCCAGGCTGCTGTGGACTCCGAGAAGGACAGGGAGGCCATCGTGCAAGCTGTGGCTGCTCGCGAGGTGGCGCTGAAGAACGTCGGGGCCGCCCAGGATCGCTGCCAGTCGCTGGAGGCCGAGCTGGCGACCATGCGCAGCGAGCATGCGACCGAGACTCGGGACCGCAAGGCGGAGGAGGAGAAGATGAAGGCCCGAGAGGACGCTGTCAGGGATCGCGATGCCGAGCTGGAGCAGTTGGCGAAGGCGCAGGTCACTGAGCGCGGCCGGTTGGAGGAGCTGGAGCAGAAGATGAAGGCAGAGAAGGCCGAGCTGGAAGCCAAGGGGAAGATCTTGGCTGAGGACCGTGTGGTCTTCAAGTCCCTTGAGGAGAAGTCTCGCGCGGCGCTACGGTCGCTCTACGAGAAGGGATTGGAGGAGCCGCTGGCTACCAACAGCGAGGGCCCTACCCAGTTGCTTCCTTATTTGGTCGCAACGCTTGAGGAAGTCGTGAGCGGCATCGGCCCCATGGCACAGGAAGAAGACCACATTCTTTCCTCAGCCGCGTTGACACGCGTCTTCAGCCACCTCCATCTTCGTGATCCCGCCGCCAACCTCGACAAGCAGCTGGAGCCTGTGGATGACGAGCGCTACGCAGCTGCTGCAAAGCCGTGAAGGGCCAGGTGGAGGCCCTGCTGAAGAAGTTCCGCGCATTCGACCCCGCGCCCTCGACTGGCGGTGCTGCCGAACCTGCAACTCCAACGGGTGGTGCAGGTGAGGGCAACGCCGCTGTGGAAGAAGCATCCCTTGCTGGTGACGGCAGCGTCCGGGGATGACGAGATGACTTGCTGGCAGCTCCTTTCCTGTTAGCTTCTGCAATATGCACCATGCCTCGTGGAGGCATTTAGACTTGCATTTGGTACTGGGAGAACAATATATCTTGTACTATTTGTTTGAGATTGTGCGATTTCCTTTCCATTTGCTTTATGTGCTACATCAGCAGGGCCCGACCCCGTGCATACCTCAGCCGCTATTGGGTCGCCCGGATCACCAGGACGAGACCAAGGAATGAGGGGCTACGTGGCCAGTTAGGCTCCTGAGCCACGAGGCTCAGGAGTCCCATTAATGCGGAAAGGAGATGCGGGAGTAGGTCTTGTGTCCTATGTCGGCAGAGCCCGACCCCGCACATACCTCAGCCGCCGTTGGGTCGTTTGGATCACCAGGACGAGACCAAGGAGTGAGGGGCTACATGGCCAGTTAGGCTCCTGAGTCACGATGCTCAGGAGTCCCCCTTGACGTCCAAATGACCTTCATACCTTGGCTTCGCTCAGGAGGGTGCGTGACGACCAGGTCCGGAAGAACTGGTAGGGCGGCGTTCGCTCGGGCGTGACCCGAGTGCAACCCCCATGCCCAGCCCCCTCGCGCGGCTCTCCCGAGGGGAAAGCGTTGCGATGAGGCTAGACACTAAGCTCGGAGGCTCCCTGAGGTTGATACGGCCATGGGGCTGCCCTCAGTTTGTTTATCACCAGCATGGAGCATAGCACTTCCGCACTTGCACGGGCATAGCCGCACCTCAGCAGTGTCAACTACTAGCGCAGAGCATCGTGCTTCCACTAGCACGTGGGAGGGGACTCCCTACTGCGGAGAGCCCACGGGGCGTGTACAGCCCCTCCCTGACATGTGGCTTGCACAGCAGGGCTAGACGAGGTGTGTCTGGGACCCGTGAGCCAACGTGGGACTCATGAGGCCCTACATCAAGGCGGGTTGCGCCTGGTCTTGGTTCTTGATTGCTGCGGTGTTTGTCGGCGTTCTGGGAGCGGGGGTACCCAGACTTGCCTGCCTGCAGCCTACGGCGTGGCTCGGGGAGTGGCCCAGTACGGCCCATCTTCATCAACACATGCTCAAGACCCTCGCGAGGGGCCAAGCCTCGCGGGGCGGACGACAAGAGGCTTCCTCAGGCACAGCCTTGTTAGGCTAGCTCGCGAGGGGGCGGAGAGATCAAGGCAGGGTACCTCATGAGGCGCCTGTGACACAAGCCATGACGAACGAAGCTAGGCGGGCGCCAGGCGGGCGCCGGCCAGCGCAGAGTCCTTGTTTCCTCTTTGGTGCAAAGGGGGCAAGCGCAGGCAAGAGTATCAAGCAAAGGCAACCATTTCGGTGCAACAAGACCAAGACCAGCAGAAGGGCAAGATGGAGGTCATCCTGGAGCCCAAGCTGGCGTCACCGTCAGAGCCTTTGGCAAGCGAGGACCAACTTTAGCCAGGATAAGTGTACTAGATGTTCCCCTTCAAAATGGCCAATTGTGGGCACCCTTCCCGCTCAATATTTGGGAAGAGGACCAAGGCCTCGCTCTATAAATAGGACTAGCCATCGCAGAGTAGGGGGAGGAGATGCTGGGCAACTGGGAAGGAGATTCTGGGCAACTAGAGATCGAGATTTTGGGGGTAGGCTAGAGAGAGAGAGAGGCGACTGAACTCACCCAAGCAGTTCAGCGCTCCAGCCCGAGAAAGCCCCTCGCAAGGCTGTTCTTCCCTTGTATTATTCATCTTCAGCCCCCGGAGGCAATCCACCACACCACAAACTAGAGTAAGGTATTACACCACAACGGTGGCCCGAACTAGTATAAACCTCGTGTCCCTTGTGTTGTTCTTCGCGTAGTTTAGATCCTTGCGAGGCGACAAGACATAGGTAGGCAGGAGGTGTGATCTCCGTGCGCACCCCAGAGTTCGAACCTTGAGGGTCTGTCGGAACCAGAAATCCGACAGTGTTCCTGCGATATGGTTAGGTAACTTGCGCCGAATGAATCCCCTGAGGCTATCGCATGAGAAGGCCAAGCACCAACGACCCTAGGAGGTGACAGAGCTCAGCCGTTGTATTTATCCATGCTGCAGGGACGGACCCGAGCACAGACGCCGTGCCTAGTTTTCTCATACTAAGGATCCTGAAGAAAGACGATCGGCGCGCGGCTCCCATGGTGGGTGATAATCAAGCAGGTAATAACCATAGATAGATTATGCATGGAAAGCGAACTAGCTTGGTTAAATGCAAGAACGATACATGCCACTGGGTCAGACCCGAGAGGCCTGGGGATGATGTAGCCCGAGGGGCGCCCCCAGCAGAGTAAACTAAAGACGTAAAAAGGATAGGCGCCGCAGGGAAAGGCCCACACGGCCTGGAAATGATGCAGCCCGGGGGGAGCTCCCAGCTAAATAAAGTTGGAAAATGTCACCTGGTTCCGTTGTCGAAGGGGTGTTGGGGTAGCTGAAGATGCGTGGCGAAGGGGTTTCTCCTCATGAGCCACCGGGGCCCTGAGCCTCGGGAGGCTTTGGGGGTCCAGGAGGTTCCTTGATGACCGTCTCGATTTCCGCCAGGACCGCGTGATGCCTGGCCTCCTGGGTCGCCAGGACGCTCCGCAGGGTGCGCTGGAAGGCGGTCGCTATGCTCGGCAGGCCGAATGGCATGCGAACATAGCTGTGAGGTGGCCCCTTGCAACATCCCATGTGCGAAGGCCAAAAGAGCTCCTAAGATGTGGCCCTGTTGAGCCCTGGGATGTTGACGCAGACGCGCAGCCCGCCATCCTTGCCTAGATGGGGAGCCGTGTCAGGCGGGCGGCGATCGCCGCGCATGGCTCTTGCTTCTTGAAGCTCTTGGGTGGCCTTGGTGATGAACTCCTAAGCACCAGGAGCTCCTCGCCCGGTATCCTCCTGAGGGAAACATGCCGCAAAGCACGCCTCCACGCGGTGCCCAAGCGCCTCCCTCGTGATGTTGGCCAGGTCTGAGGCACTCCAGAAGAGAGCCCCCGAGCCCTGCCCGAGGAGGGCGTCGGGTGCGCCTTCCTATGCGAGGGAGGGAGGCGCCCCATCTGAGGGCGCAGGTCTTGAGGTGGTGGTGCTGGTGACGCCGCTCTCCTGAGGCCCTGTATAGAGCAACTGCTTCTTCTTCTTGGGGTTGGCCTCAGGAGGGTACATGATTCCATCGTTGTAGGGGTCTTCGATTGCTGCGGCCTGGACTAGTATAAACCTCGTGTCCCTTGTGTTGTTCTTCGCGTAGTTTAGATCCTTGCGAGGCGACGAGACATAGATAGGCAGGAGGTGTGATCTCCGTGCGCACCCTAGAGTTCGAACCTTGAGGGTCTGCCAGAACCCGAAATCCGACATTTTGCGCGCCAGGTAGGGGTGCACCGGAATCCGCCTTCCATCGCCCCGTGTTTCGCCGCCCATCGCATCCATGTCAGACGCTCGTCGAGCCCGCGCCGAGCGCCGGGTCGCTCTCGCCACTCATGTCGCTTAGACGGCCCCAGTCGGCGGGTGCCCCCGCCATTCCCCGTCGCCTGCTGTCAACGCCGCCACCGGCCCGGCGGGGAACGAGCAGCAGGCGTCGTCCCTGCATCCTTCGGTGCGGCGAGAAGGCCGCACCGCCACCCCGTCGCTGACTCCAGCCGGTTCCTCGTCCCACGCCTGTCGCGCTCCTGCGGACGCGCACGCCGCGCTGCTCCTGGCGCGGGAGCTCCTGCACTACCATCCTGTCGACGACCTCTACGACGAGTGGCTCGCCCGCATCACTGATGGTTCCATGGTTCCGATAGGGCAGGTCCGCCTTCCTGTTACCTTCGGGAAGCGCGACAACTACCGCACCGAGCTCATTGACTTCGACGTCGCGCACATACACCTGCCGTACAATGCCATCCTCGGGTACCCAGCTCTGGCCAAGTTCATGGCCATGACTCGTCACGGCTACAATGTCCTCAAGATGCCAGGAGGCGGTGGAGTCATCACGATGCCTTGTGAAGAGAGGGATGATGTGTGTTCTCTGGAGCATGCTTTTCAAGGCACGTCAATTGAAGACCCAGATTACAGGAGTGGAAGGCTTCCCGAGGCAGTCCCTAAGAAGAAGAAGACATCGCCTGGTCCAAACCATCGGGAGGCAGGCCCCTCAGGGTCCACGCCCGTTCAGGGGGCGCCTCCTTTTGTCGCATAGGAAGGCGCGCCTGGCGCCCTCCTCAAGCAAGGCTCGAGGGCTCTCTCCTGGAGGGCCATCGACTTTGCTAAGATCATGAGGGAGGCGCTCGGGCACCACTTGGAGGCGTGTTTCAAAGCACGTTTCCCTCAGGAAGGAGCAAGGTAAGGAGGGCCAAACCCTCAGGAGTTCGTCAGTGACATCATTCAGGAGCTACAGGAGTCAAGAGTCATGAGTGGCAGCCGCCGCTTACCCGCAGTAGATCCCCATCCAGGCGAGGATGGTGGGCTGCGCGTCTGCATCGACATACCAGGACTCAACCGAGCCGCCTCTGAGGAGCGCCTTTGGCCCCCACGTGTGGGACGCTGCAAAGGTCCACCCCACAGCCATGTTCGCATGCCTTACGGCCTGCCGAACGCGGCTACTGTGCGTCAGCGCCTCATGAGGAGCATCCTGGAGGCTCAAGCGGCCAGGAATTCCACAGTCCTGGTAGAAATGGAGATGGCCCGCGAGGAACCACCAGCGCCTCCAGAGCCTCCCAAGGCTCCTGGGCCTGGGGGCTCATAAAAATCGGCTTCCGCAGCGCACGCCGTCCGCTACTTCAGCATCCGTTCATCTTCAACATCATCAGGTGACATCCTTCGAGTTTCATTTTCAGCTGGGAGCGCCCCCAAGGGCTGCATCATTCCCAGGCCGCGTGGGTCCGTCCATGCGGCATGTATCCCTTTGTTTGATGTTTTTAGCTTACTTTATTGGGGGTGCCCCACGGGCTGCATTATCCCCAAGCCACTCGGGCCAGACCCAGTGGCATGTATCCCTCTCACGTTTATTCGGGTCGTGCGTTTGACCCATCATGATCGTTACTTGATGCCTGTGGCGGCACCCTTGTTCCTTCATGTCGGCCGCTTGCACGTTAAAGGGGGGGGGGTACCTGAGCATTGCGACTCATGGACTCTTACTGGCTCTCCAGCCCTCACCTCCTGGCCTTGTCCACGGCATCGCGACCTGGCATACCAGCGATAGCTGAGCTCGCTTGAGGGCCGGGACCTGAGGACGTAGAGTGTCGGCATCTAACCAAATTTGCACGAACACATTACAAGTAAAGGCCCAGAGCCAGGCGCAACCGGCCTTGAGGGTAGGGCCCCGTGAGTCCCGCGCTGGCTCACCGGTGCCCAGATACACCTTGTCAGGCCCTACCGTGCCAGCCACGTGTCGTATGGGTCAGTACACGCCTGGGCTCTCCCCGGGGGGAGCCCCCTCCCACGCACTGATGGAAGCACCATTGAAAGTGCAACTAATCCCGGGTGGTTTTGGTAATTAATAACAACATATATATCATTGAACTAATAGTTTCTTGAGAATCATTTCGAAAGTTCAAGATATGGGTATGGCAAGGATCAAGATGTGGACCCTCAAAATGCTAAGGCAAGCATTGGCAAAAGCTCAAGACTCCATTTTTGGTTTAGTGATCCAAGATCACATTGAGTCTATAGGAAAGCCAATACTATTAAAAGGGATGAGGTTATGATAATGATCCGGTTGCTCAAAGTGCTTAGTGATACATCTCCTAAACTATCGCAACTCTCACTTCCATAATACACTCATAAGTAATCTCGGTCCCACCGATTTCCTAAACTCACCACACCGAGATGAACCACCTCACCATATAGCCAAACCCTAGAAATCTCGGATTTTCCGATTCTCAACTCGGTCTCACCAAACTTGTGTTGCCAAGCTTCTGTAACCTTCTATCATCAAATCGGTGTCACCGAGATGATGAAGTCGGTCCCACCGAGATTGGCAAGCCCTAGTCTTTACACTAATCGGACTCACCGAGATTGTATTTTCGGTCCCACCAAAATCCCAACGCTCACATGTTTTGAACTTTCGGTCTCACCGAGTTGTCAACTTCGGTCTGACCGAGATTGGTCAAATGTGTGTAATGGTTGGATTTTGTGTGGAGGCTATAAATACCCCTCCACCCCCTCTTCATTCGTGGAGAGAGCCATCAGAAAGAACTACCACTCCTACCTTACATTTCTGAGAAGAAAACTACCTACCCTTGTGTTGAGATCAAGTTGCTCCACTCCCACCATATGAAGCTTGATCTCTAGCCTTCCCAAGTTGCTTTCCACTCAATCCTTTCTTCCACCACAGCCAAATCAGTGAGGAGAGTTGAGTGTTGGGGAGATTATCATTTGAAGCACAAGAGCAAGGAGTTCATCATCACCAACACCATCTATTACCTTTTGGAGGGTGGTGCCTCCTAGATTGGTTAGGTGTCGCTTGGGAGCCTCCGTCGAGATGTGGAGTTGAACCAAGAAGTTTGTAAGGGCAAGGAGATCGCCTACTTCGTGAAGATCTACCCCGAGTAAGGCTAGCCCTCCGTGGGCGTATGCCATGATGGCATAGACAAGGTTGCTTCTTCGTGGACCCTTCGTGGGTGGAGCCTCCGTGGACTCTCGCAGCTGCTACCCTCCGTGGGTTGAAGTCTCCATCAACGTGGATTGACGATAGCACCACCTATCGGAACCACGAGAAAAATCTCCGTGTCTCCAAATTGCGCTTGCTCTTCTCCACCTCTCTTTACTACATGTGCAATTTACTTTCCGCTGCCTATACTCTAGAATTGCATGTGTAGGGTGATACTTGACTTGATCATTATCGTGAACTTGCCAAAAACTTGTCTTTATCAAAAGGCTGAATTTTTATATTGTCAAGTAGTCTAATCACCCCCCCTCTAGACATACTTTCGATCCTACAAGTGGTATTAGAGCTTTGGTCTCCATTGTATTGGTTTCCATTGCATTGACTCCATAAGCTTGGTTTCACAACCTAGGAGAGTATGGCGCCTAGTGAGGGTAATTTTCGAGAGGTCCTTACTTTGATGGTTCAAACTTTGCTAGTTGGAAGCATAAAATGAAAATGCATATTCTTGGACATAACCCCGCCGCATGGGGCATTATTTGTGTTGGTTTGCAAGGTGAGTTCTTCGAGGAAGGAAAAGTTCCGGATCACGGCTACAACGGATGAATTATGGATGTTGCAAAACAATGCTCAAGCTTGTGACATTCTCTTCAATGCTTTGTGTCCCGAGGAGTTCAACAAAATCAGCCGCCTTGAGAATGCAAAAGAGATTTGGGATACTTTGGTCGAAATGCACGAAGGTACCGAGTCCGTGAAGGAATCAAAGCTAGATGTTCTTCAAGGTCAACTTGACAAGTTCAAGATGAAAGAAGGTGAAGGAGTCGCTGAAATGTACTCTAGGCTTGCTCTCATCACAAATGAGATTGCCGGCTTAGGAAGCGAAGAAATGACCGACCGATTCATCATCAAGAAGATTCTCAGAGCTTTGGATGGAAAGTATGACACCGTGTGCACTTTGATCCAAATGATGCCAAACTACAAGAATCTCAAGCCAACCAAGTCATTGGAAGAATTGTTGCTCATGAGATGACACTTAAAGATAAGGAAGAGCTTCACAACAAGTCAAGTGGTGCTTACAAAGCTACAATTGATGCTCCCACAACCTCAAGTGACAAGCTAGTTTCCAATGAAGAGATAAGCCTAATGGTGAAGAACTTCAACAAATTCTACAAGAGTAGAAGCAAAGAGAGAAGCTCAAAGTCTAGATCATATGATGAAAAGAGATCTTCTAGTCGTGATCGAATCACAATTGTGGAAGACCCGACACTACTCAAATGAGTGTTCGGCTCCCCACAAGAGAAGAGAAGAATCTCCAAGAAGAAGAAGCTCAAGAGAAGAGTCACCTCGGAAAGAGAGAAGGAGTAGAGATGATCGTTATGAACGAAGACCTCTCGGAGAAGCAAGGATTCGGAGAGGAAAGACAAGTCATCAAGGAGCTACACAAGAAGAAAACATCAAGCTCATATAGGTGAATGGGTCTCCGGCCCGACTCGACAATCATTCCGAAAGAAGCTATCACTCCAACTCCGACATACCAAGATGAAGGTGTTGCGGTCTTGCTCTCAGATCCTCCAACTCCAATTCCTATGACTTGTTTGATTCACCAAATGAGGGAATTGGAAGATGCTTCATGGCTAAAGGCCCCAAGGTATCACACCCTGAATTTATTGACTTTGATAGTGATGAGGATGACTTGCTTGGAGAAGATGAGCTTTACATGATAAATCTAGTGAGCCTAGTAATGATGAACATGCTAGTAGTCTTTATAGTCGAGAAGAGTCGAATGACAATGCTATGAAGGAGATTGAGCGCTTAACTAAAGAACTAAACACTCTTAAGTTAGCTCATGAAACAACTCAAGAAGATCATAGAGAGCTCCTAAGATCTCATGAGAAGCTACGCTTCGAGAAGCTCAATCTAGAGCAAGAACATGAGTTTCTAAAAGCAATCAATGACGATCTTCGAAAGAAGAGTTCTTCATATCTTGCCAAACGACTTCTCTTGTCTAATTTCTTGCCACCTATTAAAACTAAGCATGACAAGCATAAGAAAAATTCTTCATCTAGAAGCAACAATATTGGTTCTAGTAATTCTCTTGATTCCACTAACAATGTTTCAAGCCAAGTTACACTTGAGCAAGAAAATAGTTTATTGAAAGGGATTATAGAGAAAGGTGTCTACAAGAGCCTTGCCGAAGCAAGAACTTTGAGGAAATTGTTCGCAAGCAAGGAAGGCACCGAAGAATCAAGGAATTGGTTTTGAGCGAAAGTTCAACGCCGAGGGTGTTGAATGGGAAGAAGGTCAATATCCCACTTCAAAGTTTGTTTCTCAAAAGGAGAAGTACGATCCTACTTCTTCCAATGTGGAACAAGCTCAAGATGATCTTCCACCACCAGACCACAAGCTAAAAGGCAAGGACAAGCTTCAAGAGGAGATTGATGCATTTATTGAAGCACCTAAAGCCATGGTCAAGTGGGTTCCCAAGGAAACGTCAAGTTCTACTTTGTCAATCTCAACTACAACCCCAAGGATTCCCATCAAGATGATGTGGATCCCGAAGAAGAAGAACTAGAGAGTTCTTGAGGGTGACTCCGCCAACATACTTCACTCACATTCATTTTGGCAAGAACTTGTGCAATCAACTTCCACATCTTGCACTAGTTCATGGAGTCACAAACCCTCTTGTTGGTAAGTCAAGGGACAAGGTAATCATTGCTTTCATGGACATCATCTATTGTGTACTTCAATCTATGTCCATGGATATCCTTGTTTGTTCCTTGTGGGACTAACCCATGTAGGTATTGAAAGTGCCCGAATCCAAAGGATTGCTCCCAACTCTTGATGATCTTCATCAACATTGAGCATCCACATCTTCAACATCTACATGAAGTCTTCTACGACAACCCAAGGTTAGTTTGACCCTTTAAAAGGGTTCTCACATCTAGGGGGAGCTTTGCTCTAAAGAATTGAGCTAAAGCATCTTCAAATGATGTGAACACATCAATGCTTTATGTAAGAGTGGTAACCCCACTTGTGCTTAAACGATGAGTATGACCTATGATCAAATGTTCTCATTTGACTCCTAAGTCAATATACTCATATATAGATGACCTAGTCATCGACAAATTGTGTGATAGTAGCTAGAGTTTTGATTGTGCATGTTTGACACATATTTCATTTGCTATCTTATTGTGTGAGCATGTTGGATGCATGATTTTATCCATTCGAGGACATCCATTTGTTGCTTTGGTCGCTTTTGATTTTTCTCGACCAAATGGATGGACAAGAATGCCTAAGTACCTCCCCTAGCTATCTATGCTTTCTGTCTCAAATTCTATTCATGCTTATATCACAAACTTTGAACAAGTCATTTTCGACCCACCGAGTGAGGAGCACTCTGAGCCACCGATCCGTCAAAGGCTAAACTTCCAAAACCTTCTAAGTGATTTCGGTCGACCAACCCACTCAAACTCGGTCAAACCGAAAGCACTTGGATTGATCTAGGTTTTCACCTCGGTGAAACCGAGTTGTGAATTTCGGCGTGATCGGTGTGTAATCGCCTGCAAGTTATCCATCTCGGTGCCACCGAAGTTTTACAACTCGGTCCCACCGACAGCTAAGGGGTATATATACTCCGTGGGTCGCGCGCATTGATTTCTACTTCACAACGCCGCCCCCACACCTTTGGTGCCGCCGCCGTGGTCTCCGGATCGCCTCCGTTGCCGCCAGGCGCCGCCGCCGCAGGTCTCCGTCGCCGTCAACGGACATCTTCTCCGCGCCGTTGCCGCCGTAGAGGAACTCCACCAAGTTAGGGAGAGTTTCGATCCCACTCGTGCTCTCATCTCCGATTCAATGCACGTTTGGTTTGCCTAGCATCTTGCCACGCTTGAGATCTTCCTATACACCAGATTAGTTCCTTTGAACTGATCGTGTCTGCAGGCACGTCCATCGATAGACCCTGGCCAGAGGCCGCCGGTCTAATCGAATCTGGCACGGCTAGCCGGGGCGGGGTTGGACTCGGCAGTTGGCGAATCTGCGAGACCTTAATAGGTCCCACAACCCAACGGTGGTGTTTTATCTGAAACAAAAAGTGAAGATCAATGGAGGCTCAAATGGAGTTTGGGGTTTACGTTAGGAATTGCGATGGACTGCGGTGTGTAGTGGCGGTCGGCTTTATGGTGGAGAGATCATGTGCAAATGCTTGGTGAGGCTGTGGTGTCAATACTTTATCAATGCGAAGTGGTGTGTGAAGGGAAGACTCGTAGAATCCTTTGGATTCTCACGGGAACCTCACTTGCAATGGAAAAAAAATCACGGGATGCAATTAGTTGTCTGCGAGCACAACATGACCATCCATGGATATGTTTGGGTGACTTTAATGAAGCTTTGTTGCAGACGGACCAGCGTGGTGGTAACCCTAGAAGCTTTGAAATGGAAGACTTGATGGCCTTGGCATTTTGGCGATTTAGGTTTTCTCACGGTCACCCTATGGGATAATAAAAGGGATGGACAAGCAAGCATTGAGTTAATCACGATAGTGCAATATGCAATGATGATTTTTTGCCATGTTTCTAGAGACAATGGTGGA
The DNA here is from genome assembly GCA_021437245.1 of Aegilops speltoides. Lineage (NCBI taxonomy): Eukaryota > Viridiplantae > Streptophyta > Magnoliopsida > Poales > Poaceae > Aegilops > Aegilops speltoides. The sequence goes on along the minus strand of CM038143.1, from coordinate 159,546,019 downwards.
GCATATTCTTCTTGAAAGTCGGATCATCAAGCACTCCTTGTTCGCGATGAACCTTTGCTCCTGAGCGTGGTCGGCGACGACAATTCACGTCACGAGGAAGCATGGATGCGGCATTACCAATCTGAGCATGATAGCGAGAAGCATGGGAAGCGGCGAGCAGGCGAGCAGGTCTAGCTGTAGCATCTGGTGGGCTCTCTGGCGGATCAATGCATCTTTGGGCTAGCTAAGTCTTGGCTCAATCGGGAGACAAATGTCGAAACTAAAAACACAGCTTCTCGAGGCCAAGAGCCTGCTGGAGACACCTCCTTTGGAGTCAGGAAGTGGAGGAGCAACTCGAGGAAATTTATGCTAGGAAGAAGTCATGTACATGCAAAGATCTCGAGTAGATTGGCGTGGCCAGGCGATCCAAAATACACAATACTTCGAATAGAGGCATCACATAGGAAGAGAATAACACGGTGAGGGCATTCAAGCGTGATGATGGATCATACAAGGGGTTGATGAGGAGATGTGTGTATGGCGGCTATTTTTATGAACAACTCTTCTCTTCAAAAAGGCTCAAGGGGCAAATGTGTTTGCTTTAGAATATTGAGAACCGTGTCACAAATGACATGGATGAGCTCGACTTCTCCTATCTCTGAGGAGAGAAAGGCACTTTTCGAGATGGGGCCTATGGGCAAGGACGGATGGACTCTAGGCTCTCTTCTATCAATGACAGCGTCGTTGGTCCACGATGATGTGTGTGCGAAGCGGTAAGAGACTTTTGAATGGTGTCGTGGTGCGAGCGGTTTCAATGCAACAATTATTGCCATGATCCAGTGCAACTACTTGAGTTCTTTATCCTAATTCGTCCTATTAGTATCTGCAATGTTCTATACAAGATTGCGACAAAAGTTTTGGCTAATCGGTTAAAGGTATCTTACCAATTCTTATGTCTAAGGAAGCGAGTGCATTTGTCCACGGCAGGTTGATTCTGCCAATGTCTTAGTGGCGTATGAGTGTGTTCATGCAATTTGCAAGAGGAAGAAAGAAACCGTTATGTGCGGTCAAGTTAGATATGATGAAGGCGTATGACATGGTGGAATGGGTATTTCTTTAGCGGATGATGGAACATTTTGGCTTTGCAGGGGTGGATTCGAAGATAATGAGGTGTGTAGCATCCAACCTTTCTCGGTAAAGCTCAATGGTGCTGTCGAGGAGTTTCGCCCTCCAGAGGTCTCGGGAGTGACCCATTATCCCCTACTTGTTTTTATACTGTGTTGAGGGTTCTCTGCTATGCTTAAAAACTCAAGAGGAGGGAGGGTGGGGTTGAAATGGGAACCTTGGCCCCATGTTACTCACCTTCTGTTCTGAGACGACAACATTATCTTCCTCGAAGGTTCTCACGACAATATGGTGACACTGAAAGACATACTCAGCAAGTATGAGGAGGCATCTGGTACGTGTTCTGCAAAAGTCATCTATTTTTCTTGGCGAGGGCTATCAAGAGGAGGACAAGGAGACTCTCAAGAATGCCTTGGGTGTTAGGTCTGAGGCTCTTAGTGAGCGATACCTGGGACTACCAACAGGTTGGGAAGTCCAGAGAACTTTCAAATATGTGACATAAATCTCAAAGGGCAAGGTTAGTGGATGGAAGGGGCAATGACAATCTAAGGCTGCACGAGAGGTATTGATCGGATCTGGCTACAATCTGTACCAACCTTCACCATGAGTTGTTTTCGACACAAAGAAGATGTCTTGGAACGACTTGATCTCTTCAAAATTCTGGTGGGGAAAGCAGAATGGTGGCGTAACATCTTGTAAGTGCATCTAGTGCCCCCTAGTTGATTTTGGAGTAGTGACTACAAAGCGTGGTTGAGGACTAACGTGTTTGTGAGGATTACCGATATGCACGGTAAAAGTCCCTCATTGATTTGGTTTACCTACCGAGATGACCCCTAAAATGTATGAAGACATTGAAGACAATGGTGGTTCATTGAAGACATACCGTCGAAGATAATGGCGATGTGAAGACATTCACGAAAGATAATGGAGTCTGAACATGGTTTCGCTTCGTAGTTTAATTTCTTATTACTTGAGTCATAGGAACACCGAGCTGATGAGAGTGGGGTCCAAGCGAACAAAGTCGAGAAGGCGATGTGATGCTCAACCCAAATCCTATGTCTTGAGTGAATACAATGAGAAAATCTTATCTGAGTTAGATGAGTTAGCTTGGCTTGTAGCCCAAGTCAAGTTGCCATGTGTCTTTGAAATCTGTCCGTTGGACATGTATGGGATCATAGTAACCCGGGGTCCTTTCGGGCATATCATAGGGTTGCCTGGCTATAAATAGCCCAACCCTACACCATAAATTGGTGGCTGCTTTCGGAGTTAGTGCGACTTTTTCATTTGATAGCAACCCACTTAAAGCCTTTGAGAGAAACCTTGCGAGGACAAAGCCCAAACACCCGAGCCCAAGAGTTTTGGCATCACGAAGTCTTTACATGCGTGTGATATGAAGACTTATTATACTTGAAAATCTGTGTATCTTCCGGTCGGTTAGGTGTCATGTTACGAGGATCCAGAGTCATTGTGGATCACGGTGAATGAAGTCTGTGAATTTTGGAAGTCTACCTTGAAGACTTACAAGATTGATTGAGCAGGACTAAGTGTCCTTAGCTCAAGGGAATAAAGTGAAGCGTGGTCTTGAGTTCAATCTCAGCCTCCTAACCCACCGTCACGATTGTCCTGACAAGCTGGAACTGATCTAACAAATCCTTGTCTTCACCAAGCGGTGGTTCTATCCCTCCCTCCTTTAAATTTCTATTTGTCTTCATGAAGTCATTGCTTTCGCTTGTCTTATCTTTTGACTTCATTGTGTGAAGACTTTAGATTACTGTTCATCTGTTTGGCTTCATATTGTCTTCTTATTAAGTCATTTCTACCTAGCGCTATTAGTCTTCGTGCTTTCATTGTCTTTGTTTACTTGACTATGGCTTATAGTGTAGCTTATCTTCCACTTGCATATCATATAGGTGTTAATTGGTTTATGCATCTTGAAGATCTTAGTCCATCGAAGACTTCCTAAAATTGCCTATTCAACCCTCTAGTCGATAACTAGCACTCTCAATTGGTATCGAGCAAGGTACTCCTTGTTCGGTGTGATTTGGTTTAACCACGGAGTTTTAGTTATGTCGATTCTGCGAGGTATAATCAAGGTCTCGTTAAGTGCCCCATCTTTGATGACAACGATTACCCTACTAGAAGAATAAGATGCACATGCATCTTGAAGCCATGACAACGACCTCACGGTATATGCGTCGAATGGAGTTCCCAAAGTCATTGAAGGTGTCACATGGTGATGTGAAGATTCAGCATAGCTGGACTCAACCGCCAAGAACATCATACTGTGGTCATTTGACCAAGGCGATATGGCCGTGTGGAGTGCTTTAGTGCTGCAAAGCTTATGGGATTGGTGTCCAAGATCGTGAAGGCGTCTCAATTGAGAGAGACTCAAGGATTGATGTGTAGCAATCTCTTGGCCGCTTTAAAATTCTTGACAATGAGAATGCAGTACACCTTTGGCCAGTCTTCTTGATATCACTAATGAGCTGCGTGCTCTTGGCATACTAAAATCACCAAACATGAAGTTGTGAAGAAGCTCTTGAGATCCTTGAGAACTCATTAGACACTCTAGCCTTGATGATCCAAGAACATCCGAACTTCAAGGATCTCGACCCATCGACATACTTGAGAGGCTCAACACACATGAGTCGGCTATCCAGGAAGAGAATATTTATGGCCCCAATTATGGCGATCCCGTGCTTTGAAGGCAAAAATTTGTTTCCTGCGCCTAAATTAGAATTTATGCGATTCGATGATCTTGAAGACATTGGCAAAGAACTAGAAATGCTTGTGAAAAGTTCAAAAAGTTCTTCAAGAAGAATCACTTGGAAAATCTTCAAGATCTAGCTCCAAGAATGATTAGGCTTCCACTCGTGACTACAAGAAGAGAACATGCCACAAATGCAAGAGGTCGGGCCATAACATATCTAAATGTCCTCAATGGGACAAGGAAGCAAGAAAAAGAAAGAAGAGCAAGGAATATGACTCGACAAAAAAGAAGAAGAAGAAATCCTCAAAGTCTACATCAAAGTCTTCATCTTACAAGAAGAGCTTATCTGCAAGGCAGTGCTTTCATTGGGAAAAATGGATTCGGAGGAGAGTGCATACGGGAGAAGTGAGAGTGAGCAGGGAGGAGTGCGATTCAGCGTGGCAAGCTTCGCTCTAGATTTGGCATTAAATGTAAGTACATCTTCAACACCCGAAGACAATGGTCGCAGCGCCCGATCTTTGAAGACAATGATGACGATGATTACTGCCGCACCTATTGCTTCATGGCACGCGAGGTGCCAAGGTAAACTCTCATAATGCTTACTTTCAAACCTCCAGTGAAGATGACTCTGAATGTGAATCCAAACTGTTGAATTTGGATTCTGCCGAGACCCTCAAGGTTGAACACTTGGAGTGTATGGAGATCACACCTCGGCCTACCCATGTCTCACCGCCGCCAAGATCTAAAACTACGAAGAAAGCTGACACAAAGGACGAGATTTATACTGGTTCAGGGCCACCATTGTGGTGTAATACCCTACTCTAGTTTGTGGTGTGGTGGATTGCCTCAAGGGCTGATGAGGAATAGTACAAGGAGAACAGCCTCGTGAGGTCTGTTCTTGGTTGGTCTTGATATTTCTGAGGGAGTTCAATCGCTTCTCTCTCTCTCTCTCTATGTCTCGGATGTGGATCGATCCGGATCCCTACGTGGGTGGCTAGTCCTATTTATAGGCGAAGGACCCGAGCCTCTTCCCAAATATTGGCGGGAAGGCGCCACTATTAGCCATTTGAAGAAGGGAACATCTAGTACACTTATCTGACTAAAGTTGGTCATCGCTTTGCCAAAGACCACTGACGATGGCGCTGGCTTGGGCTCCACGATGACCTCCAGATTACGCCGTCTGCTGGTCTTGGTCCGTTGCACCAAAATGGTTGCCTTTTCTTGATACCCTTACTGCGCTTGCCCCTTGCACAAAGGGAAACAAGACTCTGCGTGGGCGGCGCCGCCTGGCGCTCCTTTGGCCTTGGTAAATCATGGCTTGCATCACGAGCACCTCGTGAGTACCCATATGATCTCTCGCCTCCTCGCGAGCCATCTGGCAAAGCCGTGCGAGGAAGCCTCTGAGTCGCCCCCCATTTCGCGGTGCGCCTCGATCGCGACTATATCTCCCGAAGCCTGACTTAGAGCATAACCGCATTGAAAGCAATGTCGCAAGTGAGGTAATCTTCACACCCAAGTAATACATAAGGAAAGATATAGTTGGCTTACAATCGCCACTTCACACAATTACATGAATAAAGCATTACATCATCGGATACAATCAAGGTCGACTACGGAACCAAAATAAAAGAAAGAACCCCCAATCACGACAAAGGTCCCGATCGACTAAGCTGAGCTCCACTCTTGATCAACTAAAGGAAAAACACAAAGGCGAGATCTTCATCAGCTCCTCATTGAGCTTAGTTCGTCACGCTTTCGATAACATAGGCACTGCAAACTGGTTTGGAAGTATCGGTGAGCCACGAGGACTCGGCAATCCCATTAGCATGGGTATCAAGACTAGCAAAGCTTAATGGGAAGGAAGGGGTAAAGTGGTGAGGTTGCAGCGGCGACTAAGCATATATGGTGGCTAACATCGCATAAATGAGGCGAGAAGAGAAACAAAGCGAGCGATTGTGAAGCTAGCAATGATGAAGAGGTGATCACGAACACCTACTTCGTCAAAACATAACGAAACCGTGTTCACTTCCGGACTCACGAGAAGAGACCATCGGCTACGGTTGATGCGTTTTAATTCGGATCAAGTGTCAAGTTATCTACAATGGGACATTAACAAATTCCCATCGCCACATAGCTGCAGGCACGGCTCGAAAGTTTAAACCCTGCTGGGGTGTCCCAACAAGCCATGACAAGCTCGCGATCAGAAGAATAGACCTTCTCCCGGGAAGACGATCAGTCTCGGAATCGGTACATCAAGACATTTCGACAATGGTAAAACAAGACCAGCAAGCCTCGCTGTCTTGGACAAATCGATAGGAGCTGCACATATCTCGTTCTCGGGGCACACGGGATGAGCAGATGTCGGGTTGGCATAGACCCTGATTTGCCCGAAGCGCCGGACATCGCTGGTTTGGACCACACTTAGACAAGCAGCGGCGGGGGCTAAAAAAAAGATGACCCTCGAGCGACTCCCAAGGAAAGATAGTAGTGGTGAGAAAATGGTAAAAGTCAATGTTGGGCCTTGGAACAAGTTTTATTCAAAGCGAAGCTGTCAAGGGGTCCCATAAATCACCGGCGTAAGGAAGCATAAAATCCGGGAACATAACGGTATGGCGGAAACTAGGCGGCAAGAAATGGAACAAAACACGGGCATAAGGCGAGCCTTCCACCCTTTACCAAGTATATAGATGCATTAATAATATAAGAGATATTGTGATATCCCAACATACATGTGTCCACCATGGTGCAATCTTCAACTTCTGCAACTAGCAGCGCTATAAGAGGCGAACAGCGGTAACATAGCGAACAAGCGGTTTGCATAGGAAAGGTGTCAAGGTCAGGAGGTTCATGGCAATGTGGGATGGCTGGACAAAGCAGGTAATAGGTAGCGCAGCATAGCGAAAACGAGGCAACTAGCATAGCAATGATAGTAGTGAGATCGAGGTGGCGGTCATCTTGCCGAAATCCGCAAGGAAGAAGAAACGAGTCCATGAAGAAGAAGAAACCACGAAGGCGAACCACCGCGTAGACGAGCGAATCCTCACGATGCATAGCAAGCAGGAACTAACAAGAAGAAGCACACAACATAGGTAAACACACCACACATGAACAAGACATGATGCACAACAAGCATGATGCATGACAAAGCTACATGAAGCTACTCACAAGAGATGATCTGAAACAAGAACAACACATCAAGGCAAGTTTAAATGAGGCCGGGAACAACATATGACAATTCATGAAGTCCTCATGCATATTTCGAAATTGGTCAAGAACTGACTATAAACCTTATGTTAATTTGTTAAACAGCAAGTTAAAGATCACCAAGATGATCTACGAAATTCTAGTCAAGTTACATATAAGTTCATTAGATTGAAGACTCGGCCTAGAAAGATATGAGCAAAACAAGTTAAGCATGGCATTGATGCAAAATGCACCCAAACATCAAGCAAACACACCAAAACAAGGATGCAACATGATAATATGAAGCTACATGCAAAATCAAGCAAGTTTCATATAGAGGTGGCCGAACTAGTATAAACCTCGTGTCCCTTGTGTTGTTCTTTCGCAGAGTTTAGATCCTTACGAGGCGATTTAGATGAAGGTAGGCAGGAGGTGTGATCTCCGCCGCACCCCTGCATTCAACCTTGAGGGTCTCGCCGAACCCGAACCGACGAGTTGTTCTCGCGATATGGTTAGGTAACCTGCGCCGAATGAATCTCCTGAGGCTATCGCATGAGAAGGCCAAGCACCAACGACCCGAGGAGGTGATGTGAACGGGACCGGCCCGCCAGATAGAGCTCAGCCGTTGGATTTATCCATGCTGCAGGGACGGACCCGAGCATAGACGCCGTGCCTAGTTTTCTCATACTAAGGATCCTGAAGAAATACGATCGACGCGCGGCTCCCGTGGTGGGTGATAATCAAGCAGGTAATAACCATAGATAGATTATGCATGGAAAGCGAACTAGCTTGGTTAAATGCAAGAACGATACATGCCACTGGGTCAGACCCGAGAGGCCTGGGGATGATGCAGCCCGAGGGGCGCCCCAGCAGAGTAAACTAAAGACGTAAAAAGGATAGACGCCGTAGGGACAGGCCCACACGGCCTGGAAATGATGCAGCCCGGGGGCGCTCCCAGCTAAATAAAGTTGGAAAATGTCACCTGGTTCCATTGTCGAAGGGGTGTTGGGGTAGCTGAAGATGCGTGGCGATGGGGTTTCTCCTCATGAGTCGCCGGGGCCCGGAGCCTCGGGAGGCTCTGGGGGTCCAGGAGGTTCCTTGAGACCGTCTCAATTTCCGCCAGGACCGCGTGATGCTTGGCCTCCTGGGTCGCCAGGACGCTCCGCAGGGTGCGCTGGAAGGCGGCCGCTATGCTCGGCAGGCCGAATGGCATGCGGACATAGCTGTGAGGTGGGCCCTTGCAACGTCCCACGTGCGAAGGCCAAAAGAGCTCCTAAGATGTGGCCCTGTTGAGCCCTGGGATGTTGACGCAGACGCGCAGCCCGCCATCCTTGCCTAGATGGGGAGCCGTGTTAGGTGGGCGGTGATCGCCGCGCATGGCTCTTGCTTCTTGAAGCTCTTGTGTGATCTTGGTGATGAACTCCTAAGCACCAGGCGCTCCTCGCCCGGTATCCTCCTGAGGGAAACGTGCCGCAAAGCACGCCTCCATGTGGTGCCCGAGCGCCTCCCTCGTGATGTTGGCTAGGTCTGAGGCCCTCCAGAAGAGAGCCCCCGAGCCCTGCCCGAGGAGGGCGTTGGGCGCGCCTTCCTATGCGAGGGAGGGAGGCGCCCCATCTGAGGGCGCAGGTCTTGAGGTGGTGTTGCTGGTGACGCCGCTCTCCTGAGGCCCTATACGGAGCAACTGCCTCTTCTTCTTGGGGATGGCCTTAGGAGGGTACATGATTCCTTCGTTGTCGGGGTCTTCGGTTGCTGCGACCTGGAAGGCGCGCTCAAGGGAGCACACCACATCCTTCTCCTCACAGGCGACTGCGATGATACCACCGATTCCTGGCATCTTGAGGACGTTGTAGCCGTGGTAGGTCACTGATATGAACTTGGCTAATGTTGGGTACCCGAGTATGGCGTTGTAGGGAAGACGAATGTGGGCGATATCAAAGTCGATGAGCTCGGTGTGGTAGTTATCACGCCCTCCAAAGGTGACAGGGAGGCGGATCTGCCCGATCAGGGTGGTGGAATCATAAGTGCTTGGTCGGTTGTAGCTAGTTGTAGGGCACTTGGAGGCAATCGAACGTGTCGACGCACAAAACATTGAGCCCCGCGCCGCCATCGATGAGGGTCTGGGTGACTTGTACGTTGCTGATGATGGGTGAGCAGAGCATCGGGAGGGTGCAAACAGTGGCCGCGCACTTGAGTTGGTCCGCCGAGCTGAAAGTGATGGCGCACATGGACCACCTGAGTGGGCGCGTGGCCTCAAGCCTAGGAAGGGCTGCATTCACCTTGCGAGCATACTGCTTGAAGGTGCGCGGGGATGCTGGGGCCTGAGCTCCGCCCAAGATGCAGGCGATAGCGCGCGGTTCCAGGAAGCCCCCAGCCCCCTCGTCCTGATGGTGATCACCGTTCCTTCTCGGTGGCGGCAACGGAGGAAGACCAGCGTTGCCCCAAGGGCGATCCTCACGAGGCTGATCCCTCCAGGCGCCCTCACAAGGCTGGTCCTGCCAACGGTCCTCGCGAGGCCGATCGCGCCACTCTGGCGAGGGCTGCGATCGTCCCAGCGTCCTCAGCCTTGTCCTCCTCCTCGGTCGTAGCCCCGATCGTTGCGCTCGGGGCGTCGACCGAAGCGTCCATCTCGAACGGCCCTGAGCTTTTGACAGTCGTTGGTGTTGTGGCTGTGTACGTTGTGGAAGGCGCAGAACGGTCGACTGCTTTTGGACGACTCAGGATGGTCCCGGCCGCGCTTCGTGTCTGGCTCTACTGCAAGCACGGCCACTCCCTTGCGCTTCACGTCCTTGCCCTTGGCTTTCTTCTCCTCCGGGTCGGTAGCTGGTAGCTCGAGAAGGGAAAGGCGCCCCTCCTCGGCTCTTGCGCACTTGGTTGCCATGTTGAACAGCTCCAGAGCCGTGCATAATTCCTCGTGGATGGCGAGTTCCTCCTTCATCTTGATGTCGCGGACGCCATTGGAGAACGCGGAGATGATGGCCTCATCCGCCACCTTGGGAATCTTGAGACGAACATTGTTGAAGTGCTGGATGTACTTCTACAAGGTGTCTCCCGGCAGCTGCTTGATGAGGTGCAGGTCACCCACAGCCGGCGAGCGGTCGCGAGTGCCCTGGAAGTTGGCAATGAAGCGGTTGCGCATCTCACCCTAGGAGGAGATTGAGCCGGGGGGCAGGTTCAGGAGCCATGAGCGAGCACCATCGTTGAGAGCCATGGGGAACCAGTTCGCCATAACTTTCTCGTCGCCGTTGGCCGCCTCGATGCTCAGCTCATAGATCTGTAGGAACTCCACAGGGTCGGGGGTGCCGTCGTAGAGAGGAGGCAGGTCCGTCTTGAACTTGCCCGACCAGACGACGCTACGCAGCTCCATAGTGAAGGCGCGGCAGCCGGCCGTGGCCACCGGGGCTCATCGTGGGGGCGGAGCTTGATCTTGGCGTCCCGGCGCCGCCACGGCAAGTGACGCATGGCCCTGCTGCGGCGAGCGATCCTGACGTGGCGGTGCTGGGAGCGGTGGAGCGTTTTCTTGCGGTCGGGGAACTTCTTGGCAGCTTCCTTCTTCTTGCACAGGTGCCCGGCGCGGTGGGTCGTGCCGGGGGGCCGCGCGTCTTGGTGCCAGGGCGTCGTCTTAGTGCAGAGGTGGTGGAGGTGCTCCGTGAGCTACGTCGCCCGCAGCTGGCGGAGGGCGAGGCAGTGAGATGGATGGTGCGGGGGAGCCCCCCTGCGGTGCTGACGAGCTCGGCGATGCGGTCCAACCTGTCCTCGTAGAGGTTGTCGATTGGGCGGTAGCGCGGGAGCTCGCGTGCCATGAGTAGCGCGGCATGCGCGTCCCTGGGTGCGCGGCGGGCGTGAGACGACGAGCCGGTCGGAGTTAGCGATGGAGTGGCGGTGCGTCCGTCCCGCCGCACAGAATGGTGCCGCAAGGATGCTTGCTGCTCGTTTCCAGCCGGGCCGGTGGCGGCGTTGGCGGCGGGTGACGAGGAACGGCGTGGAGGCCCGCCGACAGGAGCCGTCTGAGCGACGCTGGTGGCGAGGGCGGCCCGGCGCTCAATGCGAGCTCGGCGAGCGTCGGCCATGATCTTGGTGGAGTGGTGAAGCGTGGATCGACGGGAGGAAAGGTTTAGCGCACCCCTACCTGGCGCGCCAAATGTCGGATCACGGGTTCCGGCAAAACCCTCAAGGTTCGAACACTGGGGTGTGCACGAAGATCTCTCTCTCCCTTTAGCTCGCATGCTCAACGATCTCACGGCCTAGCTCGACGGACCCAAAGAACAAGGGGACACAAGATTTATACTGGTTCGGGCCACCATTGTGGTGTAATACCCTACTCTAGTGTGGTGTGGTGGATTGCCTCTGGGGCTGAGGAAGAACTAGTACAAGGGGAAGAACAGCCTCCTGAGGAGAGGTCCTCTTGTGCTCGGTGGGCTGGTGAGTGCTAGGGTTTGATGATTCCCTCTCTCATCCGTCCCCCTTCTATGGTGGTGGCTAGTCCTATTTATAGAGGCCCTGGTCCTCTTCCCAAATATTGAGTGGGAAGGGATCCCACAATGGCCAAGTTTGAAGGGGAACAACTAGTACAAGCTATCCTGACAAAAGTAGTCTTCGCCTGCCAAAGGCTTTGGTGGTGACGCCGTCTTGGGCTCCACGGTGACCTCCGTCCTGCCGTCCTACTGTTCTTGGTCTTGTAGCACCGAAATGGAAACCTTTGCCTGATGCCTCGGGACTCCTTGCCTGCGCTTGCATCTTTAGCACCAAAGAGGAAATGGGTACGCTGCGCGCGCAGGCGTCTGCCTGGCGCCCGCCTGGTCATGGTCGTCATGGCTTGCGTCACAGGGACCTCGCGAGGTGCCCCTTGCCTTGATCTCTCTGCCCTAGCGAGCCAGCCTGGTGAGGCCGCCCTGAGGAGGTCTTGCGTCACTCACCTCGCGAGGCTTGTCCCCTCGCGATGGTCTTGAGTGGTTGCTGGTGAAGATGGGTCATGCAGGGCCGCCGGTGGAGCCATGTCGTGGGCCGCAGGCAGGCAAGTCTGGGGACCCCCGTTCCCAAAACGCCGATAGCGGGGCAGACATGCTGGGTCCCAAGGGAGGGGACGCGGGGTTGGGAGACGGTTCAATAGCGGGTGGCTGAGACTGAGGTGGGGGCGTGGTCAAGAGCCGTTGTAGGACCGACACAACTTCCTAGGTGGGCACAATGCTGATGACCAAAGCCTTTTGGAGCGTAGCAATGGGGCCGACCAGCGCAGGAGCAGATATGCGCTGATGTGGCGGGTCCCTCTGGCTCCCTAGCAGGATGGGGTGTGTGGGCCCAGGATGCCCTGCCAACCCCAGAACGGCAGGCGCCGGCGCCGGCGGCCGGCACCACGGTGACGGCCGGAGGCGGGGGCGGGAGCACGATCATGTCCAGAAACACCAGAACGAGGGGGGAGTCGTGGCGTTGAGGCCAGCGTGGCGGGACTGGCGGCCAGGATGCGCCCGCTTAGCCAGAAGAATCTCCGTCGTCACCGATCGGCGGGGAAGGAGGCGGAGACAGGATGGGGCGTCGGTAATCCACGGACTGGGACACATGGATGTATATAGGCCAGCGTAGCAGGTGTAGCGCGAGGCACTCGGCGCGGGCAGGGTCCGCATCCTGCATGACATCGTTGTGCTCCTGGAGGAACAACTCCGAGACGCGAGGAATAGCATCGGGATTGGGAGTCCAGGCGGTCAGCTTGAAGACAGACATGTCGAGTCCAAGGCGAGTGGCGTGATCCAAATCCTTGATCTTGCAGTAGGGTGCCAACAACATCTCCGCAGAGCTCCGATGCCAGGCATGATCAGGAAGGCCACGAATCTCAATGAATACCTTGAAGAGGAGCTGCACCAGCTCTGCGCCTGTGAGGTGGCTCCAGGGTGAGAATAGGAGACGGAACTGCGGAGAGCGCACGCGCCCGGGGGCAACGTGGGGACGGTCTTCTGCAGAGGAGAAACAGATGAGGAAATTGCCATCGCAGTGGCGGTAGACGGAAAACGTGTCTGGGGGGAAGGAAGAAGTTATCGCGTAGTACGCGGGCAATGTCGTCGCAGGCGATGCCAGTGCGGTGGCCGATAGGCGTGGCGATGAGTGCGAGCTAGAGGGAGACCTCGAACGTGTCAATCTCAGTCGTACGTGGGAGGAAGCAAAGAGCTCCCGCTGGCCGGAGGGACGGGTTCCCGTACATAGCCGCGGGGGCCGCGGCGCCAGAAGCAGAGGATGCAGGCGAGGTGCTCGTGGCAGACTCACGATGAAGGAGCCAGAGGGATCGGACGTGGACAGGCTGGGCGTGGCGGAGGGCAGAGACCAAGACCTGGAGGACGCAGGCCTGGAGGTGCCAGCCACGCCGAGGTCCGGTGACCCAGGAGAGCTTGCGCAGGCGCTTGGCCGCCGGCGAGGCGGGAGGGGTAGGGGCGCGGGGAAAAACCAAACGTCACTTTCGCGATTGAACAACGGAAACACATAAGTGGTGGCTCCACCTCATGAGGAAAACATAGAGAGGCGATTGCCAAGCGATCGGCTCGAGCGCTAGGGTTAGGGTTTTTCGATCAGTGGTGGTGAGGTTCCGGTGGCACGTACGGCGGCGACGACGCTTCCTAACATGCGGATCGGGGTGCAGTTCTCTCTCTTCAAAGGAGGGAGCCATGGCGGAGAGATTGAAGAGTGGTGCAACGACGAGGCAGGTTTCGACGACTGCTCCTAAGGCGGTGGCGGCGCAGAGACCGACAACACAAAAAGAGATGGCAACCTCGAGACCGACGACACAAAAGGCGACGGAGGCTTCAGGGATGAGGACACCACTGGGCACACAGAGCAGGAACTCCTCCGCCTCTCCTACAGATGGCAAAGTGTCAGCAGAGGTAGCTGGTCTGACTGCAAGATCGTGAGGGCTAGTTCTGATCGAGAAGGAGGCCACGGGGTTCGTGTTCAAGGACTCAGATCAGAAATAGCCAAAGGTGGCGAAGTGGTCGGCGATCAGGAAGGTGTTCACTCCAAGGCTAATGAACATGCACGCACTAGAGAAATCCATGCCAAGGGCCTAGGGCCTTCATAGGGATGCTCAGTTCAAGATCATTGGAAGGAATATGTTTATGGTGAATTTTGGGAGTGAAGGTGATTGGAAACACGCCCTAAACAGTGGACCCTGGCAGTTTTGCTTCAATGTTCTTGTGCTTAAAGATTACAATGGTTCAACTAAGCCGTCGGAGATGACGTTTGATTCAGTGGATGTTTGGGTCCGAGTTGCAGATTTGCCACTGAACAAATGCTCAAAGGCGTTCGGTGAGGCTCTAGGGAATTGGCTGTGCGAATCAGTTCGTGTGGATGCAGAGAAGGACGGTTTTGCAAAAGGCTTGAACTTGCGATTCAGGGTTAAGATTTTAGTTTTTGAACCGTTGGTGAGAGGATTCTATCTAAAGAAAGCAGAAGACGATCTAGAACAAACCTGGTTTGATTATACGTATGAAAAGATCCCACACTTTTGCTTTGAATGTGGATGGCTAGTGCATAGCGAGAATGGTTGTGTCCTGCCGGTGGAATCTGAATAACAGTGGGGCGAATGGCTTAGGTTCTCGCCAGGCCGTTTCGTGTCGATGAAAGAGGGCTCACACCGCGCGGCATCTACCAGCGCTAACAGCTATGGTAGTGTGAGATCTAGTGAGGGTGATATGAACATGAGAGGACTAGATCAGTACATGATCTACCCACCAAACGCAATCTGCAAAGGGAGTTTAGTAAATCGGCTGACTCTCGCACTGGTGGGGTCGGCAAAGGGGACTATGGGGATGTCTCAAGGCCCAAGAAACAGCGGCACAGGCTGACTGAGCCACAGGGAAAGGACCTCCGAGATGACCTAGAACACAAGAGGGAGCGGGACATGCGTTATGAGCTGCGATAACGACAGATGAAAAAGCAGGCCGAGTTACGGTCTAGCTACAGACAGTATGGCTCTTGGGATCATGGTGGGGTTGGGAGCTCTAGTCAGTACACACACACACACACACACACACACACACACACACACACACAGAGAGAGAGAGAGAGAGAGAGAGAGAGAGAGAGAGAGAGAGAAAGAGAGAGAGAGAGAGAGAGAGATAGATAGATAGATAGATAGAGAGAGAGAGAGAGAGAGAGAGAGAGTAAGAGGGCCATTATGTGAGGATGCCAAGGCCAGGGTATGATGCATATCGCTTGTCCAGGAGCCCAAGGCATGAAATAATTGAGGAGAGGAAGAGAAGGCCGAAGCAGCACTAGCTAGCTAAGGGGGACCCGGACATGCAAGAGAGTAATGATACTTTCATTCGCGACACGGGGCAGAAAACTTCTACGGTGTTTGATCGTATCTCTGAGCACGTCACATCGATAGACCCTGCGAGGCGGGGCCGCCGGTCACAATGAATCTCCTGGCCTGGAACTGTCGGGGACTGGGGTTGGACTCGACAGTTGGCGAATTACGAGACCTTATTAGGTCCCACAACCCAACGGTGGTGTTTTTATGCGAAACAAAAAAAGAAGGTGAGATCAATGGAGAGGCTCAAATGGAGTTTGGGGTTTACGTTAGGAGTTGCGATGGACTGCGAGGGTCGTAGTGGCGGTCTGGCTTTATGGTGGAGAGATCATGTGCAAGTAACGGTGAGGCTGTGGTGTCAATACTTTATCAATGCAGAAGTGGTGTGTGAAGGGAAGACTCGTAGAATCACTGGATTCTACGGGAACCTCGCACAGAATTACGGAAAAAAAATCCTGGGATGCAATTCGTTATCTGCGAGCACAACATGACCATCCATGGATATGTTTGGGTGACTTTAATGAAGCTTTGTTGCAGACGGACCAGCGTGGTGGTAACCCTAGAAGCTTTACGAAATGGAAGACTTCAGTGACTGCTTGGCGACTGCCGCTTGGCAGATTTAGGTTTCTCTGGTCACCCCTATACTTGGGATAATAAAAGGGATGGACAAGCAAGCATTCAGGTTCGTCCTGATCGTGCAATATGCAATGATGATTTTTTGGCCATGTTTCTAGAGACAATGGTGGAGCATATTCTTACTGAAGAGTCAGATCATCAAGCACTCCTTGTTCGCGCAGTGGACACTGCTCCACGACGTGGTCGAGGGGGCGACGGACAATTCACGTACGAGGAAGCATGGATGCGGCATTACCAATACGAGAGCATGATAGCAGAAGCATGGGAAGCGGCAGGCACGGGCGAACGAGGTCTAGCTGTAGCATGCGACAGATTGGGCTCTACGGCGGGATCAATGCATCTTTGGGCTAGCTAAGTCTTCGGCTCAATCAGGAGACAAATGTCGAAACTAAAAACACAGCTTCTCGAGGCAAAAAACAGAGCCCTGCTGACCGACACCTCACTGGAGGTCCGAGAGCTGGAGGAGCAACTCCAGGAAATTTATGCTAGGGAAGAAGTCATGTACATGCAAAGATCTCGAGTAGATTGGCCGTGAGCGGGCGATCAAAATACACAATACTTTCAGAATAGAGCATCACATAGGAAGAGGAATAACACGGTGAGGGCATTCAAACGTGATGATGGATCCTTCTGCAGGGTTGATGAGGAGATGTGTAGTATGGCGGCTATTTTTTATGAACAACTCTTCTCTTCAAAAGGCTCACCGGGGGCAAATGTGTTGCTTTAGAATATTGAGAACCGTGTCACAAATGACATGAATGAGCTGCTGACTTCTCCTATCTCTGACGAGGAAATTGAGAAGGCACTTTTCCAGATGGGGCCTATGAAGGCGCCGGGACCGGATGGGCTACCGGCTCTCTTCTATCAATGACACTGGTCGTTGGTCCACGATGATGTGTGCCAGGCGGTAAAGGACTTTTTGAATGGTGTCGTGGTGCCAGACGGTTTCAATGCAACAATTATTGCCATGATCCCGAAGTGCAACTCGCCAGAGTTGCTGTCACAATTTCGTCCTATTAGTATCTGCAATGTTCTATACAAGATTGCGACAAAGGTTTTGGCTAATCGGTTAAAAGGTATCTTACCAATTCTTATGTCTAAGGAGCAGAGTGCATTTGTCCCTGGCAGGTTGATTACTGCCAATGTCTTAGTGGCGTATGAGTGTGTTCATGCAATTTGCAAGAGGAAGAGAAAGAAACCGTTATGTGCAGTCAAGTTAGATATGATGAAGGCGTATGACATGGTGGAATGGGTATTTCTTTAGCGGATGATGGAACATTTTGGCTTTGCACCGGGGTGGATTTCGAAGATAATGAGGTGTGTAACGTCAGCAACTTTCTCAGTAAAGCTCAATGGTGCTTTGTCGAGGAGGTTTTCGCCCTCCCGAGGTCTCTGGCAGGGTGACCCATTATCCCCCTACTTGTTTTTATTCTGTGTTGAGGGGTTCTCTGCTATGCTTAAAAAACTCAAGAGGAGGGGAGGGTGAAAGGGGTGAAATTTGGGAGCACTGGCCCCCATGTTACTCACCTTCTATTTGCAGACGACAACATTATCTTCCTCGAAGGTTCTCACGACAATATGGTGACACTGAAAGACATACTCAGCAAGTATGAGGAGGCATCTGGTCAGCGTGTTAATCTGCAAAAGTCATCTATTTTCTTGGGCAAGGGCTATCAAGAGGAGGACAAGGAGACTCTCAAGAATGCCTTGGGTGTTCGGTCTGAGGCTCTTAGTGAGCGATACCTAGGACTACCAACACTGGTTGGGAAGTCCAAAGAGGGAACTTTCAAATATGTGACATAAATCTCAAAGGGCAAGGTTAGTGGATGGAAGGGGCAATGACAATCTAAGGCTGCACGAGAGGTATTGATCAGATCTGGGCTACAATCTGTACCAACCTTCACCATGAGTTGTTTTCAGCTTACAAAGAAGATGTGCCGGAACCTGACTTCGATCTCTTCAAAATTCTGGTGGGCAGAAACGAATGGTGAGCGTAACATACTGTAAGTGCATCTAGTGCCCCCCTAGTTGATTTTGGAGTATTGACTACAAACGTGGTTGAGGGACTAACGTGTTTGTGAGAATTACACGATAACACAGGTAGAAGTCCCTCATTGATTTGGTTTACCTACCAGAGATGACCCCTAAAAATGTATGAAGACATTGAAGACAATGGTGGTTCGTGAAGACATACACGTCGAAGATAATGACGTGTGAAGACATTCACTGAAAGATAATGGAGTGCGAAGACATGGTTTCCTTCGTAGTTTAATTTCTTATTACTTGAGTCATAGGAACCACTGAACTGTTAAGTGGGGGTCCAAGCGAACAAAGTCAGAAGACTGATGTGATGCTCAACCCAAATCCTATGTCTTCGAGTGAATACAATGAGAGAAAATCTTATCCTGAGTTAGATGAGTTAGCTTGGCTTGTAGCCCAAGTCAAGTTGCCATGTGTCTTTGAAATCTGTCCGTTGGACATGTGTCGGTTCCTTAGTAACCCAGGGTCCTTTCGGGCATATCATGTCGGGTTGCCTCCTGGCTATAAATAGCCCAACCCCTACACCATAAATTGGTGGCTGCTCAGAGTTAGTGCACGACTTTTTCATTTGATAGCAACCCACTTCCGAAGCCTTTGAGAGAGAAACCTTGCGAGGACAAAGCCCAAAACACCCAGAGCCCAAAGAGTTTTTGGCATCACTGAAGTCTTTCTGTCTGTGTGATATGAAGACTTATTATACTTGAAGACTGTGTATCTTCCAGTCGGTTAGGTGTCATGTTCTGAGGATCCAAGAGTCATTGTGGATCACCAGTGAATGAAGTCTGTGAATTTTTGGAAGTCTACCTTGAAGACTTACAAGATTGATTGGGCAAGGACTAAGTGTCCTTAGCTCAAGGGGAATAAAGTGAAGACGTGGTCTTCTGAGTTCAATCTCAGCCTCCCTAACCACACGTACAGTTGTCACAGCAACTGGAACTGGTCTAGCAAATCCTTGTCTTCACCAAGCAGCTGGTTCTATCCCCTCCCTCCTTTAAATTTCTATTTGTCTTCATGAAGTCATTGCTCGCTTGTCTTATCTGTTTGACTTCATTGTGTGAAGACTTTCGTTCTGTTCATCTGTTTGGCTTCATATTGTCTTCTTATTCTGATCTGTTCTACCTAGCTGCTATTAGTCTTCGTGCTTTCATTGTACTGTTTACTTGACTATGGCTTGTATAGTGTAGCTTATCTTCCACTGCATATCATATAGGTGTTAATTGGTTGTCTGTCTTCGAAGATCTTGCGTCCATCGAAGACTTCCCTAAAAATTGCCTATTCAACCCCTCTAGTCGATAACTAGCACTCTCAATTGGTATCAGAGCAAGGTACTCCCTTGTTCAGTGTGATTTGGTTTAACCACCTGGAGTTTTAGTTATGTCGATTGCAGGTATAATCAAGGTCTCCGTTGCGTGCCCCATCTTTGATGACACTGATTACCCCTACTAGAAGAATAAGATGCACATGCATCTTGAAGCCATTGACAACGACCTCTGGTATGTCGTCCAGACTGGAGTTCCCAAAGTCGCTGAAGGTGTCACCGCGGCTGATGTGAAGAGATTCGCGCAACTGGACTCAACCGCCAAGAACATCATCTGTGGTCATTTGACCAAGGGGCAGTATGGCCGTGTGAGTGCACTGGAGTCTGCAAAGCTTGTCTGGGATTGGCTGTCCAAGGTCGACGAAGGCGTCTCAATTCAGAGAGACTCAAGGATTGATGTGCTTGGCAATCTCTTCGACCGCTTTAAAATTCTTGACAATGAGAATGCCCAGCACACCTTTGACCGTCTTACTGATATCACTAATGAGCTGCGTGCTCTTGGCGCCACTAAAATCACCAAACATGAAGTTGTGAAGAAGCTACTGAGATCACTTGAGAACTCATTCGACACTCTAGCCTTGATGATCCAAGAACATCCGAACTTCAAGGATCTCGACCCATCTGACATACTTGAGAGGCTCAACACACATGAGTCCAGCTATCCGAGAAGAGAGATATTTATGGCCCCAATTATGGCCGATCCCGTGCTTTGAAGGCAAAAGCTGTTTCCTCGCCTAAATTAGAATTTGTACAGTTCTGATGATCTTGAAGACATTGGCAAAGAACTAGAAATGCTTGTGAGAAAGTTCCAAAAGTTCTTCAAGAAGAATCACTTCGGAAAGTCTTCAAGATCTAGCTCCAAGAATGATTAGGCTTCCACTCGTGACTACAAGAAGAGAACATGCCACAAATGCAAGAAGTCGGGCCATAACATATCTAAATGTCCTCAATGGGACAAGGAAGCAAAGAAAAAGAAGAAGAGCAAGGAATATGACTCTGACAAAAAGAAGAAGAAGAAATCCTCAAAGTCTACATCAAAGTCTTCATCTTACAAGAAGAGCTTATCTGGCAAGGCAAGTGCTTTCATTGGGAAGGAAATGGATTCAGAGGAGGAGTCTGCTTCTGAGGAGGCTGAGGTAGAGCCCGAGGAGGAGTCTGATTCAAGCGTGGCAAGCCTGGCTCTAGATTTGGCATTCGTCGCCAAGTACATCTTCAACACTGAAGACAATGGTCACGACGCCGATGCTGAAGACAATGATGACGATGATTCTGCTCGCACCTATTGCTTCATGGCACGAGGTGCCAAGGTAAACTCTCGCAATGCTTACTTTCAAACCTCCAGTGAAGATGACTCTGAATGTGAATCCAAACTGTTGAATTTCGGATTACGGCAGACCCTCAAGGTTCGAACACTTGGGTGCGCGCGGAGATCACACCTCCAGCCTACCCATGTCTCACCGCCTCGCCAAGATCTAAAACTACACGAAGAGCAACACAAGGGACACGAGATTTATACTGGTTCAGGCCACCATTGTGGTGTAATACCCTACTCTAGTTTGTCGTGTGGTGGATTGCCTCTGGGGCTGATGAGGAATAGTACAAGGGGAGAACAGCCTCGTGAGGGTCTGTTCTTGGTTGGTGCGATGAACTGCTAGGGGGAGTTCAATCGCTTCTCTCTCTCTCTCTATGTCTCAGATGTGGATCCGATCCAGATCCCCTACCCTGTGGGTGGCTAGTCCTATTTATAGGCGAAGGACCCAGGCCTCTTCCCAAATATTGAGCGGGAAGGGCGCCAACTATTGGCCATTTTGAAGGGGAACATCTAGTACACTTATCCTGACTAAAGTTGGTCATCGCCTGCCAAAGACCCTGACGATGACGCTGGCTTGGGCTCCACGATGACCTCCGTTCTGCCGTCCTGCTGGTCTTGGTCTCGTTGCACCAAAATGGTTGCCTTTTCTTGATACCCTTGCCTGCGCTTGCCCCCTTTGCACCAAAGGGGAAACAAGGACTCTGCGCAGGCCGGCGCCCGCCTGGCGCCCGCCTGGCCTTGGTCGTCATGGCTTGCATCACGGGCACCTCGTGAGGTACCCCGCCTTGATCTCTCCGCCTCCTCGCGAGCCATCCTGACGAGGCCGTGCCTGAGGAAGCCTCCTGCCGTCTGCCCCGCGAGGCTTGGCCCCTCGCGAGGTGTAACGCCCTCGATGCGGCTATATCTCCCACGTGTCGAAGCACGACTTAGAGGCATAACCGCATTGAAAGCAATGTCGCAAGTGAGGTAATCTTCACACAACCCAAGTAATACATAAGGGAAAGAGATACATAGTTGGCTTACAATCGCCACTTCACGCAATTACATGAATAAAGCATTACATCATCCAGATACAATCAAGGTCTGACTACGGAACCAAAATAAAAGAAGAACCCCAAATGCGACAAAAGGTCCCCGATCGACCCCAACTGGGCTCCACTATCGATCAACTAGAACGAAACAACACAAAGGGCAAGATCTTCATCGAGCTCCTCATTGAGCTTGGTTGCGCCACCGCCGTAACATAGGCACCGCAAACTGGTTTTGAAGTATCCGTGAGCCACGAGGACTCAAAGAATCCCATTAGCATGGGTATCAAGACTAGCAAAGCTTAATGGGAAAGGAAGGGGTAAAGTGGTGAGGTTGCAGCAGCGACTAAGCATATATGGTGGCTAACATACGCAAATGAGAGCGAGAAGAGAAACAAGCGGAACGATTGTGAAGCTAGCAATGATGAAGAGGTGATCCTGAACACCTACTTACGTCAAACATAACACAGAAACCGTGTTCACTTCCCGGACTCCGCCGAGAAGAGACCATCACGGCTACACACACGGTTGATGCGTTTTAATTCGGATCAAGTGTCAAGTTATCTACAACCGGACATTAACAAATTCCCATCTGCCACATAACTGCGGGCACGGCTCTCGAAAGTTTAAACCCTGCAGGGTGTCCCAACTTAGCCCATGACAAGCTCTCGCGATCAACGGCGAATAGACCTTCTCCCAGAAGACCCGATCGCCTCGAATCCCGTACATCAAGACATTTCGACAATGGTAAAACAAGACCAGCAAAGCCTCCCGCCAGCCGACAAATCCCGATAGGAGCTGCACATATCTCGCTCGTGGCACACCGGATGAGCAAGATGTCGGTTGGCATAGACCTCGTTGCCTGTGGGGCGCCGGACATCGCTGGTTTGGACCAGCACTTAGACAAGCACCGCCCGGGGCTAAAATAAAGATGACCTCGAGAGAGCGACTCCCAAGGGAAAAGATAGGTAGTGGTGAGGAAAATGGTAAAAGTCAATGTTGGGCCTTGCCGACAAGTTTTATTCAAAGCGAACTGTCAAGGGGTCCTATAAATCACCCGACCGCAGAAGGAACGCAAAATCCGGGAACATAACACCGTATGACGGAAACTAGGGCGGCAAGAGTGGAACAAAACACTGCATAAGGCCGAGCCTTCCACCCTTTACCAAGTATATAGATGCATTAATAATATAAGAGATATTGTGATATCCCAACATAACGCTGTCCACCATGGTGCAATCTTCAACTTCACCGCAACTAGCAACGCTATAAGAGGGCTGAGCAAAGCGGTAACATAGCCGCACAACGGTTTGCATAGGAAAGGTGTCAAAGGTCGAGGTTCATGGCAATGTGGGATGGCTGGACAAACAGTAATAGGTAGCGCAAGATAGCGAAGAACGAGGCAACTAGCATAGCAATGATAGTAGTGAGATCCAGGGTAGCGGTCATCTTGCCTGAAATCCCGCAAGGAAGAAGAACGAGTCCATGAAGAAGAAGAAACCACGAAGATTTAACCACACGTAGATTTAACGAATCCTCACGATCGCAACGAAACAGAACTAACAAGAAGAAGCACACAACATAGGTAAACACACCACACATGAACAAGACATGATGCACAACAAGCATGATGCATGACAAAGCTACATGAAGCTACTCATGGCAAGAGATGATGCAAACAAGGACAACACATCAAGGCAAGTTTAAATGAGGCCGGGAACAACATATGACAATTCCAGTAAGTCCTCATATGCATATTTCGAAATTGGTCAAGAACTGACTAAACCTTATGTTAATTTGTTAAACAGCAAGTTAAAGATCACCAAGATGATCTACACGAAATTCTAGTCAAGTTACATATAAAGTTCATTAGATTCGGAGCTACGGCCTAGAAGATATGAGCAAAACAAGTTAAGCATGGCATTGATGCAAAATGCACCCAAACATCAAGCAAACACACCAAAACAAGGATGCAACATGATAATATGAAGCTACATGCAAAATCAAGCAAGTTTCATATAGAGCACATTCAAAACGGAGCAACGATTCAACACATGCACACTATACAAGTCATAGCAACAATCTGTCCATAACAGCAACTAGGCATATTACAAGCATCAAAACAATAAGCTACAGCATCCCAACATAATAACAAAAGGCATGGGCATGAAGTACACGTAAAGCATAACAAAACATGAACAGTGAGCTAACTCCAGAAAAGGCTAGAACATGCTCAAAAAGACATGGAGATATTGCAAATAATAACAGTTTCAGACTTTAGCAGAAATAACATCAGGTTGCAATGTTTAGAGCATTCAAACAACATGTTACAGGAACTTATCATGGCAAACAAAGGCATGGCATGAATCTACTAATGGCATAGATCAAAAGACCCTTACTGACCATGAGCCAAAAGGGCACGGAAAATATGATGGCACCCATGTAAACATGGCAAGTTATATTACAGATTCAAACATGGCAGGAACAACAATAAGTAGGCATGTTCGTGAGCTTGAACCACTCACCACAGAGCAATACATGGCATGGCAAGGCAACCAACAGTAAGAAGGCATGTTTGTGAAGCTAAGCATGGCAAGAGCAAGGTCATAGGGTACATGGATCACTAGGAAAACACATGGGAACAAGTGAACTTAATGTTAACAGGTTGACATTAACATTTTCAAGCAATTTTAGAGCAAGATATGAAAATGTTCCAGCCGGCTATAATTGCAACCAAGGGCATGAATGGATAGAGCATGACATGTAGTTCAAAACATGTTTATAGAGCATCTCCAGATTATGCATAGAATGATTAGTAGAGGCATGTTAACATAGCAACAAAATATTACAGAATCTGTCAGAAAACAAAGAACAAAGAATTACCCTACTTAGCAAGCTTGATACACTAAGCACACAACTCACAAAAATACATGGTCAACACCTCGAAAGATGGCATGGCATAGTTCAACATTCATGTAGAGCTCAACCTCATAGGATGCACACATTAATCATGGCAAAATGATAAATGAGCAAGTTATAACAGCCAAGAGATTAACATCAACATGCACTCTTCCAACAAAGATTTCCGCATCAAGATGAGCTCAAATGAAAATGATGCAATGGAATGAAATGATCTACTCGTCGAGACGAACAATTTGACATATTATACGCACGAAACGGAGCTACGGATGCAGAGATGCGATGCGTTGAACATGGCATGAAAATGTCAGAAAACTAGGACTTTGTGAAACGGGGGCAACCTGCGGGTTCGCACGGATTTTGATGCCGGTCGGATCTCGCCGGAGATTCGCCGGGGTGGCGGCCGGAGATGAAGAAGGAGGCCGGAGAGGTGGCCCCGGAGGTCGGGGACGGCGCGGCGGCACGGGAGGCGCCGGATCTGGCCGGAGGCTGGCCGGATCCGGCGGAGCGGCGCTCGGGCGGCGCGAGGCGAAGCCACGGAGCTCGCGGCGGGCGAGGTGCGGTGGCTCTGGCGGCCGATCGCGCGCCAGCAGGAGGAGGCTTAAGCGCGGGGCGCGGGGCGGCGGGAGGCCGCACCGGGCGGCGCGGGTCGGAGGTCGTCTTGGCGGGCGGCGGGCGGCGGGCGGCGGCGAAGCGCGGCAAGGCAGGCGGCGGCGCGGCGGCGCGGCAGCGAGGGTCGGATGGCTGGGCGGCGGGCGGGATTCCTGGGGCCGGAGCGGGCTCGCGGCCGGGCGACGGTGGGCGGTAGCGATGCCATGTGTCGCGCTGAGTGGACGGGCGCGCGGCGACGATGTCCGGCCGGCGGTCGGACGTGTCCGCGCGCGCGAGGGGAAATTAGGGTTTGACCGCGGAATTTCGAGGGGGGCACATATTTATAGGTAGAGGGAGCTAGGAGAGTCCAAATGAGGAGCGGTTTGCCACGCGATCGTGATCGAACGACCGAGAGCATGGAGGGGAGTTTGCTGGGCTTTGGGCCACTTTGGAAGGGGTGTTGGGTTGCAACTCAAAGAGGCTTTGCGGTTACCCGGTTAACCTTTGGAGTACCAAACGAACTCCAAATGGCACGAAACTTGACAGCGGTTCACGGTGCTATACCAAGGCCGCTGGCAAACCTCGGCCATTCCGAGAAAGTTTAACACCCGCCACAACAGAGAGAAGAAGGGGACGCCGGAGGACATAGGAGTGCCGGATTGCAAAACGGACAACGGGGAAAAGGCTCGGATGCATGAGACTAACATGTATGCAAAATGAAATGCGCATGATGACATGATAAAATGCAACACGCAAGCAAATGACATGGCAACGAAGGCGAATAACTGGCGGACACCTGGCGCTTCGGATCCGGGGCGTTACAACACTCCACCACTAAGAGAGGATCTCGTCCCGAGATCCAGGATGGCACCGGAGGGAAAACGAAAGAGGAAGAGGAGAGGTAAAACTAAGTTGCTTCTTTGACAAACGAGTGAAACCATGAACCTTGAGATGTTGAGCAATTTAAAAGAAAGAGTACAACAGAGATGAACGAGATTGCAAACAATCCGTTAGAAAAGATGAACAAGGAGCATTACGAGAATTTGAAGGTTGAAAGACATGGAAATAAGAGCTTCGCGAATGAAAAGAATATGACCACATTGGTATAATGAGATAGCCAAGGAACAAGAATGGCAGAATTTGGACAGCACTCCGGTGGAAAAGAGAAGATAACTTGATGAGATGAAAAGATATTGAAGAGATGATACAACACTCCGGATAAATGGATAAGCCAGAAAAGAACACGATCCTCACAAAATGAGGTGATGGGTGAAGAGCACAACATCACAATGCCTCCGTAACGAAAGAATAGAAGATAGATCATAGGAATAAGAGAACGGAGAAGAAAATGCCAACTTCTGCCACAAATGATCTTGGAAAGCACCCTTCCAAGAAGGTTAGAATGGAGTTGTTGAGAAAAACCAACAACAAAATGAATAAGCTTGTAGTGGGCTTATGGAAAACATCTCAAAACTATGAGGTGACAACCGGCCACTAACGGAAAACCATTGATTTGATTGAGAGCACCAAAGAGATGAAAAACTGCTTTCGCCGAGAGGATAGGAGAAAACTTGGATCATTGATAAACACCATAATAGCAACATTCCTTAGGGAAGGCTTTAGGTGAAATCTTTACCAATATAACTCCAACGAAGAGATTGATGGATTTAATATACCTCGTTCTTGAGAACATGTGAATCATGAAACGTGAAGGAAATTGTCAAGAGTGACATAACACCATCTCATAAGATAAGATAGAAGGAATTGCACTTTGGAATGCAAGATGAAGAATACTTGAGCTCCTCAAAACAAAACATGTGTTGGCCACCATGTTTAATTTAGAGTATAGCTTGGCAGATCATAACTTCAAGAGAAATCTTGAAGAACAAATCGAGAATGAAAGGAATCCTTGACGAACCACCATGTAAAGCCTCCATGAAGAAATCCGGTAATAAAAGGATGATAAAAAGAAAGAGAAGTTGAAAACACAAGGTGAAGCCTTGCAATGATTTAGATGGAGCTTCGCGACGAGATAATTGAGAGAGCTTGGAACTCCGAAAATAAAGATGAACATCTTAGAACCGAGAATGTGATATGATGAACAAACACCGAAAAGAAGAGATTAATCAACTTGGATAAAACAAGAATAAGAATTAAGTTATGCGTACCCTTCACCAATTTAAATTGATGACAATCAACGGATTTGGCATACTACTTATTCTCGTAGAAAGGATTAAAAGAGATATATCAAAACTTGAGAAGGTCTTGAACGAACCACCGGTAGGATTTGGAGAAGATAGCTACACGCTGAGAATGAAGAATTATGACATGATGGCCTTCGGAAGAAAGAAATGGAAACAACTCAAGAAATACTCCGGATGGTGAGAAAAGAATTCTCACAATCGAAAACAATTATGAGAGGATGGCATCAAGCTAGAACCATGAATCTTGAAGAGAATGGAGCAAGATTTAAGAGAAGTCCTTCTTCGGTCTTCAAATGATGAGAATGAAGATGAGAACCACCATGAATTGTATGAGATACTCCGGGAGAATGAAAAAGAACAAGGTTGTTGAGCCAACAATGAAAGATAATTTGAAAGATCTTGGAGAAGGCATGTGACTGATGAAAATTCATTCTTACATCAAACTTGGAAAAGAATTTGGGATAGGTCAGGAATAATTAGAAGAGTCAGGTAAGATCCTGGGAAAAGACTTGTGGGTTAGGGCCCACTCAAAAGACACCGTTGAAAAGATTTAAAAGAGATGTTGCACCAGTTGAATTAAATGACTTGAATGAGATACCAATCTCGAAAGAGCTTGAACGAATGCAGAGTGGAAACACGAATCTTCGAGATATCTTGAGCACTTCGGAATAACAAATAGCGAGAGGTAGAATGATAATGAGGTGCAACGGTATGAGAAGACATTGAAATGAGGAAAAAGGTATGATCAACAAAACTTGACTTGAATCCACCGGAGTAGAGAAAGGAATGAGGAATGACGAACTAGTAGAACATCTTCTTGAGAACCACCGGGTAAGAACATTGAAAGAAAACAATGAAGAGACTTCACATGAATAAATGGATACTTGGTTAATAAATCTGTGTCCTTGAAGAAAAAGGGTGGGAGGGCGGGAAAACAAAGTCAACTTGGAGAAGATGGAACAAACACCGTTGAGAAAACTTAGATTTGATCTTGCAGATGGAAAAAAATGATGGGATCCACTTGAAGAGAAGCATGTCGGTTGGAAAAGGATTGACATGACAATCTCGATTGTCGAGAAGGATTGGTATTCACATCGGAGTATGAGAACACCATTTCGGAAAGGTATGGATTCAACATTTGACATCGAAGCAACTTGAATACCACAACTCAAAACAAAAACAAAGGACTGGCTTGCAGAATAAGCCGGAACAAATACATATGATAGAGATTTACCCAATCCCATATCATGCATCTGTCGGAAAGATATACTAGGAGCTACTTGAATTCCCACCTATAAAACTCCCGAAACTTTCTGGTTATGCAATCTGGTGTTGGGGATACAGGGGAAGCAATATATCTCACCCAAACTAACAATACCTACATCCAAGCAGTATCCATCCGTCAACACATAACCAAGAAACCTTCGAAATCGTGGTACCTCAACCTTCAAAAGCATCCGTTATACGAAGTCATGGCAATACTCCCAGACTCACCTCAAGATCAAGAAGGGGTTATCTCACCAACAACTACATAAAAGAGATTTTCGATGTCGACGACTAAACTCGGTATTCTGAATCGCAACGATAAAATTATGACGACAACACCTCGTAGCTCAACTCCCCGGACACTTCCACTAAACCCCGACAGAGGCACCAAGACAATGTTCTCATCATAAAACCATCTGAACGATTCCAAGATACCCACGTGATCCTAAAAAAATTTAGTGAAATTTGAGAAGAGAAGAGTCAAAACTCTACGTCAGATGCCTTACCAGAGCGATTTAAGGACCGAGGAGTAAAAAGAATTCCTAACTCTCGATATATATAATCCTAAATGACTCAAAACATTTTTCTAGACACAACTCGCCGCTAAAAACGATCAAGCAAAGGGGCTCCTAAGGTCGGGAAGGCTCGATTACCAACTTGTAACGCCTTTGATGCGGCTATATCTCCCACGTGTCAAGCATGACTTAGAGGCATAACCGCATTGAAAGCAATGTCGCAAGTGAGGTAATCTTCACACAACCCAAGTAATACATAAGGAAAGAGATACATAGTTGGCTTACAATCGCCACTTCACGCAATTACATGAATAAAGCATTACATCATCCAGATGCAATCAAGGTCCGACTACGGAACCAAAATAAAAGAAGAACCCCAAATGCATAAAGGTCCCCGATCGACCCCAACCGGGCTCCACTCATCGATCAACTAGAATGAAACAACACAAAGGGCAAGATCTTCATCGAGCTCCTCCTTGAGCTTGGTTGCGCCACCGCCGATAACATAGGCACCGCAAACTGGTTTTGAAGTATCCGTGAGCCACGAGGACTCAAGAATCCCATTAGCATGGGTATCAAGACTAGCAAAGCTTAATGGGAAAGGAAGGGGTAAAGTGGTGAGGTTG
The DNA here is from genome assembly GCA_021437245.1 of Aegilops speltoides. Classification (NCBI taxonomy): domain Eukaryota; kingdom Viridiplantae; phylum Streptophyta; class Magnoliopsida; order Poales; family Poaceae; genus Aegilops; species Aegilops speltoides. The sequence goes on along the minus strand of CM038143.1, from coordinate 159,516,277 downwards.
CAAAGAGCGACTAAGCATATATGGTGGCTAACATACGCAAATGAGAGCGAGAATAGAAACAAGCGGAACGGTCGTGAAGCTAGCAATGATCAAGAGGTGATCCCGAACACCTACTTACGCCAAACATAACACGTAAACCGTGTTCACTTCCGGACTCCGCCGAGAAGAGACCATCACGGCTACACATACGGTTGATGCGCTTTAATTCGGATCAAGTGTCAAGTTATCTACAACCGACATTAACAAATTCCCATCTGCCACATAACCGCGGCACGGCTCTCGAAAGTTTAAACCCCGCAGGGTGTCCCAACTTAGCCCATGACAAGCTCTCGCGATCAACGAAGGAATAGACCTTCTCCCAGAAGACCCGATCAGTCTCGAATCCCGTACATCAAGACATTTCGACAATGGTAAAACAAGACTAGCAAAGCCTCCCGCTGTGCCAACAAATCCCGATAGGAGCTGCACATATCTCGCTCTCGTGGCACACCGGATGAGCAAGACGCGGGTTTGTATAGACCCTCGTTGCCTAGGGGCGCCGGACATCGCTGGTTTGGACCAGCACTTAGACAAGCACCGCCCGGGGCTAAAATAAAGATGACCCTCGAGAGAGCGACTCCCAAGGGAAAAGATAGGTAGTGGTGAGGCAAATGGTAAAAGTCAATGTTGGGCCTTGCTGGACAAGTTTTATTCAAAGCGAACTGTCAAGGGGGTCCCATAAATCACCCGACCGCATAAGGAACGCAAAATCTGGGAACATAACACCGGTATGACGGAAACTAGGGCGGAAAGAGTGGAACAAAACACCAGGCATAAGGCCGAGCCTTCCACCCTTTACCAAGTATATAGATGCATTAATAATATAAGAGATATTGTGATATCCCAACATAACCCTGCCCACCATGGAGCAATCTTCAACTTCACCGCAACTAGCAACGCTATAAGAGGGCTGAGCAACGCGTAACATAGCCGCACAACGGTTTGCATTGGAAAGGTGTCAAAGGTTAGAGGTTCATGGCAATGTGGGATGGCTGGACAAACAGGTAATAGGTAGCGCAGCATAGCGAAAGAACGAGGCAACTAGCATAGCAATGATAGTAGTGAGATCCAGGGTAGCGGTCATCTTGCCTGAAATCCCGCAAGGAAGAAGAACGAGTCCATGAAGAATAAGAAACCACGAAGACGAACCACACGTAGACGAACGAATCCTCACGATCGCAACGAAACAGGAACTAACAAGAAGAAGCACACAACATAGGTAAACACACCACACATGAACAAGACATGATGCACAACAAGCATGATGCATGACAAAGCTACATGAAGCTACTCATGGCAAGAGATGATGCAAACAAGGACAACACATCAAGGCAAGTTTAATGAGGCCGGGAACAACATATGACAATTCCAGTAAGTCCTCATATGCATATTTCGAAATTGGTCCAGAACTGAATAAACCTTATGTTTAAGTTGTTAAACAGCAACTTAAAGATCACCAAGATGATCTACACGAAATTCTAGTCAAGTTACATATAAAGTTCATTAGATTCGGAGCTACGGCCTAGAAGATATGAGCAAAACAAGCTAAGCATGGCATTGATGCAAAATGCACCCAAACATCAAGCAAACACACCAAAACAAGGATGCAACATGATAATATGAAGCTACATGCAAAATCAAGCAAGTTTCATATAGAGCACATTCAAAACGGAGCAACGATTCAACACATGCACACTATACAAGTCATAGCAACAATCTGTCCATAACAGCAACTAGGCATATTACAAGCATCAAAACAATAAGCTACAGCATCCCAACATAATAACAAAAGGCATGGGCATGAAGTACACGTAAAGCATAACAAAACATGAACAGTGAGCTAACTCCAGAAAAGGCTAGAACATGCTCAAAAAGACATGGAGATATTGCAAATAATAACAGCCAGACTTTAGCGTAAATAACATCAAAGTTGCAATGTTTAGAGCATTCAAACAACATGTTACAGGAACTTATCATGGCAAACAAAGGCATGGCATGAATCTACTAATGGCATAGATCAAAAGACCCTTACTGACCATGAGCCAAAAGGGCACGGAAAATATGATGGCACCCATGTAAACTTGGCAAGTTATATTATAGATTCAAACATGGCAGGAACAACAATAAGTAGGCATGTTCGTGAGCTTGAACCACTCACCACAGAGCAATACATGGCATGGCAAGGCAACCAACAGTATGAAGGCATGTTTGTGAAGCTAAGCATGGCAAGAGCAAGGTCATAGGGTACATGGATCACTAGGAAAACACATGGGAACAAGTGAACTTAATATTAACAGGTTGACATTAACATTTTCAAGCAATTTTAGAGCAAGATATGAACATGTTCCAGCCGGCTATAATTGCAACCAAGGGCATGAATGGATAGAGCATGACATGTAGTTCAAAACATGTTTATAGAGCATCTCCAGATTATGCATAGAATGATTAGTAGAGGCATGTTAACATAGCCACAAAATATTACAGAATCTGTCAGAAAACAAAGAATAAAGAACTACCCTACTTAGCAAGCTTGATACACTCAGCACACAACTCACAAAAATACATGGTCAACACCCCTGGAAAGATGGCATGGCATAGTTCAACATTCATGTAGAGCTCAACCTCATAGGATGCACACATTAATCATAGCAAAAATGATAAATGAGCAAGTTATAACAGTTTCAGCAGATTAACATCAACATCCACTCTTCCAACAGCATTTCGGGCATCAAGATGAGCTCAAATGAAAATGATGCAATGGAATGAAATGATCTACTCGTCGAGACGAACAATTTGACATATTATACGCACGAAACGGAGCTACGGATGCAGAGATGCGATGCGTTGAACATGGCATGAAAATGTCAGAAAACTGGGACGGTGAAATGGGGGCAACCTGCGGGTTTGCACGGATTTTGATGCCGGTCGGATCTCGCCGGAGATTCGCCGGGGTGGCGGCCGGAGATGAAGAAGGAGGCCGGAGAGGTGGCCCTGGAGGTCGGGGACGGCGCGGCGGCACGGGAGGCGCCGGATCTGGCCGGAGGCTGGCCGGATCCGGGCGGAGCGGCGCGGGCGGCGCGGAGGCGAAGCCGCCGAGCTCGCGGCGGCGAGGTGCGGGCGGCTCGGCGACCGATGTGGCGCCGGCAGGAGGTTGGCGCGGGCCGGGCGCGGGCGGCGGGAGGCCGGCACCGGGCGGCCCGGCGGAGGTCGTCGGCGCGGGCGGCGGCGGCGGCGGCGGCGAGCGCGGGCGGCGGGCGGCGGGCGGTGCATGGGTTTGATGCCATGGGCGGCGGCGGGCTGGATTGCTGGGGCCGGAGCGGGCTCGCGGCCGGCGACGGTGGGCGGCGGCGATGCCACGTGGTCGCGCGTTGAGTGGATTTGCGCGCGGCGGCGGGCGTGTCCGGCGCGCGCGGACGTGTCCGGTCGCGCGAGGGAAATTAGGGTTTGACCGCGGGAATTTCGGAGGGCACATATTTATAGGTAGAGGGAGCTAGGAGAGTCCAAATGAGGAGCGGTTTGCCATGCGATCGTGATCGAACGCATCGAGAGCATGGAGGGAGTTTGCTGGGCTTTGGGCCACTTTGGAAGGGTGTTGGGCTGCAACTCAAAGAGGCTTTATGGTTACCTTGCTAACCGCTGAGTACCAAACGAACTCCAAATGGCACGAAACTTGACAGCGGTTCACCGGTGCTATACCAAGGCCGCTTGGCAAACCTCGGCCATTCCGAGAAAGTTTAACACCCGCCACAACAGAGAGAAGAAGGGACGCCGGAGGACATAGGAGTGCCGGATTGCAAAACGGACAACGGGGAAAAGGCTCGGATGCATGAGACGAACATGTATGCAAAATGAAATGCGCATGATGACATGATAAAATGCAACACGCAAGCAAATGACATGGCAACGAAGGCGAATAACTGGCGGACACCTGACGCATCGGATCCGGGGCGTTACACGAGGGTCTTGAGCATGTGCTGATGAAGATGGGTCGTACTGGGCCACTCCTTGAGCCATGCCGCAGGCCGTAGGCAGGCAAGTCTAGGTACCCCCGTTCCCAGAAAGCCCCACAGTAGCCCCCGGGCCCAAGGCGCGCTTGGACTTGGCTTAGTAGAGAAGCGAAGAGGCAAGTGCAAAGTGCCGCGGGCCCCAATAGCCTGCGGCCTTAGGCGCCGCGTGGCGGTTGATTGGACGTGGGCGTCCTGGCTTCCCCATGATGCCTCGGTAACTGCATGAATTGACAAGTCCCTGCATGCAAAACGGGTCATGATTACCTGTGATCGTGGAGGCCGTCGGTTGGCCTCCCTCGGCAATATGTATGGAACGGCGCAAGCCCCTCCAGTTCATCCCTCCTTGCTACTCTCTGTCTTCTTCTCGGCCGCTCGCCATCCCCATGGCCCCGCCGAAGAGGTTCTCGGCCGCGGAGAAAGGGAAGGCTCGCCAGGAAGGGTCCGGTTCTCCTCCGACCAAGCGTGGCCGGGGCCGCCCTCGCAAGCACCCTACGGCCCCTGCCGCGGCTTCCCGTGGTCGTGGAAACAGCCCTTTGTGCAGCGGTGGGTGTCCGGCTGCCATCGAGAGGTACGCTGGGGCGTGCGTCCCCCAAGGCCACGCTTCCACTTGGCGAAGGTGCTGCCAGAGTTCGTCGTGTGGTCGGCGGACCCGACCAGCACCTGGCTCCAGCTTCCTCGCTTCTTCATAGGTGAGCTTCCGGCTGGTGCCCCATGCGGCCTTTGGCTTCAGACAGATGGTTGCCGCAGCAGGGCTTCTTGGGCTACCTTGGAGGTCTCCACCGCCGAGGAGGCGGCCTTGACCCGCGGCTGGCAAACATTTGCCCGCGCAGGCGGCCTGCGCCGACGATGCACCCTGCACTTCAAGTTCGACGGCGACGCCACCCTTTACGTGAGGGTGTTCAGGGAAGAAGGCCGCCGCGCCGGATGCTGCCCCAAAGACGATGACCGCGGCCGCGCGCCCAGCCCCGGTGTTGGCCGGGGTGAAGGTGGCGGAGGGCGCGCGGGCAGCGGGGCCCGAGGCCCGCCAAGCTCTGGTGACTCCCCTTCGGATGGCAGCTCCTCCAGTGGTGGTCGCGACCAGCCCCCTCGTCGTCGCGCCCGTCTGGGAGAGGGCAGCGGGTCGGTTTGACGCCATGCCTCGGTGAAGAGGGAGGCGGAATCCAGCTGAGCTCCGGAGGCAGTTCGAGCCTTCACTGAGAGTTGGCACCGGGCAGGTCATGCCCCCTTTTGCTTTCCTTTCTTTCCTGTGCAAAAAGAAAGTAGCCTGGTCCCCTACGAGGGTGTGTTGAACTGTCGCTATTTAATTAGTACGCTGTTTCTATCATTTCTGCGCCATATTTTGTTCTGTGTGCTTATGCACAGGAATTACTTATCTCGGGGGGGGGGACTTGTTGCGATCCTTGCCTCTTGAGGCCAGGGCCTTGTCGTGCGCCTTGTGTCCTGCAGGGTTTTAGTCAGCGGGGATAATCTCCAACCTTGGTAGCGAGGACAACTGACCCTAGTCCCATGACTGCGTCGTGATGCCCGTGGGGCACGGAATGGGAGGGGTGCTCCCGCAGCGGACTCGGATAAGGAAGTTTCAAACCACCAGGCAGAAAACACTCGCGAGGGTGGCCTTGCCCCCTCGCGAGACTTCGAGCGAGAGAAAACGAAAAACAGCAAGTGAAACAGACGAGTGGTCGCGAGTTCGAAACGGTAACAGCTTCAGAAAAACTTCAAATAGGAACAAACAAGCCAACTGCGGAAAGCAAATGAAAGAAGCCGCGTCCGACACCTAGTCTAGTCTTCGACGTCTTCTCACCAGCGCGGAGCTAAGTGCTGCCACTGGGCGTCGGCGGGAGCACCCGAGGCCCAAGGGCGGCACTCCGGAGACTCCGGGGCGTGTACGGCCCCACTCATTATTACGTGAGAGTGTCACAGGCGGCGAGCTTCACAGGCACTGGGCCTTTTCCAAAACTCAGCTACTTCACAGGCATTCGCCTTCTTCACAGGCACCAGGCCTTTTTCCAAAACACAGCTTCTTCACACGCATTCGCCTTCTTCACAGGCACCGGGCCTTTTCCCAAAACACAACTTCTTCATAGGCACCGGGCCTTTTCCCAAAACACAGCTTCTTCACAGGCATTCGCCTTCTTCACAGGCACCGGGCCTTTTCCCAAAACACAGCTTCTTCACAGGCATTCGCCTTCTTCACACGCACCGGGCCTTTTCCCAAACACAGCTTCTTCACAGGCATTCGCCTTCTTCACAGGCACCGGGCCTTTTTTAGGGGTAAAACCTCCGGAGGTGTAATGCCCCGGTTTCGATGCGCCAGGTGTCTACCAGTTATTCGCCGTCATTGCCATGTCATTTGCTTGCGTGTTGCACTTTTCCATGTCATCATATGCATTTTATCATGTCATCATGTGCATTGCATTGCATACGTGTTCGTCTCATGCATCCGAGCATTTTCCCCGCTGTCCGTTTTGCAATCCGACACTCCTATGTCATCCGGCGTCCCCTTTTTGCCTCTTCTCTTGTGCGGGTATTAAACTTTCTCGGAATGGCCCGAGGTTTGCCAAGCGGCCTTGGTATAGCACCGGTAGACCGCCTGTCAAGTTTCGTGCCATTTGGAGGTCGTTTGATACTCCAATGGTTAACCGGGTAACCGTAAAAGCCTCTTTTGGTTGCAGCCCAACACCCCTTCCAAAGTAGCCCAAAACCCAGCAAACTCCCCACCATGCTCTCGGTCGTTCGATCACGATCGTGTGGGCGAAAACCACTCCTCATTTGGACTCTCCTAGCTCCCCTACCTATATAAACACCTCCTCCAAATTCGCGGCAACCCTAGCTCTCCCTCCCCGCCAGACATGTCCGCTTCTCCCGGCGAAATCACCGCCCGCAGCCAATCAGAGCCGCCATGTGTCCTGCCCTTCCTCCGCCAAGAGGTCTTCTAAAGGGTTCAAGAGAGCCCAGCTGAGCCAGCGCCGCCCAGCTGGCCCGAGCGCCGGCCCGAGACCTCCCTCTCGCTGCCCGTGCCTGCCGCCGCTCCCACCCCGCCGCCGCCGCCTCCGCCATCGCGGCCCTCGCCGACTGCCCGCCTCGCCCCTAATCCGCACCTTCCCGCCGCCAGAGCTCGCGGATCCTCGCCGCCTCCCGCAAGTCGCCGCCCCTCCGTCCCCTCCCGGCCGCGCGCCCCACGCCACCTCCCGGCCGGCGTCGCCCTTCGTCGGATTGGCGCCGTCTCCGGCGTCCCCGAGCTGCCGCCCCGCCTTCGTTGCCCAGATCCGGTCGGGCCGGACCGGATCCGGCAACCCCGAGAACCCCGGCGGCTCCTCCCGGCCTCCCTCATCCTCCGGCCGCCTCCTCTCCGTCTCCGGCGAGCAGCTCCGTTGAACCTCGTTTTCCGTGCGAAGGTTGACTTTCCCCTCCCCGAAATTTGCCTGTCCCCGATTATTTCAACATTATCATGCCATGTTCGTTGCATCATATCTCTGTGAATGTTGCTCTGTGTTGTGCGTGTAATATGTCAAATTGTTCGTCTCAACGAGTACTTCATTTCATTCCATTGCATCATTTTCATTTGAGCTCATCCTGATGCCCGAAATGCTGTTTGAAGAGTGCATGTTGATGTTAATCTGTTGAAACTGTTATAACTTGCTCATTTGTCATTTTTGCCATGATTGATGTGTGCATCCTATGAACGTGAGCTCTACATGTGTTTTTATCTATGTCATGCCATCTTTACAGTGGTGGCATCCATGTATTTTTGTGAGTCTTGTACTGAGTGCATCGAGCTTGTTAAGTAGGGTACTTGCTGTTGCTGTTTTGCTAGACAGATCTGTTATTTCGTGATGCCATGTAAACTTGATGCTACAGAGAGATCCATGCATATTTTGAGATACTTCAGTAAGGATGTTTTGAACATATGGTTATGCTCTATCCATTCATGCCCCTAGTTGCATTTATAGCTTGATGTAGATTGTTCATATCTTGCTCCAAAGTTGCTAAATGATGTTGCTGTCAGCCTGTTAACATTAAGTTCCATGTTTCCATGATTGTTTTCTAGTGATCCATGCACCCTATGACCTTGTTCTTGCCATGCTTAGCTTCATAAACATGCCTTGTTACTGTTGTTTGCCTTGCCATGCCATGTATTGCTCTGTGGTGAGTGGTTCAAGCTCACCAACATGCCTACTTATTGTTGTTCCTGCCATGTTTGAATCTGTCATATAACTTGCCATGTTTACATGGGTGCCATCATATTTTCTATGCCTTTTTGGCTCATGATCAGTAAGGGACTCTTGTTCGATGCATTTAGTAGTATCATGCAATGCCTTTTTTTGCCATGATAAGTTCATGTAACATGTTGTTTGATGGCTCTAAACATTGCAACATGATGTTATTTTCTGCTAAGTCTGAAACTGTTATAATTTGCAATCTTCCCATGTGTGTTTGAGCATGTTCTAGTGATTTCTGGAGATAGCTCAGTGTTCATGTCATGTCGTGCTTTACCATTACTTCATACCCATGCCTTTTGTTCTTGTTGGGGTGTTGTAGCATGTTGTTTTGATGCTTGTAATATGCCTAGTTGCTGTTATGGACAGATTGTTGCTATGACTTGTATAGAGTGTATGTGTTGCACCGTTGCTCCGTTTTGAGTGTGCTTTATATGAAACTTGCTTGATTTTGCATGTAGTTTCATATTATCATGTTGCATCCTTGTTTTGAGGTGTTTGCTTGATGTTTGGGTGCATTTTGCATCAATCCCATGCTTAACTTGTTTTGCTCATATCTTCTAGGCCGTAGCTCCAAATCTAATGAACTTTATATGTAACTTGACTAGAATTTCGTGTAGATCCTCTTGGTGCTCTTTAACTTGCTGTTTAACAACTTGAACATAATGTTTGTTCAGATCTGGACCAATTTCGAAATATGCATATGAGGACTTACCGGAATTGTTATATGTTGTTCCCGGCCTCATTTAAACTTGCCTTGATGTGTTGCTCTTGTATGCATCATCTCTTGCCATGAGTAGCTTCATGTAGCTTTGTCATGCATCATGCTTGTTGTGCATCATGCCTTGTCCATGTGTGGTGTGTTTACTATGTTGTGTGCTTCTTCTCGATAGTTCCCGTTTCGTTGCGATCGTGAGGATTCGTGACGCTCACGCTTGGTTCATCTTCGTGGCTTCATCTTCTTCATGGACTCGTTCTTCTTCCTAGCGGGATTTCAGGCAAGATGACCGCTACCCTGGATCTCACTACTATCATTGCTATGCTAGTTGCTTCGTTCTATCGCTATGCTGCGTTACCTATCTTTTGCTCTTCAAGCCTCCCAAATTGCCATGAACCTCTAACCTTTGACACCATTCCTAGCAAACCGTTGTTTGGCTATGTCACCGCTTTGCTCAGCCCTCTTATAGCGTTGCTACTTGCAGGTGAAGTTGAAGATTGCTCCATGGTGGACAGGATTTTGGTTGGGATATCACAATATCTCTTATATTATTAATGCATCTATATATTTGGTAAAGGGTGGAAGGCTCGGCCTTATACCTGGTGTTTTGTTCCACTCTTGCCGCCCTAGTTTCCGTCATACCGGTGTTATGTTCCCGGATTTTGTGTTCCTTACGCAGTCGGGTGATTTATGGGACCCCCTGATAGTTCGCTTTGAATAAAACTCCTCCAGCAAGGCCCAACCTTGGATTTACCATTTGCCTCACCATCACCTACTTTTCCCTTGGGAGTAATTAACCCAAGGGTCATCTTTATTATTGCCCCCCCGGGCCAATGCTTGTCTAAGTGTTGGTCCAAACTAGAGCACCGTCTGGGGACCATCCCTTGGCAACTTGGGTTACGCTTGTACTGTGACGCTTAGCTTATCCGGTGTTGCCACGAGAACAAGATATGTGCAGCTCCTATCGGGATGTCGGCGATCGGGCGGTCTTGCTGGTCTTGTTTTACCATTGTCGAAATGTCTTGTAAACCGATTCCGAGATCGATCGGGTCTTCCCGGAGAAGGTATATCCTTCGCTGATCGCGAGCTTATCATGGGCTTGTTGGGACACCCCGCAGGTATAAACTTTCGAGAGCCGTGCCCGCAGTTATGTGGCGATGGGAATTTGTTAATGTCCGGTTGTAGATAACTTGACACCGATCCGAATTAAAACGCATCAACCGCGGTGTAGCCGTGATGGTATCTTCTCGGCGGAGTCCGGAAGTGAACACGGTTTCGTGTTATGTTTGACGTAAGTAGGAGTTCAGGATCACTTCTTGATCATTGCTAGCTTCACGACCGATCCTTTGTTTCTCTTCTCGCTCTCATTTGCGTATGTTAGCCACCATATCATGCTTAGTCACTGCTGCAACCTCACCACTTTACCCCTTCCTTTCCCATTAAGCTTTGCTAGTCTTGATACCCATGGTAATGGGATTGCTGAGTCCTCGTGGCTCACAGATTACTACAACAACAGTTGCAGGTATAGGTTATGCGATGATCATGACGCGAGAGCGATGTTTGCTTGCCTTGGAGTTCTTCTTCTGTTTCTTCTTCGATCAGGGGATAGGTTCTAGGTCGGGAGCCTGGGCTAGCAGGGGTGGATGTCGCTTGAGTTTCTATTTGTGTTTCATCCGTTGTCGGATGATGCTCTTATGTATGATGTGTTGTTGAATTCGTGTGGCATTGTATGCCTTATGTATGTATCCCCATCTATTACGTAATGTTGATGTAATGATATCCACCTTGCAAAAGCGTTTCAATATGCGGGTCTATCCTTGGTGGGACCATCGAGTTCCTTTTTGGATAGGGTCGCATATTGGGCGTGACAGGAGGTGTTGGATGTTCCACGCGTTCTGGATGGGCACCCCCTCCTGGGTCTCCAAGCGTGCGGAGCCGGGCCTGGAAACATGAACAACCTTAAACGGGCCCTCCCTGTAACGCCCCGGATCCGATGCGCCAGGTGTCTTCCAGTTATTCGTCATTGTTGCCATGTCGTTTGCTTGAGTGTTGCACTTTGCCTTGTCATCTTGTTTTGCTTTGTTCCTTTATTTGTTGCATATGCCATGGTCATATTGTTATATTGCATTGCCTCTTGTCATTTTGCATGCTAGTCGTATACCTTTTGGTAATCATCATGTTGTTGCCATGTTCATCTTGTGCATTGCCCTTTATATATGTTGTGTGTTGCTCTAGTTGATGTGTGTGCATCACCCCTTTGCTATCTCTCTCAAACCAAGCCATGCACCATCACCTTCCCCTTCCTCTTCTTTTACTCCTTTATGCATGTGCCATTTCTCCCTTCTCCATTAGTGTACAATCTTGGCCAATAAATCATGCACCATGCCTTATACCTCTCTGTCAAGTTTCATCCTTTTGGGAGTTGTTTTGGTTGGGTTCAGAAATGGAGCAAGTTTGAATTTAATGCAAACATGATTTATTTTTCTGCCTCTAAAAATGCCCAACTCAATTTTATCAAATTCCACATAACACCAGGGTCCTGAGGACATTTTCGTATCTCACACACCACTCTCCTATCCCTGTGCATTTTGTTTTCTCTATTTTCTGTTTGAAGAAAAGAAATGAAAGAGAAGAATGCATACAGGAGGAGGCCGCATGCAGCCCAGCAACAGCCATCCCGCACAGCCACTTTACCCCTTCGAATCCAGCCCAAGCCCACCTATGCTCCTTCTTCTACCTACGTCACCTATGTATGACCGAACAGTAGCCATCAGATTGCCATGGCACCGCTCGATGGGCTGCCGTACAGCTCCCTAGCGCCCTATATACCACCCCCTCGACGTCTGTGCCCTACCCTAACTTCTCCTCCTCCCTTGAACGGCGCCACAACCCCTCTCCTTCTCTGGTTGTTCTTCTTCCGGAAGAAAAGAGAACCCGAGAGAATAAACCCCGCCGGCGTTCTCGCAGCCGGAGGGCGCCAAGATCGTCTCCGGCATGTCCATCTTGTTCCTCTACGTCCACTACGTCCGTTCAGGCGTCTTCTCCGCGCCATGGCCGTCCCCGCCATCTTCATCCGTAGCTCATGCCTCCACGCGGTCACCGGAGCTCCTTCCCCGACGTCCTCTCCGTCATCTTCTTCCTCGGGCCAACCATCGCCGCCTTCTTCTTCCTCGGGGTACCAAATTCGAAATATGCATATGGGGATTTTCCGGAATTGTTGTTTGTTATTTCCGGCCTTATTTAAATTGCCTAGCTAGGTTGTTTTATTATGCTTCACCTTTTGCCATGTTAACAACATTTAACTGGACATGCATCATACTTGTTTGAGCATCATGCCATGTCTATGTGTTGTGTGTTTACCTTGTTGTTTTCTTCTTTTGGGTTGTGCTCCTTCTCGTTTCGTTCGTCTACACTTGGTTCGTCTTCATGGCTTCATCTTCTTCATGGACTCGTTCTTCTTCCTAGCGGGATTTCCTTAGCCCTTTCCATCTATTTTTCACTCTGTGTGTATGGCGCCTTGGCCCCACAGCCCTGTTGACTGGTCCTCTTTGACCCGATTGACCACCCTCCAACCCCACTTGCCATTGACAGTAACTGACCAAGCCTGTGTCCACTTGTTGTCTTATTTTCTTTTGCATAATTTCAGTAATGCCCCTGTTTTGTATTGCTAATAACTAATCATGCATGCATCCAAATTAAACAAACTATATATGTAAAATGCTTAGAATTTTATCTAGTTTCACAATATCCAACTTTCATCCATGTTAAAATATTTAAAATTTCTGTTTGCATTAATTTGCATAAATGATATGTTTAAATGGTTTATTTCATAACTAAATAACCGTAGCTCGGAATTAAATGTTCTTTATATGTAAATGGGGTAGAAAAATGCATACATTAACTTGCTGCACTTTATTTTCCTGTTTAACAAAAAAAAATATGTTTTAGGGCAGAACAGTACCAAATTCGAAATATGCATATGGGGATTTTCCGGAATTGTTGTTTGTTATTTCCGGCCTTATTTAAATTGCCTAGATAGGTAGTTTTATTATGCTTCACCTCTTGCCATGTTAACAACATTTAACCGGACATGCATCATACTTGTTTGAGCATCATGCCATGTCTATGTGTTGTGTGTTTACCTTGTTGTTTGCTTCTTTCCGGTTGTGCTCCTTCTCGTTAGTTCCTGTTTCGTTGCGATCGTGAGGATTCGTTCATCTACACTTGTTTCGTCTTCATGGCTTCATCTTCTTCATGGACTCGTTCTTCTTCCTAGCGGGATTTCCTTAGCCCTTTCCATCTATTTTTCTCTCTGTGTGTATGGCGCCTTGGCCCCACAGCCTTGTTGACTGGTCCTCTTTGACCCGGTTGACCACCTTCCAACCTCACTTGCCATTGACAGTAACTGACCAAGCCTGTGTCCACCTGTTATTTTATTTTCTTTTGCATAATTTCAGTAATGCCCCTGTTTTGTATTGCTAATAACTAATCATGCATGCATCCAAATTAAACAAACTATATATGTAAAATGCTTAGAATTTTATCTAGTTTCACAATATCCAACTTTCATCCATGTTAAAATATTTAAAGTTTCTGTTTGCATTAATTTGCATAAATGATATGTTTAAATGGTTTATTTTATAACTAAATAACCATAGCTCGGAATTAAATGTTCTTTATATGTAAATGGGGTAGAAAAATGCATAGATTATCTTGCTGCACTTTATTTTCCTGTTTAACAACAATAAAATATGTTTTAGGGCAGAATAGTACCAAATTCAAAATATGCATATGGGGATTTTCCGGAATTGTTGTTTGTTATTTCCGGCCTTATTTAAATTGCCTAGCTAGGTTGTTTTATTATGCTTCACCTCTTGCCATGTTAACAACATTTGATCGGACATGCATCATACTTGTTTGAGCATCATGCCATATCTATGTGTTGTGTGTTTACCTTGTTTTTTGCTTCTTTCCGGTTCTGCTCCTTCTCGTTAGTTCATGTTTCATTGCGATCATGAGGATTCGTTCGTCTACACTTGGTTCATCTTCATGGCTTCATCTTCTTCATGGACTCGTTCTTCTTCCTAGAGGGATTTCAGGCAAGATGACCGTTACCTTGGATCTCAGTACTATCATTGCTATGCTAGTTGCTTCGTTCTATCGCTATGCTGCGCTACCGATCTTTTGCTCTTCAAGCCTCCCAAATTGCCATGTCAGCCTCTAACCTTTGTCACCTTTCCTAGCAAACGGTTGTTTGGCTATGTTACCGCTTTGCTCAGCCCCTCTTATAGCGTTGTTAGTTGCAGGTGAAGTTGAAGATTGCTCCATGGTGGACAGGATTATGTTGGGATATCACAATATCTCTTATATTATTAATGCATCTATATACTTGGTAAAGGGTGGAAGGCTCGGCCCTATGCCTGGTGTTTTGTTCCACTCTTGCCGCCCTAGTTTCCGTCATATCGGTATTATGTTCCCGGATTTTGCGTCCCTAACGCGGTTGGGTGATTTATGGGACCCCCTTGACAGTTCGCTTTGAATAAAACTCCTCCAGCAAGGCCCAACCTTGGTTTTATCATTTGCTTCACCACCACCTACTTTTCCCTTGGGAGTCGCTCTCTCGAGGGTCATCTTTATTTAGCCCCCGGACCAATGCTTGTCTAAGTGTTGGTCCAAACCGAGCGATGTCTGGCGCCCCCTGGGCAACCAGGTGCCAACCCGACGTCTTGCTCATCCGGTGTGCCCTGAGAATGAGATATGTGCAGCTCCTATCGGGATTTGTTGGCATAGCGGGTGGTCTTGCTGGTCTTGTTTTACCATTGTCGAAATGTCTTGTAAACCGGGATTCCGACACTGATCGGGTCTTCCTGGGAGAAGCTATATCCTTCGTTGATCGCGAGAGCTTATCATGGGCTAAGTTGGGACACCCCTGCAGGGTATAAACTTTCGAGAGCCGTGCCCGCGGTTATGTGGCAGATGGGAATTTGTTAATGTCGGTTGTAGATAACTTGACACGGATCTGAATTAAAACGCATCAACCGTGTGTGTAGCGTGATGGTCTCTTCTCGTGGTCCGGAAGTGAACACGGTTTTGAGTTATGATTGACGTAAGTAGGAGTTCAGGATCACCTCTTGATCATTGCTATCTTCACGACCGTTCCGTTTGCTCTCTTCTCGCTCTTATTCGCGTATGTTAGCCACCATATATGCTTAGTCGCTGCTGCAACCTCACCACTTTACCCCCTTCCTTTTCCCTTTAAGCTTTGCTAGTCTTGATACCCATGGTAATGGGATTGCTGAGTCCTCGTGGCTCACAGATTACTACAACAACAGTTGCAGGTACAGGTTATGCGATGATCATGACGCGAGAGTGATGTTTGCTTCTTTTGGAGTTCTTCTTCTGCTTCTTCTTTGATCAGGGGACAGGTTCCAGGTCGGCAGCCTTGGCTAGTAGGGTGGATGTCGTTTCAGTTTCTGTTTGTGTTTCATCCGTAGTCGGATGGTGCTCTTATGTAAGATGATGTTGTATTCGTGTGTCATTGTATGCCTCTTGTATGTATCCCCAACTATTATGTAATGGTTTGATGTAATGATATCCACCTTGCAAAAGCATCTTCAAGATGTGCTTCTATCCTTGGTGGGACCTTCGAGTTCCTTTAGGATAGGGTCGCATCTTGGGCGTGACAAGTTGGTATCAGAGCCTCGACCGACCATAGGAGCCCCCTTGATTGATCGTGTAGTTGGCCGTTGTTGAGTCTAGAAGAAAACTGTTTTTCAGAGTCTAGTTATATCGGAGAGTAGTAATTCTTTTTACTCCTCAGCCCCTTCGTCGCTCTGGTGAGGAATCTTGACGTAGGTGTTTTTGAATTGCTCCTCTTCCCCTTCAAACTTTCTTTAGGATCACACAGTTGGTTTTCCGATCGTTGGTTCTCAGCTCTTTTCATCTGGTGCATTTCTCGTCAAGTTGACTCGAGCCTTTTCATCTTTGAGTTCAATCCTCAGTTGTTTTTCTTTTTCCCACCCGTCCACCCCTTTTCATCTCGGAGTCGGAGTCTGTCATCAAGTATCCATCCTACTCGTGCGAAGCATTTACTTTCTTTCAACCGGTGTTTTCTCTTCAAGATATTCGTGGGTTCTCCCTTTTAGGTGCCTTTGTTTTCCCGCCCTCCCATCCTCTTCTTCCCGGAGCTTGAGTCTTTTTCGACCATCAATTTCATCCGTGTGGAGCCTCTTCAGACTTTCGTCAATTGTTTCAGCCGGTGAATTCTCGTTTTGTTCGACATTCTTCATCTCTTTTTCTTCTCCGGTGGATTCAATTCCAATTTTTGGTAGTGATTATATTCTTTCCCTCGGCTCAAGTGTTTTCCCTGCTCGTTCGTCTCTCGCCAGTTTATCCTTCCGGAGTGCTCAAGACTTCTCAGGAGATTCGTCTGTGTTCGAATTAATTCGAGGTTGTCACCTCATTCAAATATTTCAATTGTTCCGGTGCATCATCTATCTGTTCAACATCACTTTTCAATGGTGTTTTTCTGTTTAGTGGGCCCTAACCCACAGGTCTTTTCCCAGGATCTTACCTGACTCTTCTAATTCTCCCGGAGTTATTCCCAATTTCTTTTCGAAGTGTGACGTAAGAATGGATTCCATCAGTCACATGCCTTCTCCAAGATCTATTTCAAATTCTTTTCATCTTTGGTTCTACCTTTCCTCTTTTTCATTATTTCGGAGTTTCTCAACAATTTTGGTGGTGTTTCCCGTTGTCATTTGAAGACCGAAGAAGAGTTTTTCCTCTAAATATTGTCCGTACTCTCGAAGTTTCGTGGTTCTAGCTTCATGTTATCCTCGAGAATTATTCCATTTGTCAGATATTCTTTTCTTAACCACCCGGAGTATGTCAGGAGTTTTTTTTCCATTTCTTTTCACCGGAGGCCATCATTCCAGAAGAATTTTTTTCGTCCTAACATTTCAGCTACCGTTATCCAATTATCCCGGTGCTTCGTTCAAGTATTCTTTAATCAGCTCATGATCTCTTTGTTCTTTTGCATTTAAATCCCCTCTAGCTGATTGGTTCTTCTAATTCTTCCCGGTGATTCATACTCTTTCATCAGTCATTTTCGAATTCTTACGGTGGTTCGTTCAAGATTCTTTTTTATTTGATTATCATATTAATCCATTCGTTCTTTCCAATCCTACCGGTGGTTCATGAAGACTTTCTCAAGTTTTGTTCCACATTCCCCTTAATTCTTTTTCAACAAGAATAAGTAATATGCAAAATCCATTACTTGTCATCAATTTAATTTGATGAAGGATAAGCATACAATAAATCTTATTCTTATTTCATCCAAGTGAGTAATCCCTTTCTTCGGAGTTTGTTCTTGTGAATAAATTCTAGTTCCAAGTGTTTTCATCTTTTATTTTCTGGAGTTCAAATTTCCTCGGCCATTTTGTCGGAACCTCCATCCAAGTCACTGCAAGCTTTAATCTTATTTTATCTCATCATCCTTTTTGTCACCGGAGTTCTTCATGGTGGTTCTTCATGATTTAATTCATTCTTCAAGAGTTCATCAAGATTCTTGTTGGAGGAGCTCAAGTTTTATTCTTCTTGCATCTCGAAGTGCAATTAATTCTCCGTATTCTTTTCAAGTGGAGTTTTGCATTTGTTCGTTTTTCCCAGGTATTCAAGCATTTGGTGGTGCCATAATTTCACCTCAAGTTTTGAGTTGTTTTGATAAGTCCACAACAAGCTTATTCTTTCGTTGTTGATTTTCTCAACAACTCCATTAAATCCTTCCTTCCTTCAATTCTTCCGGAGGCATTGCATTGCTTATGTCGTCAAGTGCCATCCCATCTTGTGAAGTTCATGTTCTATTCCTTCTGTCTTCAGTCGGAGTGTTGCTGAAATTCTTTTATTCACGCCTTTCTATCTTGTTCTAACCGGAGTGGTTTTAGAGTCTATCTTGTTTCCATGAGCTTTTGATTCTCATCATATTCGCCGTTCATCTTTTCTAACCGAGTGCTCTCGACTTTGTTCATCTTCTCTCTTGCGTTCTTACTTCACCTCTTCCTCTTTCTCTTTCGTCTCATTCCTAAGATCTCGGGAGGAAATCTCTTGTTAGTGGAGGAGAGTTGTAACGCCCCGGATCCTATGCGCCAGGTGTCTTCCAGTTATTCGTCGTTGTTGCCATGTCGTTTTCTTGAGTGTTGCACTTTTCCTTGCCATCTTGTTTTGCTTTGTTCCTTTATTTGTTGCATAAGCCATGCTCATCATTGTTAAATTGCATTGCCTCTTGTCATTTTGCATGCTAGTCATATACCTTTTGGTAATCATCATGTTGTTGCCATGTTCATCTTGTGCATTGCCCTTTATATATGTTGTGTGTTGCTCTAGTTGATGTGTGTGCATCACCCCTTTGCTATCTCTCTCAAACCAAGCCATGCACCATCACCTTCCCCTTCCTCTTCTTTTACTCCTTTATGCAAGTGCCATTTCTCCCTTCTCCATTACTGTTCAATCTTTGCCAATAAATCATGCACCATGCCTTATACCTCTCTGTCAAGTTTCATCCTTTTGGGAGTTGTTTTGGTTGGGTTCAAAAATGGAGCAAGTTTGAATTTAATTCAGACATGATTTATTTTTCTGCCTCTAAAAATTCCCAACTCAATTTTATCAAATTCCACATAACATCAGGGTCCTAAGGATATTTTCATATCTCACACACCACTCTCCTATCCCTGTGCATTTTGTTTTCTCTATTTTCTGTTGGAAGAAAAGAAAGGAAAGAGAAGAATGCATACAGGAGGAGGCGGCATGCAGCCCAGCAACAGCCGTCCCGCACAACTACTTACCCCTTCGAATCCAGCCCAAGCCCACCTCTACTCCTTCTTCTACCTACGTCACCTATGTATGACCGAACAATAGCCATCAGATCGCCATGGCACCGCTCGATGGGCTGTCGTACAGCTCCCTAGCACCCTATATACCAGCCCCTCGACGTCTGTGCCCTACCCTAACTTCTCCTCCTCCCTTCAACGCCGCCACAACCCCTCTCCTTCTCTGGTTGTTCTTCTTCCGCAAGAAAAGAGAACCCGAGAGAATAAACCCTGCCGGCGTTCTCGCAGCCAGAGGGCGCCAAGATCGTCTCCGGCATGTCCATCTTCTTCCTCTACGTTCACTATGTCCATTCAGGCATCTTCTCCGCACCATGGCCGTCCCTGTTGTCTTCATCCGCAGCTCATGCCTCCACGCGGTCACCGGAGCTCCTTCCCCGACGTCCTCTCCATCGTCTTCTTCCTCGGGCCAACCGTCGCCGCCGGCCTTCTTCTTCCTCGGGGAGCGACGCACGCGTCCCCGCCTTCGTCCTCGACCCCGTGGAAAGTCCCTGGAGCTCTGGATCGGCCTCCCGCTTCCTCTTCTTCATGGAGCAGGACGCCGCCACGATCAGCGCCTCGCCTCGCCCTCGACAACGTGTCTCCGGCCCCCTCGTCGACTCCCTCGAGCCCTGTGTGAGCAGCTGCGCCTCCCCATCTTCTTTCCCTGTTGTTACCATCGCTGTAATACCCGATCCATGCTGCCCAAGTTCGTTCGCCATGGACGGCCTTGAGTTCGTGCTGGTGTTCATGCCGTGGCTCTGCTCGTTGATCCACACACGCACACACGTACCGCGCATGCCCACGCTCGCAGCTCGCCTCACTTCTCGCTCCGTGTCCGCCAAGCTGTCGCTGCCATCCTTCTTGTCGTGCCATGCCTGAGACGAGCATGAGCTCGTGCTCGAGCCTCTGTACGTGTGCACCGTATAGTGCACCACCATCCCTTTTCCGCACACCCGCCACTGCTCAGCCGTCCTCGCCGCGGACACGTTTGCTCGCTGGCAGCGTCTCCGAGCTCCCTGCGCGCCATGGGGAAGAAAACCCGGATTGTCGCTAGTTCGAAATGAGCCGAATCCCTTCCAATGCACAAGCACATCTCCGCTCAACTGGTCATCGCGCTGCGCTTTCACCCAGGAGGCCAGGGATTGAATCCCAGCGTCCTCATTTTTCCTTAGCCCTTTCCATCTATTTTTCCCTCTGTGTGTATGGCGCCTTGGCCCCACAGCCCTGTTGACTGGTCCTCTTTGACCCGATTGACCACCCTCCAGCCTGTGTCCACCTGTTGTTTTATTTTCTTTTGCATAATTTCAGTAATGCCCCTGTTTTGTATTGCTAATAACTAATCATGCATGCATCCAAATTAAACAAACTATATATGTATAATGCTTAGAATTTTATCTAGTTTCACAATATCCAACTTTCATCCATGTTAAAATATTTAAAATTGCTGTTTGCATTAAATTGCATAAATGACATGTTTAAATGGTTTATTTCATAACTAAATAGTTGTAGCTCGGAATTAAATGTTCTTTATATGTAAATGGGGTATAAAAATGCATAGATTAACTTGCTGCACTTTATTTTCCTGTTAAAAACAATAAAATATGTTTTAGGGCATAATAGTACCAAATTCGAAATATGCATATGGGGATTTTCCGGAATTGTTGTTTGTTATTTCCGGCCTTATTTAAATTGCCTAGCTAGGTAGTTTTATTATGCTTCACCTCTTGCCATGTTAACAACATTTAACCGGACATGCATCATACTTGTTTGAGCATCATGCCATGTCTATGTGTTGTGTGTTTACCTTGTTGCTTGCTTCTTTCCGGTTGTGCTCCTTCTCGTTTGTTGCTGCTTCGTTGCGATCGTGAGGATTCGTTCGTCTACGCTTGGTTCGTCTTCATGGCTTCATCTTCTTCATGGACTCGTTCTTCTTCCTAGCGGGATTTCAGGCAAGATGACCGTTACCTTGGATCTCAGTACTATCATTTTTATGCTAGTTGCTTCGTTCTATCGCTATGCCACGCTACCTATCTTTTGCTCTTCAAGCCTCCCAAATTGCCATGTCTGCCTCTAACCTTTGTCACCTTTCCTAGCAAACCATTGTTTGGCTATGTTACCGCTTTGCTCAGCCCCTCTTATAGCATTGTTAGTTGCAGGTGAAGTTGAAGATTGGTCCATGGTGGACAGGATTATGCTGGGATATCACAATATCTCTTATATTATTAATGCATCTATATACTTGGTAAAGGGTGGAAGGCTCGGCCCTATGCCTGGTGTTTTGTTCCACTCTTGCCGCCCTAGTTTCCGTCATATCGGTATTATGTTCCCGGATTTTGCGTCCCTAACGCGGTTGGGTGATTTATGGGGATAAAACTCCTCCAGCAAGGCCCAACCTGGGTTTTACCATTTGCTTCACCACCACCCACTTTTCCATTGGGAGTCGCTCTCTCGAGGGTCATCTTTATTTTAGCCCCGCCGGGGCCAATGCTTGTCTAAGTGTTGGTCCAAACCGAGCAATGTCCGGCGCCCCCTGGGCAACCAGGGTCTATGCCAACCCGACGTCTTGCTCATCCGGTGTGCCCTGAGAACGAGATATGTGCAGCTCCTATCGGGATTTGTCGGCACATCGGGCGGTCTTGCTGGTCTTGTTTTACCATTGTCGAAATGTCTTGTAAACCGGGATTCCAAGGCTGATCGGGTCTTCCTCGGAGAAGGAATATCCTTCGTTGATCGCAAGAGCTTATCATGGGCTAAGTTGGGACACCCCTGCAGGGTATAAACTTTCGAGAGCCGTGCCCGCGGTTATGTGGCAGATGGGAATTTGTTAATGTCCGGTTGTACATAACTTGACACCAGATACGAATTAAAACGCATCAACCGTGTGTGTAGCCGTGATGGTCTCTTCTCGGCGGACCACGGGAAGTGAACACGGTTTTGGGTTATGATTGACGTAAGTAGGAGTTCAGGATCACCTCTTGATCATTGCTAGCTTCACGACCGTTCCGTTTGCTCTCTTCTCGCTCTTATTCGCGTATGTTAGCCACCATATATGCTTAGTCGCTGCTGCAACCTCACCACTTTACCCCCTTCCTTTTCCCTTTAAGCTTTGCTAGTCTTGATACCCATGGTAATGGGATTGCTGAGTCCTCGTGGCTCACAGATTACTACAACAACAGTTGCAGGTACAGGTTATGCGATGATCATGACGCGAGAGCGATGTTTGCTTGTTTTGGAGTTCTTCTTATGCTTCTTCTTCGATCAGGGGATAGGTTCCAGGTCGGTAGCCTGGGCTAGCAGGGTGGATGTCGTTTGACTTTCTGTTTGTGTTTCATCCGTAGTCGGATGGTGTTCTTATGTAAGACGATGTTGTATTCGTGTGGCATTGTATGCCTCTTGTATGTATCCCCAACTATTATCTAATGGTTTGATGTAATGATATCCACCTTGAAAAAGCGTCTTCAAGATGCGCTTCTATCCTTGGTGGGACCTTCGAGTTCCTTTAGGATAGGGTCGCATCTTGGGCATGACACTCCCACATGGGAGAGAGCTTATGCAGCCCCTCCCTGGAGAGAACCCGTCTGAGCACGAGGTCCCCTACCTCGAGAGTCCTGGGGCGGATGTTGCCGTAGTGGTATCGCCGCAGTACTTGTTGGTACCTTGCTCCCCGCAGCGCGGCTTCTCGGCGATGCTCCTCCCCCAGCAAGAGATCCGTCCCCCGCATGGCGTCCTGCTGCGCTTCGTCGAACGCCAGGACCCGCGCGGAACAACGTCAGCCCCTGCCGTAGGCCTCCAGCTTCTTCTTGAAGGTCTTGGTCTTGAGGCCCCTCAGGACCTCTGCGTTGACTCGCTCGGCCTGACCGTTGCTTCGCGGGTGCGCCACCGAAACGTAGCATATCTGCGTTCCAAGGTTAGCACAGTATGTTTTGAAGAGGTTACTGGTGAACTACGAACCGTTGTCAGTGATGATACGGTTCGGCACCCCGAATCGGCTCACGAGGCCCTTGATGAACTTTACCGCGGAGCCTGCGGGGATGGTGCGGACAGCTTCCACCTCCGCCCACTTGGTGAATTTGTCCACGGCGACATAGAGGTAGGGGTAGCCCCCTGGCGCCCAAGGGAACGGGCCTGGGATATCTAGTCCCCAAACTGCGAAGGGCCATGAGAGGGGTATAGTCTGCAGACCTCCCGCCGGTTGATGGATCTGCTTGGCATGGAACTGACAGGCCTCGCAAGCTTTCACCAGTTCCGCAGCGTCATTGAGCGCCGTGGGCCAATAGAACCCGCTGCGGAACACCTTGCCAATGAGTGTTCATGACGACGAGTGATGCCCACAGTCGCCACCGTGTATGTCTGCCAGTAGCTCCTTCCCTTGCTCCCTGGAAATTCAATGTAGGGACACATCATCCGGTTGTCTTTGGTAGAGCTCCCCATCCTTAAGGCAGTATGCCATGGCCTGCCGTGCCACACGCTCCGCTTCCTCCTCCTTTTCCAGCAACGTTCCTCGCATCAGGTAACTCCTGAGCTCCGTGATCCAGCACCCCTCCTGAGGTTCCAGCGCCAGGAGCAGGCGCGCTCTTGATGTCGGGCCGCAGACCGGGGCTCCCGAGGCAGGCGGCTGGGGGAGCTCCCCCCGAGGCTGCGCCGTGCTTGACAGTGATGGCGTCGCCGAGGGCTTAAAGAGCCGCTCCTCGAAGACACCGGGCTCCTGAGGTAGCCGCCTGGATGCCCTTTTCACGATGTCATCAGCCTCTTGATTGGTGCCGCGAGGCACATGCTGCAACTCCAGCCCCCAAAACTGCTTCTCCATCCTGCGAACCACTGCGAGGTAGGATTCCATGTGCTCGTCCTTTGGTTCGTATACTTTGTTGGAGAAGTTGACAAGGAGTTGCGAATCACCCTTGATGGTGAGGCGCTTCACCCCAGGGCGACTACGGCCTTCAGGCCTGCTATTAGGCCTTCGTATTCTGCTATGTTGTTGGAGACTTTTTCCCCATGCTGAAAACAGAGTTGCACGGCGTAGTAGAGCTTGTCTTGAGTGGGGGATACGAGTACCGCACCAGCCCCAGCGCCGTGTCGGGAGAACGCCCCGTCGAAGTACATGACCCATCCGTCCCGTGCCTCGCTCCCTGGGGAGAGCGATCGATCCTCGCCATCCTCGAGGCATGGCGCATCTGCCCATTCCACCACGAAGTCCGCAAGCGCGGCCCCCTTGATGACTTTGGTTGTGCTGAATTCTATCTGAAACGCTTGCAGCTCGATGTTCCACTCAGCGACTCTTCTAGCTGAGTTGGGGCTCCTAAGCACCCTTTCCAAGGGGTATGCTGAGACAACCTTGATGGGATGGCCTTGGAAATAGTGCCGCAGCTTGCGCAAGGCCACCAATAGCACGAGGAGGAGCTTCTAAGGCATGGGGTACCGCGCCCTTGTGCACCGCAATACCGTGCTGACGAAGTACACAGGGTGCTCGACTAGGTTGGGAGTGCTGGTGCCGCTAGCGTCCTCTGGAGGCCGGGGCGCCTCCTGAGACAACGGAGCCCCCGGCGACTGGTCGTCTGAAGGAGGGGCCTCCTCTGTTTCGGGTGTGCTTCCCTTCTGTGGCTGGTCCTTCTCGGCTACAGCCGCGGTCTCTGTGAGGCCCTCTCGGCCCTACTTTGCTTTAACCCGGACGGTTGCTGCGGCCTTGGTCCTGTGCTCCTCCCTAACAGCCACCAGGGCTGTGCTGGCAGAGTAGGGGGTGGCTGCAAGGTAGAGCACCAGGGGCTCCTGAGGGCGCGGAGCCACCATCACCGGGGGGCTGGTCAGGTACCTCTTGAGATCCTGGAACGCCTTGTCGTCCTCTTCAGTCCATTCAAAGGGGCCCTTCTTCTTCATCAGCTTGAAGAAGGCAGCGCTCATTCCCCCAGCTTGGAGATGAAACGCCCTAGTGTGGTCACGCGCCCGGTGAGCTTCTGCATCTCTCTGAGGGTCTTCGGCGGGCTCATGTCCTCGACTGCTTTTACCTTTTCTGGGTTGGCCTCGATGCCCCGGTGGGATACTAGGAAACCCAGGAGCTTGCCCGAGGGGACTCCAAACACACACTTCTCCGGGTTGAGCCGCAGGTCCACTTTGTTAAGGCTCGCGAAGGTTTCCTCCAAGTCCTGTATCAGGGTTTTTGCCTCCCGAGACTTCACCACAATGTCATCGACATAAGCCTCAGCATTCCTCCCAAGCTGCCGACCCAAGGCGATGTGCATCAGCCGCTGAAAGGTTGCACCGGCATTGCGCAACCCGAACAACATGCACGTATAGCAGTACACCCCGCACGGGGTCAGGAAGGCCATCTTTTCCACATCTTCTACTGCCATCTTGATCTGGTGGTAGCCAGAGAAGGCATCCAGGAAACACAACAAGTCGCACTCGGCGGTGGAGTCGACGATCTGGTCGATGCGAGGGAGCGGGAACGGATCCTGAGGGCAGGCCTTGTTGAGGTTGGTGAAGTCGACACACATGCGTTCCTTTCCCCCCTTCTTCGGCACGACAACAGGGTTAGCCAGCCAGTCTGGGTAGCGGACTTCGCGAATGACCCCCGCCGCCTACAACTTGCGGGTCTCTTGGACGATGAAAGCTTGCTTCTCAGCTCGCCTTCTGCTTCACTGGGCGCACGTTGGGGCACACATTGAGGTGATGCTCGATTACGCCCCTCGGGACCCCTGCTAGCTGATCAGGTTCCCACGCGAATACCTTCTTGTTCGTGCGCAGGAATTTTACCAAAGCTTCCTCCTGTTCGGGCTTGAGGTTGGCGCCTATGGTGAAGGTGGCACTGGTGGATCCGTCCTCGTCAACCAGTACATGCTTGGTTTCCGCCTTGTCCTGAGTGAATAGCTGCTTCTTCTTGGCTGGTGCAGCCCCCTTGGGTTCAGAGGTGTCTGAGTCGGCGGGCTGCGCCACCAACACGACCTTGAAAGCGAGCTTGAGCGCTTGCAACGCATCCCCGGTGTCCCCAAACACGGTGAGGACGCCGCTACTCCCGGGCATCTTCATGAGGTTGTATGCCGGGTGAGTTGCGGTCGTGAACCGGGCTAGCACCGAGTAGCCAAGGATGGCGTTGTATGGAAGGCCGATGGGGGCGATGTCGAAGTCGATTAGCTCCGTGCGGAAGTTATCGTAGGTGCCGAAGGTCATCGGAAGGCGGATCTGCCCTAGGGAGCCGGTGGAGCCACCTCCGACGCCCAAGAAGGGCCTGCTGGGCTGCAGCCGCTCTGGCAGTACGTGGAGAAGGTTGAAGGCCTCCGCTGAGAGCACGCTGAGGCCAGCGCCACCATCGACGAGGGTCTTGGTGACCGCCACATTGCCGATGGTGGGGGTGCATAACATTGGGAGCGCGCCCGAGCAGGCCGAGTTTGTGGGGTGATCATCTGAGCTGAAGGCCAGATAGGATTTAGGTGCCGCCCAACCCGGAGGCGCCCCGCGCGGCATGGAAGCGGTGCCAATCTGGCGGACGAATGGCTTGATGTGGTGGCTTGAAGGTGGTGCCTGTGAGCCGCCTAGGAGAGCTGCGACGACTGGGTGCGGTGGTGCAGCGTACTGGGCGAGGAAGACTCCGTGCAGCTCCCTCCAGGAGGTCACGGAAGCCGTTGGCAGGTAGAGCAGCCACATGCGCGGGACATCAGTGAGGGCCATGGGAAACCAGTTGGCCATGACCCTGCCGTCGCCCCCGGCCTCGAGGATGGCCTCCTTGTAGGCCAGCAGGAAAGCCAACGGATCGGCCGCGCCGTTGTAGCGCGGTGGCATCTTTGACCTGAACTTGTTCGGCCATTGCACCCACCGCAAGGCGGGGGCCAAGGCTCGGAGCCCCCGGGCCCCCATGCTGGTGCCGGCAGCCGGAGCAGGCGGCACGCTGCCCATCATGAGGGCGAACCACGGTGTTGACGGAGAGCGGGTTGGGGAAGGGAAAGCTCCGGCGCACCCCTACCTGGCCCGCCAAATGTCGGATTTCGGGTTCCGGCAGACCCTCAAGGTTCGAACACTGGGTGCGCGCGGAGATCACACCTCCAGCCTACCCATGTCTCACCGCCTCGCCAAGATCTAAAACTACACGAAGAGCAACACAAGGGACACAAGATTTATACTGGTTCAGGCCACCATTGTGGTGTAATACCCTACTCCAGTTTGTGGTGTGGTGGATTGCCTCTGGGGATGATGAGGAACAGTAGAAGGGGAGAACAGCCTCGCGAGGGTCTGTTCTTGGTTGGTGTGATGAACTGCTAGGGGGAGTTCAATCGCTTCTCTCTCTCTATGTCTCAGATGTGGATCTGATCCAGATCCCCTACCCTGTGGATGCTAGTCCTATTTATAGGCGAAGGCCCCGGGCCTCTTCCCAAATATTGAGCGGGAAGGGCGCCAACAATTGGCCATTTTGAAGGGAAACATCTAGTACACTTATCCTGACTAAAGTTGGTCCTCGCCTGCCAAAGACCCTGACAATGACGCTGGCTTGGGCTCCACGATGACCTTTGTTCTGTCATCCTGCTGGTCTTGGTCTCGTTGCACCGAAATGGTTGCCTTTGCTTGATACCCTTGCCTGCGCTTGCCCCCTTTGCACCAAAGGGGAAACAAGGACTCTACGCAGGCCGGCGCCTGCCTGGCACCCGCCTGGCCTTGGTCGTCATGGCTTGCGTCACGGGCACCTCGTGAGGTACCCCGCCTTCATCTCTCCGCCTCCTCGCGAGCCAGCCTGAAGAGGCCATGCCCGAAGAAGCCTCTTGCCGTCCGCCCCGCGAGGCTTGGCCCCTCGCAAGGGTATTGAGCATGTGCTGATGAAGATGGGCGGTACTGGGCCACTCCTTGAGCCATGCCGCAGGCCGCAGGCAGGCAAGTCTGGGTACCCCCGTTCCCAGAACGCCGACACAAACCCAGCTATAAGACTCTTTCCAAAGTTGCAACTAAACAACAAATAGGCATGGAAAAGATCCAAAAATTGCTACACAGAAGCGATGACTTGTTGGACGAGGAAATGAATCGAACTCAGTCCTTAATCGAAGACATAAAAAATCTTCGCGTTAAGTACGAGGAACTTGAAAGTCGTCATGAAGCCCTCTCAGCCAGTCATGGGAACCTTTCCTATGATTATCTTCAAAGGAAGCAAGATCCAGAGAAACTAAGAGCGTCTCATGAAGATCTTCAAAAGGAGAACGATTCACTACTTGCTCAACAGATCAGTTCCGCTCAGGAAGACTTTGTGCCACCTTGTTTAAAATGTCTTGAGCGTGACAATGCTATCTCTGTTGTTGAATGTTCTACTGCTTCTGAAGTTGCAATATCTTCAACTGTTGATGTGGTAACTAACCCCTCTTGTGAGGATACCACTACTATTGCTGATGAGAATGCCAGATTGAAGATGTATCTTGAAATAGGCATGTACAAAATCCTCAAAGTGCATCAGACCCTATGTGATGTCCTCAAGAAACAAATTCTGAACCGAAACCCTAGGAAAGAGGGTGTTGGTTTCGAGAGAAAAATGAATGCTGATGGTTCTTACTGGAAGCCTGAGCAGTACCCCAAAACCAAATGGGTGGCTGCAAAAGGACCTTCAATAGATCCATCCACCTTATTTGGCTTCACTTGTGCTAACCCTATCATCATTGATGAGTCATTTGACTCGACCTATAAACTGTTCAAGAATTATAATAGTGAAGTGTTTGCCAGTTTTATTGGAACTAACTGTAGGAATGGGTCACCTATGAAGAAGATCTCGATCCCTAAAATTCGTCTTGTGAACCTTCCCATGAATGTCATCATGATATCACAAGGGAAGAAGACAAACCCTAGATCTAAGGATTCATATGGCCCAAAGGCTTCATACAAATAGAGGACCTCACAAGGTCAACCTACCGCCAATGTTTTGCAGGGAAATTATCATCAGACTCATGAATATGAGTGTGTTTCTTCAAACTGCATGTTCACAAATCAAAGAATTTTTTTGCATATTCTTTTGAGTATTATTCACCACCTGCAAAACTATTTGCTAGGGCTCCAAAGCCAAAGTTCTTAGATACTGCACTCAGACTCATTGCTTCTAAGCCACCCTTAAGATGTGGGTTGTTAAGAAGAATTAACTTCTTTTGCAGGGTAGGGTCTGCAGCCGGAAATCATTGACTTCTAAAGACAATGCTGGGGACCTAAAACATCTTGTGGGACTCAAGATAAAATGTCAAAATGTTCCTACCATTTACTTTGTCCCTGGATTTCTTGATGAACATCCCATCTTACCATCCAAGAATCTTAATTTTGATAGTATGCTTGTACGCCAAATGTTTATGATTCACAATACTCTTGGTGAAGCCTATCCTACAAACTGCACTATAGGGTACAACTCCGATAGCTACTGAATGGATTATGGACAGTGGATGCACTAACCACGTGACTGGTGATTGAAGTCTTCTCATGGATTCAACTCTTCGACCATCTACTAAAAGCCATATCACATTTGCTGACACTGGTAAAAGCAAGGTGTTCGGCCTAGGTAGACTTGCTATCTCAAGATTGACACATGGATAAAGTAATGCTTGTTGAATCCCTTGGATACAACTTAATGTATGTCTCAATGCTTTGTGATCTTGACATGATTGTGATATTTGGAAAATATCGTTGCCTTGTGCTTATGGCTTCTGACAAATCTCTAGTGATGAGGACATCTCAACCATGGGCACCACACCACCAACTATCAACTGTCCAATCACAAGAAGTCAAGCAATGCAAATACATGATCAGGTGTCATATCAAAGAAGGCCAAACACATTTCAGTCCGTGCAAAACAATGTTTTATGGCGAAGAAACAAAGTTAGGAATTCATGAAGAAATGAGTTGTCTCCTGAAGAAACATTGTTTTGATTCTAACAAAACAATGTTTTGCACGAGTTTGGATATCCCGCCTTGTGAAAGGTTCCCTGAACTCGAGTCTGCTGCTGAAGGAAACATTGTTCGACCCCAGTGAACAATGTTTGGGCAGGAACTGCCAACCACCTCCAATGAGAGTTTTCCAGAAGCTACCTCATTAAGTCTCTAAGCCACTTAGTCAAACCAAAGCTGGTTCTCTTTCACACCTGAGCTGGTTCCCAAAGCTAGTTTAGTTTCACACCTATCCAGGGGGTTTGTCCCGATTATAAATAGGCTAGCTCTTCCCTTCGTTAGGGACTTTTGCCATTTTTATCAAAGACCAAAGACATAGACTCCTCCTAAGATTGGAGAGCTCTTGTTAGCCCTATTCTTGTGATTCCTTGAGAAATTGCTCCTAATTCATGCTCCACGACTAGATCGTGTTGTGTGGATTAGAGTTTGTGGTTTCCCTTGCGGATTGCACCTATCCCATGCTCCATGACTTGAGCGTGGTTGTGTGGGGTAGTATTGCGAGTTGTGGATCGGCGAATGTTCGGATTGCAGGCTTCGATGGGCATCCTCCTCGTTGGATCATAATCTCTTATTTTCCGTTTTTCGGCTGCTTGCAGCTAGTTATCCCCATCCATTTATCGATCCTACACCGTGAAGATCGGACCTCCCCTTGAACACCCTCTTCTTCGAAGACGGGATTGCATCATCTGGTATTCAGAGCAAGGTTTACACGGTAGGATTTGTATCTTTGTTGCTATACCTATCCTTTTTAGTTTGGTTTTCGCCGTCCTAAAGTCGAAAGCCAAAAAGCCACAAAAAAATCCAAGCCTTCGATGTTGAGATCTAGTTGTTTGCTTTCCTCTTTGTGTTTGCAGCAAGTTCTATCCAAAGTTCCTACTATTTTTCATTGAGTCTTGTTGTTGGATCTATTGTGTTGCAAAAAGAGAGAGAGAGAGAGAGAGAGAGAGAGAGAGAGAGAGTGGAAAAAGGAGCAAAAAATAGAGAAGAGAAAGTGTTGAGCAACTATGTAATCATATTCAGTTTGGTGAGAAATTTCAAAAGTTGAAGTGGCATGTGTTTCTACTCAAACGTGGTGCGAGGATCTACAAATTTTTCTTGTTCTTTTGGTTTGCATTGATTGGATCTCAGCACTAGCCCTCCCATTTTACCCCACTAGATCCACCCAGAAACCGCCAGCTTCCTTCCTTTCATTCGCCCGTCCACTCCTGATTTGCTACTTCCGCACAGCCACCAAGGAATCATCAGAATTTGGGTAAGCAAGAAGGTGAGCTGAGTGTTTTCCACATATATTTTTCTTTTGTCCACTTGTTTCCAAGAGTTAACATGATAGGATCCAACTCGAGTGTACATGGACATCAACATGTGGAAGATGATCTCCCAAAAACTCGCGCAACACTTGGTGATATGATTGAGGAGAGTATAGTTGCAGCTATGCGAAGGATGTTCAATGTTCATCTTCCTATCATGGGTAATGGGGATCAACATCAACACAGCCCCGCTGCCTCGCTGGCCAGCGACAACCGGCAATGTCAAGGAAATGATGATCGCCATGTTGGTCGTGGAAGAGTGGCAGGAGCTACTGCCCACGGCACCCCTGCTATTGGTGCTGAACGGAGGCATGGCGACTTTGCTGTCCCCCGTGAGGGTGGGCCGCATGGAGGAGAAGCTCACGGGCGAGGCCATGACCCCCGCGGGTTTGTTGCTGATCACCGACGACGAGCGGCACATGATGGCGATGCCATCTTCCTTGAAGTTCTCTCCAAGCATGGTGACGAAGATGAAGGCATGGGGGACTATGAACCCTACTCCCCGCCTCGCCGTGGTGCTATTTTTGGTCGCAATGGTCATCATTATGACCGTCGTGATCAGGATGATCATGACAACCAAGCAAGAGTGAAGCTACATGTGCCATCATTCACGGGATCAGATGATTCGAATGCATATATTGAGTGGGAAGAGAAAAGTGTGATCAAATCTTTCGCATCCATGGTTTTTCTGAAGCCAAGAGAGTTGATCTTGCTGTTATGGAGTTCTCTGGTTATGCTCTTACATGGTGGAATCAGCTGCAAGACGATCAGTTGATGTCAGGCAATAATCATATCCGCGGCTGGACTTTGATGAAGGAAGTCATGATGCGTTGTTTTGTTCCATCATATTATGAGAGGCAATTGTACAAGCGGTTGCAGGGGCTCACTCAAGGTTCCCGCACTGTTGAGGAGTACTATAAAGAGATGGAGGTGCTGCTAATTCGGGCAAGAACCCGTGAAAGTGATGAGGCGAAGATGGCGAGATTTTTACATGGGCTGAATGATGAAATATCAGATTTTGTGCAGATGTTTCCTTATGATACATTACAAGATGTTGTACATCAAGCTATAAGAGTTGAGAAGAAGAATATGCATAATGGTCGTACTCGTGGTTTCCAAGGCTGCGCCACCACACGCTCATGGCAGCGAGCACAACAGCCATATGGTTCTCAGTTTGAGGGTGCACCACCTAGACACCCACATGCCTCGACGGCTTCCTCACCTGCTATTCGCAGTCAAGGTAAGAGGTCATCAGCTACAGCAGGAGTATCCTTTGCTCCACCTCCAGAAGTGAGTTCTACACGCAGCAGCGACATTCAGTGCCACAAGTGCAAAGGAAGCGGTCATATTTCTTCGGAATGTCCAAGCAAAAGAACTATGATCATCAATGAACGAGGTGAATGGGAGTCTGAAAGTGACCCTGAAGGTAGAAATGATGAAGTGGAAGAGGAGAAAGGTTGGGAAGTAGGAGGAACTATTTTATCCCATGAGGAACTTGATGGAGAAGCTTTGGTTGTATGTCGTTCACTTAACGCCCAGGTTGTGGAGGAGGAAAAGGGGCAGCGGCATAATCTTTTCCACACGCGTTGCCTTATCAACTCAAAGATATGTCGAGTGATTGTTGATAGTGGCAGCTGCAACAATATTGCAAGCACGTAGATGGTCGAGAAGCTTCAATTGCAAACAAAACGTCACCCACAACCATACCGCATGCAATGGCTGAATGATTGTAGCGCAATTAAGGTGATTAGCAGCATGCAAATACCAATTTCAGTAGGGACATATTAGGATGATGTTGAGTGTGATGTGGTGCCGATGCACGCTTGTCACTTAATTCTTGGGCGACCGTGGTTGCATGACTTGTGCAAATCAGCGGGCGTGCGAATCGCTTATGTTTTGTCCATAGAGGAGAAATGTTCACTTGGCTGCCCATGACACCCGAGGAAGTCTATCTTGATGAGATGAAAAGGAAAGAAAAGAAAAAGGGAGAGAGTGATCATACACAACGAGTGAGCCACCAATATAGTGAGGGAGTGTTTCCATAGCCAAAAGCTCCATAGCCAAATATGACCAAGCCCCGGGAAAAACAGGGATTAGTTATGATGGCTAGGAAAAGGGATATGCGGGCATTGACAGAGCCTAATACTCCATTCTTTGTACTCATGTACAAGGAAACTTTGTTGGCTGCTAAAAACTTACCCTCAACTCTTCCTAGTGTTGTTTTTGTTCTTTTGTAGGAGTCTGAGCATGTGTTTCCCAAGGAGGTACCACCTGGTTTGCCACCAAAGTGGGGCATTGAGCACCAAATCGACTTGGTTTCGGGCGCCCCACTACCAAACCGACCACCGTACCGAGCAAACCCAGGGAGACAAAGGAAATTCAGAGGCAAGTAGAAGATCTTCTTAACAGAGGGTATGTAAGGTAAAGTCTTTCTCCTTGTGTTGTTCCTATACTTTTAGTTCCAAAGAAAGATGGTACCATGCTCATGTGCACTGATTGTAGATCCATTAAAAACATAACTGTGAGATATCGGCACCCTATTCCTAGGCTCGATGACATGCTTGATGAACTTTGTGGCTCCACCATATTTTCCAAAATTTATTTACGAAGTGGTTACCACCAAATAAGAATGAAAGAGGGTGACGAATGGAAAACTACATTTAAGACAAAATTTGGCTTGTATGAATGGTTGATTATGCCTTTTGGATTAACGAATGCACCTAGTACTTTCATGAGATTGATGAATCATGTGCTTAGATCCTTCATTGGCAAGTTTGTAGTGGTTTACTTTGATGACATATTGATTTATAGCAAAACTTTGGAGGATCATGTTGGACATATAAAATGTGTGCTTGCTGTCCTACGGGAGGAAAAGTTGTATGCTAAGGTGGAAAAGTGCACATTTTGCACAAACAAGGTTGTGTTTCTTGGCTTTGTTGTTTCAGCAAAAGGTGTGGAGGTCGATGAAGAGAAGATCAAGGTTATTCGTGAGTGGATGCCTCCACAAAATGTGAGCCAAGTACGTAGCTTCCTCGGACTTGCAGGTTTCTACCGCCGGTTCATGAAGGATTTCAGCACCATTGCTGCACCCATGAATGAGTTACTGAAGAAAGACACTCCATTCCAATGGGGTGATGCCCAAGACAAGTCCTTCCAAGAACTGAAGATGAGATTGACATCAGCCCCATTGCTTTCACTTCCTGATTTTGGTAAGACATTTGAGATTGAATGTGATGCAAGTGGTGTTGATATTGGTGGAGTTCTAATGCAAGAAGGTGAACCCATTGCCTACTTTGGTGAGAAGGTTTTTGGTCCAACTCTTAATTATCCATCTATGACAAAGCATTGTACGCACTTGTTCGATCTCTGGAAACATGGCAGCATTACTTGTGGCCAAAAGAGTTTGTAATACATTCTGACCATGAATCTTTAAAACATCTAAAGGGCCAACGCAAACTGAACCGTAGACATGCAAAATGGAGTGAGTTCATGGAGTCTTTTCCCTATATTGTCAAGTACAAGAAAGGGAAGGATAACATGTTGCCGACGCGTTGTCTAGGCGTCACATTTTATTTGCCCAACTTGATGTTAAAATCCTTGGTTTAGAAAGCATCAAAGAATTGTATGCTAACGGCTCATGCTTTGCTGAACCATTTTCAAAGTGTAACAAGGGAAAGGGATGGGGGAAGTTTGACTTGCGTGATGGATTTCTATTTCAAGCTAACAAATTGTGCATCCCAGATTGTTATGTTTGTTTGTTGCTCTTGCAAGAGGCTTACGCTGGTGGTATCATGGGACATTTTGGAGCCAAGAAAACTGAAAGTGTACTCGTTTATCACTTCTTTTGCCCACGAGTGAGACGTGGCGTGGAACGCTACGTGATGAGATGCGAGATTTGTCACAAAGCTAAGTCCCGCTTGAATCCTCATGGTTTATATACTCGTCTATCCAATCCGAATACTCCGTGGGAAGATATTTCTATGGATTTTGTTCTTGATTTACCACAGACTAAGAGGGGGAGTGACTCGGTGTTTGTGGTAGTTGATCGTTTTAGCAAAATGGCACATTTTATCCCATGTGATAAGAGCGATGATGCTTCACACAATGCTGATCTGTTTTTCAGGGAAGTTGTGCGGTTACATGGAGTACCACGCATGATTGAGTCAGACCGTGACACCAAATTTCTGAGCTACTTTTGCAAGACCTTTTGGGGAAAACTTGGCACCAAGCTCCCATTTTCCACGACATGCCACCAACAAACTGATGGACAGACTGAAGTTGTCAACCAAACGTTGTCCATGATGCTATGAGCAGTCCTCAAGAAGAATTTGAAGATGTCGAAAGAGTGCCTACCTCATGTGGAGTTCGCGTATAATAGGGCGGTACATTCGACCACTAAAATTTTCCCATTTGAACTTGTTTATGGATTCAAACCTATTTCTCCCACGATCTTTTTCCGTTGCCAATGCAGGAACGAACCAGCCTTGATGCAAGTAAGGGTGCTGATTTCGTCAAGAAACTTCATGCCCAAGCAAAGGATAACATTGATAAAATGACTGAACAATATACGAAGCGGGTAAATAAGACCAGGAAGAAGCAGGTGTTCGAGCAAGGTGATTTGGTATGGGTACACCTTCAGAAGGACCATTTTCCTGAGCAACGCAAGTGCAAGTTGCAGCCACGCGGTGATGGACCATTTGCGGTGCTCGAGAGGATCAACGACAATGCTTATAAGATCGATCTTCCAAAAGAATATGGTGTTAGCCCAACCTTCAGTGTATCCGATCTTTCCCCATGCTTTGGGCCTTTAGAGTCAAGGACGACTCCCTCTCAAGAGGGGGAGGATGATGAGGACGTCCCAAACATGGGCACCACACCACCAACCATCAACGGTCCAATCACAAGAAGTCGCGCAATGCAAATACATGATCAGGTGCGATATCGAAGAAGGCCAAACACATTTCAGTCCACGCAAAATAATGTTTTATGGCGAAGAAACAAAGTTAGGAATTCATGAAGAAATGAGTTGTCTGCTGAAGAAACATTGTTCCGATTCTAACAAAACAATGTTTTGCATGAGTTTGGATATCCCGACTTGCAAAAGGTTCCCAGAACTCGAGTCTGCTGCTGAAGGAAACATTGTTCGACCCCAGTGAACAATGTTTGGTTGGGAACTGCCAACCACCTCTAATGAGAGTTTTCTAGAAGCTACCTCATTAAGTCTCTAAGCCACTTAGTCAAGCCAAAGCTGGTTCTCTTTCACGCGTAAGCTGGTTCCCAAAGCTAGTTTAATTTCACACCTATCTAGGGGGTTGTCCCGATTATAAATAGGCTAGCTCTTCCCTTTGTTGTGGACTTTTGCTATTTCTATCAGAGACCAAAGACATAGACTCCTCCTGAGATTGGAGAGCTCTTGTTATCCTTATTCTTGTGATTCCTTGAGAAATTGCTCCTAACTCATGCTCCACGACTAGATCGTGTTGTGTGGGTTAGAGTTCGTGGTTTCTCTTGCAGATCGCACCTATCCCGTGCTCCACGACTTGAGCGTGGTTGTGTGGGGTAGTATTGCGGGTTGTGGATCGGCGAATGTTCGGATTGCAGGCTTTGGTGGGCATCCTCCTCGTCGGGTCATAATCTCTTATTTTCCATTTTTTGGCTATTTGCAGCTAGTTATCCCCATCCACTTATCGATCCTACGCTGTGAACATCGGACCTCCCCTTGAACACCCTCTTCTACGAAGACGGGGTCACTCATCTAGTCTTCGAAGATTATCGAGGAGGTGATCTATACATGGTAGATTTCTTCGCAGGACCACAGCTTGCCGTATGTCTTCTAGCAAAAGCTTCAGAGTGCTGGCTTTGGCATTGAAGGCTAGGACATGCAGGCATGAGGAACTTGCACACTCTCGTGAAGAAAATGCACATCATTGGCATCGAGGGCGTCAAGTTCAAGAAGGATCATCTATGTGGTGCTTGCGAAGTCGGGAAGATGACTAGGGCAAAACATCCCTCGAAGACAATCATGACGACTTCACGTCCCTTTGAGCTACTCCATATGGACTTAGTTGGCCTTACTCACTACTCTACCCTTACTACCACTTCACATCTTTATGGCTTCGTGATTGTTGATGATTACTCTAGATATACTTGGGTGCATATAATTCTCTACAAGACTAAAGTGCAGGATGTCTTCAGACGATTCACCAATCATGCCATGACCAACTATGGCATCAAGATCAAGCATATAAGGAGTGACAATGTCATGGAATCCAAGAACACTAGCCTCGACACTTATCTTGATACAATTGGCATCACTATGAGCTATCAGCTCCATACACTCCTCAGCAGAATGACATCATGGAGCACAAGAACAGGACCCTTGTTGAGATGGCTCATATGATGCTCGATGAATACAAGACTCCAAGAAAGTTCTGGCTTGAAGCCATTGATACTGCATGCCATATCATCAATAGAGTTTATCTTCACAAATTCTTCAAGAAGACATCTTATGAACTACTCATTGGTAAGAAGCCAAACGCAAGTTATTTCAAAGTCTTCGGTGCTAGGTGTTGGATCAAGGATCCACATCACACTTACAAATTTGCACTGAAAGCACATGAAGGTTTTATGCTTGGTTACGGAAAGGATTCGCACACCTACAGAGTCTTCAACCTCTTCAACTATAAACTAGTAGAAACTGTAGATGTGCAGTTCGATGAGACTAATGGCTCGCAAAGAGAGCACCTGCCAAATGTGCTAGATGAAGCTTCTCCAAGTGAAACCATCAAGCTAATGGGTACTGGAGAAATCATACTCACCGACGAACAGGGTGAAGAGGAAAATGCCATTCCAGCTCCTACTCAACGTGAAGACAATGCTGAGCCTAAGGACAATGCTGAAGGCAAAGACAATGATCAGCAACAGCAAAGTCTTCACCCTGTTTATACTCGCATGGCCAATGAGGTTCAAATTGAGAAGATTCTTGATAGTACCAATACACCTGGTCCACTTACTCGATCAAGAGCTACGCAACTAGCAAACTTCTATGGGCACTTTGCATTCGTCTTCATATCCGAATCCAAGAAAGTTGATGAAGCCTTTATGGAACCAGAATGGATTCAAGCTATGCAAGAAGAGCTTCAACAATTTGAGCTGAACAATGTCTGGGAGCTTGTCAAACGTCCTGATCCTCGCAAGCACAACATTATTGTGTAACGCCCTCGATGCAGCTATATCTCCCACGTGTCAAAGCAGGACTTAGAGGCATAACCGCATTGAAAGCAATGTCGCAAGTGAGGTAATCTTCACACAACCCAAGTAATACATAATGGAAAGAGATACATAGTTGGCTTACAATCGCCACTTCACACAATTACATGAATAAAGCATTACATCATACAGATACAATCAAGGTCCGACTACGGAACCAAAATAAAAGAAGAACCCCAAATGCGACAAAGGTCCCCGATCGATCCCAACTGGGCTCCACTACTGATCAACTAGAATGAAACAACTCAAAGGGCAAGATCTTCATCAAGCTCCTCCTTGAGCCTGGTAGCGTCACCTGCTCGGTAACATAGGCACCTGCAAACTGGTTTTGGAAGTATCTGGTGAGTCACGAGGACTCAGCAATCTCGCACCCGCGAGATCAAGACTATTTAAGCTTATGGGTAAGGTAAAGGCATGAGGTGGAGCTGCAGCAAGCGACTAGCATATATGATGGCTAACATACGCAAATGAGAGCGAGAAGAGAAGGCAAAGCACGGTCGATAAAAGTATGATCAAAAAGTGATCCTATAGCAACCTACGTCAAGCATAACTCCAACACCGTGTTCACTTCCCGGACTCCGCCGGAAAGAGACCATCACGGTTACACACACGGTTGATGTATTTTAATTAAGGTCAACTTCGGGTTTTCTACAACCGGACATTAACAAATTCCCATCTTCCACATAACCGCGGGCACGGCTCTCGAAAGTTTAAACCCTGCAGGGGTGTCCCAACTTAGCCCGCGACAAGCTCTCGTGATCATCGAAGGAATAGACCTTCACCCAAGACACTCCGATCAGACTCGGTATCCCGGTACATCAAGACATTTCGACAATGGTAAAACAAGACCAGCAAAGCCGCCCGAATGTCTTGACAAATCGATAGGAGCTGCACATATCTCGTTCTCGTGGCACACCAGATTGTCCAAACTTCCGTAGGCCAGCCCAGAGTTGCCCCGGTACACCGGGTGGTCGACGGTTTGGACCAACACTCTAACGAGCACCGGCCCGGGGTAAATAAAGATGACCCTCAGTTCCGAAACCCAAGGGAAAAAGGGCTAGGTGAGGCAAATGGTAAAAGTCAATGTTGGGCCTTCTGGACAAGTTTTATTCAAAGCGAACTGTCGGGGGTCCATAAATCACCCGACCGCGTAAGGAACGCAAAATCCGGGAACATAACACCAGTATGACGGAAACTAGGGCGGCAAGAGTGGAACAAAACACCAGGCATAAGGCCGAGCCTTCCACCCTTTACCAAGTATATAGATGCATTAATAATATAAGAGATATTGTGATATCCCAACCAAAATCCTGTCCACCATGGAGAAATCTTCAACTTCACCTGCAACTAGCAACGCTATAAGAGGGGCTGAGCAAAGCGGTAACATAGCCAAACAATGATTTGCATAGGATAGGTGTCAAAGGTTAGAGGTTTGACATGGCAATTTGGGAGGCTGACAAGCAAATGGTAGGCATCGTAGCATTGGCATAGCAAAAGAGCGAGCAAACTAGCATAGCAAAGATAGTAGTGATTTCGAGGGTATGATCATCTTGCCTGAAATCCCGCAAGGAAGAAGAACGATCCCATGAAGAAGACAAACGGACGTAGTCGAACGAATCCTCACAACTCCGGAACGAAACCGAAGCTAACGAGAGAAGCAAACCGGAAAGAAGCAAACAACATAGTAAACAACCCTCACATAAACATGGCATGATGCGCAAACAAGTATGATGCATGTCCGGTTTAATGAGGCATGGCATGGCAAAGTGCAACGAACAATACTACAAATTAAGTGGAGCTCAATATGCAACGAGTTGCATATTGACGAAACACCACATCAATTATTTAGTTCTCTCTCGGTTATGGCTAACCAACAATATTAAATGTTGTTAAGCATGGCAAGAGGTGAAGCATAATTAAACTAAAAATTTAGGCAAGTTTAAATGAGGCCGGAAACACAAACAACACTTCCGGAAAATCCCCATATGTCATTTAGCAATTAACGCAAACACAGTTTAAACATTTTAATTGTTATTATCATGATGCGGATGACATGCACAAGTTTTATGTAATTTTTATGAAAATGTTGACATAAGTATGTTATGGAGCATTTGGTCACCATGGCGGAACAAAAAGGGTGCCACGGCGGCGAAAAGGAAATGGTGCCACGGCAACATATCCGAAAATGATGCCACGGCAACATATCGGTTCCGGTAGTTCACGGAGATACCGATGCGAAAGGAGGCGTGCAGATGTGCGAGTCATGCAAGATGGTGGGGTGATCCCGGATTACCGGGTTCCCACGGGACGACGGCAGGGCAAACGAGGAACGTGCAAAGACAATTCGGACACGGTGCAAACGGTGCAACTCATTCAACACATGCAATCGGTCCACGGACATCGTCTCGGTGTTATACCTTTGAAGCGTGCGTTTCGGGGCGGTTCAAAATCGTCGAGGGAAGTAGACGTTCTCGGGTCGACGGTAGTGGTACATCTCGTAGTGGAAGTAGTTGTTCATGTCCCGTGGATGTTCGGGGTCCACAGGGTCTTTGAGTGTCGACGGTAGTTGAAGTAGTGGCACACGTTGTCTTGTCGAATCAACGGCGGCGGTAGTGGTACATCTTGTAGTGGAACTTGGGTGTAGTGGTACACGGCGATGGTAGAGGTACACGTTTGACGTTTTGTAGTCGAACTTGACGTTTCCAAGGGGCTCCGTATGTCGTGGTACTTGGCGAAAATCTCGAAGATGACCTTGGCGATCCTGGTTTCGGAGCAGAGGCGAGGCTGGCTGGCTACGACCGGTCTTGCAGCCACGGCCCACGCGAGCGAGCAGAGGAGGCTCACGCAGGAACTTGGCGGACGCGGCGAGTCATCGGAGGCCGGGGACGGGGCTGCAGGACCGGCTCGGCACGGGGACCTGGCGAGCGTGTGGAGAGGCGAGGACGGGGCGTCGGCGAGGCTCGGTGGCCGGCTGGCCGGGCCAGCCGAGGAGACGCGGTGACGGGAGGCGCGGCGCCGAAGACTACTCGGGATCCGTCGGGCGGGGCCAGCGCGGCGTGGCAGCAGACGAGCGAGGTGGCGGGCAAAGAGGAGGTTAGGCGCGCGGCGCGCGGCCCGTGCTCGAGGGGCTCCTCTCCTCGACGCTCGGCGACAGGGAGTTGGCGAGGAGGAGGCGCGAGGGAGGAAGGCAGCAGGGGCACGGCGAAGACTAGCGCGGCGGCCGGTGCTCGAGAAAGGGAGGCATCGCGAGGTGGAGATGGGGATCGAGAGGAGGGAGTGGGGTCGAGCGCTGGCGGCGCTCCCTGGCAATGCGGGGCTGCGTGCGATGGGGATCGCTGAACGAAGGTGGCGGCGCGAGGGGATGAGGAGGAGGGATCGAGGGGATCGGGCTAGGGTTAGGGGGGCGCGGCTAGGCCTGCTTAGATAGTGGGATGCAGCTGGCTGCGACTGGAGAGGTGGGCTGCGAGGAAGCAAGCCGGCCCAGCCTGGTTTGCTGGTTAGGCTGGACTCTCTCTCACTGCTAAAAGAAAAAAAACAGAGATGAGAAAGAAAAGAAAAAAAGGGGTTAGAGGTGGAGCTTGAGCAGGAGGGTATTTTCCCCAGACTCAAAAAAAATGAGCTTGATCCAAGAAAAATAGAAAAGAGGCACGAATGCAAGATTTAAATTCAAACTCATTTGAATTTAATTCAAATGGGTTTGAACTAGGACTTGATAAAAGGAAGGTCCAAAAATGTTCGGATTTTTGGTGGAGCTCCGGAAAAACAAGAAAGAATATATGGCAAAGTTAGAGGCCAAGAATTGAAATAATAAAGGGCATTGGGATTTTGCAAGTGTGTTAATGGGTGAACTCCAGAGAATGGAATTATTTTATAATAGCTCCACTAATATCGGGAGGATATATTATAAAGAGAAATCACCATCGTGAATTCCCTCGATTTAAATAGATCAAAAGATCTATGCAATTTATTTAGTTGAGGTGCAAAAGATTTATGAGATGATGGCATGATGACATGATGCAATGCAAGAGATGGCATGATGAATGCAACGAACAAAACAAATCACATGACGAAACTCGGAATAGCTGGAAGTCTTCTGGAGCGTCGGTCTCGGGGCGTTACAACACTCCACCACTATGAGAGGATCTCGTCCCGAGATCTAGGATGGCACCGGAGGGAAAAAGGAAGAGGAAGAGGAGAGGTAAAACTAAGTTGCTTCTTTGACGAACGAGTGAAACCACGAACCTTGAGGGGTCGAAAAAAATGAAAGAAAGAAAACAACGAAGATGAACAAAGTTGAAAGCACTCTGTTAGAAGAGGAACATGGGATACGACGAGAACCAAGAGGTTTAGTGATAAGATAGATATTGAAACCACTCCGGTTAAAACTAGATATAGAAGGAGTAAGATTGATATAATTTGGGCAGCACTCCGACTTTAAATGGAAGGAGTTGAACATGAACTTGACAAGATGAGAGGATACATGATGAAATCAACAACACACTGCCTCCGGAATTGAAAGAATGGCGCAAGGGGTAAGAAACATTACAAACCGCACTCCGGTTGAGAAGGGAGGCAAAACTTGATAACATGAAAGAACTTGAATTAGAACACAACACTCCGGTTAAATGGATAAGCACGAAAAGAACACGATCCTCACAATCGAGATGATGAGTGAAAAGAGCAACATCACAATGCCTCCGTAAGAAAGAATAGAAGTAGATCAATGGAATAAAGGGACGGAGAAGAAAATGACAACTTCTACCACAATTGAATTTGGAAGACATCCTTGCAAGAAGGTTAAAATAGAGTTGTTGGAAGACCAACAACGAAAAGCACGAGCTTGTTGTGGGCTTATGGAAACATCTCAACATTATGAGGTGACAACCGGCCACAAATGGAAACCAATGATTTGATTGAGAACACCGAAGAGATGAAAAAAACTTCTTCCACCAAGATGATAGAGAGATAACTTGGATCATTGGTAAACACCATAAATAGCAACATTCCTTAGGGAAGGTTTTAGGTGAAATCTTTGCCAAGATAACTCCAACGAAGAGATTGATGGATTTAAAATACCTCATTCTTGACAACATATGAATCATGAAACATGAAGGAAATTGTCAAGAGTGACATAACACCACCTCAAAAGATAAGATAGAAGGAATTGCACTTCGGAATGCAAGATGAAGAATACTTGCTCCTCAAAGCAAAACATGTGTTGAGCACCACGTTTATTTTCGAGTATAGCTTGGCGGGTCATAACTTCAAGAGAAATCTTGAAGAACAATTGAACAATGAAAGAATCCTTGACGAACTACCATGTAGAGCCTCCATGAAGAACTCCGATAATAAAAGGATGATGAAAAGAAAGAGAAGTTGAAAACACAAGGTGTTGCCTTGCGATGATTTAGATGGAGCCTCGCGACGAGATAATGCGGAAAACTTGGAACTCCGGACAAGAAAAGATGAAGCATCTCGAACCAAGAATGTGATATGATGAACAACTCCGGAAAGAAGAAATTAATCACTTGGATGAAACAAGAACAAGAATTATGTTATGCGTATCCTTCACCAATTTAAATTGATGACAAGCAACGGATTTGGTATACTACTTATTCCCATTGAAAGGATTAAAAGAGATATATCAAAACTTGAGAAGGTCTTCAACGAACCACCGGTAGGATAGAAAAGACCGAATGAATTGATATGATAACAAAGGAAAAGAATCTAAATGAACCACCGATGGGATTTGGAAACAACGAGTGAATTAAAATGATAACAAAGGAAGAGAGATCTTGAAAGAACCACCGTAAGAATTGAAAATGATCGAAGCAAAGGCACAATTCACCGGAAAGAATTGGAAAACGAATGAAGATACTTGAGGAGATTTAGATATAAGTGGACGAAGAGATCATGAGCTGATTAGAGGATATCTGAACGATGCACTGGAAGAATTCAAGAACGAGAGCTGAAAGCTGAGAATGAGTAATATTCAGAAATGATGGCCTTCGGAGGAAAGAAATGGAAACAACTCATGAAATGCTCCGGATGGTAAGATAAGAATTCTCACAATCGAAAACAATTATGAGAGGATGGCATCAAGCTAGGACCATGAATATTCAAGAGAATGGACCAAGATTTAAGAGAAAACCTTCTTCGGTCTTCAAATGATGAGAATGACAACGAGAAACAC
Organism: Aegilops speltoides; assembly: GCA_021437245.1. NCBI lineage: Eukaryota > Viridiplantae > Streptophyta > Magnoliopsida > Poales > Poaceae > Aegilops > Aegilops speltoides. Next base: position 159,471,774 of record CM038143.1, on the reverse strand, counting down.
CACCAAGAATTACTTAGGCACACCGGAAGAATCAAAAGCGAAGAGGTTGAGCCAACTAAGAAAAGAATTTGAAAGATCTTGGAGAAAAGCATTTGACTGGTGATAACTCATTCTTACGTCAAACTTGGGGAAGAATTTAGGATAGCTCTGGGAAAATAGAAGAGTCAGGTAAGATCCTGGGAAAAAAAACCTGTGGGTTAGGGCCCACTCAAAAGAACACCGTTGAAAAGATTTAAAAGAGATGTTGCACCGGTTGAATTAAATGGCTTGAATGAGATAACAATCTCGAAAGCGCTTGAACGAATGCAGAGTGGAAACACGAATCTTCGAGATATCTTGAGCACTCCGGAATAACAAATAGCGAGAAGTAGAGTGATAATGAGGTGCACCGGTATGAGAAGACATTGAAATGAGGAAAAAGGTATGATCAACAAAACTTGACTTGAATCCACCGGAGAAGAGAAATGAATGAGGAATGACGAACTAGTAGAACATGTTCTTGAGAACCACCGGGTAAGAACATTGATTGAAAAGAATGAAGAGATTTCACATGAATAAATGGATACTTGATTAAGAAATCTGTGTCCTTGAAGAAAAAGGGTGGGAGGGCGGGAAAAACAAAGGCAACTTGGAGACGGATGAAACAAACACCGTTGAGAAGAAATGATAATTGGTCTTGCTGATGTTGAAGTGATCGGATCCACTTGAAGAGAAACACGCCGGTTGAAAAGGATTGACATGACAATTTCGATTGTCGAGAAGGATTGGTATTCACATAGGAGTATGAGAACACCATTTCGGAAAGGTATGGAATCAACACTTAACATTGAAGCAACTCGAATACCACAACTCAAAACAAAAACAAAGGACTGGCTTGCAGAATAAGCCGGAACAAATACATATGATAGAGATTTACCCAATCCCATATCATGCATCTGTCGAAAAGATATTCTAGGAGCTACTTGAATTCCCACCTATAAAACTCCCGAAACTTTCTGGTTATGCAATCTGGTGTTGGGGATACAGGAAGCAATATATCTCACCCAAACTAACAATACCTACATCCAAATTGTATCCATCTCACAACACATAACCAAGAAACCTTCGAAACCGTGTACCTCAACCTTCAAAAGCATCCGTTATACAAGTCATGGCAATACTCCCTACTCACCTCAAGATCGGGTTAGCGGGTTATCTCACCAACAAGCGCATAAAAGAGATTTTCGATGTCGGCAGATTAAACTCGGTATTCCAGAATCGCAACGATAAAATTATGACGACAACACCTCGGAGCTCAACTCCCGGACACCTCCAAAAAAAAACCCCTGCGGACGGAGGCAACCAAGACAATGTTGTCATCATAAAACCATCGGAACGATTCTAAGATACCCGCGTGATCCTAAAAAAAATTTTTAGTGAAATTTGAGAAGAGAAGAGTCAAAACTCTATGTCAGGAGACCTCACCAGAAGGTCGAATGGACTGAGGAGTAAAAAGAATTCCTAACTCTCCGATATATATAATCCTAAATGACTCAAAACATTTTTCTAGACACAACTCAGTCGCTAAAAACGATCAAGCAGTGGGGCTCCTAAGGTCGGGGAAGGCTCTGATTACCAACTTGAAACGCCCTCGATGCGGCTATATCTCCCACGTGTCAAAGCACGACTTAGAGGCATAACCGCATTGAAAGCAATGTCGCAAGTGAGGTAATCTTCACACAACCCAAGTAATACATAATGGAAAGAGATACATAGTTGGCTTACAATCGCCACTTCACACAATTACATGAATAAAGCATTACATCATACAGATACAATCAAGGTCCGACTACGGAACCAAAATAAAAGAAGAACCCCAAATGCGACAAAGGTCCCCGATCGATCCCAACTGGGCTCCACTATTGAACAACTAGAACAGAAACAACTCAAAGGGCAAGATCTTCATCAAGCTCCTCCTTGAGCTTGGTAGCGTCACCGCCGGTAACATAGGCACCAAAGAACTGGTTTTGAAGTATCCGTGAGTCACGAGGACTCAGCAATCTCGCACCATGAGATCAAGACTATTTAAGCTTATGGGTAAGGTAAAGGCATGAGGTGGAGCTGCAGCAAGCGACTAGCATATATGATGGCTAACATACGCAAATGAGAGCGAGAAGAGAAGGCAAAGCACGGTCGATAAAAGTATGATCAAAAAGTGATCCTATAGCAACCTACGTCAAGCATAACTCCAACACCGTGTTCACTTCCCGGACTCCGCCGAAAGAGACCATCACGGTTACACACACGGTTGATGTATTTTAATTAAGGTCAACTTCGGGTTTTCTACAACCGAACATTAACAAATTCCCATCTGCCACATAATCGCGGGCACGGCTCTCGAAAGTTTAAACCCTGCAGGGGTGTCCCAACTTAGCCCACGACAAGCTCTCGCGATCATCGAAGGAATAGACCTTCACCCAAGACACTCCGATCATACTTGGTATCTCGGTACATCAAGACATTTCGACAATGGTAAAACAAGACCAGCAAAGCCGCCCGAATGTGCCGACAAATCCTGATAGGAGCTGCACATGTCTCATTCTCAGGGCACACCAGATTGTCCAAACTTCCGGTAGGCCAGCCCAGAGTTGCCCTGGTACACACGGCGGTCGACGGTTTGGACCAACACTCACAACGAGCAGCACGGCCCGGGGTAATAAAGATGACCCTCAGTTCCGAAACCCAAGGGAAAAAGGGCTAGGTGAGGCAAATGGTAAAAGTCAATGTTGGGCCTTCTGGACAAGTTTTATTCAAAGCGAACTGTCGGGGGTCCATAAATCACCCGACCGCGTAAGGAACGCAAAATCCGGGAACATAACACCGGTATGACGGAAACTAGGGCGGCAAGAGTGGAACAAAACACCAGGCATAAGGCCGAGCCTTCCACCCTTTACCAAGTATATAGATGCATTAATAATATAAGAGATATTGTGATATCCCAACCAAAATCCTGTCCACCATGAAGAAATCTTCAACTTCACCTGCAACTAGCAACGCTATAAGAGGGGCTGAGCAAAGCGGTAACATAGCCAAACAATGATTTGCATAGGATAGGTGTCAAAGGTTAGAGGTTTGACATGGAAATTTGGGAGGCTGACAAGCAAATGGTAGGCATCGTAGCATTGGCATAGCAAAAGAGCGAGCAAACTAGCATAGCAAAGATAGTAGTGATTTCGAGGGTATGATCATCTTGCCTGAAATCCCGCAAGGAAGAAGAACGATCCCATGAAGAAGACAAACGGACGTAGTCGAACGAATCCTCACAACTCCGGAACGAAACCGAAGCTAACGAGAGAAGCAAACCGGAAAGAAGCAAACAACATAGTAAACAACCCTCACATAAACATGGCATGATGCGCAAACAAGTATGATGCATGTCCGGTTTAATGAGGCATGGCATGGCAAAGTGCAACGAACAATACTACAAATTAAGTGGAGCTCAATATGCAACGAGTTGCATATTGACTGGCTACCACATCAATTATTTAGTTCTCTCTCGTTATGGCTAACCAACAATATTAAATGTTGTTAAGCATGGCAAGAGGTGAAGCATAATTAAACTAACAATTTAGGCAAGTTTAAATGAGGCCGGAAACACAAACAACACTTCCGGAAAATCCCCATATGTCATTTAGCAATTAACGCAAACACGCTTTAAACATTTTAATTGTTATTATCATGATGCAGATGACATGCACAAGTTTTATGTAATTTTTATGAAAATGTTGACATAAGTATGTTATGGAGCATTTGGTCACCATGGCGGAACAAAAAGGGTGCCACGGCGGCGAAAAGGAAATGGTGCCACGGCAACATATCCGAAAATGATGCCACGGCAACATATCGGTTCCGGTAGCTCACGGAGATATCGGTGCGAAAGGAGGCGTGCGGATGTGCGAGTCATGCAAGATGGTGGGGTGATCCCGGATTACCGGGTTCCCACGGGACGACGGCAGGGCAAACGAGGAACGTGCAAAGACAATTCGGACACGGTGCAAACGGTGCAACTCATTCAACACATGCAATCGGTCCACGGACATCGTCTCGGTGTTATACCTTTGAAGCGTGCGTTTCGGGGCGGTTCAAAATCGTCGAGGGAAGTAGACGTTCTCGGGTCGACGGTAGTGGTACATCTCGTAGTGGAAGTAGTTGTTCATGTCCCGTGGATGTTCGGGGTCCACAGGGTCTTCGAGGGTTGACGGTAGTTGAAGTAGTGGCACACATTGTCTTGTCGAATCAACGGCGGCGGTAGTGATACATCTTGTAGTGGAACTTGGGTGTAGTGGTACACGTTTGACGTTTTGTAGTCGAACTTGACATTTCCAAGGGGCTCCGAATGTCGTGGTACTTGGCGAAAATCTCGAAGATGACCTTGGCGATCCTGGTTTCGGAGCAGAGGCGAGGCTGGCTGGCTACGACCGGCCTTGCAGCCGCTGCGGCCCACGCGAGCGAGCAGAGGAGGCTCACGCAGGAACTTGGCGGACGCGGCGAGTCATCGGAGGCCGGGGACGGGGCTGCAGGACCGGCTCGGCACGGGGACCTGGCGAGCGTGTGGAGAGGCGAGGACGGGCGCCGGCGAGGCTGGTGGCGGCTGGCCGGGCCAGCCACGAGGAGACGCGGTGACGGGAGGCGCGGCGCCGAAGACTGCTCGGGATCCGTCGGCGGGGCCGCGCCGCGCGGCGACGGATGACGAGGGGCGGGCAAAGAGGAGGTTGGGCGCGCGGCGCGCGGCCGGTGCTCGAGGGGCTCCTCTCCTCGACGCTCGACGATAGGGAGTTGGCGAGGAGGAGGCGCGAGGGAGGAAGGCAGCAGGGGCACGGCGAAGACTGGCGGCGGCGGCCGGTGCTCGAGAAAGGGAGGCGTCGCGAGGTGGAGATGGGGATCGAGAGGAGGGAGTGGGGTCGAGCGCTGGCGGCGCTCCCTGGCAATGCGGGGCTGCGTGCGATGGGGATCGCTGAACCAAGGTGGCGGCGCGAGGGGATGAGGAGGAGGGATCGAGGGGATCGGGCTAGGGTTAGGGGGGCGCGGCTGGGCCTGCTTAGATAGTGGGCTGCAGCTGGCTGCGACTGGAGAGGTGGGCTGCGAGGAAGCAAGCCGGCCCGGCCTGGTTTGCTAGTTAGGCTGGACTCTCTCTCACTGCTAAAAGAAAAAAAACAGAGATGAGAAAGAAAAGAAAAAAAGGGGTTAGAGGTGGAGCTTGAGCAGGAGGGTATTTTCCCCAGACTCAAAAAAAATGAGCTTGATCCAAGAAAAATAGAAAAGAGGCACGAATGCAAGATTTAAATTCAAACTCATTTGAATTTCATTCAAATGGGTTTGAACTAGGACTTGATAAAAGGAAGGTCCAAAAATGTTCAGATTTTTGGTGGAGCTCCGGAAAAACAAGAAATAATATATGGCAAAGTTAGAGGCCAACACTACTAGAGAAAACCTTATACACAGAAGTTTATCAGTAGCGCGGGTTAAAAATGGGCGCTACTGCTAATTAGTAGTAGCGAGGGGTATAAAAACCGCGCTACTACTAAGTTGATAGTAGTAGCGAGGGGTATAAACCCACGCTACTACTAAATGATCTCCAACAATACCCCCAGAATAGGCCATAGTAGTAGCGAGGGGTGTAAAACCGGCGCTACTACTAAGTAAGTAGTAGTAGCGCGGTAAGACCCCACGCAGAGCAGGCTTAACCACTTGCTCATTGCTCCCCAGGGGTTAGGAATGGCCGCAGATCCCTTGTTGTCAAGACCCTGCCAAGCTTCACATTGTCACTACCACAGTTGCCCATCAAGCTCAGCCCCGCAAGGCTACACGGGTCCGCAAGTCGTCGAAACTAAAAGCCTGGCCCCGCTCCAAGAAGGTACCTTAAGTCCGGAGGTCAGGCCGCAAGGGTGGCCCGAGAAGACCCAAGGAGCGACTACGCCACAAGATGGCCGCGCATACCACCGGCACTAGGCCACCTTTGGGGTAAGCTACAAGCCCATCCCTCGGGAACATCCGCAATTGGCCCCGACCAAAGGGGCAGTTTACCTGCAAGCTGGGTGCATAACACACCAAGAACTTTCCTGGTACCCCAATACAAGGCTGCCTCCCAATTGAACTTTTAACTAGCCACATACCAAGATTCCAAGGTCCCCCTAATATGGGCTCCACCTCCAAGACGAAGGTAACCGCCAAAGCTTGAAACGCACTCCCTTTGGCACCGACAAATGAACCCAAGCCTACATAGTTTAACACATCCCGCCAAAAAGGGGATGATGCCCGTTTGCCCGTCCCGCGCACCAGTTTACCATGCCCAGAACGGGGCCAAATGCCGCCAATGCAAGGGGGCCGCGAAGCGGCGAACCCAACCGCGAGGCCAGCCAAGAATCGCCGGCGCCAAAAGCCACCAGGGCTGAGGCCAAGATTTCCAAGACGCGGCCGCAACGGCCCCGCCTCCGGATCCACCAACAAATGGCGCCATCAAACACCGCCAATCGCGAGCGGTGCCAAGCCATCGCGACTTCAGCTGCCAGGGAGCCATGCAACCCGCCAACACCCGAACACGGACAAAGGCAGCACCGATGTGTAGATCCGCGCCCGAGGAGACATCCATTGCACTCGGCACTTAGCTATGCCACATGGCAACCGCCAGAACTCCACGCCACAGATGCGAAGCCACTAGCAGTGTACACTTCGCACCGCATCACTGCACGAGTAATCCCCAATGCGACTAACAACCGCAACACATTAGATGGTGCCATTCCGAGCCTATGCGACCGCAGATGCCATGGCTAAACCAAGCTGTAAAAGAGATGCCTGACGCCCGAGCTGTCGGAAGCCACTCAGCAGCCGATAAGGCCACATCGGACTAGCAGTGGCCACAAGTTACCATGAGCATGCAAGTCCGCCCATCTGAGAGCTAACGTGTTGCCGAAGTAAGGCCAGGATTGCACTCAGAGTTCAAAGTACATGGCCACGCCCCAGGCTCCCTGCTAAGAGAGATAAGTGTAAGTTAGCTGCCAACCAGTTAGGTTTGCTAGCAAGAAGAAGTTCCCAATTCCATTCTGTGAGCCGTGTCACATGAGGTGTAAAGCCAGGCTCATTGTCCTTTGACTCAGTTGTCGAAAACCTACAGCAAGCTCACAGACCCATCTGACCTGCATGGTGCACTCAGTACTCATCCAATCAACAGATAGAGATACACCATACATGAACCTATGTATTAGTCTTCCACGCAATTGACATCTGGATGCATGGCCAAATGACTAGGTTGAAGCCAAAGTTAAGTGAGCACCGAGTGCAGGGGAGGCGATTCGAGGATGCTGGCAAGTTGATCTGAAGGTCACCAAAGGAAAATGAGCCCACAAGAAGTGCGCGCAGAGGGATGCTAGGTCCAATACGGAAGAAGGGTAAGATGCGTTAAAGAATCCAAAGTTGACCTAGAAGGACGTGATGAGATAGGTACAAAACTATGCAATAAGGCTAACTTTGAGCAAATAGACAAGACAGCCAACATGGCAGTACACTAGCTAATACAAGTGAGCACATGGATAGCCAGCACAATGACAGACTAGTATCCCGGACACCAGCAACCGCGAGAGGGGAAGATACCAGGCACCAGAACCTCAGCCCATGCAATCCCCAGAGCTGGAGGCCAAGCCTAGGGCCAACCCCAGATATACCCAAGCAACATCTCAATTGTGCATTACGACTTAAATAAGAATCTCTGGAAAAAAAGTTGCACATTGGCATCTACATGTACCACATTTTTTTTCGTGCCATTCTTATGAAGAATCTTAAGTTTCTGAACCTTTGTTTGTAATGGTGTAGGGTTCTGGTAGCGACGATGACGGTCATCGAGAGGTTCGTGGACTGGACGGTGTCGTGGCTGCCGATGTACAGAGAAGCAAAGCTGCTGCTCGTTCTCTACCTCTGTCACCCCAGCACACGGGTAAGCAGTCGACCAGACACCCCGAGCCCAAGATATGATCAACATGTAGATATACTTGATTTGATATGTGGCCAATTCTGAATCTGAATCTTAATGATGTTTGGGTTTCAGGGTGCGGGGAGCGGGGCACGTGTACGATGGCTTCCTCTGTCCGCTGGTGGCGAGGCACAAGGACGATATCGACCGTCCAGTTGGAGGTGAGGGCTATCAATGTGTTTCGTCGTAGCTGCAAGCCACGAGATCGAGGCGAGCGAGCGCCGCACATTGACGAGTGGTCCAATTTTCAGATCGGGCCATAACAACTTACGTAGGTAGTTGCTTATGTAACTATGTGATAGAATGAAATTATACATGAGTTGCTGCTACAAGGAGGTATGTAGTTGGTTATGTAACTGTGCGATAGAATGAAATTATACATGAGTTGCTGCTACAATGAGGAACGGGAGAAGACACGACAACTGTGTGATAGAATGAATTTGGTTGATTTTATTTTTTTTAATTCCTAATTAGTTAATAGTGGCGTGGGGATAAAATGGCGCGCTACTAGTATTTAGGATACTAGTAGCATTGGGAATATAGACACGCTACTACTATTTCATTAGTAGTAGCGCGGTTCATGATAGCAGTAGCGCGGAATGAACCCTCGCTGCTACTAACAAAGTTAGTAATAGCGCGGGTTCGACCCACGCTACTACTAACTTTTAGCTGTAGCGCGATACTAGTAGCGCGCGTACCCGCGCTACTAGTAGCCATTTTACCCGCGCTGCTAGTAGCCTTTTCCCTAGTAGTGCAAGAATTGAAATAATAAAGGGCATTGGGATTTTGCAAGTGTGTTAATGGGTGAACTCCAGAGAATGGAATTATTTTATAATAGCTCCACTAATATCGGGAGGATATATTATAAAGAGAAATCACCATCGTGAATTCCCTCGATTTAAATAGATCAAAAGATCTATGCAATTTATTTAGTTGAGGTGCAAAAGATTTATGAGATGATGGCATGATGACATGATGCAATGCAAGAGATGGCATGATGAATGCAACGAACAAAACAAATCACATGACAAAACTCGGAATAGCTGGAAGTCTTCTGGAGTGTCGGTCTCGGGGCGTTACATATTGGCACCAAATGGATCTATTGCAACAAACAAGATGAACATGGTCAAGTTGTCAGAAACAAAGCTCGTCTCGTTGCTCAAGGTTACACACAAGTAGAGGGAATTGACTTTGATGAAAGCTTTGCTCATGTGGCTAGGCTTGAAGCTATTTGCATACTGCTAGCCTATGTGAACCACAACAACATCCTCCTTTATCAAATGGATGCGAAGAGAACCTTCCTCAACGGCAAAATTGAAGAAGAAGTATATGTAGCTCAACCACCTGGTTTTGAAGATTCAAAGCATCTTGATATGGTCTACAAGATCAACAAGGCACTGTATGGCCTCAAACAATCACCTAGAGCTTGGCATGACACACTCAAAGACTTCCTGAAGAGCAAAGGCTTCAAGCCTGGTTCATTAGATCCCACTCTCTTCATGAAGACATATGATGGAGAACTGTTTGTATGCCAAATCTATGTGGATGAAATTATCTTCGGTTGCACTGACAAAAGATACAGTGATGTGTTTGGGCATATGATGCAAGAACAATATCAGATGCCCATGATAGGGGAGCTGAAATTCCTCCTTGGTCTTCAAATCTGTCAACGCAAAAATGGCATCTTCATATCACAAGAAAAGTACCTCAAATATTGCCTGAAGAAGTTTGGAATGCAAGACTGCAAAGGGAACACGTTGCCAATGCCAACCAAAGTCCAATTGGACCCCAACGACAATCGTAAAGAGTTCGATCAAAAGGTATACCGCTCCATGATTGGTTCTTTATTGTACTGATGTGCATCTAGGCCAGATATAGTGCTTAGCGTTTGCATGTGTGCCCGATTTCAAGCGGCACCAAAGGAGTCGCATCACCTCACGGTGAAGCCAATACTTTGATATTTGGCTCACACCCCAACGCTAGGATTATGGTATCCAAAGGGCTCAGAGTTTGATCTAGTTGGATTCTCAAATGCTGATTATGATGGTGACAAGGTTGATCGCAAGTCTACATCAGGCACATGTCACTTTCTTGGACGATCTCTTGTCTGTTGGTCTTCAAAGAAGCAGAACTGCGTCTCACTATTAACAGCTGAAGCTGAATACATTGCTGTTAGATCTTGTTGTGATCAACTTCTCTGGATGAAGCAAACCCTCAAGGACTATGCCATCAACAAGAAGAAGGTGCCCCTCTACTGTGACAATGAAAGCGCCATCAAGATAGCTCACAATCCAGTTTAGCACTCGAAGACAAAACACATTCAGATTCGTCATCACTTTCTCAGAGACCATGTGTTGAAGGAGGACATTGATATCATTCACGTCAACAGTGAAGAGCAATTGGCATATATCTTCACAAAGCCCTTGGATGAGAAAAGGTTTTACAAGCTGCAGTGTGAGCTAAATATCTTAGAATCCTTGAATGTCCAGTGAATGAACGCACATCGTAACGCTTATGCATATTGATGACTTAGGTGCGCAACACACAAAGTAACGTATGTATTCAAATCATGAAGACATGCACTCTAAATGTGAATACATTAATGTGGAGTTTGACTTTGGAGCGCCACGATAATTGTGCACCGTGTCTGGGTCTAATACTTCCTATACGGTGGGTAACGCCACCACCAATCTTTCTTCAAAAGTTGGTTTATGTCCGACGTCAACATTGCATTATCTTCGGAAGTTGGTTTGTCTTAAACATTGTTTTGTCTTCATGATTTTACTTCACAATGTTGGTTTGGTCTTCATTGCTATGTCTTCAAGTCCTCTAACATAGCAATGAAGACCAACCCAACATTATGATATGTTCTGTCCTCTACAACATTCACTTATAGCTATGTCTTCAAGTTGCCATTTTCTGCAGTAAGTGAATGTGATCGGACCCTAACCCCTTATGTGCTTATCACTCCAACTCTCGCTATCTCTTCATATGCATTCTATTGACACGTGTTGATTGTCTTCACTGTGTCCTTGTCAGTCAAAGATATAGAGACAAACATTTAAAATGATTTTAAATATCCTTATCCTATTTGCATGAACCCGGAGAAGCAGGAACGACCACTCGACAAACCGGGCACGCATGGGGTCGTGGCACAATGTTTGAGTTATTTCATGCATGCAACGTGTACCTCAGATGTGAACCACCAGGGGTTGCTGAGTAAATTCTCTTAGTCGTCACCCTCCTTATAAATGCTCAACCCCCTACAGTCATTATTTCCTACTCCCCTCGCCGTCTCGCTCAAACCCTAGCGCCATCGCTAGCTTCCATCATTGCCGGATACGAAGTGCTTCGCTGCTGCGACTTCTACGTCTTCGTCGTCGTGATGCCGGTCATGGATCTTCTTTCATCCGCCGCCGCCGTAGGTGTCTTCCGCCGCCAAGTTAGGGCGCAGGAGATTGGACTGCTCGGCCTCCATCCACGACTTGTCTAGTAGTTCACATATGTTCTTGAGCGCTAATTAAAGGTCTATTTTTACTGCATGTTTGATCCGTTAAAACTTTCCATATCTTCTGAAAGTTGTTTCTTCACTTCCAAATCTAAATCTTCCATATTCTTCATCTCATAACATGCAGGTACTTTCACTTATGCTTCACTACTAGTTAGATTCCTCACTTGTACTTATACATGGATTCGTATAAATCTGGAAGCAACTTAAACAATAAGTGAATGTCTTCGTGCTATGAGGTCAATGTCTTCAAACTGATTTATCTTCAAAATCCTCTGAGAATGCATATGACCTCTTCCCCTTCCCTCGCATCTCTGATGCTGTCACAGGTACATGTCCGTGGGAGAGTCTCTTGGTTCGCATAGTCTAAATCCATTTGCAGACTTATTATAGCATCACATTGACTCTCTAGAGGCCAGTTCTTGTCTGACCAGCGAAGCGAAGCCAATCACATTCGTGAAGCCAATGAATCTTGTGAACCAATGGCTGATGGCAACTCTGCAAAGAAAGGCGACAAACATCACCGTGATAACACTGCATTGGACCTACCTCCTGATCTCTATGAAATGTACAAGTCAGATCCTGATGAATCCTATGCTGAGCGCAAGTCAAGGGTTCAATGGATTCACAGGTACTGGGCCGAATAGTGGTTCTTGTACCACTTTTGTAACTCCATAATACATGGACAAGAATGCTGTGAGGCCTCCCTGGGCTGATAGCGTGTACAAGAAGCTTCACCCAAGGACCAAGGCCGAAGCCATTCAGCGTGGATTCTACGCCTGTATGGTAAGGGGGGCCATGCCAGAAAATGCAAACACATCTAGTCTCAGATGGTGTCGTGAGGATGATCTTTTTGAAGAAAATTACAAGTTCGCCAAAGCTTCTACCGTTCAAAACAAGAAGGACTTCGGGATTGACTTCAACCCAGGTCCATCTGCGCCAAGATCCGATGGCAGTCGTGAGGTGGAACCCAATCTCGTTGGCCCATTCGATGACTTCAATTCATTTCTGTCTCACTGTGCTGCTCAAAGAGCCAGCGTTGAGGATGTTGCTGAAGAAGTAGAACTGACTGCTGCTCCGGAGCCTCCGAAGCCATCCAAGAAGGCAAAAGCTTCAAGACCTTCATCAGCACCAAAAGCTTCCAGAGTGAAGCCATTGAAATCTGCACCTCCTGAATCCAGTGTGTAGTTTGAAGACTTGTCCCACACTTCTACAAGGAAGAAGAAGATCTCAGGGCAAGGCCTTACACCAGCAAGCATCCTGCACCATGATGACGATGTTATAGATCTATCAAGTGATGAAGATCTTGCTGATGATGCCCTTGAGATGCTGATCTAGAGAAAACAGGAAGCAAAAATCTTCACAGACTAGCCTCTGCTTGATGCTGACATACTGAACAATATCATTGATGAATGGTTTGAAGACACTTCACTTACCATTGATGATCTATAGCTGCCCATTGGCATCAGTGTGACATTCCAAGTCTGCATTGGTAAAGAGCTTGCCATTGCTCAAAAGGTCATTGAGCAGAAGAACAAGATTGACCATGAGAAGGTTGTCTACGAGAAGCACATGCACAATCTTAGTATCACAGATGTTCATAACTTCAAGAAAATGATGGCTGATATCAAGACTGAGTTCCATAGGCATCGTGATGAAGCCAAGGGCTCCCTAGAGCGCCTCAAATATTATGCTGAGAAATGTGTTCAGGCTCACAATGAAGCCTTGAAGAGAAAAGCACTTGGGCATCCAGGCATAGACCCCAAGTTGGATGCTAAGAAGAAGAAGCCAGCAGAAGCCGAAACTGAGGCTCCAAGGCAGGAAAGGCCAGGCATTGTCTTCCCTGCCAGCATGACTGGCTCGAAGCCTAAGGTCCCATCAACTGCTTCCAAAAGGAAGAAGACGAAGCAGGCTGAGGCCAAAGCTAAAAAGCGCAAGCATCAAGAAGCCTCTGATGCCGCTCCATATCAGAAACGGCTAAGACAAAGCCCCCAAAGGCTTCAAGAAGGGCTCCAGCACCAACTGCCTCATCTGCTCCTGAAGAGCCGCTGCTCGTTGAGCCTATCTCAGTTGCCCTACGTGCCTCCTCCAACCGCGACAGATGTCTTGTTGTACATGAACCTTCTATCACAGAGGCTCATGAGTCTGAAGAGATACCATCTACTGACACCATCGCAACTGAAGACATTGGTCGAGAAGACAATGTTGATGATTATGAAGTCCTTCCTCAAGTTCCCCAGCTTATGCAGAGGCTGATATCATCGCCTACTCCCACGAGCAGTGAACAGAGTAGTATTCGCGGTCCCACGATGCCAATCACTCAAGATGATTTCTGGGAAGAGCAACACCCCAACTCCCCGCTTCAAGAAGTCATTTTGTGCACTCCACAAGCTCAATTCACTACTCCAGTGATTGGGACTCCCCAAGCAACCCCTGATAACATGGAGAAGACTACTCCATCACTGCAGGCGTCGCCCTCTTTCTGAAGACTTCGCCGAGGCCCACGGCCAAACGTCTCCATGTCCAACATTCCTGAGGAGGATGTGTACCACAAGCTCAGTAGCACGTCAAGTGTTCCCTGAAGCCATCCCCTCAGAAACTGCTCAAGAAACTGAAGCCAAAGAGGCTGAAGATATTCCAGCTACATCAGCCGAGGAGAGAGAAGAAGAAGATCAAGTTGTTAATCCCCCTAGTGAACCAAGTGTGATTTCCGATATGATTGCGCTGACCCCCAGTTATTTAAGCTCCTGAAGCCACTACGGATGCTTCTGCTACTGCAACTCATAATGAAGCTAGTGAAGTCAATGCACAACCTTAAGCCACTCTTCAGTATTAAGCCCTTGATGCCACATAAGACATTCAACCATCCACCTGTGGCTGCTGCTCGACCTGTACCTCACACTTTGGCAAGGTCCTTCAATCGTGAAGGTGAGCTCATCAGCGTCAGATGGCCCATCATGACACCTCCTACTGCTCTTGGTCCTCAATATGACTACCATATCAAGCAAAGGCCTCACACGCAAAAGCCAAAGCAAAGATTGCCAAGGCTTCCAAGTGCTGTCACCACTCAGGGCACATTCAGTGTCTTAAGCTTCAGAGAGCACAACACATTATTTGACAAGGCCAAGAATCTCTAAAAGAATCCCACGATATCTTCTGACATGTTTTGGAGTCATCAACAACGAAGCTATTACTCATGCATTTTGTACAACCAGGATAGAATCTTCCCTCACAAGCGCATGTGTTGTGATGCCATTGCTGGATTGATGTGCCTTGAAGAAGCCCTTGATTGCTTTCATGAAGTTTTCTTGCTTCCCTTTGTCGTTGACAAGGAGCACTGGAATGAAGAGTTATTGCTTCCATTATATGCCACCCTTCATATCATAGTCTACAACAGGAACCCGAAGACATAAGCCCTTGAGTGGATGTCAGGCAAAGCCAAAGCTCAAGACATCATCGAGGTTACTTCCCCACCCACTCCTGGTGATCTCTATGAGCCAGGTTGTCAGCGATATAACCAGGAACTTGAAAGCATCTTCCAGAAGCCAGAGCCCAACATGAGCCAAATGCTAAGCATGAAGAAGCCATTGCCAGGGGAGGCTGAATACCCCAAGGAATTCCTTGTAAATAACCTCGAGTACCTTCTCCGCACCATATATCAAATACTAAGGCACACTCTATGGCCAATCAAAGGGAATCCTCCTCACGCCAAGATTGAAGGCACCATGAAGACATTGGTCTTCTACATTATAAATGGCATCAAGTTCATTACTCAAGATTTCTTCATCCGTCAGTTGGCAGCTTTAGGCATTGGTCTTTTTGGCCTCAAATACTATGCACCATGGGTTATGCGGCTGATCATGATTCACTCCACCATCAACTATCAAGCTTCAGCACGCAATCATGTTGTCTTCCTGCCTCAAGTTGATATGTCTTATGAAGCCATCTATCCAGAGCCTGCCAAGGAACCTATTTGTGAAGATAATGCTGCATTTCAAAGCTTCTCAGCACCGCTTGAAGCCTCCACCTACTGTTGGTTGGCCCTCTGGTCGGTCAGCTTAGGTTGCCACATCGTGCTTCGACTGATGCAACAACCAACACAGTAGCTAAAAAGCCTCAGAACCGTGCTTGTGTTCTAAATGACAGAGAACTTCTTGTTTCTCTCCATCAGAAGCATGATAAGCATCATGATTGGATGAAGCATCATATGCAAAGTCTTCTTGTTGATGTCAATCGCATTTGAAATCTCTCCACCAAGAATTCTTTTGTTGCTCATGAAGCCTGTCGGCATGCCTGGAGAGCCTCACTCTGCTATGCTCTGAAGATGAACTTACTGTAGATGGCTTCACTAAAAGGTTCAAATTCGACTCCAGGCCTCCGCAATCAGCAAGCTGGCATTCTACACCATCAGTTCAAGACTCTGACTACTCATCTTCGTCTCCAACTATTGTTGCTGAGTCATTGATGAGGAGGATGACGCCACTTCACCAGCTATGGCTTCACTGCATCACGATACTGCATCAAGCCCTTCTGCACCGCCCAAGTCCAACATCGACCCGGCTGCCCCAACATGTTCGTCAACACCTCCTGGGGACGTTTAGACACTCTATGTCTTCACTAATTTTTGGTCATTCCTGAAAAAAGGGAGAGAAGCATATGAGTTGATAGTCTTCAAGCGGGTCCATATGGGTTGGGTGCTTATTTTTATTAAATTTTGCAACTCTCATTCTTGAATTGTTGGTTTCGAGTTGTAACACGTAAACCCTGATGGTCGTCTGCTACATTTTGCTGCTATCTTTTATTGCGATGATAAATTCCGCATGAAGTCATTCTGTAGTCGCCCATTTTTCATTGTGCATGTCATTATCTTCAATACATTTTTGTATGCACGATGAATTGTATTCATGAATTGTATGAAGACATTGAAGACAATGGTGGTTTGCGAAGACATACACGTCGAAGATAAAGACGTGTGAAGACATTCACTGAAAGATAATGGAGTGCGAAGACATAGTTTCCTTCATAGTTTCATTTTCTTATTACTTGAGTCATAGGAACCACCGAACTATTAAGTGGGGTCCAAGTGAACAAAGTCACAAGACTGACGTGATGCTCAACCCAAATTCTATGTCTTCGAGTGAACACAATGAGAAAAACTCTTATCCTGAGTTGGATGAGTCAGCTTGTCTTGTAGCCCAAGTCAAGTTGCCACGTGTGTTTGAAATCCGCCCCTTAGACACGTGTCGGTTCCTTAGTGACCCAGGGTCATTTCGGACATATCATGTCGGGTTGCCTCATGGCTATAAATAGCCCACCCCCTATGCCATAAATTGGTGGTTGCTCAGAGTTAGTGCAAGGCTTTTATCGTTTGAGAGCAGCCCACCTTCGAAGCCTTTGAGAGAGAAACCTTGCAAGGACAAAGCCCAAAACACCCAGAGCCCAAAGAGTTTTTGGCATCACTGAAGTCTTTCTATCTGCGTGATCTGAAGACTTATTACACTTGAAGACAGTGTATCTTCCAGTCGGTTAGGCGTCGCGTTCTGAGGATCCAAGAGTTATTGTGGATCACCGGTGAACGAAGTCTGTGAAGGTTTGGAAGTCTACCTTGAAGACTTACCAGAATGATTGGGCAAGGACTAAGTGTCCTTAGCTCAAGGGTAATAAGGTCAAGACGTGGTCTTCTAGGTTCAATCTCAGCCTCCCTAACCAGACGTACAGTTGTCACAGCAACTGGAACTAGTCTACCAAATCCTTGTCTTCACCAAGCAACTGGTTCTATCCCCTCCCTCCTTTAAGTTTCTGTTTGTCTTCGTGAAGTCATTGCTCGCTTGTCTGATGTGTTTGACTTCATTGTGTGAAGACTTTCGTTCTGTTCATGTGTTTGGCTTCATACTGTCTTCCTATTCCGATATGTTCGACCTAGCTGCTATTAGTCTTCATGCTTTCATTGTACTGTTTACTTGACTATGGCTTGTCTAGTGTAGCTTATCTTCCGATGCATATCATATAGGTGTTAATTGGTTGTCTGTCTTCAAAGATCTTGCGTCCTTCGAAGACTTTCATAAAAATCGCCTATTCACCCCCCTCTAGTTGATAACTAGCACTTTCAAGTACACTGGATATCATGGCAGAAGATGTGCGTGGTAAAACGAGATGGTGGAATGGGTTTTCGTGACCCCGAGGCCTTTAACCAAGCATTACTGCCAAAGCATGCGTGGAGGATCCTGCAGGCACCAACCTCTCTACGCGTGTGTGTGTGCTGAAGGCACGTTATTTCAGCGACAACTCAATCCTAACAGCAACAACACCCTCATCCGCCTCGTACACATTCTGTAGCATTCTTCATGGACGGGACCTGCTACATGAGGGGGATCATATGACACATTGGGGATGGCAGCAGTGTGAACACCCATCATGCAAACTAGATTCCATGAGCTGGGAGCATGCGACCTCTTGGTCAGATTTTTGCCGTGGGCATGTCCAAGGTAGCAGACCTGTTATCGCATGATGGATGGAGCTGGGACATGGGCAAGGTGCAACCTATGTTCTCTGATGGTGACGCTGAGGATATACGCCAAAAAGCTATTGGGGGTCCCGGTACAGAAGACTACCCGGCGTGGCACTATACCAAAATGGTGACTTCACCGTCAGATCTGCATATCACCTGAGGATGAAGATGAATATAGCGAGGACCGGACAGCCGGAGTCCTCGAGTTTGGTGGCGAAGCACAAGGGATCCTTAGCGCTATGGGACACAAATGCGCCGGCCAAAGCCACGATCCATATGTGGAGGATGGTCCGCAATGGGCTAGCAGTTGGGGCTGAGCTACATCGGCTTCGGATCAAACCTGGTGTTTTTTGTGTAGCGTGTGGGCGAGAAGAGACGGTGTTGCACCGGTTCTGGTCATGCCAACATTCAGCACTTTTCTGGCAGCTTCTTCGCTCGGAGAAGGGAGTTGTGGTGGCAATCCACCAAGTTCGATTGACTCCCATAGCGCTCTAGCTCGCTGGTTACTAGGGTGGTTTACCGAGGCTACAGATGATGAGAGGGCGGCCATGGTTCAAGCAACATATGGTCTTTGGTTGGCGAGAAATGAAGCGAGGGATGCGAAGAAGATAGCGCCTCCACATGAAATAATAGGCACGGTAGTCTCGCATATGAATGAGTGGAAGGTTTTCCACACGTGTGATGCGCATCCGACAGTTCCTAAAGTCAAGGAAAAGTGGCGGCCTCTTGAGGAGGGCTGGCTAAAGATTAATGCTGATGTGTCTGTGTCAGGACATGGAGACAAGGGAGGAGCTGGAGCAGTTATCGACACCATGTTGGGGCGTTTAGAGCTGGTCTTTGCCATGTGTTTCGTGGAATTGTGGACCCACAATCGATGGAAATCTTGGCATGCAAACGGGGTCTTCAAGTGGCGCAAGAAATCAACGCTGATAAGGTCCATATTGAGCTTGACTCTTAAAGTGTTGTACACATGCTGTAGAATCAACACAAGGAGATGTCTAGTGCAGGGCCATGGATACAGGAAATCAAAACGATATTGCATCTTTTTCCGATTTTAGAGTCTCTTGGGTACGACCTTCCGCTAATGTTGCCGCGCATAAGTTAGCTAGAGTTGGTGTGGCTGATGAACTGTGTAAGGTTTGGTTGGGGACTATCCCAAATTGTGTGCTTGATGTAATCTCGGATGAGATTCCGAACGCATTTGATCAAATAAAGCGGCAACGTTGACCCTGAAAAAAAACTGTCTTATGTTTTTCGGGCTCAACTGAGAAAGTCTAAGCAAAACAACATTTACACGCGCCTTCCTATTTTCACGCAGGGCCAATAGTTGGCGCCATGCCTATTCAAGGCGTCCCTCGCCAACCGCACGTCTCTTTTCCCCCCACATGCCCCACCGACCATCGCCGCCGCCGCGCCACCATCCTCGCACCCCGCCAGAACGTCGCGCTGCCGCTGGCAGCGCCGACCACCACATGACACAGCCCCCGCGACGACCTACCGCGACCGCCGAGCCAGTCTTCCTCGGCGCCACATCCATCCCAAGTCCATGGCCCGAGCCGGCCACCGACATCCCGGTCTTCCGGCACCCGGCTCCCCCGCCACCGCCGCAGAAGCACCCGCACGGGAAGCACCGGTCCCGCCCCGCCCGCCTCATGCGTTCGGTGCGCGCCGCGTTCCGTTCGTTCCCAATTCTCCCGGCACCGTCCTGCCGTGGGATGCCGTCGCTGCCCCACCTCCCGAGCCTCAACGGTGCCAGCCTCGTCAGGAACCAGTTCCATGGCTCCACGCGCACCACGGGGACGCTCTACGGCCGCCGGCGGTCGCGCATCACCATCGCCTTCCACGACAGCCCGGACAGCCCGCCGGGATTGCTGCTGGAGATGTGCGTGCCGACGGCCAAGTTTATCCAGGACGTCAGCGCGGCCGGCATGGTGCGCGTCACGCTCGAGTGCGACAAGCAGCAGCAGTACCAGCATCAGCACGCGGGCGAAGCGTCGCCGGCGCAACGGCGGCTGCTGGACGAGCCGACCTGGTCGGCGGAGGTGAACGGCGAGAGCGTGGGGTACGCGTCTCGGCGGGAGGCAACGGAGGAGGACGAGCGGGTGATGCGGCTGCTGTACGCCACGTCCATGGGCGCCGGCGTGCTGCCGGACGACGTGGCCGAGCATGCCAACGGCGAGCTCACGTACATGCGCGGGCACTTTGACCGCGTCGTGGGATCCAAGGACTCTGAGACGTACTACATGTACAATCCCGAGGGCACCGCCACCGGGCCGGAGCTCACCATCTTCTTCGTTAGGAATTGATTAGTTAATCTTATTCTCCTCCACCCTTATTTTTCTCTTCGATTTGTTTTAACATCTCCCCAGCCTTCTCTGTTTATTTTACGTATATGTGCATAGATTGTACTGACTTATTATAATTTTAGCCTAGATCGTTTAAAATAAGAACAAAATGTAGCAAAATGTGAAATTTAACTTGAAATTGATAGAATAGAAGTTCTCGCTTGATATTATTTATAAAGGAAAATGGTATACATCCGACGTTCGCCCCGGAGCAAACACGCGTGACACAAAAATAGTTATGCCACGTCATGAGCAAATCTCCACACACACCTCTGCGCACGAATCCATCATGGAGCAACCGTTCAGTCCAATACTTCATCGCTCGAACGATTTTCTCATGCATACGTCACACCACCTACATTTCCCCTGCCTATCCATTTTCCGCCAATCTGCTAGCCATGGCGGCTCTCCATTTTAAGCACAAGCCGCAGTGCGCCCCGGAATGTCATGTGGTCCTCGCCGACCACCTCCCCCCTCGAAAAAAATCGGCTCCACATCCGGTCGCCGCCTCACCTCTAGGCTTGAAGGGCAAGACCCCGATCTTTGTCGCCGCCGCATCAAGCCCTCGCCATGGGTCCCTTGCTGGCATAGCCACGACCACCGCCGGCTGAGACAACGCCTATCCTTGTTACCAATACCCAATATCTGCCTCACCTCGTCATTGTTTGGTTTGCGAGATGTGCAATGCGGCGGTGCCACCCTCGTTGTTTGACCGTAGAGAGTCACCATCATCATGCACTACGAGGCTGAGGCTGTGATGGTCGAAGTGGTTATAGCCATCTGAATACCGCCGTATCATCGACCTTGCCATCTTCCTCCCTCAAGCTCTGTCATGTCATCGACCTCGCCACCGTTGTCCTC
This sequence comes from Aegilops speltoides, assembly GCA_021437245.1. NCBI lineage: Eukaryota > Viridiplantae > Streptophyta > Magnoliopsida > Poales > Poaceae > Aegilops > Aegilops speltoides. Next base: position 159,450,550 of record CM038143.1, on the reverse strand, counting down.
CCTCCATCAACCCTGCGTGCTACACCCCACTCGGCATGTGTCAGTGTACTAAAACATGGGTGCTTTAGTACCCTGACCTATGCACAGACAGTGGTAGCCTTCCCGAGGGCAAGGGCTTGCCGGAGGATGGCTCTGATCAAGACTCAAGGCTTGGTTGTTAAAACCATGAAGAAGACCTCCAGGCAGGTGATCGAGAAGTACTAAGACTGTACTGAAGATCAAGCATCAAGTTGCCGGCAAGCTATACACCGGCAAGTAAAGGACCGACAAGCTCCATGCTGGCAAGCTCCTTGTGCCTCTCCACCGCTCCACTCAGCGACTAGCTAGTCGCTTGTCAATTGGTGTCGAGCGGGCAGGCAGTTAGGTGAGGCTTGTCAGGGCACGTGTCAAGACAATAGGAGGTAGCCGGACTGACGGCACAGCAGGAGAGGCACTCCCTTGCCGAAGCTCACCCCAGCACTACACCTCAGGGCACATTTATTGCTTTTGTCCTAATCCGGCAGGGTTAGGTATGATGCACTATAGCCACTATTCATCTCAAGTAATTACAATTTTACCATTGTGGTGACCCCTTAATCTATAAAAGGAGGCTCATGGCTACCTTCACAAGGGTCGACACTTTGCTCAACTACGTGTAGTAGCTGCACTTCCCGCGCACCTTGCCAACAAGTTGCACTCCCTATAATCTGAGCTCATACACAATCAATCCACCAAAGCAGGAGTAGGGTTTTACACCTCACGGTGGCCCGAACCTGGGTAAACTTTGTGTGTCTCTACTTGATCTGCTCTTTGTGCATTGCCGATCCCCACAATCGAACCGCAAAGGGGGCTTTGCCAGTCCCATAGATCGTCGTACCTCGACATCTTTGGCGCACCAGACAGGGGGGGGAGTCGCATGCGCAAATTTGCTCCAGCAGTCTAGGCACCAGCTTTATCATCATCGTCCATGGCGGCCAAGAAGAAGGGCGCCATGATGGGTGCTCCGTCTATGTCCAAGCTTCCATTGTGCACGCCCACGAGCGACAGCGGCGGAGGCAGCGAAGAACATCCACGACGCTCTGAGGATCCTAGCCAGGCGAGTGGCGCAGTCCGGAGTCGGGCAAACAAAAACCTAGCCGCTGCCACCTCCAAGGGTGGACCTGTGAAGCCTACGGGCAGCGACACGACCTCCAAGGACGGTGCGGCGACGTCCAAGAATGCCACGCCTGTGCACACACCACGACCATGGCAAGATGGGCGCGCCACACAACATCGCGACATCGGCGGCTCCGGATGCCACCATGACAAGACTCTTGAGCATTGTTCCCAAGATGCTCATGGGCAACCCCCACGCCAACTTACCGGCGAAGATCGACAGCGGGCAGCATGAGCGGGATGGAGCTCCTTCTGGCTCTGTTAGAAGTAAGAGCACCATCCATTCTTCGCGCCCAGTCATGCCCAATACACTGGCAGAGAACATGGCGCAGGCTCAGCTACTGATGAACTTCCTTCCTGCTGTCGACGAGATGGATGAGTGGAGGGCCACTATCCAGAGCCTACTTAGCTTTGCTGATACTGGCAGATAGACGTAGTAGGTGGAACCGTCACAATGGTAGCCTACAGCACCGGCAAGACTAGCTGGTGAATGCACTGGAGGCACTATGGCAACCGTGTAGTCTCCTCCATAGCAGTACGACAAACCCGCCGAAACAACGAGCCGAACGAGGTGCCCATGGCTCCGTCTGATCCGCGGTCCCACCAAGATTAGCGCCAGGTTCTTCAAGACAGCCGCGTCTAAGATGCTCGAACCACCATCGAGCGGTGCCGAGAAGCGCGTCATCAATCAGATGACCACGCTGGGCCGATAGCGAACGAGCCATCGCCGGGGTACCCTGGGTGCCTACCTTATGAGGTAGGTTGTCCAGCATTTACTCATGAGCTGTATCAAGTCTGCTGGCCCTCTTCCCGAAGCTTCAAACCTGATTTGCCAGATAAATATGATGGCAAGCTCAATCTGTTAGAGTTCCTTGGCATCTACACCATTGCGGTGTAGGCTGCTAGGGGAAGAGAAGAAAAGGTTCTCGCCAACTACTTCCCGTTGGCGCTCAAGCCGAACATGAGGTCTTGGCTGATGAACCCGCCAGAGGGCTCCATTTTGTCCTTGTCAGATCTGTTCCACCAGTTTGTTGGCGCATACACCAGAGGCCACAAGCTTACCAGTTAGCCCAACGACCTGCATGTGTTGCTGCAGGGAGATGGAGAGCCTCTTCGCAACTATATTCAAAGATTCAGCAGCATGCACCATAACAGACCTGACATCCACCCTGCTATTGTGATTGCCTCATTCCACACGAATGTGCGCAATCGCAGGATGCAGGAGGATATGAATGTCATGAAAGTGAGAGCCATTAATGACCTTTATACTCTGGAGGACAAGTGTGCTCGTGCTGAGGAGGGGAGGCGACTTCCCGGGGAGGATGCTAGTGCTGAAGTTGACTCTGAGGATGACAATGGATCAGCCCCAAAGAAAAGGGCCGGAAGCACAACCGCAAGTGCAAGGGCAAAGCAGTGATGGCTATTGAGGGCTCCAGCAATGACGGCAAGAAGGGTAAGATTGAAGGTTCCGGTAAAGAGACAGATGTTTGTACCTATTGAAAGATCGTGGATGTCGCCTAGAGGGGGGGGGGTGAATAGGCGTTTTAAAAGAATTACGGTTTAGGCTTGAACAAATGCGGAATAAACCTAACGGTTAATTTGTCAAGCACAAAACCTAAAGCAACTAGGCTCACCTATGTGCATCAACAACTTATGCTAAGCAAGATAAACAACTATGTGATAGCAAGATATATGACAAAGAACAATATGGCTATCACAAAGTAAAGTGCATAAGTAAAGGGCTCGGGTAAGAGATAACCGAGGCACGCGGAGACGACGATGTATCCCGGTTCACACCCTTGCGGATGCTAATCTCCGTTTGGAGCGGTGTGGAGGCACAATGCTCCCAAGAAGCCACTAGGGCCACAGTAATCTCCTCACGCCCTCGCACAATGCAAGATGCCGTGATTCCACTAAGGGACCCTTGAGGGCGGTCACCGAACCCGTACAAATGGCGACCCTTGGGGCGGTCACCAACCCGTACACTTTGGCAACCCTTGGGGCGGTCACTGTACCCGTCAAAATGCTCAGGCGATCTCCACAACCTAATTGGAGACCTCGACGCTTGCAGGAGCTTTACACCACAATGATTGAGCTCCGAACACCACCAACCGACTAGGGGGCCCAAGCACCCAAGATAAACAAGCTCAAGGGCACCAAGCACCCAAGAGTAATAAGCTTCTCAACTTGTAACTTCCATGTATCGTGTGGAGAACTCAAACCTATGCACCAACACGGCAAGGGCACACGGAGTGCCCAAGTCCTTCTCTCCCAAATCCCACCAAAGCAACTAATGCTAGGGAGGAAAATGAGAGGAAGAACTAAAGAAGAACACGAAGAACTCCAAGATCTAGATCCAAGGGGTTCCCCTCACTAAGAGGAGAAAGTGATTGGTGGAAACGTGGATCTAGATATCCTCTCTCTTTTCCCTCAAAAACTAGCAAGAATCCATGGAGGGATTGAGAGTTAGCAAGCTCGGAGAAGGTCAACAATGGGGGCAAGAACGAGCTCAAAGGATTGAATCCCAATGGGGAAGAAGACCCCCTTTTATAGGTGGGGAGAAAATCCAACCGTTATCCCTCACTCAGCCCAAGCGGCGCGCAGTACTACCTTGAGGAGCTGCGGTACTACCGTGGTTGGCCGCGGTACTACCGCTGCAGGTTGCGGTACTACCGCATGTGCAGCTCTGGCCAGATGAAGGCCTCTTGCACAGGGCAACGAGCGATAGAATCGCCGGAGCGGTACTACCGCGCGCCCCTACGGTACTACCGTAGGGCAGGCAACACTAGGGTACTCCGTGTGCCCTTGCCGTTGCATCCGCCCCTACTACCGCTCGGGTAGCTGCGCCTGGCCGGAGGCCACGGTACTACCGCTCCCACAGGGCGGTACTACCGCAAGGGCCTGCGGTACTACCGCTCCGGAGAGCAGTACTACCGCATGCCCTAAATCAGCAACACTAGGAGTCCTTCATTTTGCAGAGAAGACAACAGAGGAAAACACTAAAACCAGAACTGCCATAATTTCTGCAAATGAGCTCCGAATTGAGCAAACTCAAGGTTATAGTAAGAAGAGGTAGGGGAGGTATGCCTAACAAGAGAGGAGAGAAACCTCCAACAGAGAAGAACCGGCAGAGCCTCCAACATCGAAAACATCATAGAAGATGCATGTAAACTCCGTTTTCGATGAACTCGAGCTTGTCATGAGAATGACCAAAAGCTCCAAATCTCACAAGGAGAAGAATCAAACAAGAACCAATAAAGATGATGCAAGGATGCAATGGTTTGAGCTCTCTACGAACGATACGATCAAGCAACTCATCGAGAGCCCCCCTTGATAGTACGGCAATCGATCCTATAACCCGGTCTCCCACAACTACCATGAGACCGGAAAATAGAAAACCTATCAAGGGCAAACCTTTGCCTTGCACAAAGTCCACTTGAGCTAGATGATGACGATCTACTCCTCCTCAAGATGGACCACCTTTCTTGATTTCGTTGGCTTGATGAAGACTAGTTGATTGCTCCCCCATACTCCACTATGAGTGAGCCACTCTTCCGCCCATCTTCACAAGTCCATTGTCACCACAATGGACGGCAAGCTTCAAGCACTTGATCTCTTCGTGATGCATCACTTGAACTTGCACACCGCAACCTAACCCCACAAAGAACTCTCATGAAGACCATGGGTTAGCACACAAAGCGTAATGGACAATGCTTACCATACCATGGGATCACTTGATCCCTCGATACATCTTGTGCGCTTTGTGTGTTGAATCTTTCCAACTCTCTTCATTTGAATGATGTCTTGAAGGTAGACATGAATGATCACACAATCTTTTTCTTCAAGACATGCTTGCAATCAGCTCAACACTCACATGACCAATCTTTGGATAATTCCTTAATAGCACCGTGGTCATCACAAACTCTCCTTGAAACCAACAAATGGACTCCAAGAAAAGCCTATGGACAAACCCTTCAAATATGGCTCAAGGCAACCATTAGTCCATAGAGATTGTCATCAATTACCAAAACCAAACATGGGGGCACCGCATGTTCTTTCACCTATGATCATGAGGCCGCAGCTGGCGATAAGATGGAGAAAACCAATAGGGCATACTGCAAGATTCGCCACACCAAGGGCCATGATCTCCAAGAGTTCTGGCGAGTGGAGGAGCTTGCCGAGAAGCGAAAGCAAGAATATGAGAAGCACGACAAGGAGAAAGGCCAAGATGGTGCCGATGTATCCGACAAGAAGAACCGTGGCGCCCGAGGGGGGCGCCATGACAAGGCCAAGCAACAGTAGGAGAAGGCTGCTAGAGGCCCAAACAAGAAAGATGACGAAGAGGATGATTATGAGGATGAAGAGGAATATGAGGAACAGGAGTTCCAGAAGGAAATAAGTGCCATGTGCATTAACTAAGGTGCATCTTTGCACTCCTCTCATTGGTAGCTCAAGCAATGGGCCCGTGAGATCAATGCGGTGGAACCGGCGATGGAGGCGCAGAAGCCACTCAAGTGGTCCAACATGCCCATCATTTTTTACGCCGAGGACCACCCGGATTGCACAACTGTGGTCTGGTGCTTGTCGTTGTTGGATTCACCAACAATTTGCAATCTCAAGGTGACAAAGATGTTGGTTAATGGTGGGCCTGGCTTGAACTTGATCTCACTAGATGTGATCAAGAGGCTGAAAATCCCTGATGAAGATTGATGTCTACTACGCAACCTTCTTCTTGTAGACGTTGTTGGGCCTCCAAGTGCAGAGGTTTGTAGGACAGTAGCAAATTTCCCTCAAGTGGATGACCTAAGGTTTATCAATCCGTGGGAGGCATAGGATGAAGATGGTCTCTCTCAAGCAACCCTGCAACCAAATAACAATGAGTCTCGTGTGTCCCCAACACACCCAATACAATGGTAAATTGTATAGGTGCACTAGTTCGGCGAAGAGATGGTGATACAAGTGCAATATGGATGATAGATATAGGTTTTTGTAATCTGAAAATATAAAAACAGCAAGGTAACTAATGATAAAAGTGAGCACAAGCGGTATTGCAATGCTAGTAAACAAGGCCTAGGGTTCATACTTTCACTAGTGCAAGTTCTCTCAACAATAATAACATAACTGGATCATATAACTATCCCTTAACATGCAACAAAGAGTCACTCCAAAGTCACTAATAGCGGAGAACAAACGAAGAGATTATTGTAGGGTACGAAACCACCTCAAAGTTATCCTTTTTTATCGATCTATCCAAGAGTCCGTAGTAAAATAACATGAAGCTATTCTTTCCGTTCGATCTATCATAGAGTTCGTACTAGAATAACACCTTAAGACACAAATCAACCAAAACCCTAATATCACCTAGATACTCCAATGTCACCTCAAGTATCCGTGGGTATGATTATACGATATGCATCATACAATCTCAGATTCATCTATTCAACCAAAACAAAGTACTTCAAAGAGTGCCCGAAAGTTTCTACCGGAGAGTCAAGATGAAAACGTGTGCCAACCCCTATGCATAGATTCACAAGGTCACTGAACCCGCAAGTTGATCACCAAAACGTACATCAAGTAGATCACACGAATATCCCATTGTCACCACAGATAAGCACATGCAAGACATACATCAAGTGTTCTCAAATCCTTAAAGACTCAATCCGATAAGATAACTTCAAAGGGAAAACTCAATCCATTACAAGAGAGTAGAGGGGAAGAATCATCATAAGATCCAACTATAATAGCAAAGCTCGCGATACATCAAGATCGTGCCAAATCAAGAGCACGAGAGAGAGAGAGAGAGATCAAACACATAGCTACTGGTACATACCCTCAGCCCCGAGGGTGAACTACTCCCTCCTCGTCATGGAGAGCGCTGGGATGATGAAGATGGCCACCGGTGAGGGATCCCCCCCGTGAGGTGCTTGAACAGGTCCCGATTGGCTTTTGGTGGCTACAGAGGCTTGCGGCGACGAAACTCCCGGTCTATTTTGCTTTTCGATGTTTTTAGGGTATATGGACATATATAGGCGAAAGAAGTCGGTCAGGAGAGCCACGAGGGGCCCACGAGGGTGGGGGGCGCGCCCAGGGGGGCGCCTCCCTGTCTTGTGGCCACCTCGAAGCTTCCCTTACGTGCACTCCAAGTCCCCTGGAGTGCTTCCGTTCCAAAAATAACTCTCCCAAAGGTTTCATTCCGTTTGGACTCCGTTTGATATTCCTTTTCTTCGAAACACTAAAATAGGCAAGAAGACAGCAATTTGGGTTGGGCCTCCGGTTAATAGTTAGCCCAAAAAATAATATAAAAGTGTATAATAAAGCCCATGAACATCCAAAACAGATAATATAATAGCATGAATGCTTCATAAATTATAGATACGTTGGAGCGACAAGCATCTAAGCTTAATTCCTGCTCGTCCTCAAGTAGGTAAATGATAAAAGAAATAATTTATGAAGTGTGAACACTAGTAGGTGCACAAATTTGATCAATGATAATTTTAATCACCTTTTCTAGCATCATTATATGTCATAACAGTAGCTCATCTCATAAAACTTCTCATGATAATGTAACAAGCTATTCAAATGTTAAAGCATAGACCATAAACGTTCTTGAAAACTAGCAAATTATGTTCTCAGTCATCAATCAATTGCAATTCATCTTATTTCCAGGAAGGGTCTATGTCAGAGCTTTCATTTAGCAAACTCCACATACTCAACTGTCATATAGTCATCCATGATTGCTACCACTCAAAGCATATTTTTAGAACAAATAGCATCGATCAAACACAAAGAAATATAGGGGCTTAATATTTCGCCTCCCAACTTACTTATCATATAGATAATTGTCAACAATAATAATTCATGATCAAATATATTTGAATGTCCATATATGCTTAGATCTTTCCCCAACACACGATGCTTGCCAACTAAAGAGTAGGTGGGAATGAGAAGGAATACTATTGACTCTTGCATAAAAGTAAAAGATAGGCCCTTCGCAGAGGGAAGCAGGGATTTGCAGAGGTGCCAGAGCTCGATTTTGAAATAGAGATGAAAATAATTTTGAGAGGTATGCTTTCATTGTCAACATACCAACCAAGGGTTCCCAGTTTCGTCCATACTGGATACATTATAGGCGGTTCCCAAACAGAATGGTAAAGTTTTTACTCCCCCTCCACCAACAATCATCAATCCATGGCTTGCCCGAAACAACGTGTGCCTCCAACTAACATCAATCATGGGGGAGTTTTGTTTGCAATTATTTTTGATTTGATGTTGATCTTTTGATCATGGGACTGGGCATCCCGGATACCAGCCATTTTTCTCGTGAATGATGAGTGGAGTTCACTCATCTTGAGAATAACCCACCTAGCATGGAAGATACTGACATACCCTAGTCGCTACATGAGCGATTCGTGCATACAAAATAGATTATTATTTGAAGGTTTAGAGTTTGGCACATGCAAATTTACTTGGAACGGAAGGTAAATACCGCATATAGGTAGGTATGGTGGACACTCATGGAAGAAACTTGGTTCAAGGGATTTGGATGCACAAGCAGTATTCCCGCTTAGTACAGATATTTTTGGCTAGCAAAGGATTCTAAAAAAGCAAGCACCACATGTTGGAGGATCTATAACAATATAACTTCTATACAAATATATCCAGGCATAACTCATTACGTTGTCTTCCTTGTCCAATTTCAACTAATTTTCTCAGGTTTGAAAATAATTAATGGGGCTCACAATCATAGAAGATGTCTAATATAGTATATTTATATGTGAAATCTCTCTTCCTTCAATATTCTTTCATTAACTATTCAAGTGACCAATACAATGTTTGCTAAACTTCAATAAATTTACCACCCCTACTTCTTAGATGTGAAGACATTACTCCCAATGGGGTAAGCATGTAAAACATATATAATGACATTCAACTCATTCAACCATTTACTCATAGGATATAAGTGAAGCACACGAGTAAATGACAAACCACTCCAAAAAGATATAAGTGAAGATAAATGAGTAGTTGAATAATTATGTAACTATGTGAAGACTCCCTCTCATTTAAGAATTTCAGATCTTGGTATTTTATTCAAACAGCAAGCAAAACAAAAGAAAACAAAATGACACTCCAAGCAAAACACATATCATGTGGTTAATAAAAATATAGCTCCAAGTAAAGTTGCCGATGAACGAAGACGAAAGAGGGGATGCCATTTGGGACATCCCCAAGCTTAGGCTCTTGGTTGTCCTTGAATATTATCTTGGGGTGCCTTGGGCATCCCCAAGCTTAGGCTCTTGCCACTCCTTATTCCATAGTCCATAGAATCTTTACCCAAAACTTGAAAACTTCATAACACAAAACTTAACAGAAAACTCGTAAGCTCCGTTAGTATAAGAAAATAAATCACCACTTAGGTCCTATTATGAACTCATTCTAAATTCATATTGGTGTAACATCTACTGTATTACAACTTTTCTATGGTTCATACCTTCCGATACTACTCATAGATTAATCAAAATAAGTAAACAACACATAGAAAACAAAATCTGCCAAAAACAGAACAGTCTGTAGTAATCTGTATGAAACGTATACGTCAGGAACTCCAAAACTCCTACAAAATTAGGAAGTCCTAAGGAATCCGTGTACCAATCCACAGAAAAAAGAATCCGATCAAAAGCATGTTTCTGTGAATTATGAAAACTAATTTACTGGGTGCAAAAGTTTCTGATTTTCAGCAGAATCAACACAACTATCACCGTAAGCTATCCTAAAGGTCTTACTTGGCACTTTATTGACACAAAAGCTATAAAAAATGATTAATACAGTAGAATAATCATGTGAACACACAAAAATAGTAAAGGTAAATATTGGGCTGTCTCCCAACAAGGGCTTTTCTTTAATGCCTTTCTAGCTAGGCATGATGATGGCATTGATGCTCACCTAAAATATAAGAATTGAAACATAATGGGAGTATCATGAAGAATATGACTAGCACATTTAAGCCTAACCAACTTCATATGCATAGGGATTTTGTGAGCAAACAACTTATGGGAAAAATAATCAATTAGCATAAGAAGGCAAAATAAGCATAACTTCAAAATTTTCAACACATAGAGAGGAAACTTGATATTATTGCAATCCCTACAAGCATATGTTCCTCCCTCACAATAATTTTCAGTAGCATCATGAATGAATTCAACAATATAACCAACACCAAAATCAAACTTTTCATGATCTACAAGCATAGAAAATTTACTACTCTCCACATAAGCAAAATTCTTCTTATTCGGAATAGTGGGAGTATCATACGAGACTTGAATACTATAAATTGTTACCACATTAAAAGAGTAATGTTCAGCAAAAGGGTAATCATAATCATGACAAGTTTTATAAATATAATCATCACTACTTTTTATAGCATAAGTTTCATCACAATAATCCTCATAAGTAGCAACTTTGTTCTCATCATAATCGATTGAAACCTCTTCCAAGATAGTGGAATCATCGCTAAATAAAGTCACGACCTATCCAAATCCACTTTCATATTCATCACAATAAGATGCAACATCCTCCAAAATAGTGGGATCATTACTTCCTAAAGTTGACACTCTTCCAAACCCACTTTCATCAATATAATCATCATAAGTAGGAGGCATGCTATCATCATAACAAATTTTCTCATCAAAACTTGGGGGACAAAAGATATCATATTCATCAAACATAGCTTCCCCAAGCTTGTGGCTTTGCATATCATTAACATCATGGATATTCAAGGACTTCATACTAACAACATTGCAATCATGCTCATCATACAAAGATGTAGTACTAAACATTTTAATGCATTCTTCTTCTAGCAATTGAGCACAAGTTTCCTTTCCATCATTCTCATGAAAGATATTAAAAAGATGAAGCATATGAGGCAAACTCAATTCCATTTTTTTTGTAGTTTTACTTTATAAACTAAACTAGTGATAAAACAAGAAACTAAAAGATTCGATTGCAAGATCTAAAGATATACCTTCAAGCACTAACCTCCCCGGCAACGGTGCCAGAAAAGAGCTTGATGTCTACTACGCAACCTTCTCCTTGTAGAAGTTGATGGGCCTCCAAGTGCAGAGTTTTGTAGGATAGTAGCAAATTTCCCTCAAGTGGATGACCTAAGGTTTATCAATCCGTGGGAGGCATAGGATGAAGATGGTCTCTCTCAAACAACCCTGCAACCAAATAACAAAGAGTCTCTTGTGTCCCCAACACACCCAATACAATGGTAAATTGTATAGGTGCACTAGTTCGGCGAAGAGATGGTGATACAAGTGCAATATGGATGATCGATATAGGTTTTTGTAATTTGAAAATACAAAAATAGCAATGTAACTAATGATAAAAGTGAGCACAAACGGTATTGCAATGATAGGAAACAAGGCCTAGGGTTCATACTTTCACTAGTGCAAGTTCTCTCAACAATAATAACATAACTGGATCATATAACTATCCCTCAACATGCAACAAAGAGTCACTCCAAAGTCACTAATAGCGGAGAACAAACGAAGAGATTATTGTAGGGTACAAAACCACCTCAAAGTTATCCTTTCTCATTGATCTATTCAAGAGTCGGTAGTAAAATAACACGAAGCTATTCATTCCGTTCGATCTATCATAGAGTTCGTACTAGAATAACACCTTAAGACAGAAATCAACCAAAACCCTAATGTCACCTAGATACTCCAATGTCACCTCAAGTGTCCGTGGGTATGATTATACAATATGCATCACAGAATCTCAGATTCATCTATTCAACCAACACAAAGTACTTCAAAGAGTGCCCCAAAGTTTCTACCGGAGAGTCAAGACGAAAACGTGTGCCAACCCCTATGCATAGATTCACAAGGTCACTGAACTCGCAAGTTGATCACCAAAACTTACATCAAGTAGATCACGTGAATATCCCATTGTCACCACAGATAAGCACATGCAAGACATACATCAAGTGTTCTCAAATCCTTAAAGACTCAATCCGATAAGATAACTTCAAATGGAAAACTCAATCCATTACAAGAGAGTAGAGGGGGAGCAACATCATAAGATCCAACTATAATAGCAAAGCTCGCAATAGATCAAGATCGTGCCAAATCAAGAACACGAGAGAGATCAAACACATAGCTACTGGTACATACCCTCAGCCCCAAGGGTGAACTACTCCCTCCTCGTCATTGACAGTGCCGGGATGATGAAGATGGCCATCGGTGAGGGATCCCCCTCCGGCAGTGTGCCGGAACATGGTCCTGATTGGTTTTTGGTGGCTACAGAGGCTTGCTGCGGTGAAACTCCCGATCTATTGTGCTTTTCGATGTTTTAGGGTATATGGACATATATAGGCGAAATAAGTTGGTCAAGGGAGCCACGAGGGGCACACGAGGGTGGGGGGTGCGCCCACGGGGGAGGGTGCGCCTCCCTGCCTCGTGGCCATCTCAAAGCTTCCCTTACGTGCACTCCAAGTCCCCTGGATTGCTTCCGTTCCAAAAATAACTCTCCCAAAGGTTTCATTCCGTTTGGACTCCGTTTGATATTCATTTTCTTCGAAACACTGAAATAGGCAAGAAAACAACAATTTGGGTTGGGCCTCCGGTTAATAGGTTAGTCCCAAAAAGTAATATAAAAGTGTATAATAAAGCCCATGAACATCCAAAACAGTTAATATAATAGCATGAATGCTTCATAAATTATAGATACGTCGGAGACGTATAAAAGATCTCCAAGAAACGGTAATGTTTCAAGGATTCAATCCCGGAAGTAGCCGACCCAAGGGGAAGATTACCTTGCCAATGACGTTTGGCAGCGAGCTGAATTACACAACAGAGAACATTGTCTTCGATGTTGTAAGATCCCGTTGCCGTACAATGGAATTTTTGGTCATCCTGCTCTGGCAAAATTCATGGTGGCATCCCATTATGCCTACAAGACGTTGAAGATGCCAGGGCTGATGAGCGTCATCACCATCCATTCAGACAAGGATGCAGTTATCTGCGCTGACAAGCTCTACCGGGAGGCAGTGGCAACATCTGCCGCCAAAGCTCCTGGCGGGGAGAAGAAGAAGACCGGGAAGCGCACATCAGAGTGTTGCGCATTTGTTGAGGACATGCTAGAGAGCTCTTTCGGGAAGAGCAAGAAATCCAAAGCATCGGCTCCTGCACGAAGCAAGTGGCTGCACGGGAGGATGGTATGAGCGACACTTTCACCATCAGTGCCATTCTTCATAGCAAATAGGAAAGCACGCTCATCACCTTCCTGCCGGCGAATGTCGATGTGTTTGCTTGGAAACCATCTGACAACCCCAGTGTTCCCAGGGGGTGATTGAGTGAAAGTGCTAGTATCGACTAGAGGGGGGGTGAATAGGAGATTTTTATGAAAGTCTTCAAAACTTGGTAGTTTCGAAGACAAACAACAGAAACAACCTAATTGATATGCAGCGGAAGATAAACTACCCTGAACAAGCCATAGTCAAGCATGTCATGATGTGAAAGTACATGACTAATAGCAGTCAGGTAGTAAGGATCAAGTTGGAAGATAGTATGAAGCCAATCAACAATAGTAGTCAAGCAATGAAGTCAAACAGATACACAGACAAGCAATGACTTCATGAAGTGTCGTGGGAAACGAACACCTATGGGGCAGGGCCCCTTTCGGTCCGGCAAGGGAGCAGAGGGCGCACGAAGAGCAGATCAAGGTGAAGCACGCTAGGTATTTTACCCAGCTTCAGAGCTCTCCGGAGAGATAAAACTCCTACTGCTGCTTTGTGGTGGTATTATGTTCTTGCTCAAGAGCGTGAGCGTTCTGTGTTTTCAAAGGAGTCGAACCCCTTCTACGTTGCGCATGGGCCTCCTTTTATAGGCTAAAGGGGTCACCGACAGCTGGCAACGCGGAGAGGGGTGTAAAAGTAAAAAGAAGGGTTGGTACAACCGCTATCTACAGTGCCCCCTACCTAACTCTAACGGCAGGGGAGAAGGGCATTTAATGCCCATCCGGTCGCCCAAACAGTGTAGGGAAGCGACCGTTAGGGACGCCACCGCCTGCCACGATGGCCTTCTCGTCATCTCTACTTGCCACCTCGCACCGCTTGGCTGCACAACGCCCCGCCACGTGCTCCTGGGATGGTCCCGCGGCGACACGTCGACGAATGTGCTGGAGCGCGGGCGCAGAGTGGTGGCTTCACCGCGGCAAGCGCCTTGCCGCGGTCGTTGTCTTGCCGCACCGAGAGCTTGCCGCTCGTCGGGTCCGCCGGACGCACCTTGGTAGCGTCAGCGCAAGTTCTTCGATGCCTTGGTTGGCCTTCCCGCAAGCTCCTCTTGCCGGGTCTTGTCCTTCCCGGCGAGCTACTCTTGCCGGAGTCTTGTCTTCAGTCAAAACACTTTGTTCTTGAATGGCATCAATATGAGCTACGGAGGATCTTGGCGGACGCTTGACAAGAAGCCCTCGCTGGCTCGGTGCTGCTGTTGCCGTGCATAAGTTTGAGATACTAAGGTACCCCTACTTTAGTACACCGACAGGAGCCCCCGGGCCTAGGCCACACATGGTGCCGAGCGCTGTTGGGCGAGCCCAAAAGCAGAACCGCACTCGCGGCCTGGGTCCATACCAAATCTAACTCCGTATCCATCGCGCCCTCCCGTAACGGCACGCATCAAATGCGGCGTCGTGGGAGAGATCGTGGGCAATTCTTTAATCAAGAAAGGCGTAACCTTCGCCTCTCATCTTTATAAGCAGCGGAAACAGGGGTCGTTCCCCCACCTTCGCCACTTGCGGTTCCTACCTCAGAAAGCTCCGCCGCTCCCCTCCGCTTCCCAAGCCAAAAGAGAGCAGCGCTCCGCTCTCGCCGCCGCCGTCGCCGCTGTCGCCGCCAACCTCCTCCACCGCTTCCGCCATGGCTCCGAAGACCAGAAAGAGTACGAAGTCGACCGAGGCGCTGCGGCTGGAGGCGCTGCGCAAGGAGCGAGCACTTTTCCCCCCCGAGCTCACCCCGAAGGCGCTGCCGGAGGAGTTCTATCTCTTCTGGTCGACGGAGACGCGGGCACATCCGCGCACGCAGACGCTCTCCGCCGAAGCCTCTACTTCCAAGTGGTGCCCAAGAGGGTACTACTTCTTCCCATTGTTCTTCTATTGCGGGCTCTGCCCGCCCTTTTCCAATTTCTTCTGCGATATCATAAACACATACGGGCTCCATCTCCTTGACTTCACCCCCAACGCCGTTCTGACAATGGCGGTTTTCGCGCATCTTTGCGAGAACTTCGTCGGAATCCACCCCAACGTTGCCCTTTTCCGCCACTATTTCATGCCCCGGGTCGAGAAAGGAGAGCCCTTGTCTGGCGGGGTCTCCTGGATCTCGAGGGCCGGCAAGAAGGAGGTGTATCTGGAGGGGGAGCTCCGCAGCAAATGGGACGAGTGGAGGGCTGAATGGTGTTGGATTGTTGACTCAGATCCGTAGCCCTTCACCAATCTGTGCCAGACCCGGGTAGTGCGCGGCGGCGACTGGAGCGCCCTGGTGGCGGACGACGCCAAGCTGAAGATCGCCACCACCAGGATCCTGCGACTCAGGCTTGCCAGACTCACTGTAGGAGCCGTCGGCGCGGATTTCCTTCGCCGCCGCATCGCCCCTTTGCAGGAGAGCAGGAGGCCCGCCTGGCTGTTCGGGGGCCTGGCAGATATCATGAGGCTGCGCCCAGGCCTCAACTTTAACTTCACTGTTCTGGAGCTGGACGGGATGCTCAAGGAGCTATTCAAGCACAACTCCAACCATCCGGAGTGGTTCAGGCTGCCGCAGGGCGTCGTGCCATTGTGCAATAATTCCCAGCTTGACCGCATCCGCGCAATGATGCCGGAGTGCGACTCGCATGGGATTATCCCAACGTGGCAGGAGCCTGCCGACGACGTCGTGCGGCAATTCTTCGACGGCCTGGTGGAGGTAGCAATCCGTGCCGACGAGCAAAGGCTCCTCACCCGCGACACCACCGACGACCAGATGCGGTACATTGCCACCAGGGCTGAAGAGGCGGCGGCAGCCGCCGCCGCGGGCGAGTTTGGTTTTACGCTGGAGGAGGGAGAGGCGGCCGAGGTGGCAAGCCTTGCCGATCGAGAGGACCTTGGCAGGGAGGTCGTTGGTGAGGGGGAGCCCAAGGCTGAGGCGAGCGAGCCTGCCGGGGGCGCGAGCGGCCAGCCATCTTCAAGCAGCTTGCCGCGGACGGGGCCTTCAGCGCAGCCCCCAGCTCAACCAAGGAGGCGTCTTCGCAGGACCGGAGACACAGCAGGGCGGCAGACGGGCCAACAGCCGTCACGCCGTGGGACACGCTCCACCACACCAAGCACTGCTGACACGGGAGCGTCTCACACCGTGCCAGCAACTGGAGCGGGATCTTCTCGAGCTGCTACTCCTGATCCTGCCGCGGCTCCCGCCAAGCGTCCAAGGGAGCCTACTCCTCCGCCTCGTCGCACTGAAAGAGTGCCGGACTTCGACCTCTCCGCGCTGAGCTCCGACGAGGAGGAAGAAGAGAAGGAGGAGTAAGGCTTTCTTCTTGTTGTACTTATGTTTCTTTGATTCTTTGGTGTTCCCTGTCTTGTATCTGATCTGCTTCCCTCTGAACCTCGTTCCATTTCAGGACTCTGGCCAAGAGAGCGGCGAAGAGGGCCAAGGTCCCTGTGGTTGTCATCGAGGACGATCCCGCAGTGATGGCAGAGGACACGTCCGAGACTACGTTGACGGACCCGGCACCCTCTCCTCGAAGCAGCCCCCAGCGCAGCCCCCAGCGTAAGTACTTGTTCACTTGCTGTTGTGGGGCGCGCATGGGTGCCTTTCCTTGTTGATATCTTGATTGTTTACTTGCTTGTGTAGGAGCAGAACATGCCCATCAGGAGCAACCAGAAGCCGCTTCGGAGGCGCAATCTGCTTCAACTACGTTGCCAAGGCGCGATTCTCCGACAAGGGAGCGCTCTCCGGCAAGGGAGAGGTCCCCGGCAAGGGGTGGAACCAGTGAGCCTTCGGTGGTGGAGCCCATGGTCACAGAGCCCAGCACAGGTAGCCCTCCTTGTCGGGAATTCTTCCTTGGTTTCTTCTTCTTTTGATATTCTTTTTTTGGATATTTGCTTGACTTTTTCTCCCCCCTTTTCCTGCCTTCAGATCCTCCCTCCGCGGAGCCAATGGAGACCGAGGCCACCGGCGAGAGAACTTCTTGTGGCGATCTTGGGGGCCACTATCTCTCTTGAAGAGGCCGGCCGGCGATGACCCGCCGACGAAGAGGCCGCCAAGGCTGCTGGCGCTGGAGCTGGCGAGGGATCCGGCGATCGTAATGACGACCCGGGGGCCGCAGGAGCGCAGGGCGCTACACCGAACGCCGATCCTTCCGCCGCTGACGCAGCGCCAGGCCCCGAAGAGCCCCAGCCCGGCGCCTACTTGAAGGCCGGTGAAGGTATCTTCATCAGGCTCCCCTGGGCGTTGAGCTCCAGGGCACCGGTCGAGGGAGAGACTTTTGACGGAGAAGTACTCGCCTCCGTTGGGCTGGCAGTGGTTGACGCGCCAAGCAGTAGCAGTGGCGAATCGGAAGAGGAGTAGCTGCTCCGGAAGTTGGTGTCGCTCTACCGCGCCCGACAATGCTTAAGCTGGAGTCGAGGAAGCGCTTGTCGCCGGGCGGAGTTGACATAGAAGCATGCGGAGGAGCTCCAGAGCCGCAACCAAGAGGCCCTCCGGTCTATTGCTGAGGAGAGGGCGCAACTTGTCGAGGCGAAGAAGGCGTTCGTCCTTGAGAAGGCTGAAGCTGAAGAGCAGCAGAGGCTTGCCGCTGAAGAGCTGTCCACCCGGGAAGGTGAACTGACACAGCAGAAAGTCAATCTGGACAGCTACGAGGAGGAGCTCGTCGCACGCGAGCAATCACTTGGCGGGGCACTCAAAGAAGCAAAGGACGCTGCCGCAGCTGCCGAGGCCGCCAAGAAGGAATTAGAGGTGAAGATGACGCAGCTGGAGGCTGATCTGAAAGGGAAAGATGAGGAGCTTGCCGCGCTCCAGCACGAACGCGAGAAGGATGCCCTCGCCCATGGTGATCTGCAAGTCCAACTCGCCGACAAGGGCAAGGAACTGAACGCCGCCAAGGACTCAAATGCCGACCTGGAGCTGAAGCTGGCTACACTGACGGAGACGCTGGGCGGCGCCAAGAAGCGAGAGGAGGATTTGAAGAAAGAGATCAAGGCTCACGAGGAGCTGCTAACGAGGGCCGCCGAGACTCAAAACACCTTCAAGGCTACGGTGGAGCTCTGGACGGAGGGCCTTGTCAACATCGCTGCAGTCATCGATGAAGAGCTGGCGGAACTAGACTTGGCGGGCTTCGGGTACTCCTCTGACGAGAACCTCCAGCCCAGCGCCAAGCTTACTCTTTTCTTCAAGGGTGTGGCGACGGCTCTCCGGAGCTCCGGAAAGGATCCCAAAGAAGCTAGGCCGACGAGTCGCGCGCAATCTGCACCAAGGTCTTGGAGAAGGTGTTGGTGAAGATACTCTTCCATAATCCGGGCCTCGACCTCACCCGCGTCCTCAAGAAGCTGCCGTGGTGCTGATCTTGAAGAGCTCAAAGCCATTATCGCACCCATTGTGGACAAGGTGAATGAAGTCGAGGATCGATGGCGGCGCGTGGATTAGGCCACACTTCTTGTCCCTTCCTTGTCGCTGTTATTTAAGTTATGAGAACAATTTAGTCGATCTGCAACAAGTTACTTTTGTAATATAACTTTATTCAGGCAATGCTTGCTATGTTATCTCCTTTACTTGATTCCTTTCTTTGTATGTTTTACCCTCGCTTTTAGGGAACTTGCGGTAGCACGCTTGCCGTGAGCGCTGAGTCTTGAACATCAACAGCCATTGGCGGTGCCACTCGACAAGAAACCTTGCATGACTAGTCGCAACACACTTAAGTTGTTGAGCGGACTCGAAACAAAGTAAGGGCGCAACTAGCTACGAAGAGGTTCCTCCGTGCACAGGTGTAGGATCGAAGAAGGTGAGAGAGTCTAGAGGGGGGGTGATTAGACTACTCGACAAGATAAAAATTATGCCTTTTGACAAAGACAAGTTTTGGCAGATTTTGCATATCACACAAGTCAAGTAGCTTACTACACATGCAATTCTAGAGTATGGGCAGCGGAAAGTAAATTGCACAAGTAGTAAAGAGAAGTGGAGAAGATCAAACGCAATTTGGAGACGCGGAGATTTTTCTCGTGGTTCCGATAGGTGGTGCTATCGTCAATCCACGTTGATGGAGACTTCAACCCACGGAGGGTAACGGCTGCGAGAGTCCACGGAGGGCTCCACCCACGAAGGGTCCACGAAGAAGCAACCTTGTCTATGCCATCATGGCATCGTCCCACGGAGGACTAGCCTTACTCGGGTAGATCTTCATGAAGTAGGCGATCTCCTTGCCCTTACAAACTTCTTGGTTCAACTCCACATCTTGACGGAGGCTCCCAAGCGACACCTAACCAATCTAGGAGGCACCACCCTCCAAAAGGTAATAGATGGTGTTGATGATGATGAACTCCTTGCTCTTGTGCTTCAAATGATAATCTCCCCAACACTCAACTCTCCTCACTGATTTGGCTGTGGTGGAAGAAAGGATTAAGTGGAAAGCAACTTGGGAAGGCTAGAGATCAAGCTTCATATGGTGGGAGTGGAGCTACTTGATCTCAACACAAGGGTAGGTAGTTTTCTTCTCAGAAATGTAAGGTAGGAGTGGTAGTTCTTTCTGATGGCTCTCTCCACGAATGAAGAGGGGGTGGAGGGGTATTTATAGCCTCCACACAAAATCCAACTGTTACACACATTTGACCAATCTCGGTCAGACCGAAGTTGACAACTCGGTGAGACCAAAAGTTCAAATCATGTGAACATTGGGATTTTTGGTGGTACCGAAAATACAATCTCGGTGAGTCCGATTCTTCCAAAGACTAGGCTTTGCCAATCTCGGTGGGACCGACTTCATCATCTCGGTGACACCGATTTGATGACAGAAGGTTACAGAAGCTTGGCAACACCAGTTTCGGTGAGACCGAGTTCAGAATCGGAAAATCCGAAATTTCTAGGGTTTGGCTTTATGGCTGAGGTGGTTCATCTCGGTGTGACTGAGTTTAGGAAATCGGTGGGACCGAGATTACTTATGAGTGTATATTTGAAGTGAGAGTTGCGATAGTTCAGAGATATATCACTAAGCACTTTGAGCAACGGATCATTAACATAACCTCATCCCTTTTAATAGTATTGGCTTTCCTATAGACTCAATGTGATCTTGGATCACTAAACCAAAAATGGAGTCTTGAGCTTTTGCCAATGCTTGCCTTAGCATTTTGAGGGTCCACCTCTCGATCCTTTTGCCATGCCAATGTGATTGACCTTCTGAAACATACTTGATAAAAGCATTAGTCCAACCACAAAGTATGTTGTCATTAATTACCAAAACCACCCGAGGGAGCAAATGTGCTTTCAATCTCCCCTTTTGGTAATTGATGGCAACACACAAAACAAGACATCAAAGCTTCTTGAAAGAAAGACAAATTATCACTAAAGCTTTGACAAACATGTAGTACAGGCTCCCCTACAAGTGTGCAAGATTAAATCCATTGAACTACACAGGCGCAACTCAAATGCATTTAAATCCTGATCACACAACTACACAGCACTGAACCGCTCTTGATCCTGACGAATGACCATCTTTAACTTGATCACTGATGATCCTGAACTTGTTGATTCACCCATCTTACTCATCTTGAATGAGCCAACTTGATACATCATTATCCAATCTTCATCAGCTCTGAACAACTGACCACCTGACAAACTTAAACTAGCACCTGTCATAAATCTCTTAAACCAAACATGGCTACCAAGAACCTATGACAACCCAAAATGGAAGGACATTACCAAGAGCATGGATATGCAACCAAACCAAGCATCGAGATCTACTATGCATGAGGCACATGTCAAGAGGAGGAGAACCAAATGGTCGCAAGATGACCAAGGCAGACAGAGGGGAGGGTGCCGGAACAAGCAAGATAGAAGCGACGGAAGGCGCGATGGCCAATAAGAAGAAGTGCCAGGGCCATGACAAGGATAAAGAGAGAAGTAGGACAGAGCCAAACAGAAATGACAAGATGATTCATAATGAAGGGAATTGAACATGGTGACTGAATGGCCATGGCATAAAGGTCAACTGCATCCATTGAGCGCAGGCCCTAGCCCAGTGGTCATGCGCAACCCAAGGATTCACTAATGCCATGCTTTTTGTGACGAGACCACGATTGATCAATGTGGTGCTTGTCTGATGATTGACCACAATTGCAATCTGAAAGAGTGTTGGGTAATGATCAGATGTCTGCTAACGAGCCATTCGTCGAAGCAGTTTCATGGCATAGATTGAGAGCTGCAACCAACCGCAAGTGAGAGGTGTCAACATTCCCAAATACCAAGGTATAATCCGTGGAGCAGGGGTTCCAAGAACCCATCAAGAAAGTCTGGCAACCAATACAAGATGTATGGTGATAAGGAAGGAATGTGATACAAGGTATTGTATGAAATAATCGAAGAGTAATAAAGGTCAATAACTATAGTAGTCTCAAACTCATCATGGACATCTCATACTTCTCCGACATGAGCTTTCCAAACTTCTCGCTAAAATGAGGGTTAGTTGAACCAAAGATAATATCATCAACATATATTTGGCACACAAATAGTTCACCATAAACCCTTTTCGTGAATAGCGTTGAGTCTATTTTTCCAATCTCAAATCCTTTTTCAAGAAGAAAGCTAGTCAAGATTTGTACCAAGCTCTAGGAGCTTGTTTAAGACCATAAAGAGCTTTGTGCAACTTGTAAACATGATTAGGCTTTTAGGATTCACAACCGGAGGTTGTTTCACAAATACTTCCTCCTCAATTTCACCATTTAGGAAAGCACTTTTAATGTCCATTTGATAGAGAGTAATATCATGGTGGTTGGCATAAGCAAGAAGAATGCGAATGGACTCAAGTCTAGCAACGGGGGCATAGGTCTCACCATAGTCCATACCTTCGACTTGTGTGTAACCTTGAGCTACGAGACGAGCCTTGTTGCGGATGACTTGTCCATCTTCATCTTGCTTGTTCCGAAACACCCATTTGGTTCCAATGACGTTTTGATCATCCTTGGGCTTCTCTACCAAAGTCCATACGTTGTTCCTCTCGGTTGTGTAGCTCTTCGCATAGCGCTCACCCAACTGGTCTTCAAGTGCTTCTTCTACCTTCATAGGTTCAAGACTAGAGATAAATGAGTAATGCTCACAAAAGTTAGCTAAGTGAGTTTTAGAGCGAGTAATTCTCCGAGTCAATGTCGCTCATCATTTGTTCCACGGATGATTCTTCTTGACTCTTGCTCGGACTCGGATAGCTTTTGTTGTTGTTGTGGCTGAGCTTCCTCATCATCCTCATCTTCCTCTTCTTCTTCATTGTTGTTGGTGTTGTCTTGAGGTGGTGGAGAAGGAGGTTGTGGTGGATCTTCTTGTTGCACTTCCTCATCTTGGTGAGTTCCACTTGTGGAAGCCTCCATATTGCCTTGAGGTTCATCTTGCCGTGAGGTAGGGGGCTCCACATATGTGGATGCGGTACTCTCCTTCACTTCCATGGGACGGATCTTTCCAATAGATAAATCTTGAATGGCTTCCGATGGGTCCTTGTCTACTACATCAATAGGCATTTGCTCTACTTGCGAGCCATTAGATTCATCAAACTTCACATCTACCGTCTCTTCAACCTTTCGGGTGAAATTATTGTAGACACGGTAGGTGTGGGAGTTTGATCCATAACCAAGGAAAAAGCCTTCATGAGTTTTAGGAGCAAATTTAGACCGACGATGTTTATCAAGGATATAGCATTTTGAACCAAAGACACGAAAGTATCCCACTTGGGGTTTGTTACCGGTGAGGAGCTCGTATGAAGTCTTGCCGAGGAGCTTATGAAGATAAAGCCTGTTGATAGCATGACAAGCTGTCTCGACCGCTTCACCCCAAAAGTGCTTCGGTGTCTTGTATTCGTCAAGCATTGTTCTCGCCATCTCTATGAGCGTTCGGTTCTTCCTCTCAACAACTCCATTTTGTTGAGGTGTGTACGTAGCCGAGAACTCATGTAGAATCCCTTCCTCATCAAGAAAAGAGTCTACATGGGCGTTCTTGAATTCCATTCCATTGTCACTCCGAACTTTCTTGATCTTCACCTCAAATTGTTTTTGGGCCTTTCTGCCAAAGGTTTTGAAGATTCTCTGAACCTGTGATTTGTCATCAAGGAAAAATACCCACGTAAATCTGGAATAATCATCAACTATAACTAGACCAAAGGAGTTACCACCAAGGCTTTTGTAAGCATTGGGACCGAAGAGATCCATATGAAGAAGCTCAAGCGGTCTCCTTGTGGTCATGATGTTCTTCACGGGATGACTTCCACCTACTTGTTTTCCTGCCTGACAAGCACTACAGAGTCTATCTTTGTCAAAGAGAACATCTTTAACACCAAGAAAATGATCACCTTTGATTAGCTTGTCTAGATTACGCATACCAACATGTCCAAGCCTTCTATGCCATAGCCAACCTTTAGCGGATTTAGCAATGAAGCAAGTTCTAGGTTGAGCTTTCTTAGTGAAATCAACAATATATAGATCACCTCTACGGATACCGTAAAACCATGTTATGATTGTCACGACGAAAGACTTGGCAATCTACTTCGTGAATAGCACATTGAATCCAAAGTCAGCTAATCTAGACACGTAAAGTAAATTGTATCCAAGTGATTCAACAAGCATGACATTTTGAATAGAGCTATCATGAGATATGGCCACCTTACCAAGGCCAAGTACCTTACCCTTGAGTTGTCTCCAAAAGTCACATACTTGCGTGGACCATCGCTTCTTTGCAAGCTCTCCAAACATGTCTTCGCCTCCGATCATGTGATCGGTGCATCCACTATCAAGAATCCACTCTTTTCCACGGATATGTAGTCTCTCGATTTGCCATAAGATTGAGACTCTTCATGATCTTGTCTAGCTTGGTGTCCGAATCGAGTAATCGCATCGTGCTCATGCTCATCATCATATTGACCCATAGATTGTTCATCATCAATACCTAGGTCAATTTGACAATGACTTGCATTAGTTTTGTCAATGTGACAATAATCATCGGAATGCAATACAAGAGCATTTCTAATTAGATCATTGATAAGACAAGGATCACCCTTCTTTTTCATAAGATCACGAAGCTCAAAGAAGCATTTATCAAAGTTGGGATCATTGGGGTGCATCATATCAAATTCAATAGTCTTGTATAGAATTTCATCAAGACCTCTCAAAGAGTAGTCCGGATAAAGTTCTTCCAAAAACCTTCCACATAGCATAGGCGCACTCAAAGTTTGTGACAAGCTTAAGCAAGTTATCCGGCAAACCTCTAATGATAAGATTTACAGTTCTAAGGTTACGAAGCAAATCAAGCTCTTCATCCATGGTAGGGTGCAAGGGGTCAAATGGAGGCACATATGGGGTTTCAACATGTTTGCGCAAGTTATACATCTTAAAGATAATAAGCATTTCAATCCTCCACGAGTTATAGGACACTCCATCAAGAATAGGCACTCTATGGCTAACACTCCCAAACGTAGACATCGCCCATCTTCCTCCAATGGTGTGTAAACCAAAGCAATGGAGACCAATGCTCTGATACCAATTGTAGGATCGAAGAAGGTGAGAGAGTCTAGAGGGGGGGGTGATTAGACTACTCGACAAGATAAAAATTATGCCTTTTGACAAAGACAAGTTTTGGCAGATTTTGCATATCACACAAGTCAAGTAGCTTACTGCACATGCAATTCTAGAGTATGGGCAGCGGAAAGTAAATTGCACAAGTAGTAAAGAGAAGTGGAGAAGATCAAACGCAATTTGGAGACGCGGAGGTTTTTCTCGTGGTTCCGATAGGTGGTGCTATCGTCAATCCACGTTGATGGAGACTTCAACCCACGGAGGGTAACGGCTGCGAGAGTCCATGGAGGGCTCCACCCACGAAGGGTCCACGAAGAAGCAACCTTGTCTATGCCATCATGGCATACGTCCACGGAGGACTAGCCTTACTTGGGGTAGATCTTCACGAAGTAGGCGATCTCCTTGCCCTTACAAACTTCTTGGTTCAACTCCACATCTTGACGGAGGCTCCCAAGCGACACCTAACCAATCTAGGAGGCACCACCCTCCAAAAGGTAATAGATGGTGTTGATGATGATGAACTCCTTGCTCTTGTGCTTCAAATGATAATCTCCCCAACACTCAACTCTCCTCACCGATTTGGCTGTGGTGGAAGAAAGGATTGAGTGGAAAGCAACTTGGGAAGGCTAGAGATCAAGCTTCATATGGTGGGAGTGGAGCTACTTGATCTCAACACAAGGGTAGGTAGTTTTCTTCTCGTAAATGTAAGGTAGGAGTGGTAGTTCTTTCGATGGCTCTCTCCACGAATGAAGAGGGGTGGAGGGTATTTATAGCCTCCACACAAAATTCAACTGCTACACACATTTGACCAATCTCGGTCAGACCGAAGTTGACAACTCGGTGAGACCGAAAGTTCAAATCATGTGAACGTTGGGATTTTCGGTGGGACCGAAAATACAATCTCGGTGAGTCCGATTCTTCCAAAGACTAGGGTTTGCCAATCTCGGTGGGACCGACTTCATCATCTCGGTGACACCGATTTGATGATGTATGTTACTGAAGCTTGGCAACACCAGTTTCGGTGAGACCGAGTTCAGAATCGGAAAATCCGAAATTTCTAGGGTTTGGCTTTATGCTGAGGTGGTTCATCTTGGTGTGACTGAGTTTAGGAAATCGGTGGGACCGAGATTACTTATGAGTGTATATTTGAAGTGAGAGTTGCTGATAGTTTAGGAGATATATCACTAAGCACTTTGAGCAACCAGATCATTAACATAACCTCATCCCCTTTTAATAGTATTGGCTTTCCTATAGACTCAATGTGATCTTGGATCACTAAACCAAAAATGGAGTCTTGAGCTTTTGCCAATGCTTGCCTTAGCATTTTGAGGGGTCCACCTCTCCAGTCCTTTTGCCATGCCAATGTGATTGACCTTCCTGAAACATACTTGATAAAAGCATTAGTCCAACCACAAAGTATGTTGTCATTAATTACCAAAACCACCCAGGGAGCAAATGTGCTTTCAACAGGTTTTCCATACAAAGCACGGTCGTTCAAGGAAGATAAATTTTTTTAAAAACTGATCATGCTCAGACTTTGGCGACTTAGCTTTTTCCATTTTGTCGTCTATTGTCCCGGCAAGGCCAAAACTTCTTTGAACGACGCCTAGTCCACACCATTATCTTCTTATCTTCTCCTCCCCCCCCGGTGAACTTGTGGGTGAAGGAACCTTCTCTTTGAGAAAAAGACAGAAAAGAAAATAATGATATGGAGCCTTAAGGCTCGTTATTGCTTATCGGGCAAGTGCTGCACAAAGTGTCAGATAAAGCATGCAAAAAAAAGAATGCATGAAATTTGACAAGATGTGCGAAGTACATAAACTTTATTTATGCACGGGATCTGCGCCCGGCTTTGTACAAAGGGTTACATGCAACAGCGGCAAGGTTTGTACAAAAGGTGGTTGTCAGAACAGCAGGTTCCGGCAACCGCACCTTAGGGGTAAAACTTACGAAGATGCTCTATGTTCTAGGAGTTGCTCACCGAAAAGCCATCTTCGGTCTCAAGGCGGACAGCGCCAGGCCTAGTGACTCGTTTCACCCGATAAGGGCCTTCCCACTTCGGCGTCAACTTGTTGGAATTCTTGGCGGATTGAATGCGCCGAAGAACAAGGTCGCCTTCCTCGAAACTTCTGGCATTAACTTTGCGGCTATGGTAGTGACGCAAAGCTTGCTGGTATCGAGCAGCTCGTACAGCAGCCTGAAGACGATCTTCCTCAAGGAGCAGCGCGTCATCTTGCCGCATCTGCTCTTGCTCAAGCTCATCATAAGTGAGCACTCGAGGCGATCCGTATACGAGTTCCGTGGGGAGAACTGCCTCTGCTCCGTAGACTAGAGCAAAGGTGTCCGCCGCTGGCTCGATTTGGTGTCGCCCGACGACCAAAGAACCACCGCAGCTCCTCGATCCAATTTCTTCCGCGACTTGTGCAGCCTGTCGAAAGTTCTGGTCTTAAGCCCGCAGACTTCAGCGTTCGCCCTCTCCGCTTGACCGCTGCTTCTCGGGTGAGCAATGAAGCGGCAGATCTTGGCGCCAAGATCTTGGACGATCGCATGAAGGTGCGGCTCGTGAATTGTGTGTCATTGTCGGTGATGATCCCGTTAGGGACTCCGAGCGCAAACAATTGACCAAGAACTTGATCGCCGACCGTGTTGTCACCTTCCTCATCGCTTCCACCTCCGCCACTTCATGAACTTGTCGATCGCCACGCATAAGTACTCAAGCCCCGACAGCTCGGGAAAGGGCCGAGGATGTCGAGCCCCACAATCAAAAATGGCCAGGATAAAGGGATTGTTTGGAGAGCTTGAGCTGGTTGATATCTGCTTGGAGTGGAACTGCACGCTTCACACTTGGTTACTTGTGCGCAGCATCCCGGAGGGCTGTCGTCAGAAGAAACCTTGCCGGAAGGCTTTGCGGCAAGTGTTTTGCGCCAATGTGGTGACCACATATGCCTCCATGTATCTTCGCCAACAGCTCTTGTCCTTCTTCCCGGAAATGCACTTCAATTTCACTCCGCTGAATCTTCTTCATGCAGTATGTCATCGACAAACCGGTACATACTTGATTGCCGGGCTACTCTCTCGGCTTCTTCTTGCTCTTCGGAAGTTCTCCGCTTGAAGGAAACGGACGATCGGTTGTGCCCATGCCGAGCTTGTGGCTCGACGACAAGGACTAAAGGCGCAAATGCTGCTGTGGGAACATCTGCTTCCACGGCAAGAATCTGCGATTCAGCCGGAGCTTGATGTTCCCGGCAAGCTTGCCGGAGCAAAACTTGTCGGGAGCGTCTGCTTCAACGAAACAAACCCTAAGGCTTGTCGGAGCAGACTGCTCCTCATCATCCTTTGTGTTGATCTTGGGGACCTTCTTGACGGCGGCCTCAGGGAGCTCAGCCAGAAAGTAGTCACCAGAAACCAACTTCCTCTTCTTGCTCTGTCCAGTTGATGGTGTTACAGATGGTTGAGTCAGCTTGAGCACAAAGATCCCTGGTGCCACAGGCAACTTGAGTGCGACACATTTCGACAGGCCATCGGCGACATCGTTCTAGGCTCTTGGAACATGTTCCATCTGCAGGCCTTCAAAATGATCTTCCAACTTCCTCACTTCATCAATGTAGGCTTCCATCAACGGACTCTGATAATCTTTGTTAACTTGGCGGACGACAAGTTGCGAGTCACCCCTGACAATAAGTTTCTTGATCCCAAAGTCCGCCATGATCCTCGAGTCCGCAAGCAAGCCTTCATACTATGCAGATTGTTTGTCGCTTGCTCCTTGGGAAAGTGCATCCGACCACGTGACTTGAGGTGCTCTCCGTGGTGCGATAAGTAGTACGCTCAAGACCGGCATTTTGCAGCTTAAAAGGCACCATCAAAGTACATGACCCATTCCTTGTTTGCTTCCTTGTCGGGATGCTCGCTCGAGTTTCTTCATCGTGTGTTGGCGCCCACTCGCTATGAATTCTGCCAATGCTCAGCTCGATAGTTGAGGTACTCTCAAACTTGAGGCCAAAGCTTGACAATTCCAAAGGCCCACTGACAATCCCGCCTGCTGCTTCGGATTCGCAATATCCTCTTGAATGGAAAGCGAGTGACAACTGTGATCTCATGTGCTTGAAAGTAATGGCGCAGCTTCCTCGAGGCCATGAGAAGGCCGAAAAGCAATTTCGCGACACCGAGTACCTTGATCTAGCCCCTGCAGAAGGGAACCGACAAAGTAAACCGGGCGCTGCACCATCTTCTTTTGTTTCTCTTCCCGTGGCTGCACAGATTTATCCTTGTCGACCAGAGCTTGTCGGGAAGCCCCCGCTTGTCGCCGGATGTACTTGCCGCGTCACCGCTCATCATCTGCCTCCCTTTCCGCTACTAACGCAGCACTAACTACTTGATTGGTTGCCGCTAAATATAGCAAAGAACTTCTCTTGTGGCTTAGGTGCGACAAGTATTGGAGTGGAGGATGATATCTCTTCAAGTCTTGCAACGCAGCCTCCGCTCAGAGTCCATTTCATTGACCTGCCTTTTTCAAAATTTTGAAAATGGCAGGTATGCTCAGCAGACTTAGAGATGAACCTCATCGAGAGCAGCAATGCAGCCGCAAGCCTACGCACATCCTTGACGCGCTTCGGTGCTTCGATCTGCTCAATGGCCTTGATCTTGTCGGGGTTAGCTTCAATCCCCCGCTGAGACACAAAGAACCCGAAAAGCTTGCCGGAGGGAACTCCAAACACGCACTTCTCGGGGTTGAGCTTGAGGTTGATCTTGCGCAGATTTGCAAAGGTCTCGTCCAAATCTTGGATCAGAGTTGCTCTGTCTTTGCTCTTGACCACTATGTCATCCTTGTAAGCTTCTACATTTCTGTGCAACTGTGGCTCAAAAGCATGACTGACTACCCTTGCAAATGTTGAACCAGCATTCTTTAGTCTGAAAGGCATTCATACAAAGCAGTACGTGCCACATGGAGTAATGAATGCGGTTTTCTCTTCATCCTCTTCTGCCATGAAGATCTGATGATATCCTAAGTATGCATCAAGAAATGAAAGCAAATCACATCCTGCCGTGGAGTCGACAATCTGGTCAATGCGCGGCAAGGGAAATGGATCTTTGGGACAAGCTTTATTAACATCAGTGAAGTCAATACAGAGCCTCCACTTCCCATTCGCCTTGCGCATTTACTACAGGATTGGCCAACCACGTAGGATGGAGCACTCCTCTGACAAGGCCTGCTGCTTCCAACTTCTTGATCTCTTCTGTAATGAATTCTTGACGCTCCACTGCCTGTTTCCTAGATCTCTGTTTGACGGGCCGCGCGTGAGGGCAGACGGCAAGGTGGTGCTCAATCACTTTCCTGGGAACACCGGGGATGTCAGATGGTTGCCACGCAAACACATCGACATTCGCCCGCAGGAAAGCAACGAGCGCACTTTCCTATTTAGGGTCAAGCGTGGCACTGATGGTGAAGGTACCACCAGTGCCATCCTCCTTGGCGGCCACTTTCTTGGTCTCTGGTGAAGCTGTCTTTGCCTTCTTGCACTTGCCGGTGGAGCACGATGGTGCGTCCTCGACGGTAGCGCAGCACCAAGAGGTGCGCTTGTCGGAGGGGCATCGAGCTGCTCTTGCCGGACTTGGTCTTCTTCTTCCCCGGAGCTTCAGCCGCAAGTGTCTTGCGCCTCCTGCGCTGCTTCTTCCCGTAGATCTTGTCGACACAGATAAGGGCATCTTTCTTGTCGCCAGGGACAGAAATGACACTTATCGGACCGGGCATTTTGAGCACGTTGTAGGCGTAGTGAGAGGCTGCCATGAACTTGGCGAGCGCTGGACGGCCAAGTATCCCATTGTATGGCAATGGGAAATCAGCAACATCAAAGGTGACCTTCTCTGTCTTGAAGTTCAGCTCGCTGCCAAATGTCACTGGCAGTGTGATCTTCCCCTTCGGCTTGCTCCTTCCTGGGTTGATTCCTTGAAATGTACCAGTTTCTTCGAGTTCGCTGTCGGGGATCTGGAGTTTCCTGAGCACCGCGGAGGAGATCAGATTCAAGCCGGCCCCACCGTCAACCAGCATCTTCGTGACCTTGAGGTTGCGGATAGTTGGTGAAACCAACATCGGCAAGCACCCGACCGCAGTTATGCGATCAGGGTGATCCTCAACATCAAAGATGATGGGCGTGCTGGACCACTTTAGAGGCTTGCACGACTCAACTGATGGTTCTGCTGCATTAACTTCACGCACCCACTGTTTAAGCTGGCGGTGCGAAGTATGCAGAGAAGCACCGCCGTCGACGCACAAAACCTCCGTTGCCTTCTGAAACTCCTGCTCGTCGGCCTCATCCTCATCCATCTCTTCATCTTCGTCTTCGTCTTCATCCTTGTCGTGGCCGCGGGGAGGCCTGTCTCCTTGCCGCTGCTTGGCCTTGCCGCTGGCGCCTCCCCCGCCAGACGCTTGCCGGATCCTCCACCACCTTCTTGGGCCTTCTCCTTGTCGCGCGCCATATTCAGCTTTCGAGCTCAACAAGCTGCTCAACCTTCTTGCAAGTCCGGAGATCATGGCCCTTGGTGCAAGTGGATCTTGCAAGATCGCTTGCTTGAGCCGTCCCGCTTGTCGGCGGCCACCACAGCCTCGCCGAGTCACCAGCTTTGGCCTTCTCGGCGCCACCTCCGCTCTTGGACTGCTCGACAACCAGCACATCCTTAGCTTTCCTCTTCGTTATTTCGCCCCGGTTCTTCTTTGCCGGGCGGCATCCTCACCGCCGATCCTTCGCTCCTGCGTTCTCTCCGGGAGTTTCTCCTCCTCAAAGACGCGGCGATTTGTCGCCGAGCATATAGCTCACGACATCATCGATTTTGCACATCACCATCTCCTCCTCATCCTGCGTTACGCGACGCTCGATGGAACGCGCTAATAACCGCGCAGGTGGACGTCTGGGATGTTGCGCTGCACTTGGCTGAATCTTTGAATGTACTTGCGCAGGGGTTCTCCTTCTTTCTGGGCGAGCAGATGAAGATCGCTCTCCTGGCCATGGGGCTTGTGCCCGCTTGTAAAGGCGCCAACAAACTGATGGCACAGATCTGCCCATGAAGAGATGGAGTTGTCCGGCAAGTGCATGAGCCAAGATCTGACATTGGGCTTGAGCACCAGTGGGAAGTAGTTGGCGAGGATCTTCGTCGTCGCGCTTCTTCGCAGCCTCGCACCGCGATGGTGTAGACGCTAAGTAACTCGATGGATGTATCCCGCCATCGCATTTCTCGGGTACATCCGCTTGAAATTTTGGTATGGGCACCGACCTGCCAGAGCTCACGAGTGAACGCAGGGCAACCTATCACAGACGCAAGTCGCCTGGTTCCCCGGCACATGCATATCAACAGCGGGCCCAGCGCTGGTCCGTCCGACCGACGCCGCTTCTTCGACGCCGATGCGAGTACGAAGCGCTTCTTTTCGCCGTTTGGAGAACTTGGCGCTGATCGCGACGAGCTCGCGGGTCCGACGACGCGTGGAGTCGGTGTCGAGGTTAGCCCGCGAAGTCGGCGATCTTGTCCTTCGGGCGGGAGTGCACGGTGGTGGCACCCCACCGTCTTGTCGGCGCCGGCTTGCGCCGGGCGCCTTGCCGGGCTTCGACGTGTTTCGTTGCCGGGCTTGTCGCCGTTAAGCGGCCGATGAGGCTCAATGGTGGCTCTCAATCGCCGATCTTGTCTCGGCGCCGAGGGTAATCTAGAAGCGCGGCTCGCCAACGCTTCCTCTGGAGTCTTGGGCGGCGGTGGCGAACGGCGAGAGGAGCGGGATATGCTCAAACTTCTAACAATGTTAGAAGGAGCAACATCTCATCTGGGCGACCGTACTGCGCTCATGCCAACATGTTGTCGCGCATGTTGGCCTTGAGCGTCCCGCGATCCACCAGCTTGGCCTTGTTCCAACGCGAGTACGGTGCTAGGAGCACCATGGCATTGTCGATCCCGCACCTCCTGGGAGGGGTGCGGTGTATGTACAGACGCCGAGGCTTGCGGGGCCTTGTCCTTGGACCTGGTGACAATGTGAGTCCCCCCGTCGGCGCCCGTTCCTCCGCCGGCGTCTACCCCACCGCCCGCTTGCTCCGGTGGCGGTGGGATCGACGCGGACAGACCAACCACCTCCGAAGTCTTCTTCTTCGGTGGCATGTCGATGAAGATGTTGATGTAGCGCGCACGAACACCGGATCAGGTTCGCACAACCTCGACGCTCCCCTACCTGGCGCGCCAAAGATGTCGTGGGAAACGAACACCTATGGGGCAGGGCCCCTTTCGGTCCGGCAAGGGAGCAGAGGGCGCACGAAGAGCAGATCGAGGCGAAGCACGCTAGGGATTTTACCCAGCTTCGGAGCTCTCCGGAGAGATAAAACTCCTACTGCTGCTTTGTGGTGGTATTATGTTCTTGCTCAAGAGCGTGAGCGTTCTGTGTTTTCGAAGGAGTCGAACCCCTTCTATGTTGCGCATGGGCCTCCTTTTATAGGCTAAAGGGGTCACCGACAGGTGGCAACGCGGAGAGGGGTATAAAAGTAAAAAGAAGGGTTGGTACAACCGCTATCTACAGTGCCCCCTACCTAACTCTGACGGCAGGGGACAAGGGCATTTAATGCCCGTCCGTCGCCCAAACAAAGGCAGGAAGCGACTGCTCGATGCCACCGCCTGCCACGATGGCCTTCTCGTCATCTCTACTTGCCACCTCGCACCGCTTGGCTGCACAGCGCCCCGCCACGTGCTCCTGGGATGGTCCCGCGGTGACACGTCGACGAATGCGCTGGAGCGCGGGCGCAGAGTGGTGGCTTCGCCGTGGCAAGCGCCTTGCCGCGGTCGTTGTCTTGCCGCACCCGAGAGCTTGCGGCTCGTCGGGTCTCGCTGGACGCGACGCTGTCGCGCAAGTTCTTCACAAAGGCCTTGGTTGGCCTTCCCGGCAAGCTCCTCTTGCCGGGTCCTTGTCCTTCCCGGCGAGCTACTCTTGCCGGAGTCTTGTCTTTTCAGTCAAAACACTTTGTTCTTGAATGGCATCAATATGAGCTACGGAGGATCTTGGCGGACGCCTGCAAGCCCCGCCATCGATTGTCAAGCGATCGCCTGCACACAAGTTCGGGATACTAAGGTACCCCTACTTTAGTACAATCGACATGAAGACAAACTTAAGTAAGGTTGGAAGGATAGAACCAGTTGCTTGTTGAAG
Source organism: Aegilops speltoides (assembly GCA_021437245.1). NCBI lineage: Eukaryota > Viridiplantae > Streptophyta > Magnoliopsida > Poales > Poaceae > Aegilops > Aegilops speltoides. Next base: position 159,416,466 of record CM038143.1, on the reverse strand, counting down.
ACACAGATTTGTTGGACCAGTTCCAGCTTGTGACAACCTGTGACGGCTGTTTAGGAGGCTGAGATTTAACTCAAGACCGTGTCTTCACCTTATTCCCTTGAGCTAAGGACACCCAGTCCTCGCCTAATCACTCGTAAGTCTTCAAGGAGACTTCCAAACCTTCACAGACTTCGCCACCGCAATCCACAATGACTCTTGGATGCTCGAACGCGACGCCTAACCGATCGGAGGATTCACAGTCCTCAAGTGTAATAAGTCTTCGTGTCACACAGATGTAAAGACTTCAGAGATGCCTAACACTCTTTGGCTCGGGTGTTTGGGCTTTGTCCTCGCAAGGATTTCTCTCTCTCAAATGCTTCGAGGTGGGTTGCTCTCAAACGACAAAAGCCGCACACAAACTCGAGCAGCCACCAATTTATGGTGTAGGGTGTGGGCTATTTATAGCCACTAGGCAACCCGACCTGATTTGTCCAAAATGACCCTGGTCACTAAGGAACCGACATGTGTTCCAACGGTCGATTTCAAACACACGCTGCAACTTTACTTGGGCCACAAGCAAAGCTGACTCATCCAGCTCTGGATAAGATTTGCTCTCATTGTCTTTGCTCAAGACATAGGATTTGAGTTGAGCATCACTTCACCACTCGACTTAGTGCACTTGGACCCCACTTAACAATGCCGTGGTTCCTATGACTCAACAAAGAAGAAAAGGAAACAAATAAAACACATCTTGGCTACAAAAGTCTTCACGCAATGTCTTCTCATGTCATAGTCTTTAATATGAATATCTTCTCATACCACCATTGTCTTCAATGTCTTCATACATTTTAGGGTCATCTCCGTAGGTAAACCCAATCAATGAGGGACACAACCTGCGTATCCTGCAGTTCTCACAAACGATTAGTCCTCAACCAACTTTGTCGTCAATACTCCAAAACCAACTAGGGTGGCACTAGATGCACTTACAATCTCCCCTTTTTGGTGATTGATGACAAAGTGGTTGAAGTTTTCAACGGGGATAAAGTTGTGAAATTGTAAGGATAGGGGTTTGTCTTCGGTTGCGGGGCTCCCCAAGATGTGCATATAAGTAATTTGCTTTTGGAATGCAAATGCACATGGCAGGTTGTACTTGTGGAGATCCACTTCAACTTATGAAGATAATTCATCATGCATGAAATGATATAGCAATAAGAATGACATGCATAATAAAAAATGGATGTCTGCAAAATGATCTAAGTGCGGAAGTTATCATCGCACATGCGGACTTTATCATCGCATCATGGTAAAGCAAATAAGTAGCAGAAGTAGTAGACGACCATCAAGTTTAGGTGTTACAACTCAAAGAACCAAATGTTTCAAAATGCAATTATTGTAAGCACGCAACAAAATATAATGCAACCGCCCATATGAACCCACTTGAAGACTATCAACTCATACACTTCTCCCCCTTTTGTCAGTAATGACCAAAAAGGTTTGAAGACATAGAGCATCTACTCGTCATCATGAGTAGGTGAAGCAGCAGGGTTGTCGTCGTTGGTTGGCGGTGCGCATTTAGCTTAGTGCAAAGGTCGGCGCAAAAGTAGTAGTTGGAGGTGGTGAAGTAGCGCCATCTTCATCATCGATCACTCGCATTTATCGTTGCCGTGGAAGAGGAATATTCGAGTCTTCAAGAGATGGAGTTCGACGCAGGTAGCAGTCCTGGAGGAGTGGAGTCAAACCGAATCTTTCATTGAAGCCATCATCTTGAAGATCAGCTTCAAAGACCGAAAGCGTAGTCAAACTGTTCCATGATCTTCGCAAGTTTCATGAGCAACAAAGGCATTCTTGGTGGCAAGGTTGCGAATGCGATTGACATCCACCAAGAGGCTTTGCATTTGGCGCTTGAGCCGAAATGATGCTTATGCTGCTTCGATGAAGAGCCACAAGAAGCTCTCGATCATTAAGAACACGAGAACGCTCCGAGGCCTTTGCGCAATGGTGCTTTCAAGAGCTTCAAGGGCGCCTCGGAGGCGACGGTGTTACCAAAGAAGTGGATAGAATCTTGTTGCTGCATGAACGCCTTCAATAGGCTGAGTGAAGCTTTGGTGCTCAATGATCTCAAGACAAAGTGGCGCTCTTGGCAGGGTCGAGTATACAGATCAACTCGATATATCAACCTCGGAAAAAATATGATGTGATTAAGTAGTAGAGGGCTGATAATTGATGATGAGTGTCGCTTGATGAGGCGATGACCCAGGGAGCATAAAACTTCAGACCAAATAGGTCGAGCCGAAGCGTGAAGTTGCTCGATGAAGAATTCTCGAGTATTGAAGTCGATGCCATTAAGAATATAGAAGACCAAAGTCTTCATGGCTCCTTCAAGCTTGGCCGATGATGAGTGTCCTTGACCGCCATAGAGTTCGCCGATGATATGGTATATGGTGCGAGGCGATACTCAAGGTCTTCAACAAAGAAATGTGTGGGATACTCAGCGTTAGATGGCAAAGGCTTCATCATGCTCAAGATCCGCTCATATTGGGTTCTCGCTTATGAAAGATGCTCTCCACAAAGATTGCGTGTAGCCGATGCTAGGCTCATACAGTTCTCCAGAGTGGCTAGCCCAAGAAGCTTGATTATGTCCATAGCTTTGGCTTCATGATGAACATTGCCACCATCCACTCGAGAACCCAAGTCTTGATGTCTCTGTGTAGCCGCGAATGTGCAGAGTGGCATAGAATTGAAGCAATAGCTCTTCATTCCAATGTTCCTTGTCTGTCACAAAATGGAGCAGCATCAAAGATCGCGAAAAGCAGCCAAGTGCTTCTTCCAAGCATGGCAGTCCAAAGAATAACTTCAAAGGTCAAGACGATATGAGGGAAAATGCGCCTTGATCATATAACACACATGAGTAATAGCTTCTCTGCTGATAGCTCCAGAATCGATCTGATGAAATCCTTGGCTTGGAGTAGGGGTTCTTGGCGCTGTCAAAGAAGGTATTGTGGCTCTTGAAGCCATTTGCATTGAAGGACCCGGGGGAATTGGTAGTACCTGGAAACCTTGGCAACCTGGGCTTGGGCTTCTGGACCTGAGGCCGATGGTCGACATGATAGTCAAATTGGGGGCCGGAGGCAGCAGGCGGAGGCACCAGAACAGGCCATCGGACAGTTACAAGCTGACCGTGATCGTATGCTTGCTCAATAGTGTGAGGCCTTGGAGGCGGAACAGGAGCAGGGGCAACATCAGAGGATTCAGGCTGCACAACAGGTGCTTCAGGAGCAGTTGTCATATTTCCGTCAGGTGCAGCCTCCTCATGGGCGTCAGGTGCAGCAGTCTCATTCGTTTCAGGTTCTGTGCCCACACTTGCTTCAGGCACACCAGTTGGTGCAGGCTCCACATTGGCGTCAGCCATGACCACGTCATTGGCTTCATTGGCATTGGTGGTGGCAGCCTCAACATTTTCAACCTCCTCTTGACGAAAGGGAGGGTCGGGCACAGGCACGTTCAGATCATGAATGGCTTCTTCTTCAATCACAGGGGGTGTTGGTACACGAACTTCTTCTTCTTCAATAGCAGGGGGAGTTGGTACACGTACTTCTTCTTCTTTTTCTTCGGCTGATGCAGCCGGAATGTCTTCAAAGAAGATGTGCTTCGCATAACGGAGATGTTCACTATTGGAGCTGGTTCAGACAATACTTGTCGTGCAACAGGTGAACGTTGCACTTCTCCTTCAGGAACGCTCGACAGAGGGACTTTAGGCCTTTGTCCTCTACGAAGCCTACGAAGTGCTGGCTTCAAGTTGGGAGATGGAGTTGGGTGAGCTTGAAAGTCTTCATCCTCTTCTTGCACTGGGGGTGGAGCTTGTTGTTGTTGTTGGGGAGTACTGGGGGAGTCTTGTTGTTGTTGTGGGTGATCAGCCCATGAAGCATCCTGAGCAATTGGCGTCAATGGACGACCAATGCTGATGATTTCGCTGTTCAAACGAACAGGCGATGATACCACTTGATATTCGATCTGAGGAAGAACTTCATCATCATTTACATTGTCATCTTGACCAATGTCTTCAGCAGCGTTGGGTTCATTCTTTGAATATCTTCGATCTCATGAGCCTCTGTGGTAGCAGTGCTCATGGACAACCATCCTTCTTTCTTGATGAATGCATTGTATGCAACAAAGGAAATGGGTTCAACGACTAAGGGCTCTGTGGAAGCAGCCCTGGTCTTCTTGGTCTTGCGCTTCTTCTTGGAGGAGCGCATCGAGGCTTCAAGATGCTTTCTCTTTCTAGCGTCAGCCTCGGCAGCCTTTGTCTTCTTCCGTTCTGAAGCGGTTGTGGTGACCTTTGGCTTCGAGCCAGTCATGCTGCTCGGGAAGATAATGCAAGGGGCTTCGTGACTTGAAGGCTCAGGCTGTTCAGCAGGGTGCTTCTTCTTCCTCTTTGCAGCCATCCTGGGGTCAATGCCTGGACGGCCAAGGGACTTGCGCTTCTCAGCCTCATTGTAGGCAAGCACACACTTATCAGCCAAAAGCTTCATGCGTTCTCGAGAGCCCTGAGCTTCTTGGTGTTTCATCAGAAAAGCTTCTTCAAGCTCATGGAGCATGACCTTGAAGTTGCGGACATCTTGAACACTTAGATTGGCCACATGCTTCTTGAATTGAGCCTTCTCAAAATCAATCTTGTTTTTGAGCTCAACGATGCGCTGAGAAAGAGCTAGCTCAGAAGCAATGGCGCCATTGAAGGCGACACTGAGGCCAATTGGGAGCTGTAAATCTTCAAAGCTGACGTTGGGGGTGTCGAACCACTCATCAATGAAATTGTGAATGATGGCCACATCAAACAGAGGCAGGTTGCTGAAGATTTCTGCTTCTTCTTTGCTCTTGATCAGCTGCTCAAGGGCATCATCCGCAAGATCATCATCACTTGATAGATCAATGGGTTCTTAACGCAGAACGGCAGCAGGAGTCAAAGCTCGCTGATCAGATGGTCTAACAAGCTGCTTTTTCTTGTCTTTTCTCCTGGAGACACGGGACAGATCTTCAGATTGCACGCTGGCTTCAGGAGGTGCAGTGGCTAGTGGCTTCGCACACAAAGTCTTCGGGGGTGGCTTTGCAGCTGAGGTTGAAGCCTTTGACTTCTTTTGCTTCTGCGGCTTTGGAGGAGGAGCTGGGGCTTCATCAGAGTCAGCACCATCGTCAGAATGATTTACTCTGGCGCCTTGGACCATGATGTAAGTAATGAGGCCGTCAAGGTTAGCATAGGGGCCAATGACATTGGGATTAGCTTCACGGGAGCCATCAGCACGGGGAGTAGAGGGACCTGGATTGAAGTCCAAACCCAAGGACTTCTTGTTCTCCTTGGCCGAAGCCACAGCAAACTGATAGTTGCGCTTGAAGAGTGAATCTTCACGACACCATAGATGTGAAGTGGGATCTGCGTTCGCTGGCTGTGGCCCACGGACCATGCATGGATAGAAGCCTTGTTCAATGGCTTCAGCTCGGCTCTTGGGTTGTAGCCCTCGATAGAGGATATCACCCCATGGGCTCTTGATGGCATGCTTCTCTGCATATTCCTTTGTCACAAATCTGTACTTGAACCACTCCTCAGCCCAATAGCGTCGAATCCATTGGATTCGCGTCTTGTACAGTTCTGCTAAATCATCAGGCAGATCTCTAGATGTGCCTCCTCTGCGCTGTCTGCCACCCTTTCTTGCTGATTTCTCTGTTGCCATGAACTTCAAGCTGAAAGGCTTCAGTACGTTCAAAGGCCTCAGAGAATTGCGCTTGCTGGTTAAGCAGGAACTGGCTTCAGGAGAATTTATATGATGTTGTAAGTATTCTGCAAACGAATGCAGACTATGAGAACCAAGGGATTCTCCCACGGACATGTACCTGTGACAGCATTAGAGATGCGAGGGAAGGGGAAGAGGTCATATGCATTCTCAGGAGATTTTGATGATTAATCAGTTTGAAGACATTGACCTCATGTTGCGAGGACATTCACTTATATAGATAAGTTGGTTCCAGATTTGTACCAATCCGTGAATAAGTACAAGTGAGGAATCAAACTAGTAGAAATCTAAGCGAATCGACTAAGCAGTATGAGATGCAGACGGAATAGATCTAGCTTTGAATAGACAGAAACTACTTTCGGTAAACATGATGAATCTTGAAGATCAAAAAGGTGGTAAAAATAGAGCTATAATTACCGCACGAAGAAATGCTAGATGGAGAAGAATAGGAGACCGAGAAGTTCAGCCCACCGTGCCCTAACTTGGTGACGGAGGACACCTACGGCGACGGCGGAGAGGACGATGTCCGCGGCCGGCGTGAGGACGGCGTCGGAGAAGTCGCGGCAGCTAAGCGCTTCGTCGCCGGCGTCATCTGGAGCTAGCGGTGGCGCTAGGGTTTGACGGAGGTGGAGAGGTGGAAGAAGTATTTCTTTACCACAGGGGGACAGGTATTTATAAGTAGGTGAGAGACACAACGCAATTACGCTAGTGCCCCTGGCGGTTCACATCTGAGGGGCACGTGGCGAACATGCAACACGCTCAGGGTTGTCCCACGTTCCCACGCCCGCCAGGCATGTCGGAGAGTTGTTCCGGCTTCTCCGGATTTCAACAGTAAAGATAAGCCATTAAACACAGATTTAATGTTTGTCTCTTTGCCTTCTCCTGACTAGGACACAGAGAAGACATTTGACAGTTTCAACAGAATGCATATGATTTGGATAGATAGATTTTGAGATAGGAAGCATAGAGAGGTTAGGGTCCGATCACATTCACTTAGTTCAAAAGATCCAATCTTGAAGACATAGCTATAAGTGAATGCTGTAGAGGATGTAACACTAGTATATATATATATATCGTAAAGCAATTAAATCATCATAGTGCGTAAAGTCATGAAGACAAATTGAAATCAAGACAAACCAAATGCTAAGTCAATGCAATATAACACCTTGAATGAAACACTTCAAACAAGAAAAGTTGGTGGTATGCTACCCACCGTATAGGAAGTATTAGACCCAGACACGGCGCACAATTATCGTGGCACTCCGAAGTCAAATTCCATGTTAATGTATTCACACTCAGAGTTTAAATCTTCATTGAGTGAAGATATACCTTACTTTGTGTGTTGCACATCTAAGTCATCAACATGCATAAGTGTTAGGATGTGTGCCTGATCACAGGACATTAGAGGATTCTAAGATATTTAGCTCACACCATAACTTGCAAAACCTTTTCTCATCCAAGGGCCTGGTGAAGATATCTGCCAGTTGCTCATCAGTGTTGACGTGAATGATATCGATATCTTTCTTCATAACATGATCTCTGAGAAAGTGATGACGAATTTCAATGTGCTTTGTCTTCGAGTGTTGGACTGGATTGTTGGCTATCTTGATGGCACTCTCGTTGTCGCAGAAGAGAGGTACTTGTTGCAGGTTGATGCCATAATCCTTGAGATTTTGCTTCATCCATAGAAGCTGAGCACAACAGATCCAAAGAAGAATGTATTCAGATTCAGCAGCTTGAGAGTGATACACAGTTCTGCTTCTTTGAAGACCAACAGACAAGTGATCGACCAAGAAAATGGCATGTGCCTGAAGTAGACTTGCGATCCACCTTGTCACCAGCATAATCAGCATCAAAGAATCCAACCAAATCGAATCTTGAGCCCTTGGGATACCATAATCCGAGTGTTGGGTTGTAAGCCAAATATCGAAGAATTCGCTTCACAGCTAAGTGATGCGATTCCTTTGGTGCCGCTTGGTACCGAGCACACATGCAAACACTAAGCATAATATCCGCCTAGATGCACATAGATAAAGCAAAGAACCAATCATGGAGCGGTATACCTTTTGATCGAACTCTTTACCATTGTCGCGGGACCAAGATGGTGTTTGGTGGCATTGGTGTCGTGTAGCCTTTGCGCCTTCCATTCCAAACTTCTTCGCAGTCTTTGAGGTATTTCTCTTGAGATATGAAGATGCCATTCCTCCGCCGATTTAATTTGGAGACCAAGGAAGAACTTCAGCTCACCCATCATGGACATTTGATATTGCTCTTGCATCATGTACCCAAACTCATCATCAGATTTCGGTTGGTGCACCAAGATAATGTCATCCACATATATTTGGCACACAAATAGTTCACCATCATATGTCTTCGTGAAGAGAGTGGGATCTAGGGATCCAGGTTTGAAGCCTTTGCTCTTCAGGAAGTCTTTGATTGTATCATACCAGGCGCGAGGGGCTTGTTTGAGGCCATACAGTGCCTTATTTAGCTTGTACACCATATCAGGATGTTTTGGATGTTCAAAACCAGGTGGTTGTGTGACATATACTTCTTCTTCAATCTTGCCATTGAGAAATGCACTCTTTACATCCATTTGATATAGCAAGATATTGTCATGATTTGCATAGGCTAGCAGTATGCGAATAGCTTCAAGCCTAGCAACAGGAGAAAATGTTTCATCAAAGTCAATTCCTTCAACTTGGGTGTATCCTTGAGCCACAAGTCGTGCTTTGTTTCTGACGACTTGACCATGCTCATCTTGCTTGTTTTGATATATCCATTTTGTTCCAATAATGTTATGCTTGCGAGGATCAGGTCACTTGACAAGTTCCCGGACATTATTTAGCTTGAACTGTTGAAGTTCTTCTTGCATGGCTTGAATCCATTCAGGTTCCATAAAAGCTTCAGCAACCTTCTTGGGTTCTGATATTGACACAAATGAAAAGTGCCCACAAAAGTTTGCTAGCTGAGTTGCTCTTGAACGAGTGAGCGGACCAGGTGCATTGATGCTGTCAATTATCCTTTCTATTTGAACTTCATTTGCAACACGAGGATGAACAGGACGAAGATTTTGCTCTGGCTGATCATTGTCATCATTGGGAGGATTGTCTTCGGTCTGAGCATTGTCTTCAAAGTTGATTTGGTGCGTAGATGATAAGTTCCTCTTCAAAGTTGTGCTTCAGAGGGCCTGATTTCACCGGTTCCCATCAGCTTGATTGCCTCGCTTGAAGGAGCTTCATCCAAAGGTACTTGGCAGGATCTCTCTCTGTGAACCATTGGTTTCATCAAATTTTACATCCACAGTTTCAACGATCTTGTAGAGATAAAGGTTGAAGACTCTATAGGAGTGTGAATCCTTTCCATAGCCAAGCATGAAGCCTTCGTGAGCCTTAGGTGCAAATTTTGACTTGTGATGGGGATACTTTATCCAGCATCTTGCTCCAAATACTCTGAAGTAACTGACGTTTGGCTTCTTGCCAGTAAGCAGCTCATATGATGTTTTGTTCAGAAGCTTATGAATGTATACATGGTTGATGATATGACATGCTGTATCAATAGCTTTGGGCCAGAACTTTCTTGGTGTCTTGTACTCATCTAGCATTGTTTGAGCCATTTCAATGAGGGTTCTGTTCTTGCGCTCAACGATGCCATTTTGCTGAGGTGTGTATGGAGCAGAGAACTCACGAGTGATTTCCATTGTATCCAGATACAGATGAAGTCCAGTGTTCTTGAATTCAGTGCCATTGTCACTTCTGATGTGCTTCATCTTCACACCATAGTTGTTCATAGCTTGATTTGCAAAGCGTCTGAAGACATCTTGCACTTCAGTCTTGTACAGAATTATATGAACCCATGTGTATCTTGAGTAGTCATCAACAATGACGGCCATAGAGACAAAGCAGTTGTTGTGAGGGTGGAGTAGTGAGTAGGTCCAAATAAGTCCATGTGTAACAGCTCAAGGGTTGAGATGTTGTCATGATTGTCTTCAAGGGTGCTTTGCCCTTGTCATCTTTCCACTTCACGGCACCACACAGATGATCCTTTTGAACTTGACATCCTCGATGCCAATGACATGCTTCTTCTTGACGAGTGAGTGTAAGTTCCTCATGCCAAGATGTCCCAGCCTTCGATGCCGAGCCAAGATTCTCAAGCTTTTGTGAGAAGACAAACAGCAAGTCGTGGACCTGCTGAGAAATCTACCATGTATAGATCATCTTTTCGATACCCTTCAAAGACTAGAGATTTGTCGATTCCATTAGTACAAGGCAACGATATTTGCCAAATATCACAATCATGTTCAAGTCACAAAGCATTGAGATGTATATTGTTGAAACCAAGGGATTCAACAAGCATCACTTTATCCATGTGTTGATCCTTTGAGATTGCAACTCTACCTAGACCCAATACTTTGCTTTTACCAGTATCAGCAAATGTGATGTGACTCTCGTCGGATGGACGTAAGGTTGAGTCCATGAGAAGACTTAGGTCACCAGTCATATGATTTGTGCATCCACTGTCCATAATCCATTCTGAAGCTTTTGGTGATGTACCCTACAGTGCAGTTAGGAGGATAGGCTTCACACGAGTGTTGTGAAGCATAAGCATGTGACACATATAGGTACAGTCACATCTTATATCAAGGTTAGGACATAGTATGACTGATATGAAATTCAGATGTGAAGCATATAAAGAATGACATTTCATTGTGCGTTCTCAGTAAGTTTTAGGTCCCCAGCAATAGTATCGAACACCATTGATTGCTGGCTGGAGACCATTTTCTGCAAGAGAGAGTTAGTTCTTCTTTGCCACCCACATTTTCAGTGGGGGCTTAGAAGCAATGAGTCTAAGTGCAGCATCTGAGAATTTTGGCTTTGAAGCCCTAGGAAATAGCCTTGCAGGAGATGAATGATTCTCATGTGAATAAGTAGAAAAGTTCTTAGTCCTATGAACATAGCGGTTCGAAGATACACGCTCATATTCATAAGTCTGAGCATGATTTCCCTGCAAAACATTGGCGTTAGGGTGACTCATGTGAGTCCTCAGATTCAGATGAAGCCTTTGGGCCATATGAAGCCATAGGTCTGGGGTTTGTCTTCTTCCTAGGTGGTGTCATGACGACATTCACAGGAAGATTCTCAATGTACCGCTTAGGTACCCAGATCTTCTTCATAGGTGGTCCATTCCTGCAGTTAGTACCGATGTACCGCAAACACTTCACCATTCTGATTTTTGAACAACTTATAGTTTGCATCGAGGATTCATCAATGATAATAGGATTAGCACAGTAAAGCCGGATAAGGTAGATGGATCTACTAAAGGTTCCTTTGCAAAGAACCCATGTGGTTTTGGGGTAATGCTCAAAGCTTCCAAAGACGAGCCGTCAACATTCATTTTCCTTTCAACCCAACACCCTCTTTCCTAGGGTTTCGGTTCGAGAATCGCTTTTGAGGACATCGCAGAGTCCGATGTCCCTTCAAACTTTTGTACATCCTCGTACAAGCAATGTCTTCAACATAGCATTTTCATCAAAAAGCGGTGGTATCCTCCGCGGAGGGGTTAGTGACCACATCAAGAGGTGAAGACAATGAAACAAGAGCAGCGAAGGAACATTCAAGAATGATGTAGCGTTATCACGCTCAATGCATTTTAGACATGGTGGTTCAAATCCTTCCTGAGCGGAACTGATCTGTTGGGCGCGAAGTGACTCATTCACCTTTTGAAGATCTTATGAGCCGCTCTCAATTTCTCAAGCTCTTGTTTTCTTTGAAGATAATCATAGGAGAGCCTTTCATAAGTTGTTGAGAGCGACTCATGACGACCTTCAAGTTCTTGGTACTTAGCATGAAGATTTTTTATGTCACCAACTAAGGACTGTGAACGTGTCATTTCAGCGTCCAACAGGTCATTGCTTTTGTCTAACAGTTTTTTAGTATGTTCCATAGCCTTTTGTTGTTCAGTTGCAATTTTAGCAAGTGTTTTGTAGCTGGGTTTGGATTCACAATCAGAGTCATCTTCACTTGAAGTTTGAAAGTAAGCATCGCGTGATTTTACCTTGGCACCGCGTGCCATGAAGCAGTAGGTGGGAGTAGGATCGTCTTCGTCATTTGCTACAGCGTTGGTGTGGAAGTCATTGTCTTGATGTTGGAGATGGACTTGGCAACATAGGCAAGTGGCTAGAGCCGACTTGCAACACCAGGTCGACTCCTCTCCGGACTCCACCTCCGCCTCCTCCGGCGAGACTCCTCCTCTGAATCCATTTCCTTGCCAACAAAAGCACGAGCCTTGCCAGATGAGCTCTTCTTGTATGATGAAGACTTGGAAGAAGACTTAGAAGACTTTGAGGGTTTCTTCTTCTTCTTGTCATCAGAATCATATTCCTTGCTTTTCTTCTTCTTCTTCTCATTGTCCCACTGTGGACACTCAGTTATGTAGTGACCAGGTTTCTTGCACTTATGGCAGGTTCTCTTCTTGTGATCATGAGTGGAAGCTTCATCATTCCTTGAGCTAGATCGTGAAGACTTTCTGAAGCCTTTCTTCTTTGTGAATTTCTGGAACTTCTTCACAAGCATAGCAAGTTCCCTTCCAATGTCTTCGTGGATCTTCGTAACTGCAATGATTCTTCTTCAGATGAGGAAACAACTTTTGCCTTCAAAGCACGAGTTCGGCCATAGCTTGGACCATAGATATCTCTTTTCTCAGATAGCTGGAACTCATGTGTGTTGAGCCTCTCAAGTATATCAGACGGATCAAGTGTCTTGAAGTCATGATGTTCTTGTATCATGAGGCAAGGGTGTCAAAGGAGCTCTCAAGTGATCTCAACAGTGTCTTGACGATTTCATGCTTGGTAATCTCAGTTGCGCCAAGAGCTTGAAGTTCATTTGTGATATCAGTGAGGCGATCGAACGTGAGCTGGACATTCTCATTGTCGTTTCTCTTGAAGCGGTTGAAGAGGTTGCGGAGAACACTGATTCTTTGATCTCTCTGGGTTGAAACGCCTTACCTTGGATAGACAGTCCCAGACTAGCTTCGACGTTTCCAGAGCACTCACCCGACCATACTGTCCTTTGGTCAGATGACCACAGATGATGTTCTTCGCAGTAGAGTCCAGTTTAATGAACTTCTTGACATTAGTGGGGGTGACACCTTCACCAGTTTTGGGAACGCCATTCTTGACGACATACCAGAGGTCGACATCAATGGCTTCAAGATGCATGCGCATCTTATTCTTCCAATGAGGGATATTCAGTTCCATCGAACACGGGCAAGCAGCGGAGACCTTGATTATCCTGCGATCGACATATAGCTGAAACTCCGGTGGTTAAACCAATCACACGTAACAAGGAGTACCTTGCTCGATACCAATTGAAAGTGCTAGTATCGACTAGAGGGGGGGGGGTGAATAGGCGATTTTTATGAAAGTCTTCAAAACTTGGTAGTTTCGAAGACAAACAATAGAAACAACCTAATTGATATGCAGCGGAAGATAAACTACTCTGAACAAGCCATAGTCAAGCATGTCATGATGTGAAAGTACAGACTAATAGCGATCGGTAGTAAGGATCAAGTTGGAAGATAGTATGAAGCCAATCAACAATAGTAGTCAAGCAATGAAGTCAAACAGATACACGCATAAGCAATGACTTCATGAAGACAAACTTAAGTAAGGTTGAAGGATAGAACCAGTTGCTTGTTGAAGAAACTGGATTCGTTGGACCGTTCCATTCTTTGTGACAACTGTGACGTCAGTTAGGGAGGCTGAGATTTAACTCAAGACCGTGTCTTCACCTTATTCCCTTGAGCTAAGGACACCCAGTCCTGCCCAATCACTCTGGTAAGTCTTCAAGGAGACTTCCAAACCTTCACAGACTTCGCTCACCGCAATCCACAATGACTCTTGGATGCTCGAACGCGACGCCTAACCGGCCGGAGGATTCACAGATCCTCAAGTGTAATAAGTCTTGTGTCACACTGATGTAAAGACTTCATGATGCCTAACACTCTTTGGCTCTGGGTGTTTGGGCTTTGTCCTCGCAAGGATTTCTCTCTCAAATGCTTCGAGGTGGCTTGCTCTCAAACGACAAAAGCCGTGCACAAACTTTGAGCAGCCACCAATTTATGGTGTAGGGGTGGGCTATTTATAGCCACTAGGCAACCCGACCTGATTTGTCCAAAATGACCCTGGTCACTAAGGAACCGACACGTGTTCCAACGGTCGATTTCAAACACACGCTGCAACTTTACTTGGGCTACAAGCAAAGCTGACTCATCCAGCTGGATAAGATTTGCTCTCATTGTTTTCGCTCAAGACATAGGATTTGAGTTGAGCATCACTTGACCACTCGACTTAGTTCACTTGGACCCCACTTAACAAGACGGTGGTTCCTATGACTCAACAAAGAAGAAAAGGAAACAGCGAAAACACACACGCCTTTTGCGCCCAAAGTCTTCACGCAATGTCTTCTCATGTCATAGTCTTCAATATGAATATCTTCTCATACCACCATTGTCTTCAATGTCTTCAGACATTTTAGGGTCATCTCCGGTAGGTAAACCCGAATCAATGAGGGACACAACCTGCGTTATCCTGCAATTCTCACAAACGCATTAGTCCCTCAACCAACTTTGTCTTCAATACTCCAAAACCAACTAGGGGTGGCACTAGATGCACTTACATTGAGAACCACCTTGCCTTCTGCCCCCATGCGAAGCCCATCAAGCAGAAGGTCAGGAAGCAAGATTTGGAGTGGCAAGAGTTGATTGCCCAAGAAATCCAAAAGTTAGAAGTAGCAGATCTAGTCAGAGGAGTTCTATATCCAGCATGGTTGGCAAATCTAGTGGTTGTTCACAAAGCAAATGGAAAATGGAGGCTTTTTATCGATTTCACTGGTATAAATAAAGCATGTCCAAAAGACCCTTTTCCTTTGTCAAGGATTGATCAAATTGTAGAGTCCATATTGGCCGTGATATTCTCTCTTTTCTTGATGCCTACTATGGTTATCATCAAACTTCATGGCCAAGGAAGACGAGGAGAAAATATCATTTATAACTCCATCTGGCACGCATTGTGTCATATGTATGCCTTTCAGATTGAGGAGTGCCAGAGCAACATTTGCTAGGGCAGTGCATACTGGTTTTGGGCCTCAGCTACACAAGAATGATGAAGCCTATATGGATGATATAGTGGTTAAAACCAAGCACAAGGAAACATTAATCCAAGATTTGGAAGAGACATTTGCACACTTATGCAAGATTAATTGAAGCTCAATCCAGAGAAGTGTGTGTTTGGCATTCCATTTGGCAAGCTTCTTGGGTTCTTTGTATCTCAGCAAGGAACTGAAGCAAATCCCGACAAGATCAAAGCTATTGAGCAGATGGAAGAACCGAAGCTCATCAAGGACGTGTGCTGTTTGGCAGGTTGTGTTGCCACACTCAGTAGGTTCATCTCCAAGTCAGCTGAGCGCACCTTGCCGTTTTTCAAAATCTTGAAAAAGGCAGGTCTAATGAAATGGACTCTGGAAGCGGAGGTTGCGCTGCAAGACTTGAAGAAGTACCTCTCCTCTCCGCCAATACTAGTTGTGCCTAAACCACAAGAGCCATTGCTGCTATATTTGGCGGCAACCAATCAAGTGGTCAGTGCTGCATTAGTGGCAGAGAGAAGCAGATAGAAAAGAGGCAGCAACCACAGACCCACAAGCCGACAAGCTGGAATCTTTTCCGGCAAGTCTAGGTGCCGACAAGTCAAGTTCAGCACAAGCAAATGAAACAGAACAGCAAATTGTGCCAAAGAAGAAGATGGTGCAGCGCCCAGTTTATTTTCTCAGCTCTCTTCTGCAGGGGGCTAGGTCAAGATACTTTGGTGTACAAAATTTGCTTTTTTGTCTTCTCATGGCCTCAAGGAAGCTGTGCCACTACTTCCAAGCACATCAGATTGCTGTCGTCACTCGCTTTCCACTGCATCGCATCTTGAGAAACCTAGAAGCCACCGACAGGATAGTGGAGTGGGCATTGGAGCTGTCAAGTTTTAATTTGAAGTTTGAGAGTTCTTCAACAATCCAGAGCGGAGCCTTGGTGGAGTTCATTGCAGAATGGACACCAATGCAAGATGAACAAATTCCAGAGACCTCTCTCCCCGGCAAAGAAACAACAGAAGACTGGATCATGTGCTTTGATGGTGCCTTGTCGCTTCAAGGCGCCGGTGTTGGAGTGTTGTTTGTCGCACCCACCGGAGAGCACCTCAAGTATGTGGTTCGGATGCACTTTCCCAGGGAGAAGGTAACAAAAAATATTACCGAGTGTCGGTGTCAAAACCGGCGGATCTCGGGTAGGGGGTCCCGATCTGTGAGTCTTAGGCTGATGGTAACAGGAAGCAAGGGACACAATGTTTACCCAGGTTCGGGCCCTCTCGATGGAGGTAAAACCCTACTTCCTGCTTGATTGATATTGATGATATGAGTAGTACAAGAGTAGATCTACCACAAGATCGTAGAGGCTAAACCCTAGAAGCTAGCCTATGATGATTATGATTGTGATCGTGATCGGCCTTCTAAGGACCAACCTCTCCAGTTTATATAGACACCGGAGAGGGTTAGGGTTTACATGTAGTCAGTTACAAGGAAGGAAATATAATATCTTGATCGCCAAGCTTGTCTTCCACACAAAGAAGAGTCCCATCCGGACATGATACGGAGTCTTGAGTCTTGTATCTTCACGTTCCAACAGTCCGGACGAAGTATATAGTCCGGCTGTCCAGATACCCCCTAATCCAGGACTCTCTCAGTAGCCCCTGAACCAGGCTTCAATGACGATGAGTCCGGCGCGCTATTTTGTCTGTGGCATTGCAAGGTGGGTTCCATCTCCGAATTCTCCAAAGTACCTATTACAACGAATAGTGTCCGGCTTCCCATCAATGTTATACTCCTCAGCTTCTGTGCCTCAATAATGACCTTCTCCATGTGTCCAGCGAATGTGAGGAGCCGAGGCATTTTTGCATTTGCCACCCCCCGATCCGGCAGGTTGACCGTCTATTTGAGGAGTCGGGGATTCTCATATCCAAACCTCATCCTCTTCCCACGAGCAAGCATCCAACAGAGAACTCCGGAAAAACCATTTCAACATGCCTGGTCGTCGCAGCTCTTCTTCTCGCACTCCTCGCTCCAAGCCGGGGGACTGGGAAGGGTGTTCAGTTCCTCATAGCCGTTTGATAGAGTTACAAACCCAAGGGTTTCTCCCACCGGCGTTCATGGTCCCTGTCTGAGCCGGAATAGCCACCTATAATGGCGGGGAGCAAGCGGAGGGATATCCTAATCCATCTCCAGAGGAGCAAATATGCCTCATCCCGCATCTGCTAAGGGGTGTCAGGTTTCCTATCCACCTGTTTCTTCGCGGACTCCTGGAGTTCTACGGCCTCCAGTTGCACAACTTCACCCCTGCCTCCGTGCTACATATAGTAGGACACGTTGCCCTTCGTGAGCTGTTTCTAGGCTGCGAGGCTCACCTCGGGTTATGGAAGAAGCTGTCCTGCCTCGTCCCTCACAAACAGGGAGAATCCCTATGTCAAGTGGGCGGAGCCAAAGTATGGCGCTCCCACGAAGGCACCAGAGAACTGGCCTTCGGAATGGTTTTATGTTGATGACGTTCCCCTTCCGGATCTAGTCCGGATAGGTCTCCGCAAGTTTAGTAACGCCCCACCGAGGGCACGTCGAAGCTGGCGCCCTCGGGGCCCCCAAGAGGAGGATACTAGGGAAATACACTTCCTGATGAGCAGATAAAGTTACTGGCCAAATCCGGACTGACGATATTCGAGGTTATGGCAATATGCATAATGCGGGGAGTGCAACCGCTTCAATATCGGGGGAAGCCCATGTGGCACTACAACGGGGAAGATGATGCCACCCGCTGTGGCCGTAAGGGTCCAGACTCCGCCACTACTCTGGCGAGGATATTATCCGACCTGTATAAAGGAGAAGAAGAAGAATTCCTTCACATTAAACTGTGGGATGGGTTTTCTATGTACAACCCCCCAAGCTGGGTAAGTCGTTATTCTTTTTCCCGCTTCACTTAGTGTGGCGTTCTTCGCTAAGATTATCTGCCTCGATATTTTCGAGCAGGAACTGAGGAGGGCCGTAGAAGGAATCTCTAGCCCTTCCCCGCAGCCAGAGGACCTCGGAAGGGCCCTCGATCCAGGACTCAAAGAAGATCCGGATATTACTGTGGAGCTTGTCAACGGGATATTTTATCAGGCGAGCTGCGATGGCACCTCAGTGGCTATCATTGCCGACTATCCCGGACTGCTACCTACGTCGCGTGTAAGCCAAGCCGAAAACTCTATCATCCAAAGAGGACTCCTTTCTGATGTCATGCCTTACCCCTAAAGTGTCGTGTTTTTGCAGAGACGACGGTCAGAGCGCGGGGCCGAGCCCCTCGGCATCCGTCGGCAACGGGCGTCCGGATCGGGCAGGCTTAAGAGGAAGGCGGTTAGGGTCAAAACGCCGCTACAGAGGTAAGGTAAAAACCTGTTCTGCGATTATTGTATTTGAAGTGTAACAACGCCCTTCGTGTCCTGGCAGGAAGAGGAGTAGCCGGACTATATCCGGGGATCCTTCCAATCATGCCACCACCAGCCGGATTCCAAAACCGGCTTCGAGAGAGGAGGTGGACGTGGGACCGATGCCGCATAGTTCTCCGACAGAGGATGCGAATATGCTCTCTGCCATGAATTCTGAAGTAGAGAGTGCCATGAATCACCAGCGCCGACGGGCCGTACTTCGCAACAACATCTTTTCCGAAGAGGCATCTAATGCTTTCAATTCAGGAGACGCATACATCCGAGCTGCTCAAGGCAGGCTTGCCCGAGCGATGGGCCAGTATACCAAAGATATACGGGTAAGAAAATTTGATAAGCATGTATAGCAGTAGCCCCTAAGACTTGAAATGGTTGGAACAACTGTTTTAAGGATCAATTTATGCATAGGTCATCATAGATAAGAATGAGCAATTGTCTCGGGAGCTGGATGAGTGCAAGGCCTAGCTGAGGGCCACGGTTGCCAAGTTAGAGGAGTCCTAGAAGGCCTCATCTGGTAACATTTGTCTCAATTGTACGAAGATGCACCAGTTAGTAAGTGGCTGGTATGACAAGTCTAACAGAAGATTCTACAAACAATCCCGGGGTGAATTTGGAGGGCATAAGAGATGACGAGTCGCATCTCAAAAGGCAGCTAAAGGTCGGGCGAAGCGTTTACGCAAGTTAGGCAGAGAAGAACAATCTTCAAGATGCCAATGTCCGCCGACGTGGAATTAAAAGACGCCCGCGCCACCGGGCGGACTCCGTGAAGGAGAACAAAAGGCTTCGATGCGGCATTTATGGTAAGTGCCTAGACGAACTGTAGTACAGCTTGGCGAGGAAGCATATTGAAAGAATTTTTACTTGCAGGAATGTTAACGGGCCATCCTGAGGAGGAGATGCCCTCTCCTACAGGCGATTTACTGCAAGACCTCTCACAACTGCACGAGCGAGCTCGGCAGGTGATGCAGGTGTTGCTCAGCCTTGTGGCTATCAAGCTTCTGCCAAGGGCATGGGGAGCTTGTGGATATGCTTCAAGGAGCACGGCGGCGCTCCGACAGGGAAGATGTCACCTGCTAGCAAGGTGCAAGAGAAGCTCGCTATGGTGAAGACGCGCTACACCAGGCCGGACCCAAACCATATGGTCAAGTCGGATCGGCGGGGCCGATGGGCAAGAAATTCCGTGAGTCCTGTGTATGACCAGGTAGCGTTAGTCAAGAAAGTATTCCCAACAGGATTGTAAGCTAGATAGCCTGTTGGATGGTATAGAGGAGGAATATAGTTAGTCCAAGTGACTGTGTAATTTAATGGACATAAGTAGTCCCTAGCCGGATTAAAATCATTTGTCATGGCGGACCTTTTCGCTTCAACCCCCGAATCCGATAGTCCGGGGTGTATCCGAATACCCGCCGCTTATGCGTAACTGGGTATGCATGGAGACCAAAGCGTAGGGGTCATAAGTGCTTGAACAGACAAGTACCCAACTAGTTATGTTATATTACATGGATAGTAAGAAACATCTTCCAGGGAGAATAGTTCTGTTAGGGGTTCCTTTCCCTGGGTAGGCATGCGACGATGCACATGTCCGGATTGCAAACAAGGACGCAGGATACAAAACTTCTAGGGATTTGCGTTGTAATAAATGAAAGACATCTTTTGTTCACCGACCGAATATTCCCTTAAGGATGCTAGCTTTCGGCTTCACCCAGTCTGAGGTACACATCCGGCTGAACCGGCAGTAACAATCGTAGAGGTGCTCCCCTTATGCCCTAGCCGAATTAACGGGAATGTAGGGCATAAACACAAGAGCCAGGCAACCCAGCATGGCCACATATTAAGTCATATCGATGGATATAATGGTGAAGAAAAGGCACATATGAAAAAAGAATGCATTTGTGATGGGCAAAAAGCCATTAAAGTAATTATATTTAGCTTCCGTATAGGAAGCCCCCAGGTATTGCTTACACACATAGTGCGGCCGGAGTGATCCGGGGGTCCGTACTGTATTAAATACTTTGTGTGAAAAGGAAAAAGGTCGAGAAGGAAAAGGGAGGGAGCATAATTAAAAAAGGAGGGGGTAAGGAGACGAACATCGAAGTTCGGGCGCTAGGCGAGAATCTCCGGAGTCTCGCGCGCTCCATGGGTTTGGCTCGAGTCATTATCGGATGCATTACGAAGCGGTACGCTCCTTCGGTGAGAACTTTATCAATGACGAAGGGACCTTCCCACTTAGGTTTGAGCTTGTCCTTCTTCTTCTCCGGTAGGCATAGAACGAGTTCGCCAATATTGTAAGTTTTGGCCTGCACTTCTCTGCTTTGGTACCGTCGAGCCTGCTGCTTATAGAATGCGGAGCGGGCTTTTGCAATGTCGCGCTCCTCCTCCAGGGCATCCAAGTTATCCTGCCGATCTGACTCGGCTTCCTTATCTCCGTACATGCGTACGCGAGGCAAATCATGTATTATGTCGCAGGGTAGTACTGCTTCCGCGCCGTACACCATAAAAAATGGTGTATATCCGGTGGTGCGATTCGGTGTGGTCCGCAGCCCCTAGAGTACGGAGTGAAGCTCTTCGACCCAGTGCATGTCCGACTCTGTCAAGGATCGCACTATTCTGGGTTTGATGCCGCTTATGATGAGACCGTTTGCCCGTTCGACCTGGCCGTTTGTTTGGGGATGGTAGACGGAAGCGTAGTCGAGCTTAATGCCCATTTTGCCGCACCAAGTTTTCACTTCATCGGCTGTGAAATTTGAGCCATTATCAGTGATGATGCTATGGGGGACGCCGTATCGATGTACGACCCCGGATATGAAGTCTATTACTGGTCCGGATTCGGCCGTTTTGACTGGTTTGGCTTCTATCCATTTGGTGAACTTGTCCACCATGACCAATAAGTATTTTTTTCTTATGGCTTCCCCCTTTAAGAGGTCCAACCATATCCAGCCCCTAGACCGCGAAGGGCCAAGTTATGGGGATTGTTTGGAGAGCGGTAGGGGGCATATGACTCTGATTGGCAAAGAGCTGCCAACCGACGCAGTGTTGGACAAGGTCGTGTGCGTCTGCTCGGGCCGTCGGCCAATAGAAGCCTCTATGTAAGGCCTTGCTAACTAGTGCTCGAGCTGCGGCGTGGTGCCCGCCCAGTCCGGCATGGATTTCAGCCAAGAGCCGCCGCCCTTCCTCTTCGGAGATGCACCTTTGGAGCACTCCGGTCGCACTTTTCTTATAGAGTTCCCCTTCATGGACTTTGTAAGCTTTAGAACGTCGAACAATGCAACGTGCTTCATTTTGGTCTTCGGGGAGCTCCTGCCTATTTAGGTAGGTCAAGAAAGGCTCAGTACACGGGGCGATTACAGCCATGCTTTCGTGGGCCGAAGATGTTATTTCGGTGGTGGAGCCTCCGATTATGTCTGATAGTTCAAAATCTGGGGGTGTATTCGGATCCGTGCTAGTGTTGCCGGACTCCCCTTCCCATACCACGGATGGCTTGAACAACCTTTCCAGGAATATGTTAGGTGGGACAGGGTCGCGTTTAGCGCCGATGTGGGAGAGGATATCCGCCGCTTGATTGTTTTCTCGAGCCACATGGTGGAATTCGAGCCCCTCGAACCGAGCTGACATTTTGAGGACGACATTATGGTAGGCCGCCATTTTTTGATCCTTGGCATCGAAGTCTCCGTTTATTTGTGATATTGTGAGGTTTGAATCCCCACGCACTTTTAGGCGTTGAATGCCCATAGAGACTGCCATCCGAAGACCGTGCAACAGAGCCTCGTATTCGGCTGCATTGTTGGAGTCTGTGTATAATATTTGGAGGATGTACTGGACCGTATCTCCGGTGGGAGACGCCAGGACTACACCTGCTCCCAATCCGGCCAGCATTTTAGAGCCGTCGAAGTGCATGATCCAGTTAGAGTACGCACCGTACTCTTTAGGGAGTTCTGCTTCTGTCCATTCGGCGACAAAGTCAGCCAGTACTTGCGACTTGATGACCCACCGTGGTTTGTATGGTATGTCGAACGGAAGGAGCTCGATGGCCCATTTAGCAATCCGGCCCGTAGCGTCGCAGTTATTTATTATGTTTTTGAGTGGTACTTCGGAGGCCATCGTAATCGAACACTCTTGAAAGTAGTGTCGTAGCTTCCGGGATGCCATGAAGACCGCGTATGCTACTTTTTGATAGTGTGGGTATCGGGATTTGCAGGGGTTGAGGACAGTGGATACGTAATAAACCGGCTTCTGGAGCGGGAATTTGTATCCGTCAACCTCTTATTCGACGACGAGCACTGTGCTTACAACTTGATGTGTTGCAGCTATGTACAGCAGCATAGGTTCGCCAATATTTGGCGCTGGCCAATAAGGTCTTTATTTCGTCCAGTCCGGCCGCGGCTGCATCCGTCCACATGAAGTGTTCGGTGCGCCGAAGAAGGCGGTAAAGAGGTAATGCCATTTCTCCTAACCTGGAGATAAAGCGGCTTAAAGCGGCCACACATCCAGCTAGTTTCTGGATGTGCTTGAGGTCTGTTGGTATAGCCAACTGTGACAGAGCTCAGATTTTTGCCGGATTCGCTTCAATTCCTCTATTGGAAACAATGAAGCCCATCAGTTTCCCGGAGGGGACGCCGAAAACGCACTTTTCCGGGTTCAGCTTGATGTTGTATGTTCGCAAGTTATCGAACGTAAGGCTCAAGTCATCTATTAGGGTTTCGACATGTCTTGTTTTTATGACCACGTCGTCCACGTATGCCTACACTGGTTTGCCAATTTGCTTTTCCAGGCATGTTTGAATCATGCGTTGATAGGTCGCGCCGACATTTTTAAGCCCAAAAGGCATAGTGTTGAATCAGAAAGGACCATATGGCGTTATGAAAGCTGTTGCAGCTTGGTCGGACTCTGCCATCTTTATTTGATGGTATCCAGAGTATGCGTCGAGGAAACACAGCGAGTCGTATCCTGCTGTGGCGTCAATGATTTGACCAATGCGAGGGAGGGGAAAGGGTTCCTTGGGGCAAGCCTTGTTGAGGTCTTTGAAGTCGACGCATAGGCGCCAGGATTTGTCCTTCTTTGGTACCATTACCAGATTTGCCAGTCAATCCAGATGTTTGATACTCTGATGAATCCGGCCTCGAGTAGCTTGGCTAGCTCTTCCCCCATGGCTTTCTGTTTGGGCTCCGAAAACCGCCTTAGAGTCTGCTTGACAGGTTTGTATCCTTTTATTATATTGAGGCTGTGTTTGGCCAATCTGCGTGGGATGCCCGGCATGTCCGATGGGTGGCAAGCGAAAATGTCCCAATTCTCGCGTAAGAAATCTCGCAATGCAGTGTCCATTGCGGGGGTCAACCGTATCCCGATGGAAGCTGTCTTCGTGGGGTCCGTTGGATGGACCTGGAATTTGACTATCTCGTTTGCGGGTTTAAATGAGGTGGACTTGGGTCGCTTGTCAAGTATCATGTCGTCCTTGTCCATGGTGGCATGCAGCGTTGTTAGTTCTTCGGCTGCCATGGCTTCGGATAATGCTTCCAAGGCTGGTGCTGCGGTTTTGTTTTTGGCGCGAAGTGCGACGTCCGGATCACTGGCTAGAGTGATGATTCCATTGGGTCCGGGCATTTTAAGCTTCATGTACCCGTAATGGGGTATAACTTGAAAGCTTGTAAATGCGTCCCACCCTAAAAGGGCGTGGTATCCGCTGCTGAAAGGAGCCACTTGGAATGTGATTTCTTCGGACCTGTAATTCTCTAGGGTGCCGAATACCACATCGAGTGTGATTTTTCCCGCGCACCGTGCTTCCCGACTAGGGATAATTCCCCTGAAGGTTGTGCCGCTTTGTTCAATACAGCTTTTATCCATTTCCATCTTGTTGAGTGTTTCTTCGTAGATCAAGTTTAATCCGCTTCCGCCGTCCATGAGTACTTTAGTGAGCTGAAAGCCATCCACGATTGGGCTAAGGACCAGAGCGGCTGGTGCCCGGACGGTCTGGAATCGAGGTTCGTCACTGGCATTGAAAGTTATAGCAGTGTCGTTCCACGGATTTATTTTGGCCACATGGCAGATTTCAGTGGAGCTTCGATGAGCTCGCTTACGCCTATTGTTTGAGGCGAAACTCTCGAAGACTGCTAGTACCGTATTGTGTTATTTGGCGGGATGTTGTTCTGCTTTATGGCTTACAAGAAGATCCTCGCCACTTTTTGCTACCTGCCGGAGTATCCAACATGCCCTAAGGCTATGGGTTGGTGTTGTGTCCGGCGTACTGTGGAGTTTACATGGCCCATTGAGCCATTCTTCCAATACGGTTTCACGCCCTGGGGTGGGATTTGGTTTCTTGGGGATTGGATCGGCCGACTTACGAGAGTTCACCCGTTTAGCTCGGACAAAGGTTTTGGTGAGAGCCAGACTATCCCAAAATTCTGTTTGAGTTTTCCAGGTGCTTTCCTCGCACAGTACTTCTGTACTATGGTTGCCAAGTCGGCAAAGTGCACTATGTCACGGCAACTTATGGCATTAAGGATTCCTTTGTTTGTACAATTTTGCAGAAAAGTGAGACTACATCCTCCTCACGACAGTCCTTGACCTTATTTAGCACAAGGAGGAATCTGGCCCAGTAACGATGTACTATCTCATGGGGCTCTTGTCTGATATGGGAGAGACGGTTTAAGTTCGGGCGGGTGTTTGTAGCTGAATCCGGATTCTGATCCGATCTAGCGCCCAGGGGCAGGGGAGCTTCCGAGTTCGACAACTCAGGATCCGGGGTGCTGCCCAATTTTTCCGGCCCAACGCCCGATTCTAAGTCCGGGGTCTGGGTCATGTATTCCCTTGAGCGGGTGTCCGGCTCAGAGAGCTCGGTGATCCAGACATAATTTGTCCTCAAAATAGAGGAGTGATCCGTATGTGGCTCCTCCACTACCGCTATCTCGTGGGTGGCCGGTGGGGATTTAATGTCCCTTTGGTCGGGCTTAAGCCCGATCGGGTCATAGTTTGTAGCGACTCCCAAAGCGGCGATGCGATCCAAGAGCTCAATAAGGGAGGAGAGCTCTATCGAATCCATCTGTTCGGCGAGTTCCGAATCGATGTGAAGGTTATGCATGATGACCCGAGAGGTCATCATCGGCGTGATAACCGATGGGGCAGCCATGATGAAGCCGCCAAGTCAGAGAGTTTGGCCTACAGCCAGCGCTCCCCCAGAGGTGATGTTGTCCTTGACAATGATATGAGCCATCGAGCCATGTAGCGAAGACACAGAGGAACTCTCAATGAAAGCACCAATGTCAGTGTCAAAACCGGCGGATCTCGGGTAGGGGGTCCCGATCTGTGCATCTTAGACTGATGGTAACAGGAAGCAAGGGACACAATGTTTACCCAGGTTCGGGCCCTCTCGATGGAGGTAAAACCCTACTTACTACTTGATTGATATTGATGATATGAGTTGTACAAGAGTAGATCTACCACGAGATTGTAGACGCTAAACCCTATAAGCTAGCCTATGATGATTATGATTGTGATCGTGATCGGCCTTCTAAGGACCAACCTCTTCGGTTTACATAGACATTGGAGAGGGTTAGGGTTTACATGGAGTCAGTTACAAGGAAGGAAATATAATATCCGGATCGCCAAGCTTGTCTTCCATGCAAAGGAGAGTCCCATCTGGACACGGGATAGAGTCTTGAGTCTTGTATCTTCACGTTCCAACAGTCCGGACGAAGTATATAGTCCGGCTATCCGGATACCCCCTAATCCAGGACTCCCTCACCGAGTATGAAGGGTTGCTTGCCGGTCTTCGCATAGCTGTTGACCTTGGCATCAGAAAGCTAATCATTCGAGGTGACTCGCAGTTGTTTGTGAAGCAAGTGAACAAAGATTACCAGAGCCTGTTGATGGAAGCATATATTGATGAAGTGAGGAAGTTGGAAGAGCATTTTTACGGTTTGCAAACGGAGCACATTTCTCATGCCGAAAATACATTGCCGATGACCTGTCAAAGCATGCCACCAAGAGAATACCTGTGGAACCAAGAACTTTTGTCCTCCATCTGACTCACCCATCTGTTACACCATCAACAAGTCCATCCAAGAGAAGAAAGTTGAATTCTGGCGGTTACTTTCTGGCAGAGCTCCTAGCAGCCACAGGAAAGAAAGTTGCTAGAAACAACAAAATGCTTGCCGGTGAGCAGCAGGCTCCGGCGGGACCAGAGGTCCTTGTCGTCGAGACAAGCGCTCCCACAGCAGAAGAATTGCCTTTAGTCCTTGTCGTCGAGCCATGCTTCTCGTATCTGCGTTGGTATTTCCCCGAAGAGGATTGGATGATGCAACACATCAACAATAAGTATTTCCCTCAGTTATGAAACCAAGGTTATCAATCCAGTAGGAGAACAAAGCAACACTATGTAAATAGTACCTGCATACAAATAACAAATACTTGCAACCACTACAAAAAAAAGACACATCCGTGACATTTTGGGCCGAACGAATTTTTTTTGTCATACTTACTTCTATGATGATAATTGTGAAAAAACCCGGTATCATCATATATGTGGTGGGCTCCTACTTCTATGACAAAAAATCATGACAGAAAATGGGCTTTTTGTCCTGGGTGGGCCGGAGACGCAGCTGCATGACATTCTTTGGGCCGTCCATGACGGAAAGTCCGTGGTAGAAGCGAGGGCGAGGAAAATGTCGGGGAGTTCCCGGTTACAGTGGGTGGTCGAGGGCCGAGCGATGCGTGTTTCTCTCATACACGTACACGCGTATGTGCAAGGCGTTGGGCTCTAACTGAACCCGAGCGATTGCACTCGCAGTTATCGTTCTCGAACCCGGCGATCGGCGATTCGCCGCTATCGCTGCTAGTGAAGCCGATCCATGCTGCCTCTGGATGAGCAAAGAGTGTTGCGGGGGGTTGGATGAATAGTGGCGTTGCGGGGGTGGATGAGCAAAGGCGGTGGGGGTGGATGAACAGGACCTCGTGGTGTTGCCTCTGGATGAAGAGGACCCCGATCGATCGAGCCGGTTGGGGCTGGATGAATAGGACCCCTTGGAGGGCTGGATGAACAGGACGACCCCGTGGAGGGTTGGATGAACAGTAGACGGTGGAGGGGTGAATGAACAATAGCCCGTGGAGGGGTGGTTGAACAGGAGCCTGTGGAGAGGGGTGGTTGAACAATAGCCGGTGGAGTAGCGCGCGGTGGAGCCTGGATGAACAGGAGCCCGTGGATGAACAGTCATAGGTGGAGGCTGGAGGAGGTCGACGGTGGATGAACAGTAGCCCATGGAGGCTGGAGGAGGTCGACAATGGAGATGAACAGTATCTCGTCGAGTCCCGTTTTGCCGTACGCCACACCCCTCCCGATGAACAGGACCCCCGTTTCGACCACAGCGCTCCAACACAAGTCTGTTTCGTCCATTTTGCGGTACGCCACACCCCTCCCGATCAACAGGACCCCGTTTCGACCGTAGGAGGTCCAACACAAGTCCGTTTCCTCCGTTTTGCGGTATGCCAGACCCCTCCCGATGAAGAGGATCCCGTTTCGAACATGGCTGGTCGAACACAAGGCCGTTTCCTCCATTCTGTGGTACGCCAGGCCTCATTTCCATCGCCTGTTCCATCCAAGCCCTCCCGATGAACACGACGACGCATTCCGTTCCGACCTAGCTGGTTCGCTCCCCATGAACACGACGACGACGCTGTTTCTCTGTTTCGACCCAGCCATGTACACGAGCCCTGGCCGTACGTATGCGCGAGTAGGAGTTCAAGACCCCGCCCGTATGTACGTACGTGGCCGTATTTTCTTTCTTGCACACTGGCCGCTGTACGTACGTGTACATGATACGTGTACGCCTCTACTACGACACGTGCGCGCCTCTACATGCACCAGTATGTAGGTACACGTTCTGGACCAGAATGACAATGCTACGTACGCTTTGACCAGGTGGGTCCCGACTGTCAGGCAGTTCATTGCGTGCGAAGATGTAGATGGTGGGTCCCAGCTGTCAGGGGGCGAATCGTTTTTTTTTGCCCGGACGCACTTCCTTGCGTGGGAAGACGTAGCTGGTGGGTCCCAACAGTCAGGGGGGCGAATCGTTTTTTCCGGACGCACTTCCTTGCGTGCGAAGATGTAGCTGGTGGGTCCCAGTAGTCAGGGGGAAACATTTTTTTCGCGAAATACAGTGGCCCGTCCGGTGGGTCCCAGCTGTCAGGTGGAGGAATCATTATTTTCCGCATAATAAGGAGGCACTTATTTGCTGTGACCCTGGACCCACCCAGCTGTCAACCTCTCCATGTACAGTCCACGTCCGAAGGAAGTCATTCCTTGACCACGTTAACCACGCCGCACCGAGAGCACCGCGGCGGTGGACGACAGCGAGACCTAGCAAGGGGATGACGCGGAGTTGGGGAAGACGCGGCAGTGGATGCCCACGCGGAGAGGAGTACGAGGGTTCACTGGTTCGGCTGCGGTGTAAGGCTGCCGTCGCCACAGAATAACAGGGGGTGTGGGTGAGTGGAGGGATGGCCTAGCCAGCGGTGGGAGTAGTAGGGGGCGGTGAGGCCTCTATGGCAGCACAGCCGGTCACAGGAGGCAGGAGCAGGCGGCACGACCGGCGCTGCTTTGGGCGGCTGGAGCAAAAAGACCAGAGGTTGAAGAAGCACGACGGCCGTTGGATGGACATCGTACGGTCACTGCAGCTAGGATCGTTTATATTGACTAAGTTGACAAAGCCCTTGGTACGCGTCATCTTAGTCGACCCACAGGTCAGCTTCCGAAACGGTGCACCCCAGATGTCAGGGGGAGGAATCATTTTTTGGGCGGGTGAAGCTAGAATATCCGAGATTGAAGAAGAAGCATGACATCCGTTGGAGGACATCCAACGGCCACTGCTGCTAGAACCGTGTGTTGAATATAAGTTGACAAAGCCTTGCATACGCGTCAACTCTCTTTGTTTAGGGGCCGCGTCAACTTAGTAAGGCCACACGTGTGTGGCAGAGAACTTATAGCCCATTTGAGATTTGTAAGAATGTGCAACCCATTTTTGAATTCTAATTGACCGTTTGGATGTTTGCATTCGGAGCCTTGGCATTGCATTGGGTTGAATACCAATATCACAAGATATTGACATTGAGATTGAATGCCAATATTTTTGTTTGGATGTTTAGGTATTCAGAACATAGACCCGATATTGAGGTTGAATGCATGATGTTTGGATGGTCAAATAATATATCAGGGTGGAGGTCGCTGAAGAGAGATGAGATGGACTGTTATCTCCTTCATGGCGCCCTCTGGTGACGTTGACCTCCGGCAAGCCGGAAGGACCAGTCCAGAAAAGGACTTTGAGGAGGTGTCTTCCTTGCGATCGGGAAGCGGCAGCCTTGGCGAAGGTGTCTGGTAGTCGATGCGTCGAGGTCTGGGACAGGCCCGGCTAGCCGGCGGTCGAGGTCCGGATCGGCCCCATGGCGCAAAGCAGCAGCTGCAGGGTCTCCAATTGTGTGAACAGGATCCTCAACCTAGGATGCACAGAAGAGAGAGATGAGAGGGGACTGCTCTACCGGGAGGGAGAAAAGGAAAAGAGAGCGCGGTGGGGCGGGAGTTGGCGCCGGCCGCTAGACAAGAGGGGCGGGACGGGCTACATGCGCCGCCGTCGCCGTTCCTTAGGGCACGCGCGGGCGAGACCTGCTATCTCGAGCGGGGATGGGAAGATGACGCTCGTTTCGGTCCACGAACAGGTACGCTATCCCGAATACTCAGCGATGTCGAGCGCGGACCCTTCGAATTGGGCTACTAGCTTTTTGCCCGCGGGATGGGTCGCTCGATATCGAGCCCGAATGCCAGAGCTGAATGCCAAAATCAACGAAATGGTGGTATTCGGGATATTCAGCCCAAACGAATGCCAATACCCAATACTAGGCCCGATGCAAACATCCAAACACAACGTAATGGAATTTACTATAGCCCATTTACAGTTTGTTAAAAGTTCAGCCCATTTCAGCCAACCATTCAAAATAGAATTCAACAAAATTTCCCACATTTTGATGGGATCCGAAATATTTTTATCCCAAAATTTCTAGTCAGATTAAATACAATTTCAATATAAATTTATATTACGTAAAAATCCAACAAAACATTGCACTTGCAACAATTAATGAAATTAAAATTTTCAATATCCAAAAATAATATTTTATAAAATATTACGTGTTTGGCGCATTTTTTTTATAGTTACTGCCAGTTTTTATAGTTACATCCCATTTCTTATTTCTTAAAGCCCATTTTCTTGTTAAGCCTAATGCATCCCTCATAGGAAAGATTTGCAGCCCAGTGGGGCGGAAAATAACAACTTGACCTTGCCTGGGTATTCCTAAAAAAAAGTATAGCTGGGCTAGCCATTTTCAGCTTGAAGAAAAATAATATCTGGGCTGGATATCTGGCCTGGGCTAGATGGGCCACAGCCCGCCCAGTTAATACCTGCAGTGATATTTTCTTGTTGTTCAGAGGAGAAAAAATTAATATCTAGGCTAAACATCGAAAAACTCTGGAGTGCTCACACCTCAAAAACACAAATACTGCTCGAGTTGCTTGGTCCCAGCTGCCGGCCGCTTCTTGTGCAATTCTCTTGTTTATTGACTACATAGGTTGAGAATGGTGTGGGACCGTGATGTCAGGAAGCCAGGAGGAAGCAATTTTTTATAGTTTTATATAATAAGGAGGCACTTGCGTACGTGAGGCTATGGCCCTGGTGGGTCCCCATTGTCATCCTCTCCAAGTAAAGTCATCTCCTCGCCCCCGCGCGCTTTTTGCCCGAAACAGTTGATACGTCTCCAACGTATCTATAATTTTTGATTGCTCCATGCTATTATATTTCCCCTTTTGGATGTTTGTGGGCTTTATTTTACACATTTATATCATTTTTGGGACTAACCTACTAACCGGAGGCCCAACCCGTATTGCTGTTTTTTTTGCCTATTTCAGTATTTCGAAGAAAAGGAATATCAAATGGAGTCCAAACGGAATGAAACCTTCGGGAGCGTGATTTTTGGAACGAACGCTGAAAGAACATGCGGTGCCTCCATGTTTGGTTTTGGTAATTGATGACAATCTCTATGGACTGATGGTTGTCTTGAGTTATATTTGAAGGATTTGTCCATAGGCTTTTCTTGAAGTCCATGTATTGGTTTTAAGGAGTTTATGAGTTGACCAAGGTGCTATTAAGGAATTATCCAAAGATTGGTCATGTGAGTGTTGAGCTTATTGCAAGCATGTCTTGAAGAAGAAGATTGTGTGACCATTCATGTTTACCTTCAAGACATCATCCAAATGAAGAGAGTTGGAAATATTCAAGGTTGATCAAGACTAAGTCAAAGAGTGTACCAAGTTGATCAACACACAAAGCATAGAAGATGTACCGAGAGGGATCAAGCGATCCCATGGTATGGTAAGCACTATCAATTACGCTTTATGTACTAACCCATGATCTTCGTGATAGTTCTTTGTGGGGTTAGGTTGTGGTGTGCAAGTTCAAGTGAAGCATGACGAAGAGATCAAATGCTTGAAGCTTGCCGTCCATTGTGGTAACAATGGACTTGTGAAGATGTGCGGAAGAGTGGCTCGCCCATAGTGGAGTATGGGGGAGCAATCAACTAGACTTCATCGAGCCAATGCAATCAAGAAAGGTGGTCCAACTTGAGGGAGTCAAGATCGTCATCATCTAGCTCAAGTGGACCATGTGCAAGGCAAAGGTTTGCCCTTGATAGGTTTTCTATTTTACCGGTCTCATGATGGTAGTTGGGAGACCGGGTTTTAGGATCGATTGCCGTACTATCAAGGGGGGCTCTCGATGAGTAACTTGATCGTATCATTCATAGAGAGCTCAAACCATTGCATCATTGCATCATCTTTCTTGGTTCTTGTTTGGTTCTCTTTGTGAGTTTTGGAGCTTATGGTCATCTTGATGACAAGCTCGAGTTCATCGAAAATGGAGTTCACATGCATCTTCTATGATGTTTTCGATGTTGGAGGTTCTGCCGGTTCTTCTCTGTTGGAGGTTTCTCTCCTCTTTTTGTTAGGCATACCTCCTGTTTTGATGCTCTCATTGTCTTGTTTCCAACAAGCTTGAGTTTGCTCAATTCGGAGCTCATATGAAGAAGTTATGGTAGTTCTGTTTTTCTCGCTGCGGTAGTACCGCGGTGGGAGCGGTAGTACCGCTTGTAGCGTCAAGCGGTAGTACCGCTCCAGGACCGCTCTACTACTGCCTCGTTTTTGGGTCTTGCTTTTTCGTGTCGGGTTTAGCAGTAGTTGCATGACAGTAAGGCACGACAGTTCCGCCCATAAGCGGTAGTACCGCTCCGTTTGGGCGGTAGTACCGCCTATAAGCGGTAGTACCGCTCCGGTCGGGCGGTAGTACCGCTACTGCATTATTGCCGCCGTACTCTGCTCCGCCCTTCCTCTTTTGGTCCCGTGTTCTGCTCCTCCAGTGGTAGTACCACTGGGGTGAGAGCTAGTACCGCTTATAAGCGGTACTACCGCCCCAAGGTTCTTGTTTTGTTGCTCTGTTTCATTGCTTCTTCCGCCCGAGCGGTAGTACCGCTCGTGGAGCGGTAGTACCGCTTGTGTGCGGGCTGAGCACACAACGGTTGGATTTTCCCCTCCTATAAAAGGGGGTCTTCTTCCCCATTGAACCTTATCCCTTGAGCTCGTGTTCTTCCCCCATTGTTGACTTTCTTCGAGCTTGCTAACTCTCAATCCCTCCATGGATTCTTGCTAGTTTTTGAGGGAAAAGAGAGAGGAGATCTAGATCCACATTTCCACCAATCACTTTCTCCACTATGTGAGGGGAACACCTTGGATCTAGATCTTGGAGTTCTTGGTGTCCTTCTTGTTCTTCCTCTCATTTTCTATGGGACCGGAGCCCCTTTCGGTCCGGCGGGGGGCGGAGATCGCACGAAGAGCGGATCGAGGCGGAGCACACGAGCGATTTTACCCAGCTTCGGAGCTCTCCGGAGAGATAATACTCCTACTGCTACTTTGTGGTTGTATTGTGTTCTTGCTCGAGAGCGTGAGTGTTTTCTGGTTTCGAATGCTTCCCTCTGGTTTCAAATGCTTCGAACCCCCCCTACGTTGCGCATGGGCCTCCTTTTATATGTTCAAGGGGTCACCGACAGGTGGCAACGCATGCAAGGGTAAAAATGGAAAAGAGGTGCGGTTGGTACACCTACGTGCACAGTGTATCATACCCACCCCTGACGGCAGGGGACAAAGGCATTAAATGCCCGCATGTGTCGCCCAAACAGTGCAAAAAGTGACCATTAGGGGCGCCACCACTTGCCACGATGGTCATCTTGTCATCTCCGCTCGCCACCTCGCACCGCTTGGCTACACAGCCTCTCGCCACGTCGCCCAGAAGCAGTCCTGAGGCGACACGTCGGCGGATCTTATTGGGCGTGGGCGCAGTGGTGGCTTTGCCTGCAAGCGCCTTGCCGCGGTCGTTGTCTTGTCGCGTCCGGAAGCTTGTCGCTCACCGGGTCTTGCCGGGACGCGTGGCGCGTCGCGGCAAGTTCCTTGAAATGCCTTGGTTGGCCTTCCCGGCAAGCTCCTCTTGCCGGGGCCTTGTCCTTCCCAGCAAGCTCCTCTTGCTGGGGCCTTGTCTTCTCAGCTTGAACACTTTGTTCTTGAATGGCTCCAATAGGAACCACGGAGGATCTTGGCGGTCACCCGGCAAGCCTTGCCGCTGGGCGCTCATTGCCGTGCACAAGTTCGGGATACTAAGGTACCCCTACTTTAGTACACCAAGCTGGAGCCCCGAACTGGGCCACACTGCGTGCCGAGCGCTGTTGGGCGGACCCAAAACAGAACACGGGCATCTGGCGCTGAGAACGCGCGAATCTCACTCCGTATCAACCGCGCCCTCCCTTAACGGCACGCGTCGAATGCGGCGTCATGGGAGAGATCGTGGGCGGTTCTTTATTCGGAAAAAGCGTAACGTTCGCCACCTCCCTCTTTATAAGCAGGGGAAACATGGGCAGTTTCCCCACCTTCGCCATTTGCTGTTCCTATCTCCGAAGTCTCCGCCACTCCCCTCCGCTTCCAAAGCCGAAAGAGAGCAGCGCTCCGCCCCCCATCGCTGCCGTCGCCGCCAACGCCTTCGATCTCCCACACCACCTCCGCCATGGCTCCAAAAACCGGGAAGGGCGTGAAGTCGGCCGAGGCGCTGCGGCTTGAGAAGCTGCGGAAGGAGCGGGCAACTTTCCCCTCCGAGCTCGCCGCGGCGGAGCTGAGGGAGTGGTACTACCTCTTCTGGTCGACGGAGACGCGAGCGCATCCGCGCGAGAAGGTACTCTCCGCTGCCGCTTCGAAACGAGCTCCAAACGGATACCCCTTCTTCGTACTGTTCTTCTACTGCGGGCTCTGCCCGCCTTTCTCCGAGTTCTTCTGTGACATCATGAACACCTATGGGTTCCACCTCCTTGATTTCACCCCCAATGTTGTCCTGACCATGGCGGTTTTCGCACATCTCTGTGAAAACTTTGTCGGAGTCCACCCAAACGTAGCCCTTTTCCGCCACTACTTCATGCCCGAATCGAGAGAGAGCCCTTATCCGTGGGATCGCTGGATCTCGAGAACCGGCAAGAAGGAGGCTTATCTGGAGGGGGAGCTCCGCACCAAATGGGAGGAGTGGAGAGCGGAATGGTGTTGGATCGTCGAGGAGAACCCGCAGCCGTTTACTGCCCTGCGCCAAGCCCCAGCGGTCTTGGCGGCAGCGGTGGAGTGCCACGGCGCGGGCGGCGACAAGCTGAAGATCGCCACCACCGGATCTTGCGTCTCGGGCTTGCGGGCTCACTTGTAAGCGCCTGTCGGCGAGATTTTCTTCGCCGCGCCGCGCCCCACAAGAGAGGAGGAGACCCTTTGGGAGTTGAAGTCCGGCGGATATCATGAGGCTGCGCCGGGCCTCAACTTCAATTTCTTGTCTTTGGAATTGGGCCGCGATGCTCAAGGCTGTTCAAGCACGACCCTCGGCATCGAGTGGTTCAGATTGCGGCGGGTGTCGTTCCGTTGTGCAACAACTCTTCGCTCGACCGCATCCGTGCAATGATGCGCGGTCACGACTCGCATGGAATCGTCCCCACTGGCGAGGAGCTGCGAGCGATGTCGTGCGGCGATTCTTCGGCGGCCTGGTGGAGGTAGCGGTCCGCGCCGACGAAAGCGAGAGAAGCCTCACCAGCGACACCGAGGAGGAGATCGGCGCGCGCCACCAGAAGCGAAGAAGCGGCGGCAGCAGCTGCCGTGGGTGAGTTTGGGTTCACCGTGGAGGCGAGGCAGCGGAGGTGGCAAGCCTTGCGGCGAGAATGGCTTGCGGCGAGGAAGAGCTTGCAGCGCGATGCGAGTCGGCGAACCCGCCGAGTGCGGCGGCCCGCCGTCTCGGTAGCTTGCCGCAGCGAGCCCCAGCGTAGCCCCCAGCTCCACCAAGAAGGCGTCTCCGCAAGGCCGGGGATGTAGTAGGGCGGCAGACGAGCCAGCAGCCGACGCGCCGTGCGACGTGCTCCGCCGCGACAAGCAATGTTGCCACGGGAGCGCCTCGCACCGCGGCGGCAGCTGGAGTGGGGTCATCCCGGACTACCGCCGCTGTCCCCGCCAAGCGGCCAAGGGCACCTACTCCTCCGCCTCGTCGCGCCGAAGGTGGGCCTGACTTCGACCTCTCCGCACTCAGGTCCGACGAGGAAGAAGAGGAGTAAGCCTCTTTGTTGTATTTGTAGTTCTTTGATTTCTTGTTGTCTTTGTCTTGTATCTGATCTGCTTTACTCTGAACTATTTCCTTTTCAGGACCCTGGCCCAGAGAGCGGCAAAGAGAGCCAAGGCTCCGGTGATTGTCATCGAGGACGAGCCCACCGCGACAGCAGGGGGCGCGCCCGAGACCACCTTGCCGGACCCGGCAACTACTCCCTGAAGCAGCCCCCAGTGCAGCTCTCAGCGTAAGTATATGGTTTACTTCTCGCTGTTGGGCGCGCATGGGTGTTCTTTCCTTTGTTGACATCTGACTTTTGGTTTGCTTGTGTAGGAGCAAAACAGCCTCACTAAGAGCCTCCTGAAGCCGCCCACGAGATACTATCTGCCCGACTCGCCGCCAAGGAGGATTCCCGGCAAGGGCGTTCTCCGACAAGGAGAATTCCCGACAAGGGAGGAGTCTCGACAAGGGCACCACCAGCGATCCCCGTTGGCGGAGCCATGGTGTAGATCCCAAAGATGTAGTCCCCTTGCTTGAAACTTCCTTGGGTTCTTCTTCTGATTTTCTTTTTGGATATTTGCTTGACTCTTCTCCCTCTTCCGTCCGCGAGATCCGCCTTCCACGGAGTCGATGGAGACCGAGGCCACCGGCGAGGAGAACGCAGCAGCAATCTTGTCGGCCGCCGCCACGAAGAAGAGGCGGCGCTGATGATCCCTTGGCGAAGAGGTTACCAAACTCTTGGCGCGAGGAGGCGGGCGAGGGCAGCGATCGCCGACGACCACGAGGCCGCAGGAGCGCAAGGCGCTCACGCCGACCGCCGATCCCTCCGCCCGGCGCAGCGCCCGGGCTCAAAAGCACCAGCCCGGCGCCTACTTGAAGGCCGGCGACGGTGTCTTCATCAAGCTCCCCTGGGCTTCAAGCTCCAGGGCGCCGGTCGAAGGAGAAGTTTTTGACGGAGAAGTGCTCGCCTCCGCTGGGTTGACACCGGTCGACGCGCCAAGCATCAGCAGCGGCGAGCCTGAGGAGGAACAACTGCTGTGGAGGCTGTTGTCGCTCTACCGCGCCCGACAAGCCAAGCTGGAGTCTCGGGAAGCGCTTGTCGCGTAGGCGGGAGTAGATATTGAGAAGCATGCGGAGGAGCTCCAGAGTCGCAACCAGGAAGCCCTCCGGTCCATTCAGAGGAGGCGGGCGCAGCTTCGCCGAGCGCGGAAAGCCTTCCTTCTCGAGAAGGCTGAAGCTGAAGAGCAACAGCGGCTTGCCGCCGAGGAGCTGTCTGTGCGGGAAGGTGATTTGGTGCAGCGGAAGGTCAATCTTGACAGCCATGAGGAGGAGCTTGCCGCGCGCGAGGAAACATTTGGCGGGGCTCTCAAGGAAGCGAAGGATGCTGCCGCAGCTGCTGAGGCCGCCAAGAAGGAGCTGAGAGCGAAGGTGGGCGCAACTAGAGGCCGATCTCAAGGCGAGGGGTGAAGAGATTGCAGCGCTCAGCGTGGCGAGAAGGGCGCCCATGCCCATGGCGAGCTGCAGGTCGTCTCCTCGAGAAGGGCAAGGAGCTGGCGCCGCCAAGGACTCAACGCTGATCTCGAGTTGAAGCTGGCTACTTTGACCGAGGCATTGGGCGGTGCCAAGGAGCGGAGGCGGCCTTGAAGGCGGAGATCAAGGCCAACGGCTGCTGCTTGACGAGGGCTGCGAGACCCAGAACACTTTTAAGGAGGCTGTGGAGCTACAGACGGAGGGTCTCGTGAATATCGCCTTGATCATCGGCGAGGCTGGCGCAGCTGCGGATGGAGGATTTCGGGTACTCCTTCAATGAGAACCTCCAGCCCAGCGCCAAGCTCACTTTGTTCTTCAAGGGGGTGGCGACGGCCCTCCAGCAACTCCGGTAAAGGATCCCAAAGCAGCTGGCCGACGAGTCGCGCACGATCTGCGCCAGAGTTCTGGAGAAGGTGTTGGTGAAGGTGGCCTTCCGCAACCCAGGCCTCAACCTCACCAACGCCCTCAGGAAGCTGCCGGCGGATGCTGATCTTGAAGAGCTCAAGGCCCTTGTCGCACCCATTGTGGACAAGGTGAATGAAGTCAGGAGGGTTGATGGCGATCGCGTAGATTAGGCCGCCTGTTTTCTCCTTTTCTTGCCGCTGCTAGTCATGTTACGAGAACAGTCTATTAGAGCTGCGACAAGTTATCTTTGTAATATAACTTTTATTTTGGGTATCAATTGCTATGTTATTTCCTTTACTTGATTCCTTCCTTTGTATGCTTTTGCCCTACGCTTTTAGGGAACTTGTCGGCGCGGGCACCCTTGCCGTGAGCGCTGAGTGCGGGACATCAGCAGCCTGCTGGCGGTGCCGCTACCGACAAGAAACCTTGTCGCAACTAGTCGCAGCACACTTAAGTTGTTGAGCGGACTCGAAACAAAGTTAGGGCGCAACTAGCTACGAGTTGGTTCCTCCGCGCACAGGTTTTCCATACAAAGCACGGTCGTTCGAGGAAGATAACTTAAAAATTTTTAAAACTGATTGCTCAAACTTTGGCAACTTAGCTTTTCTATCGTTTACGTCCTGGCAAGGTGAAACTTCCTTGAACGACGCCTTGTCCACACCATTATCTTCTCCTTCCCCCCGGCAAACTTGTGGGCGAGGGAACCTTCCTTTTGAGAAAAAGAAAGAAGAGAAAATAAAGATATGGAGCCGTAAGGCTCGTTATAGCTTACCGGGGGTAGGTGCTGCACAAAGTGTCAGATAATACATGCAAGAAATAGAAAGCATGAAATTGACAAGATGTGCGGAGCATATGAGCTTTATTTATGCACGGGGTCTGCGCCCGGCTTTGTACAAAGGATTACATGCAACAGCGGCAAGACTCGTACAAAAGGTGGTTGCCGGAACAGGTTCCAACAACCGCGCCTCTGAGTAAAACTTACGAAGATGCTCAATGTTCCAGGAGTTGCTCCCGGAAAGCCATCTTCGGTCTCAAGGCGGACAACGCCAGGCCTAGTGACTCGTTTCACCCGGTAAGGGCCTTCCCACTTTGGCGTCAACTTGTTGGAATTCTTGGCGGACTGAATGCGCCGAAGAACAAGGTCGCCTTCCTCGAGACTTCTGGCATTAACTTTGCGGCTGTGGTAGCGGCGCAAAGCTTGCTGGTATCGAGCAGCTCGTACAATAGCCTGAAGGCGATCCTCCTCAAGGAGCAGCCGCGTCATCTTATCGCAGCTGCTCTTGCTCAAACTCATCATAGCGAGCACTCGAGGCGATCCATATACGAGTTCCGTGGGGAGAACTGCCTCTGCTCCATAGACTAGAGTGAAAGGTGTCTGGCCAGTGGCTCGATTTGGCGTCGTCCTGATCGATCAAAGAACCACCGGCAGCTCCTCGATCCAGTTCTTTCCGCACTTGTACAGCCTGTCGAAAGTCCTGGTCTTGAGCCCGCGCAGCACTTCAGCATTTTCCCTCTCCGCTTGACCGTTGCTTCTCGGGTGAGCAACAGAAGCGAAGCAGACCTTGGCGCCAAGATCTTGGACGTACTGTATGAAGGTGCGGCTCGTGAATTGTGTGCCGTTGTCGGTGATGATCCTGTTAGGGACCCCGAAACGGCAAACAATCGACTTGAAGAACTTGGCTGCTGACTGTGCTGTCACCTTCCTCACCACTTCCACTTCCGGCCACTTTGTGAACTTGTCGATTGCAACATACAAGTACTCAAAGCCCCCGACAGCTCGGGGAAAGGGGCCGAGATGTCGAGCCCCGGACGAAAATGGCGGGGATAAAGGGATCGTCTGGAGAGCTTGAGCTGGCTGGTGTATCTGCTTGGAATGGGCCTTGCACGCTTCACACTTGGTTACTTGTGCGATTGCATCTGGAGGGCTGTCGGCCAAAAGAAACCTTGTCGGAATGCCTTGCCGGCAAGTGCTCTTGCACCAATGCGGTGACCACATATGCCTCCATGTATCTCCGCCAACAGCTTCTGTCCGTCTTCTCGGGAAATACACTTCAATTTCACATCATTGAATCTTCTTCTGTACAGTGTGTTGTCGACAAACTGGTACATACTTGATTGCGGGGCTACTCTCTCCGCTTCTTCTTGCTCTTCGGGAAGTTCTCCTGTCTGAAGGAAAAGGACAACATGTTGTGCCCATGCTGGAGCTTGCGGCTCGACAACAAGGACTAAAGGCACGTATGCTGCTGCGGGAACATCCGCTTCTACGGCGAGAACCTGCGTCTCAGCCGGAGCTTGATGTTCCCCGGCAAGCTTGCCGGAGCAAAACTTGTCGGGAGCGTCTGCTTCAATGGAACAAACCCTAGGGCTTGTCGGAGCAGACTGCTCCTCAGCACTCTTGGTGTTGATCTTAGGGACCTTCTTGGCGGCGGCTTCGGGAAGCTCTGCCGAAAAATAGTCACCATAAATCAACTTCCTCTTCTTGCTCTGTCTAGTTGATGGTGTTACAGATGGTTGAGTCAGCTTGAGCACAAAGATCCCTGGTTCCACAGGTAACTTAAGTGCGGTGCACTTTGACAGGTCATCTGCAATGTCGTTCTGAGCTCTTGGAACATGTTCCATCTGTAGGCCGTCAAAGTGCTCTTCTAACCTTCTCACTTCATCAATGTAAGCTTCCATCAACGGACTCTGATAATCTTTGTTTACTTGGCGGACGACAAGCTGCGAGTCACCCCTGACAATGAGCTTTTTGATCCCAAGGTCTGCTGCTATGCTGAGACCGGCAAGCAAACCTTCATACTCTACAGTGTTGTTTGTTGCTTGCTCCTTGGGAAAGTGCATCTGGACTACGTACTTGAGGTGCTCTCCAGTGGGGGCGACAAGTAGCATGCCCGCACCGGCGCCTTGCAGTGAGAAGGCACCATCAAAGTACATCAGCCAGTCTTTGCTCGCTTCCTTGACGGGGATGCTCGTTTCTGGAATTTCTTCATCTGGTGTTGGCGTCCACTCTGCTATGAACTCTACCAATGCTCTGCTTTGGATAGTTGAAGTGCTTTCAAACTTGAGGCTGAAGCTTGATAGTTCCAGTGCCCACTCGACAATCCTGCCTGTTGCTTCTGGATTCTGTAGTATCCTCTTCAGCGGAAAACGAGTGACAACTGTGATCTCATGTGCTTGGAAGTAATGGCGCAGCTTTCTCGAGGCCATGAGAAGGCCGAAAAGCAATTTCTGCACACTAGAATACCTTGACCTAGCCCCCTACAGAAGGGAACTAACAAAGTAAACTGGGCGCTGCACCATTCTCTTCTGTTTCTCCTCCTGTGTCTGCGTAGATCCATCCTTGTCGGGACCAGAGCTTGTCAGGTAAGCCCCCTGCTTGTCGCTGGACGCACTTGCCGTGGTTGCTAGCTCATCATCCGCCTCCCTCTCCGCTACTAACGCAGCACTAACCACTTGATTGGTTGCCGCTAGATACAGCAGCAACTTATCTTGTGGCTTAGGTGCGACAGTATTGGAGTGGAGGACAGGTATCTCTTCAAGTCCTGCAGCGCAGCCTCCGCTTCCGGAGTCCATTTCATTGGACCTGCCTTTTTTAGTATTTTGAAAAATGGCAGGGCGCGCTCAGCAGACTTAGAGATAAACCTGCTGAGAGCAGCCACGCAGCCGGCAAGCCTTCGTACATCCTTGACGCGCTTTGGTGCTTCAATCTGCTCAATGGCCTTGATCTTGTCGGTATTGGCTTCAATTCCCCGCTGAGACACGGAGAACCCGAGAAGCTTGCCGGAGGGGACTCCAAACACACACTTCTCGGGGTTGAGCTTGAGGTTGATCTTGCGTAGATTTGTAAAGGTTTCATCTAAATCTTGAATCAGAGTTGCCTTATCCTTGCTTTGGACCACTATGTCATCCATGTAGGCTTCCACATTTCTGTGTATTTGTGGCTCAAAAGCGTGATTGACTACTCTGGCGAATGTTGAACCAGCATTCTTCAAACCGAAAGGCATCCGTACGAAACAATACGTGCCACACGGAGTGATGAATGCGGTCTTCTCCTCATCCTCTTCTGCCATGAAGATCAGGTGATACCCTGAGTATGCATCAAGAAATGAAAGCAGGTCACATCCGGCCGTGGAGTCAACGATCTGGTTAATGCGTGGCAAGGGAAATGGGTCTTTGGGACAAGCTTTATTAACATCAGTAAAGTCAATACAAAGCCTCCATTTCCCGTTTGCCTTGCGCACGACTACAGGATTGGCCAACCACGTAGGATGGAGCACTCCTCTGACAAGGCCTGCTGCTTCCAACTTCTTGATTTCTTCTGCAATGAATTCTTGGCGCTCCACTGCTTGTTTCCTGACTTTCTGCTTGACGGGCCGCGCATGAGGACAGACGGCAAGATGGTGCTCGATTACTTTCCTGGGAACACCGAGGATGTCAGACGGTTGCCATGCAAACACATCGACGTTCGCCCGCAGGAAAGCAACGAGCGCGCTTTCCTATTTAGGGCCGAGCGTGGCACTGATGGTGAAGGTACCACCAGTGCCGTCCTCCTTGGCGGGCACCTTCTTGGTCTCTGGCGGAGCTGCCTTCGTCTTCTTACACTTGTCGGTGGAGCTCGATGGTGCATCCTCGACGGTAGCGCAACACTCCGAAGAGGTGCGCTTGCCGGATTGGGCATCAGAACTCTTGCCGGACTTGTTCTTCTTCTTCCCCCCAGGAGCTTCAGCGGCAAGTGGCTTGCGATCCACTGCGGCTGCTGCTTCCCGGTAGATCTTGTCGGTGCAGATAAGAGCATCTTTCTTGTCGCCAGGGACAGAGATGACACTTATCGGGCCTCGCATCTTCAGTATGTTGTAGGCATAGTGAGAGGCTGCCATGAGCTTGGCGAGCGCTGGACGGCCAAGTATCCCATTGTAAGGCAATGGAAAATCAGCAACGTCAAAAGTGACCCTCTCAGTCCTGAAGTTCAACTCGCTGCCAAATGTTACCGGCAACGTGATCTTTCCCTTCGGCTTGCTCCTTCCTAGGTTGATTCCTTGGAAAGTGCCGGTCTCTTCGAGCTCGCTGTCAGGGATCTGGAGTTTCTGGAGTACCGCGGAGGAGATCAGGTTCAAGCCGGCCCCACCGTCAACTAGCATCTTAGTGACCTTGAGGTTGCGGATAGTTGGTGAGACCAACATCGGCAAGCACCCGACCGTAGTTACGCGATCAGGGTGGTCCTCAATATCAAAGACGATAGGCGTGCTGGACCACTTCAGAGGCTTGCGGGACTCAACTGGTGGTTCTGCTGCATTAACTTCCTGCACCCACTGTTTGAGCTGGCGGTGCGAAGTATGCAGAGAAGCACCGCCTCAACGCACATAACTTCTGTGGCTTTCTGAAACTCCTGCTCGTCGGCCTCATCATCGTCCATCTCTTCATCATCGTCTTCATCTTCATCCTTGTTGCGGCCACGGGGAGGTCTGTCTCCTTGCCGCTGCTTGGCCTTGCCGCGGCGTCCTCCCCGGCCTGGGCGCTTCTTGCCGGATCCTCCAGTACCTTCCTGGGCCTTCTCCTTGTCGCGTCACTCGTACTCAGCTTTCTGCTGCTCGACAAGCTGCTCGACCTTCTTGCAGCTCTGGAAATCATGGCCCTTGGTTCGGTGGATCTTGCAATCTGCTTGTCGAACCGCCACAGCTTGT
Source organism: Aegilops speltoides (assembly GCA_021437245.1). Taxonomy (NCBI): domain Eukaryota; kingdom Viridiplantae; phylum Streptophyta; class Magnoliopsida; order Poales; family Poaceae; genus Aegilops; species Aegilops speltoides. The sequence goes on along the minus strand of CM038143.1, from coordinate 159,372,842 downwards.
CGGCGGCCGCCACGAGTTTAGCTTCCTTGGCGCCACCTCCGTTGCCGGACTGCGCTCAGCGACTAGCACATCTTTTCCCTTTTTCTTCTTGTTGTTCCGCGCGGTTTTCCTTGTCGGACAGCATCATCATTGTCGAGATCCTCCTGCTCCAGCGTTCTCTCGGGAGTTTCCTCCCTCCTCGGCGTGCACACTTGTCGGCGGGCGTATAGCTCATCGACGTCTATGATCTTGCAGATCGCCATCTCCTCCGCATCCTGCGGTTTCGCACGTTCTGATGGAACGCGCTGATGACCGCGGCAGGGTGGACATCTGGGATGTTGCGCTGCACCTGGCTGAATCTCTGAATGTACTTCCGCAAGGGCTCTCCTTCCTTACGGGCGGCGGATGAAGATCGCTCTCTTGGCCATGGGGCTTGTGGCCACTGTGAAGGCGCCGACAAACGATGGCACAGATCGCCCAGAGGATATGGAGTTGTCCGGCAAGTGCATGAGCCAGATCGACATTGGGCTTGAGCACCGCGGAAGTAGTTAGCAAGGATCTTGTCGTCGTGCCCCGGCAGCTTGCACGCGATGGTGTAGATCTTTGAGGAACTCCGGCGGATGCAACCTGCCGTCGTACTTCTCTCGATGCGTCCGGTTTGAAATTCTTTGTGCTGGGCCCTTTGGACTTGCCGCAGCTCACGAGTGAGCGCAGGGCAACCTACGCGTCTGACAAGTCGCTGGTTCCTGGCGCATGCATATCGACAATGGGCCCAGCGTGCTGGTCTGACTGACGCCGCGCTTCTCTTCGGCGCTCGATGCGTGTACGAGCGTCTTCTTGTTGTCGTTCTTGAAGAACTTGGCGCTGATCGCGACGAGCTCGTGGATCTGATGACGCTGTGGAGTCAGTGTCGAGGTTGACCTGGCGAGTCGGCGATCTTGGCCTTCGGGGCGGCGAGTGCATGGTGGTTGCACCCCCACCGGTCTTGTCACCATCGGCTCGTGCCCGGCAAACTTGCCGCGGCTGCGATGTAGCCGACTGGCGCGGAGTGTCGCCGTTGGCGAAGCCGATGAGACTCTGAATGGTGGCCCTCCAATCGTCGATCTTGTCCGTCGTTGGAGGGTAATCCAGGAGAAGTTGGGCTCGGTCCAATGCTTCTTCTGGAGTCTTCGGTGGCGGTGGTGAACTGTGCGAGGAGCGGGATATGCTCGGACTTCTAACTATGTTAGAAGGAGCAGGAGCCTGTCGAGGCGACCGTGTCTTGCTCGTGCCAGCAGGATGGCGTGCATGCTGGTCTTGAGCACCCTGAGATCCACCAGCTCGATTTTGGTCCAACGAGCGTATGGTACCGCGAGTACCATGACGCTGTTGGCCCCGCACCTCCTGAGATGGGCGCGGTGCGTGTACGGACGCCGAGGTTTGCGCAGCCTTGTCCTTGGACCTGGCAGCAGCGTGAGCTCCCTCTTCGACACCCGTTCCTTCGCCGGCGTCTATCCCACCACCCGTTTGCTCTGGTGGCGGTGGGATCGATGTGGATGGAACAGCCACCTCCGAAGCCTTCTTCTTTGGTGGCATTTCGATGAAGATGATGAGGAAGATGAAGATCTAGCTCGCGTGAACGCCGGATCGGGTTCACACAACCTCGACGCCCCCTACCTGGCGCACCAAAGATGTCGTGGGAACGAACACCTATGGGACCGGAGCCCCTTTCGGTCTGGCGGGGGCGGAGATCGCACGAAGAGCGGATCGAGGCGGAGCACACGAGCGATTTTACCCAGCTTCGGAGCTCTCCGGACAGATAATACTCCTACTGCTGCTTTGTGGTTGTATTGTGTTCTTGCTCGAGAGCGTGAGTGTTTTCTGGTTTCGAATGCTTCCCTCTGGTTTCGAATGCTTCGAACCCCCCCTACGTTGCACATGGGCCTCCTTTTATATGTTCAAGGGGTCACCGATAGGTGGCAACGCATGCAAGGGTAAAAATGGAAAAGAGGTGCGGTTGGTACACCTACTTGCACAGTGTATCATACCTACCCCTGACAGCAGGGGACAAAGGCATTAAATGCCCGTCTGTGTCACCCAAACAGTGCAAAAAAGTGACCTTTAGGGGCGCCACCGCTTGCCACGATGGTCATCTTGTCATCTCCGCTCGCCACCTCGCACTGCTTGGCTGCACAGCCTCTCGCCACGTGCGCCTGGAACGGTCCCGTGGCGACACGTCGACGGATCTTGTTGGGCGTGGGCGCAGTGGTGGCTTTGCCGCAAAGCGCCTTTGCGCGATCGTTGTCTTGTCGCGTCCGGAAGCTTGTCGCTCACCGGGTCTTGCCGGGACGCGCGGCGCGTCGCGGCAAGTTCCTTGAAATGCCTTGATTGGCCTTCCCGGCAAGCTCCTCTTGCCGAGGCCTTGTCCTTCCCGGCAAGCTCCTCTTGCCGGGGCCTTGTCTTCTCAGCTTGAACACTTTGTTCTTGAATGGCTCCAATAGGAACCACGGAGGATCTTGGCGGTCACCCGACAAGCCTTGCCGCGGGGCGCTGCGACTGCCCGTGCACAAGCTCGGGATACTAAGGTACCCCTACTTTAGTACACCGACATTTTCCTCCCTAGCATTAGTTGCTTTGGTGGGATTTGGGAGAGAAGGACTTGGGCACTCCGTGTGCCCTTGCCATTGGATTTGGTGCATCGGTTTGAGTTCTCCATGTGATACGTGGAAGTTACAAGTTGAGAAGCTTATTACTCTTAGGTGCTTGGTACCCTTGAGCTTGTTACTCTTGGGTGTTTGGACACCCTAGAGCTTGTTCCTCTTGGGTGCCTTGGTGCCCTAGACGGTTGGTGTTGTTCGGAGCTCAATCATTGTGGTGTAAAACTCCGGGCATGCGTCGGGGTCTCCAATAAGGTTGTGGAGATCGCCCCGAGCAATTTGACGGGTACCGGTGACCGCCCCCAAGGGTTGCCAAAGTGTACGGGTTCGGTGACCGCCCTCAAGGGTCCCTTAGTGGAATCACGGCATCTTGCATTGTGCGAGGGCGTGAGGAGATTACGGTGGCCCTAGTGGCTTCTTGGGGAGCATTGTGCCTCCACATCGCTCCGAACGGAGATTAGCATCCACAAGGGTGTGACTTCGGGATACATCGTCGTCTCCACGTGCCTCGGTTATCTCTTACCCGAGCCCTTTACTTATGCACTTTACTTTGTGATAGCCATATTGTTCTTTGTCATATATCTTGCTACCACATAGTTGCTTATCTTGCTTAGCATAAGTTGTTGGTGCACATAGGTGAGCCTAGTTGTTGTAGGTTTTGTGCTTGACAAATTAACCAGTAAGTTTATTCTGCATTTGTTCAAGCCTCTACCGTAATTATTTTAAAATGCCTATTCACCCCCCCCCCCTCTAGGCGACATCCTCGATCTTTCAAACGTGATCCAGGGGACTTGGAGTGCAAGTCAAGAAGCAGCCGAGGCGGCCATGAGAGGGTAGGGTGCCCCCCCTCTACAGGGCACGCCCCCTATCTCGTGGGCCCCTCGGGGGGCCACCGACGTACTTGTTCCTCCTATATAAGCCTACTTACCCCGAAAACATCCAAGGAGCAACGAAACACAATTTCCACCGCCGTAACCTTCTGTATCCGCGAGATCCCATCTTGGAGCCTTCGCCGGCGCTCTGCCGGAGGGGGAATCGACCACGGAGGGCTTCTACATCAACACCATAGCCCCTCCGATGAGTTGTGAGTAGTTTACCACAGACCTTCGGGTCCATAGTTATTAGCTAGATGGCTTCTTCTCTCTTTTTGGATCTCAATACAATGTTCTCCCCCTCTCTTGTGGAGATCTATTCAATGTAAACTCTTTTTGCGGTGTGTTTGTCGAGATCCGATGAATTGTGGGTTTATGATCAAGTTTATCTATGAGAAATATTTGAATCTCTTCTGAATTCTTTTAGGTATGATTGAGTTATCTTTGCAAGTCTCTTTGAATTATCAGTTTGGTACTCTAGATGGGGTTTATATCATACTGCATGAGTTTATCCCTCTACATCATGTCATCTTGCTTAAGGCGTTACTCTGTTCTTATGAACTTAATACTCTAGATGCAGGCATGAGTCGGTCGATGTGGGGAGTAATAGTAGTAGATGTAGGCAGGAGTCGGTCTACTTGTTGCGGACGTGATGCATATATACATGATCATGCCTAGATAATCTCATAATTATTCGCTTTTCTATCAATTGCTCAAAGTAATTTGTTCACCCACCGTAATACTTATGCTATCTTGAGAGAAGCCTCTAGTGAAACCTATGGCCCCGGGTCTATCTCTTATCATATTTGCTTCCAATCTACTTTTATTTGCATCTTTACTTTTTGCATCTATATTATAAAATACCAAAAATATATTTATCTTATCATACTATCTCTATCATATCTCACTTTGGCAAGTGGCCGTGAAGGGATTGACAACCCCTTTATTGCGTTGGTTGCGAGTTCTTTGTTTGTTTGTGTAGGTGCGTGGGACTTTTGAGGAGCCTCCTACTGGATTGATACCTTGGTTCTCAAAAACAGAGGGAAATACTTATGCTACTATTGCTGCATCACCCTTTCCTCTTCAAGGAAAACCAACGCAAGCTCAAGACATAGCAAGAAGGATTTCTGGCGCCGTTGCCAGGGAGGTCTTCGCTCAAGTCAAGACATACCAAGTACCCATCACAAACTCATCTCTCTCGCATTTACATTATTTGCCATTTTCCTCTCATTTTCCTCTCCCCCACTTCACCCTTGCCGTTTTATTTTCCCTCTCTTTCCCAATCTCCTCCGCTCTTTTTTGCTTGCCTTTTTCTGTTTGCTTGTGTGCCTGTTTGTCCTTATGGCTTTGCCAAAGAGTACCGACCACCTTCTGGCAAGGATGGAAGAGACTGAATCAAATATTAGAAGCTTTATGAATTTGCAATTTGAGCATAATAATTTCTTCAGAAAAGAGCTGAAGGAACAAAAAGGTTTTTTGGGGTTTATGAACAAAGAGCTTGATGATATGAATAAAGAATTTTATGGTGTGAACTCTCAAATTGCTCGGCTTGAAAATGTTATAGCCAAAATTTCTGATAAGCAAGCCACCTTAGTCAATAAGATAGCTGCCAAACCAGAAAAGTTACATGAAAATAATGATGAAGATCTTAAAGTCATTGATGCGTCTCCTATTAGATCTTTGTTTTGCAATATAAATCTTGATAATTATGGGACTGATGATGAGTCAACTTTACCTGGAAGGCGTCCCAAGAATTTGGAGTTTTTCGATCTTGATGCTAAATTTGGCAAAAGTGGGATTGGAGAGGTCACGACTTTAAATAATATTGAACCCACTATCTCGGATATCAAGGAATTTGATTATGATAATTGTTCTTTAGAAGGTTGTTTTTCCTTGTTGCAATCTGTCGTTAATTCTCCTCATGCTTATAGTCAAAGTAAAGCTTTTACCAAACATATCGTTGATGCCTCGATGCAATCTTAAGATAAAAACTTAATTTGGAAGTTTCTATACCTAGAAAACTTAATGATGAGTGGGAACCTACTATAAAGGTTGGAATTAAAGATCATGAGTGTTTTGCTTTGTGTGATTTGGGTGCTACTGTTTCCACGATTCCGAAGACTTTATGTCATATTCTAGGTTTCCATGATCTTGATGGTTGCTCTTTAAATTTGCACCTTGCGGATTCCACCATTAAAAAGCCAATGGGAAGGATCAATGATGTTCTCATCGTTGCAAATGGAAATTTGGTTCCCGTAGATTTTATTGTTCTTGATATAGATTGCAATTTTTCTTGCCCTATTATTCTTGGTAGACCTTTCCTTAGAACGATTGATGCGATTATTGATATGAAGGAAGGGAGTATTAGATTCCAATTTCCATTAAAGAAATGCATGGAGCACTTTCCAAGAAAGAAAATCAAATTACCATATGAATCGATCATGCGGGCTACTTACGAATTTAGTGCCAAAGATGGCACTACTTAGATCTATCTTCGCTTTTATGCCTAGCTAGGGGCGTAAAACGATAGCGCTAGTTGGGAGGCAACCCAATTTTCTTTGTGTTTTTTGTTTTTGTTCCTGTTTAGAAATAAATCTTGCATCTACCTTCTGTTTAGATGTGTTTGTATCTTTTAATTAGTGTTTGTGCCAAGTAGAACCTATAGGATAACCTATGATGATTGTTAAATCACAGAAACGTTATTTTCCGTTGATTCTTTTTGCTTCTGGTCGACAGACAAATTTTCCAGGACTTCCTATTTTGGTAGGATATTTAGAGTTACATAAGTTTGCATTAGATACAGATTGCTACATACCGTTCTGTTTTTGACAGATTCTGTTTTTCGTGTGTTGTTTGCTTATTTTGATGCATCTATGGCTAGTAAAATAGTTTACAAACCATAGAGAAGTTGGAATACAGTAGGTTCAACACCAAAATAAATAAATAATGAGTTCATTACAGTACCTTATGTGGTGGTTTTGTTTTCTTTCACTAACGGAGCTTATAAGATTTCCTGTTGAGTTTTGTGTTGTGAAGTTTTCAAGTTTTGGGTAAATCTTTTATGGACTATGGAATAAGGACTGGAAAGAGTCTAAGCTTGGGGATGCCCATGGAACCCCAATATATTCAAGGATAGCCAAAAGCCTAAGCTTGGGGATGCCCCGGGAAGGCATCCCCTCTTTCGTCTTCGTTCATTGGTAACTTTACTTGGAGCTATATTTTTATTCGCCACATGATATGTGTTTTGCTTGGAGCGTCGTGTATTATATTAGTCTTTGATTTTTAGTTTACCACAATCATCCTTGCTGTACACACCTTTTGGGAGAAGCCTACTTTATTAGAATTTGTTAGAATATGCTATGTGCTTCACTTATATCTTTTGAGCTTGATAGGTTTTGCTCTAGTGCTTCACTTATATCTTTTAGAGCATGACGGTGGCTTATTTTTGTAGAAATTGCTAGTCTCTCATGCTTCACTTATATTATTTTGAGAGTCTTTTAGAACAACATGGTATTGGCTATGGTTATAAAATTGGTCCTAGAATGGTAGGCATCCAAGTTGGGTATAATAAAAACTATCATAGGAAGTGAATTGGATGCTATGATCAATTTGATACTTGATAATTGTTTTGAGATATGGAGGTAGTGATATTAAAGTCATGCTAGTTGGGTGATTATGAATTTAAAGAATGCTTGTGTTGAAGTTAGCAAGTCCTGTAGCATGCACGTATGGTTAAAGTTGTGTAACAAATTTGAAACATGAAGTGTACCTGGCTTGTGCATCCTTATGAGTGGCGGTCGGGGACGAGCGATGGTCTTTTCCTACCAATCTATCCCCCTAGGACCATGCTCGTAGTACTTGATTTTTGATGACTTCTAAATTTTTTCAATAAGTATATGAGTTCTTTTGACTAATGTTGAGTCCATGGATTATACGCACTTTTACCTTTCCACCATTGCTAGCCTCTTCGGTACCATGCATTCCCCTTTCTCACCTTGAGAATTGGTGCAAACTTCGCGGTGTATCAAACCCGTGATACGATACGCTCTATCACACATAAACCTCCTTATATCTTCCTCAAAACAGCCACCATACCTACCTATTATGGCATTTCCATAGCCATTCCGAGATATATTGCCATGCAACTTTCCACCGTTCTGTTTATCATCATGACATACTTTACTTTTGTCATATTCCCATTGCATGATCATGAAGTTGACATCGTATTTGTGGCAAAGCCACCATGCATTATTTTTCATACATGCCACTCTTGATTCATCGCACCATCCCGGTACACCGCCGGAGGCATCCATATAGAGTCATATCTTGTTCTAGTTTCGAGTTGTAATTCATATGTTGTAATCAATAAAAGTGTGATGATCATCATTATTAGAGCATTTCCCAAAGAAAAAAAAAAGAAAAAAAGAGAAGAAAGGCCAAAAGAAAAAAAGAAAAGGCCCAAAAAAGGGGGGGAAGAAAAGAAAAAAAAGGAAAAAAAAGAAAATAAATAAAAAGGGCAATGTTACTATCCCTTTTTCCACACTTGTGCTTCAAAGTAGCACCTTGTTCCTCATGTAGTGAGTCTCATATTTTGTGCTTCAAAGTAGCACCATGATTTTCATATAATGAGTCTCATAAATTGTCTTTTTCATGCTAGTGGGAATTTTTCATTATAGAACTTGGCTTGTATATTCTACAATGGGCTTCCTCAAATGCCCTAGGTCTTTGTGAGCAAGCAAGTTGGATGCACACCCACTAGTTTTATTTTGTTGAGCATTCATTTATAGCTCTAGTGCATCCGTTGCATGGCAATCCCTACTCCTCATGTTGACATCAATTGATGGGCATCTCCATAGCCCGTTGATTATCCTCGTCAATGTGAGACTTTCTCCTTTTTTTGTCTTCTCCACACAATCCCCATCATCATATTCTATTCCACCTATAGTGCTATATCCATGGCTCACGCTCATGTATTGCGTGAAGTTTGAAAAAGTTTGATATTATTTAAGTATGAAACACTTGCTTGGCTTGTCATCGGGGGTATAGAAGTTGGGAACATCTTTGTGTGACAAAAATGAAGCATAGCCTAACTATATGATTTTGTAGGGATGAACTTTCTTTTGCCGTGTTATTTTGAGAAGACATGATTACTTTGATTAGTATGCTTGAAGTGTTACTATTTCTTTTATCAATATGAACTTTTATTTTGAATCATTTGGATCTGAACATTCATGCCACAATAAAGAAAATTACATTGAGAATTATGCTCGGTAGCATTCCACATCAAAAATTCTGTTTTTATCATTTACCTACTCGAGGACGAGCAGGAATTAAGCTTGGGGGTGCTTGATATGTCTCCAACGTATCTATAATTTTTGATTGCTCCATGCTATTATATTACCCCTTTTGGATGTTTATGGGCTTTATTTTACACATTTATATCATTTTTGGGACTAACCTACTAACCGGAGGCCCAGCCCGTATTGCTGTTTTTTTTGCCTATTTCAGTATTTCGAAGAAAAGGAATATCAAATGGAGTCCAAACGGAATGAAACCTTCGGGAGCGTGATTTTTGGAACGAACGTGATCCAGGGGACTTGGAGTGCAAGTCAAGAAGCAGCTGAGGCGGCCACAAGAGGGTAGGGCCCCCCACCCCCTACAGGGCGCGCCCCTTGTCCCGTGGGCCCCTCGGGCGGCCACCGACGTACTTCTTCCTCCTATATAAGCCTACATACCCCAAAAACATCCAAGGAGCCAACAAAACACAATTTCCACCGCCGTAACCTTTTGTATCCGCGAGATCCCATCTTGGAGCCTTCGCCGGCGCTCTGCCTAAGGGGGAATCGACCATGGAGGGCTTCTACATCAACACCATAGCCCCTCCGATGAGTTGTGAGTAGTTTACCACAGACCTTCGGGTCCATAGTTATTTGCTACATGGCTTCTTCTCTCTTTTTGGATCTCAATACAATGTTCTCCCCATCTCTTGTGGAGATCTATTCGATCTAAACTCTTTTTGCGGTGTGTTTGTCGAGATCCGATGAATTGTGGGTTTATGATCAAGTTTATCTATGAGAAATATTTGAATCTCCTCCGAATTCTTTTAGGGCCATTTGCATTTCTGCCCCTAACTCGAACCACCTACTCAGATTTGCCCCTAATTTCAAAGCATGCTCAAATTTGCCCTCTGCTGTTAAGTCACTACTCAAAATGCCCTTCCGTCCGATCAAAGGCCTTTGACCGTCAAAGGCCCATGTGTCTTTATGGCAGACGGAAAGTGCTACAATATTGGACGGAAAGTGCTACAAAGATCTGCATGCGGAAGGGCATTTCTCAGTAGTGACTTAACAGCGGAGGGGTAAATTTGAGCATGCTTCAAAATTAGGGGCAAATCTGAGTAGTGGGTTCGAGTTAGGGGCACAGATGTAAATGTCCCATTCTTTTATGTATGATTGAGTTATCTTTGCAAGTCTCTTCGAATTATCAGTTTGGTACTCTAGATGGGGTTTATATCATATTGCATGAGTTTATCCCTCTACATCATGTCATCTTGCTTAAGGCGTTACTCTGTTCTTATGAACTTAATACTCTAGATGCAGGCAGGAGTCGGTCGATGTGTGGAGTAATAGTAGTAGATGCAGGCAGGAGTCGGTCTACTTGTTGCGGATGTGATGCCTATATACATGATCATGCCTAGATAATCTCATAATTATTCGCTTTTCTATCAATTGCTCGACAATGATTTGTTCACCCACCGTAATACTTATGCTATCTTGAGAGAAGCCTCTAGTGAAACCTATGGCCCCCGGGTCTATCTCTTATCATATTTGCTTCCAATCTACTTTTATTTGCATCTTTACTTTTTTCATCTATATTATAAAATACCAAAAATATATTTATCTTATCATACTATCTCTATCATATCTCACTTTGGCAAGTGGCCGTGAAGGGATTGACAACCCCTTTATTGCGTTGGTTGCGAGTTCTTTGTTTGTTTGTGTAGGTGCATGGGACTTTTGAGGAGCCTCCTACTGGATTGATACCTTGGTTCTCAAAAACTGAGGGAAATACTTATGCTACTATTGTTGCATCACCCTTTCCTCTTCAAGGAAAACCAACGCAAGCTCAAGACGTAGCAACAGTCAGCGCCGCCCGCCCCGGTTCCCGGTGCAGGCGATTGCTCCGCCTTTAAACGACACAAGTGTTGTCCGTCCGTCCATCTGCCGCCCACATTACTGATACGCGGTTGCCGAGGCAGCTACTCCGGCGCCACACGTCCGTCCCTCGGCCGCCCACCATTGCTATATAAACTATTGCGCCAGCCATAGCCGCAGTCATCCGCATCCGTTCCCTTTCTCCTGTCCACACCACTACAGCCCACCATGGCTTCCTTGCGCTCCAGCGCTCTTCGTGACGGGCGGACGACGGACAACAAGGAGATGGCAGCCATTGCTGCTGACCGGCTGGCCGGCAGGCAGCCGGAGGATGACAACGTCCCAATGGAGAACATTGTAGTCGACGATCCGGCGCCAACCCCCTCCTCCGCGCCATCCTCACGGGTGCATTGCACCATGACCATAGGCGAGGCCCATTCCCAATATATGGACATGGTGAGGCAGATGCGTGAGGAGCAGTTCCAGGAGGTGCAGGCCGCCACCACCTACAACCACCATCTTCTCCAGGAGCACCTGCAGGCAGAGGAGCAGATTGCCGCGTAGCAGGCGGAGTAGGTGGCGCTGCTCGACTTGTACCGCTCCGCCCGCGAGGTCCACCTCGAGCGCTGGTGGTATCGCATGCGGGTGGCGGAGGCTGCGGCCGCCTACAAAGAGGGCGATGAAGCGGGCGAAGCGCTGTTTGGCAAGACCGAGGACAAGTCAGAGGACAATGCTGGCTCCGACGAGTCCCCGCTCCGGTGGCGTCGACGAGGCCCTGCTCCGCCGAGGCCCCGCAGCACCAACAACGAGGCAGAGGACACCGCTGGCTCCGCCAAGGCCCCGCCCCACCAACAACGAGGCAGAGGACATCGCCGGCTCAGCCGAGGCCCCACCCTGCCGGCAACGAGGGGGAGGATTTCCACCACTCTGCTGAGGCACCACCCACTGGCAACGAGACAGAGGACATCGTCGGCTCCGCCGAGGCCCACCCCGCTACCAACGAGGCCGCGCCACACAGAAAACAAGGAAGAGTAGAACACGGTAGGTCGCCACCGCTCGGGTCCAAGTAAGGCCACCGTTGCTACCCTCCGGTTGAAGCCAAGCTAGGCGGGTTGACCATTGACGGTCGGTTAGCTTCTTGGCGGCGACATGGAGTCAGAGAGCTGTGTTGGAGAAGAACGCCGCTTCTACTTAAGACACGTGGGCCCAATAGTCCACATGTCAGTTATGCAACTACACCTATAGTTAAGTCACTGATGCTTCTATTCGTCTCAGCGGGACACAGGTGAGTAGCTTCGGTTAATTAATTATACCTCCAGCGCACCCCTTTTTAGTTGAAGAATGTATGAAATGTAATGAAATCCGGCATGTGTATATGAAATCCGACCGTGTATGAATGAAATTATTTTGATTAGTTCGAATTCCTGTATCACTGGCATTGGATGAACATGCAAAACAATACGTACTAGCATTATTCCCAGGGTGATCACCTCGTTTGCAGCAGTTTCACATGTACTCCCTCCGGTCCTTTCTAGTCTGCATACAAGATTTGTCTACAGTCAAAGTATCTCTACTTTGACCAATCTTATAGAAAAAAAGTATGCACTTTCACAATGTGCAAAGTAAAAAGGAACAGAAGGAGTACAAAGAGTTTGAGCAGCTTTTTAGCGGTTCTGTACATTGCAATCAAACACATAGGGCTGGCAATTCATAGAGAACAATTCAAAACAATTGATGATTATGCATCTCAGCGACTCACATGTCAGAGGCAATATTTAGTTCACAACTAAAGAATAAAGAAAAAATTGATCGACGCTGCTGACAGCAAAGGGCGTCCCATTCCAAAATATCAAACGCATGTCTTCTTGCTAAAATCAATTAGCAAAATTTGACAAGGTTGTCCCATTCCAAAATATCAAATGCCTACGATTGTGGAATGGCAGGGTTTGCCATCAGTTTGTACATTGACATGGCACCTCGTGCTAAATAAACCAGCTGTTCTTTTTGTGCAGTTCCACCAAAATCAACCAAATTCGCGCGTAGCTTGTATGATTTCGCCCTTATATGTTGCAATGCCTTGAACTTATCGGCACCTCCTTTCTTGTGGTGGAAATGAACTATTCGATGTATTCATGAACATTTTGTGCAGTTCCCATTGAAATCAAGTTGAGCACCCCTGTTTGCACAAATACAAAAAAAGTGATTAGTATAAAGCAAACTGTACTATGAATTGACAGTTTAAATAGGCACCTACATGGTCCATGTAGAGCACACTTTTAGAAAAATGGAACTCATCAGAAAGAATCCTAGAACAACATTGTACTCGCATCACAGCAAAAAATGGAGATTTGTCGGTCATACGAGCTGAAGTTAGTTTGGTCTTGTGGGGAGTAATGTAATCATCCTTCAACTGCTCCTTCTGATGAGAAGATAGACAGGGCTTCTTCATCCTGGCATAATCTAGTCACTTCACGTACTCCATATTCTTCTTCAGAGGAAGATGATCCTGTTGTGCAAAGACAAGAGGACAACTAAATGCTAGCATCCCTGTTTTCTCGAAAAAAGGAAAGGAAATATTTAAAACAACACAGATGAAGCACTTCTCAAGGACAATACCACTTTTTCATGACAGTATCTAAACAGTAGCACAACACCAATAGAGATGACAAAGCTCAATCATATGGATGAAATCAGTGGGCGAGTACCAACCTTTGTTAGGAGGCTTATTGTGTAGATCATACAGATGAAGCACTTCCCCGGAACCATCTGTTGCTATCTACTGTGGTGGCCATGCTTACTATATACTCCTCGATTAGTTTAATGTTTCCAACATCTTCTTGTGCAGTTCCACTAAAATATATGGTATCTTCAAAGAAGATCCCTGTTTGCACAAGTAGAGATAATTTCGTATTACATTAAGAGTGGCATCAAATCAGTGGCAAACCAGTTGCTCGTTCCAGCCATAGCAATAAATTAAGATGCAAAACTATATCATTACTTGTGTCATAACAGTTCCAGTGCTTCATTACAGCACCGGGAGTTGATTTTTGTTTTTCTTCCGCTTGTTCTTCCCCTTCATCACTTGGTTCAATAACAGACAAGCTTTGCCTTCAATGTAAGATTTGGCATGTCAATTAGGGAGCACAAGTATAGCACTAAACAATGACATTAATTTTCTGATGAAAGTGGCAAAATACAGGCCAACAGTTGTGAAATATACAGGCCAACAGGCAAAAATAATGGGATATTACGGTGCACATACAGATTGGAAGTCTTGTATCCATTTGTGCAGTTCACTAAAATCAAGCAACATTACCGTACAAGTAGCACAACATATGAAAGGACACTGCAGAATCATGTGAAAGAAGGCTAGTACTGACCTCTCATGATGCGGAATTCAAACTACTCACAAGAAGAAGATCTGAACCAAATTTGCCAACACAGATAGGAAGTAAGATCTCCTCTTGTGCAGTTCCACTAAGATCAAGCAATCAAGCAACGTTGTCGGTGTGACATTTTGGTTGAACTGCACAAAACACTCTTAAAACAAAAGTGCTTTGTGCAGTGCAACAAAAGGTCACAATGGCAACAAGGTGAAGTAGATAACCCTGTTTACACAGAGGTGCAAAGGAAACAACTAGTGGTCAATAACAGTGGATGACACAGAAGCCAACGAAAAGAAGCATCTACCTTATCTAAATGGGAAAGAAAGTAAGACAGTAGCATTTCTCAAACGGTGGCATTGATTAATATTAACATAGAGATTATATCAAGAATAAAATTCGTTAAACATGTAATTTGCTTTTAACTATGGCATTGCATCAATTTTCCATGTCAGTCCCATCTAAACCAAACAGGAGGGACTTTTAGGGACTAAAAGTGGACATTTGGGACTAAAGAAAGAAGACCCCGAGGGAGTCTTTTTGGGACTTTTTCCAATAGTTGCCCCTGGCACGCATCACACCTTGTCTCTATTAGTTCATTACTAGGGATAACATGGTCCTTTAGCATGTCATTTAATAACCTCTAGCCCATGTTTAGTCCCTGGAACCAAGCAGGTAGGGACTAGGGAGTTTTTAACCAAACAGGGCCTTAGATTAACAACAGCTAAAGAGTTGCACGGGACCGTGGATGCACTAGCACCATGTGCATCTACCGATGTATTGTGGTCATGCACAGTCTGTTGCAACAAAGAACAAACAACCAAGGAGCATATTTGTGTTGGTCCCAGTTTTGTTATCTTTAAACACCTTTCCCTATGTGAGTGCAGCAAATCTAGTCCTGCTCAAACTCTATAGCCTTGTCCCCCAAAACAAAAGATCAGTTTGTTACAGATGTGCGTACTGTGTTTGTCATTGTTTTCCCTTTTTGACCAACGTAGGTGCTGGATAGCCAGTATGTACTAGTACTTTCGCCCCTTCCTTTCCTCTTTGAACCACGTCCTAGATTTATGCGATACAACTTTCCTCACTACTTTCCCCCATTCCTTTCCTCTTTGAACCACGTCCTAGATTCATGCCATACAACTTTCTCCACTACTTTCCCCCTTCCTTTCCTCTTTGAACCACGTCCTAGATTCATGCTATACAACTTTTCCCACTACTTTCCCCCACTCCTTTCCTCTTTTAACCACGTCCTAGATTCATGGTATACATGCAACTAGAGCAATGCATGTCGAATAAGTAAATTATACCTTAAGGTTCTTGGGGCGTGGTTCGGTGGGCGACGGGACGGCAGCGAAGTGAAGGGGTCGGAGGCCCTCCCGCGCTGTCGGGGCGCTCTGCGGCCACGAGCACCTATGGGGCAGGGGCCCTTCCGTCCCGGCAAGGGAGGCGGGCGTCTTGTGAGCAGATTGAGGTCGGCCTGCTGGGAGGCAGGCAATTTTACCCAGCCGGAGCTCTCGGGAGATAAAACTCCTCTCTGCTGCTTTGTGTTTGTATTTGTTCTTGCTCGAGGCGAGCGTATAGTGATGTTGGATCTCTGACTGCGGAACCCCTTCTCGTCGCATGGGCCTCCCTTTTATAGTCTAAGGGGTCACCGGCAGTGGCGATGTAGGAAGGGGGTAGAAAGGTAAAACGCAGAGTTGGTACAACAATGACCAGCAATGTCCCTACCTAACTCTGGCGGCAGGGGACAAGGGCATTTAATGCCCGTCCGGTCGCTAACGATGTAAAAAACGACCGTTAGGTGCGCCACCGATCGCCACGATGGCCTCCTTGTCAGCTCCGCTTGCCACCTAGCACCGCATGGCTGCGCAGCGCCTCGCCACGTGCTCCTGGGATGGCCCTGGGGTGACACGTTGCTGGATGCGCTGGAGTTTGGGTGCAGGGTGGCAGCCTTGCCGCGGCAAGCGCCTTGCCGTGGTCCTTCTCTTGTTGCGCCGGCAAGCTTGCTGGTCGTCGGGCCTTGTCGGGACGCGCGGGGCGTCGCGGCAAGTCTTCTGGAAGCGCCTTGGTTGGCCTTCCAGGCAAGCTCCTCTTGCCGGGGCCTTTGTCCTCCCCGGCAAGCTTCTCTTGCCGGGATCTGTGTCTTCTCAGTTGATACTTTGTTCTTGAATGGCAGTAATAGGAAATGACGGAGGGTCTCGGCGGGTGCCCGGCAAGCCTTGCCGCGGGGTGCTGCGACTGCCCGTGCACAAGTTTGGGGTACTAAGGTACCCCTACTTTAATACACCGGCAGAGCCCCGGGCTGGGCATTACAGTGCCGGCGTTGTTGGGCGAGGCCCAAAAGCGATTCTGCGAGCACGTACGGCCTGGGTCCACAAAAAACCCACTCCGCTTCCACCGTGTCCTCCCGTAACGGCACGCGTCGATTGCGGCGTCGTGGGAGGCGTGGGTAGTGTGCACAATTTTCAAGGCGTCCACCCCTGTGATCACGGGGAAGGGTGAGGTCACTTCATCTGTCGCCCCGGCTTCGCCTCCCCGCCACGCGGCTCCCATGCTGGCGATGGGGTGCGTGGCGCGATGAAGGTGGGAAACCGAGCAAATCCGCAGGCGCGGTGGTGGGTCGGCCCGTTCCTCTGCTCTCCCGTGCTCCGATTGGCTGGCCAGGCGGCCGAGCCCCACCTCGCTCCTTAAAAGGCGGAAGGGGCGCAAAAATCCGCACTTCCTCCTCTTCTCCTTTCTTCAACTTCTGCTACTCTTCCTCTCATCCGCCATGGGGGAAGGGAACCCTGGTCCTTCATCGGTGGCGGCAAGGGTCGCCACCAGGCAGCGCGCCTCTCCCTACCCCGTGTCAGTGGTGGCGGAGCCAGCCACGAGGGGAAAAGGGAGGGGGCGAGGTCGTGGGCGAGGTCGAGGGCGTGGTCGGAGCGCTCGGGGAAGAGGCGGCCGGGGCGGTGCGCCACTACCGCCTCTGCCGGTAGCTCCTCTCCTTGAGGCGGTCCACACCGGGGACGATCCCTGGGAGTTCTTCGTCAAGCTGCGCCGGGCACCTCGTCGTCGCCTCCGGCTTCCGGCTCCGTTCTGCGGCGCGATGGGCGGACCCGCCGAGATCTGGGATTGCGCATGAGGGGCTGCGAGATCAGCGGCACGCGAGTCGATGTCGTATCCCCAGCCCCGGCGTGATGTATCTTGATCGAGGTGGAAGGCGTTTGCCGCATCCACAGCTTGGCGGCGGGTTCACCCTCCATTTTAAGTTAATGGAGGCGACCTTCGCCGTCAAGGTCTTGAGGGACTCCGGCACCGGGCGAGATGCTGCGTGGACAGCTCCTCCGATAGCGAACTCCTCCTCGGCGAGAGTGGCGAGGAGGGAGCGGCAGCGGCAGCGAGGACGGCGGGTCCGACTAGGCGTCGAGCGTCGCCAGCGCGCCACCGGCGACCCGATCATCCGGGTTGCGGCCTCCTGGCTCCCCGGCCGTCTCCTTGGGCGGCTAGCATAGGAGGCTGCGGAAGAGGAAGAGGGTGGCGGCGAGGCCGTCAAGTCGAATCTGGCGAGTGCCCTCGGCAGCGTCGACGTCCTGCCGCCCGTCTTGAGCTCTGCTTCCAGCGCCTCCGTCTCCGCCAAGCTCTGGCGGCCCCGGATGTTCTCTTGGTGTCTTCGGCACCGTAGCTCACCTAAGCGCCCTTTTGCCCTTCGGCAAACTTCTCTTGCGGGGCCTCCTTGACCTACCTCTGAAGAGAAAGCAGGAGAGGATTACGGGCATCTTATCTTTTTCAATTTGTAAGCCTTGGGCCTTAGCTGCATTTAAAACTTGTAATCCTCTCTTTCATGTTTTCATCCTCTATGGACTTGTCTTTGGAATGGGATGTTTTTAATGAAAAGAGGAGAATGCTTGCGGGTTATATCCTTTACTTGATTACGTGCCTTGTATGTTTCCACCCCTCGCTATGAGGAACTTGCGGCTCAAGCACACTTCTGAGTCGCGAACATCAGCAGCCCGCTGGCGGTGCTGTCTCCGGCAAGAAACCTTGTCGGGTCAGTTGCAGCGCACTTGTATCGTTGAGCAGACTCGAAAAAAAATCAAGGGCGCAACTTAACCGTGAGTCGATTCCTCTGCGCACAGGTTTTCCATACAAGGCACGCTCGTTCAAGGACGCGGCCTCGCATTCCCCGTCCATAAGAGGATGCATGATGAGGGATGAAAAACTTATCTGATATCACAGCCCCGCGACTCGGCTTGCGGGGTGAATCTTATTATCTGCAGCCCCGGCAACAACGGCTTCTTTGAGACCCAGCGCGGTGCTCCTTTCTTTGTTCTTGTCGCTGACGTTGCAGCCCCCGGGGACCCTGGCTTGCCGCGAAGGAATCTTGGTGCTCGCAGCCCCCAGCAACACTGGTTTGCCGGCGCCCAGGTGCCAGTGCGCCCTTCTGCTCTTTCCTTGTCGCTGTTATTTCAGTCATGAGAATAACTTAGACAGCACCGTAATAAGTTACTCTTTGTGACGTAACTTCATGTTGGGCAACGCAATGCTATGTTTCACCCTTTGTATGTTTACACCCTACGCTTTTAGGGGACTTGCCGGTGCATACACGCTTGCTGAGTGCGGAACATCAGCAGCCATTGGCGGTGTTGCCTCCGGCAAGAAACCTCGTCGGGCTAGTTGCAGCGCGCTTTCATTGTTGAGCGGACTCAAAAACAAATCAAGGGTGCAACTTAGCCACGAGCCGGCTCCTCCGCGCACAAGTTTCCCATACAAAGGACGTCCCACGGCAAGGCTCGCTATGTTACATCCTCTACCCCATCACATCCCTTGTATGTTTTTACCCTACGCTTTCAGGAAACTTGCCGGCGCTAACACACTTGCCGAGTGCGGAACATCAGCAGCCCGCTGGCGGTATTGTCTCCGGCAAGAAACCTTGTCGGGTCAGTTGCAGCGCACTTTCATTGTTGAGCGGACTCGAAACAAAGCAAGGGCGCAACTTAACCATGAGTTGGTTCCTCCGCGCTTAGGTTTTCCATACAAGGCACGAACGTTCGAGGAATATAACTTGAAAGATTTAAAATTGAAAGTGTTCTGTACTCAAACTTGGGCAACTTAGCTTTTTCGTCTTCTGCACTCCGGCAAGGCCACACTTCTCCCTTGATTCCCTCCCTTGTACATTTTCACCCTCACGCTTTCAGGGAACCCGCCGGTGCAAACACACTTCTTGAGTCACGGAACATCGGCAACCAGTGGCGGTGTTGCCTCCGGCAGGAAAAACTCGTCGGGCTAGTTGCAGCGCGCTTTCATCGTTGAGCGGACTCGAAACAGATCAAGGGCGCAACTTAGCCACGATTCGACCCCTTTGCGCATAGGTTTTCCATACAAGGTACTGCCTTTCAAGGAATACGACTCAAAATTTTGAAACTGACTGCTCTCTTTGCTCTACCGGCCGGTGGAGCTCGATGGCGCGTCCTCGACGGTGGCGCAGCACTCCGGGGAAGTGCGCTTGCCGGAGTAGGCACCAGAGCTGTTCTTGCCGGGCTTAGTCTTTGGTAGAACTGGCTTTGCCTTCTTGCGCTTGCCGGTGGAGCTCGATGGTGCGTCCTCGACGGCAGCGCAGCACTCCGGAGAGGTGCGCTTGCCGGAGTGAGCATCAGAGCTGCTCTTGCCGGACTTGGCATTCTTCTTCCCCCGGGGAGCTTCAGCGGCAAGTGGCTTCGCTTCGGCGCGGCTGCTTTGCTTCCGGTAGATCTTGTCGGTGCAGATAAGTGCATCCTTCTTGTCACCTTGGACAGAAATGACACTTATCGGACCAGGCATCTTGAGCACATTGTAGGCGTAGTGAGAGGCTGACATGAACTTGGCGAGCGCTGGACGGCCTAGTATCCCATTGTAGGGCAATGGGAAATCAGCAACATCAAACGTGACCCTCTCTGTCCTGAAATTCAGCTCGCTGCCAAACGTCACTGGCAGTGTGATCTTCCCCTTCGGCTTGCTCCTTCCCGGATTTATCCCTTGAAAGGTACCAGTTTCTTCGAGCTCGCTGTCGGGGATCTGGAGCTTCTTGAGCACTGCGGAGGAAATCAGATTCAGGCCGGCCCCGCCGTCAACCAACATCTTTGTGACCTTGAGGTTGCGGATTGTTGGTGAGACCAACATTGGCAAGCACCCGACCGCGGTGATGCGATCAGGGTGATCCTCAACATCGAAGACGATGGGCATGCTGGACCACTTCAGAGGTTTGCGCGACTCGACGGACGGCTCCGTTGCGTTCACTTCTCGCACCCACTGCTTGAGTTGGCGGTGCGAGGTGTGCAGAGAGGCACCGCCATCGATGCACAACACCTCCGTTGCTTTCTAGAACTCTTGGTCATCAGTCTCATCTTCCTCCATCTCATCATCCTCATCTTCATCTTCGTCCTTGTCGCGGCCACGGGGAGGCCTGTCTCCTTGCCGCGGCTTGGCCTTGCCGCGGTGCCCTCCCCGGGCGGGAAGCTTCTTGCCGGATCCTCCGCCACCTCCCTGGGCCCTCTCCTTGTCGCGGCGCTCGTATTCAGCTTTCTGTAGCTCCGCCATCTGCTCGACTTTCTTGCAGGTTTGGAGATCATGGCCCTTGGTGCGGTGGATCTTGCAATACCGCTTGCCGGAGCCATCCTGCTTGTCGGCGGCTACCACAGCCTCGCCGGAGTCATCGGCTTTGGCCTTGTCGGAGCCGCCTCCGTTGCCGGAATGCTCGACAGCTAGCACATCCTTAGCCTTTCTTTTTCTGTTGTTTCGCCTCCGGTTCTTCCTCGCCGGGCGCATCCTCCTTGTCGAGATCATACGCTCCTGCGAGTCTCTCAGGATTTTCCTCCCTCCTCGGCTGTGCACACTTGTCGGCGAGCATAAAGCTCGTGACATCTCGATCTTGCACATCGCCATCTCCTCCCTCATCCTGCGTTACGCGCGTTACAGTGGAGCAGCGATAACCGCGGCTGGGTGGGCGTCACGGGATGTTCGCTGCACTGGCTGAATCTCTGTATGTACTTGCGCAGGGCTCTCCCTCATACGGGCGGCGGTCAGATCGCTCTCTGGCCATGGGGTTTGTGGCGCTGTGAAGGCGCCGACAAACTGATGACCTGAGTCTGCCCATGAAGAGATGGAGCCGTCCGGCAAGTGCATGAGCCAAGATCGGCGTTGGGCTTGAGCACCGGCGAAGTAGTTGGCGAGATCTTCTCGTCGCGCCCTCGGCGCTGCACGCGATAGTGTAGATCTTGAGGAACTCGGCGGATGTATCCTGCCATCATACTTCTCGAACACGTCGGGCTTGAAGTTCTTGGTCTTGGGCCCTGGACTTGCCGCAGCTCACGGGTGAGCGCAGGCAACCTGCCACATCGACAAATCGCTGGTTCCCCTGGCGCATGCATATCGACAGTGGGCCCAGCGCTGCGTCGGATTGACGTCGCGCTTCCCTTCTGCGCTCGTCACGAAAGCGGCGTCTTCGTGCCGTCGTTCTTGGAAGCGTGGTGTTGATCGCGGCGGTTCGCGGTCCGATGACGCGGTGGAGTCGGCGTCAAAGTTGGCCCGACGAGCGGTGACCTCGGCCTTCGGGCTGGGAATGCACGGAGTGGCACCCCAGCGGTCTTGTCGGCGTCGGCTTGCGCTGGGCGTCTCGCGAAACTTCGGCGTGCTTTCGGTTGCGGGGCTTATCGCCGTTAAGCGGCCGATGAGGCTGTAAATGGTCATCCTCGATCGTCATTCTTGTGTGGCGCGGAGGATAATCTAAGCAGTGGGCTCGGGCGGCGCTTCCTCTGCGATCTTAGGTGGTGGTGGCGGCGGCGGCGCGAGGAGCGGATGTCTCGGACTCCCAAGCTGGATTGGAAGGAGCAACACCCGTCCGGCGGCCGTACCTCACTCGCGCCCGACATCTTTGGCGTGCATGCTGGTCTCGAGCGTCCGCGACCCACCAGCTTGGCCTTGCTCCAATCGCGAGCACGGTGCTAGGAGCACCGGGCGTTGTCGACCTTGCACCTCCCGGAAGGGTGTGGCGTCTGCCGGTCGCCCGGCGCTTGCGGGGCCTTGTTTTTGGACCTGGTGACGGCGTGAGTCCCACCGTCGGCGCCCGTTCCTCCGTCGGCGTCCACTCCACCGCCCGTTTGCTCGGCGGTGGTGGTAGAATCGATGTAGAGCGGGCGGCCACCTCGAAGCTTCTTCTTTGGTGGCATGTTGATGAAAGCGTTGATGTAGCGGCGGAGACGAATCGGATGCTCACGACCTCAACGCCCCCTACAGCGCGCCAAAGATGCTTGGGCGCTCTGCGACCCACGAGCACCTATGGGGCGAGGGGCCCTTCAGTCCGCAAGGGAGGCGGAGGCGTCTGTGAGCAGATCGAGGTCGGCCAGGGAGACAGGCAATTTTACCCAGCCGGAGCTCTTGGAGATATAAAAATCCTCTGCTGCTTTGTGTTTGTATTTGTTCTTGCTCAAGAGCGCGGCGTATAGTGGTGTTGGATCTCGAACTGCGGAACCCCTTCTCGTGCGCATGGGCCTCCTTTTATAGTCTAAGGGGTCACCGGCAGTGCTTGATGTAGGAAGGGGTAGAAAGGTAAAAGCAGGTTGGTACAACGGTGACCAACAGTGTCCCCTACCTAACTCGTGGCGGGGGGACAAGGGCATTTAATGCCCGTCCGGTCGCTAACAAATGCAAAAAACGACCGTTAGGTGCGCCACCGATCGCCACGATGGCCTCCTTGTCAGCTCGCTTGCCACCTAGCACCGCATGGCTCGCGGCGCCTACGCCACGTGCTCTGGGATGGCCACAGGGTGACACGTTCTTTGGATCTGTTGGAGTTTGGGTGCGGGGTGGCAGCCTTGCGCGCAAGCGCCTTGTCGTGGTCCTTCTCTTGTTGCGCCGGCAAGCTTGCCGGTCGTCGGGCCTTGTCGGGACACACGGGGCGTCGCGGCAAGTCTTCTGGAAGCGCCTTGGTTGGCCTTCCCGGCAAGCTCCTCTTGCTGGGGCCTTTGTCCTCCCCGGCAAGCTTCTCTTGCCGGGATCTGTGTCTTCTCAGTTGATACTTTGTTCTTGAATGGCAGTAATAGGAAATGACGGAGGGTCTTGGCGGGTGCCCGGCAAGCCTTGCCGCGGGGTGCTGCGACTGCCCGTGCACAAGTTCGGGGTACTAAGGTACCCCTACTTTAGTACACCGACACGCGCCGCCGTTGGGTGAAAGTGAACAGCTGCGCCGGTAGTGGATTCCCCCTCGCCGACGGCGATAGTGTTAAGCCTCCTTCCCTTCCCGGAGGGTGGATCCTACCGGCTCTTTGACTAGCAGTGAGGGGAGAGAGAGGTCAACAAAGTCTTGTTTAGATCTGGAGAGGGTGAGAGAGTGCGAAGGGAGCAACTAGAAGCGCTGAGGCTCCAGCATGTATATATACACTGTAGAGAGACTGTGAAGCGTGCAAACCCTAGAAAACAAGCGCTGAGGCTACAACTTATACGTGATGAGGTGATTATACGGTCACTACGAGATCGTATAGCTCCATATCCATCCATTTTGACCAGTCAAAGAATCCTCCTGGCATGAATTATGCTCAAGTGTAGTTATCGAACCTGAGACCTCAAGTTTAATGAGCGAACAGGCTAACTAGCTACACAACCCTCCTGTTATGTTCAAAGGAAAATAACCTTTTATACATTCCTGCATTCGTGTGACAAGCACGCCGTGTTTTTTTGTGTGGGAGTCATTGGGATTTAAATCATAATCGTGTCATGTGGCTTTGGTGGTAAGACTATCCATAGTGGTGCAGAAATAATGCAGCCTTAGTCACCTTACCTCTCTCCATGTAGTACGTTGGGTCCCACCAGCCAGAGGGTGAAACAAATAAATTAATAAGAAAAATTAAAAGCGCCAGCGGTGTATCTTACCTCACACATCTCGCTACTGCTCGAGAACACTGTCCAATTGATCCCTCTGTTCGCTCACATACTATTTTAAGTGAATCCTTATTATAACATGCACACAATTTTGGGCACTTGTATTCGACCTAAGTCAGTGTGCCACCGTATCTCGTACTTACTACTCCCTCCGTCTAGGTGTAATAAGTCACGTTAGAAGGTGCAGCGGGACCAAGGTGCAAGCAGATTGGAGGAGAAGGAGAAACTTGACCGGTCATTCCTCCAATCAAAGCCCTGATTTCTGTCCCTAAACGCAACAATTAATCCAAACAACTAAGAGATGCCGTTTTAGATACCATGCAGGGCCATGTATTAACTTGCATGGAAGCCGACTTTGATTTCTTGACTAATCAACGCATAGTTGCGCTCCATGCATTGGGTTTCCGGGGGAGATAACAAGGTAGAGTAAGGAGCGTTTGGTTACATTGCTTAGGTTGGTCATAGTGGTGAGTAACTTGGACTAGTAACATGCATATGTTACTAGACTATGTCACTAGTACGCGAAGTTTGCCGTCGGAAGCGAGCCGATCTGGATCTCCTGAGCTAGCAAGGATTTTCTAGCCCACCCAAGCTAGCTGGCCCACAAAAGCTAACATATTTTAATAGTTCCAAATGCCAAACCTTGCCCGGCTATGCTATAAGTTGTTCTTGCTAAGGATCCAAACGCTCCCTAAGTAACAATGCTCGCTAGCAAGGAGGCCAGGAGGGGATTGAAATGCGAAGTTAATATACGATGCCTAAACATTTTGGGAATATCTGATTTCCGTAAGATGACTTAACATCTAGACAGAGGGAGTACTACTCCTCAGTCCAGGTTTGATGGAATATTCGTCACCTCTTCTCTTCTTGTACGTACTCCATTTGTATCTCACTTCCTGTGGCTTCTCACTGGCACGATTTTCCTATACTATGAACCTGTGTGTGCATGTGCGTGTGTGTGTGTGTTTAACAACATGTGTGTGTTAGAGAGAGCAACAGATCGATCTACTCCTACAGAGAGATGGTGTGTAGTGTACGATTTTAGCCGCGAGAGTCGGTGCATCCTCTCGTTTCCGGGCGTCCGGTAGGGACAGGCGGACAGCTGCCACGCCCGCTCGTGACCAGCCTGGCTCACCCAAAGCCCCTCCATCGCTCGTGCGCGCTTCCCACCCGAAATGGTCAGCGCCGCTCCAAAATTTTTTTGCCGCATTCATGCCCGGGCAGAGCGGATGCGACCTCTCATTGGCGCAAGAGTGACGGTTGCTTCGTCCGTCCAACTTACTGCTGGGTCTATGTGATTTGACGGCTCATTGGTCTTTATTACTGAGGTGGTAGGACTGCTGGATGTCCCACGCTTTCGGCGAAAGGAGGTACTACTAGATTACAATTTTCACCATTCTTACGGCGGAGGAGTGCAAGAGCAGTGAAAGCATGCAGGCTTAGTGATTACATGGCCCACCTCACACTATCACCATATTTTCTGGACACCGTGTGACACCTAACTCTTTACATAGTACTCCCTCCGTTCCTAAATACTAGATGAGTCCTCGCGCATTGCCGCGGAACAGTCGTATATCTCTCTGCGTAAAATTATCGATTTCATAGAGCTAAAAAAAGCTCTATAACCGCATGACAAATGAGGTAGCCAAACTAAAAAAACTCCCATCATCATTTAGATCATCCCACGCAAGGAAAAAAGATCAGCCAACTCCTACTGCATAATGGGATTATATTTTTCTTTTTGACATGTTAATGGGACTTAAAAGCCCACTTACATGCATGCTACCGGTGCATGCTTGCATGCAGACATGTTGATGTGACTTAAAACCCACTCACATGCATGCCACGGTATTTCTACATGCTTGCATGTGGCTTAGTGCGGAGCCTCTCAGCGTCTAGATCGGACGACTATTATGGACTGATTTAGTTCATCTAACGGCTACATTAATTTTGATGATGTGGCTCAAGGAGAAGATAGAGAATTCCTAGTAGTGGGGGCTAGCTATTACAAGTAGATAAGTCTTTGTAGAGATTCCACTAGGTGAACTACATACGGAACAAAATGAATGAATCTATACTTAAAATGCATCTATATACATCCGCATGTGGTTCATGGTGAAATCTCTACAAAGACTTATATTTAGGAATGGAGGAAGTACTAGTATACTACGTACTGTAATTTATCAGCGAGATAAATTTGTACAATGGTATGAAGCTTCCAGCTTCTATTACATGTATCTTGCATCCAAGGTTGCCCGTTGCAACATTTCATCAAATACAAAGGAGACTAACATGCATGCTATTGCATCTCAATGATTGACAGATCATAGCAAATATGTACTCCCTCCATTTCAAAATATGTGTCTCAACTTTATGCAAACTTTAGTACAAAGTTGTACTACTACTAAAGTTGACACTTAGTTTGGAACAGAGGCAGCTAAAGAAAAAAACAATCCATGCAGTCCCTAGCCCTTGAACCGTGAACCCTAACCAGGCTTCAATTTGCTGGCAACAATCGAGCTTCCTAAGAAATGAAGGTTGCAACCTTTTGACCATCGGATCATTTTGTGCAGTTTCACCAAAATCGAGATGAGCATCCCTGTGGCAAAAAAATTGGAGAAGCATGATTAGAATAAGATTACTGGGACTAGTTGATGATACATAAACTCATCACAAATACAGTACGTAGAAGCCAGTAGAGGTATGTGCAGGGCAAAGAAGTAGAGAAATATCCACATGGAGTGATGTGGGCAGCTGGAGGAGTGGTGCAAGCCGGCTGTAAAGGGAGTTATACCTGAGGGATGTCGGGACGTAGCTCAACCTTGAGGAGGGCGGCGGGAGGCGGCAACTACCCATGTTGCGACAGTGAGCAAGGGACGAAGGCAACCTCACCGGCTTTGTGAGAGAGAACGGTGGGGACCCCTGATCGGGACGTGCCGATAGTGGGTTTTCGCCGTCAGCGACGGCGACCGCATCTACACTAAGCATCCACCCCTTCCCCCGGCGGACGAGATCCGCCCGGATGTTAGAGATGTGGCCACAATCGTTTTGTGCGAGAGAGTGTGAAGATAGCAACCCCAGCAAGCAACCGTGTAGGCTGGCCCATCCTGACTATGTATATAGTGGAGCGGTTTCCTTTTCTCTCCATATGAACCTATCATATTGCATACATGCCACTGAAGAAAAAGAAATTATTTATAAATGACGCGGCACCTACTACTCGTTCTCCTATAACCTTGCGCTTGGCATCTCCAAAATATTAACCTTGCGTTGGCTCTTCGCCTCATCGGGAAGTCGAGCAATAATGGTAGTGCAGTATATATCGTTCTAGCTATATGAGACCGAATGAATTGCTGCACGTCCACCACGTGGGCGAGGGTCGAGGGTCGAGGGAGAGTGTTACATACGGAGCAAAATGAGTGAATCTACACTCTAAAATACGTCTATATACATCAGTGTTTGGAGTATGTACTAGTAGTTCATACTGAAATCTACTAAAGGACATATATATTCCAAAGAATATGATATAATCTCTATAACCAAGGTAGTAGGGACGAGGAGTAAACAGAGGGAGTGGTAAAGTTTTCTCCACGTCCTGCGAGCCACCGCGCGCGTGGGCGAGGGAGCGGGCGTAAGGCGTATAGTACTAAGCAAGCTTCACCTCATCCTGCGAGCCACTGCGCCCGTGGGCCGGGGAGACGGCATACTAAGCAAGCTTCTCCTCGTTCTGCGAGTTGAAGGGACACATCAAAAGTACTCCAGTGTATAGAGCCTTGCCTCTAAGGTAGGCCCCACATGGTTTGCCTCTTTCTTTAACATAACGCATCAAGTCGCAATTTGTTTGTTCACCCGTGGCAGACGATCCTCCCTCCACCAGGTGGACAACCAGTACACATGCCAAATTACCACATGGGCTGCCTTTCCATACAGAAATGAGCTCCACCATGTAACCGCGCGGGTGTGGTTGGGAAAGAGACGGGAGTAAGTACGTGCGCCATGCATGCTCCTCTCCTCTTCGTGCACGTCCCCCACCTACCTGGGTGTGTGTGAGAGATACAAACCGTGTTCGTGAGTGTTTTTTGTTTTGGGGTGGGGTGGGGTGGGGGTGGGGGTTGATTTCGTGAATGTATTTGTGGGAATATGTGTCGATGACATCTCAAACAAAATTTTGCATGCAATGTGTGTGAAATGGAGGCCTACCATATCATATATAGAGGGTCGGGCGATCCACGAGAAGAGAGGGAGGGGTCATAGATATCGATAGAGTCGAAGAGAGGATCAAGTGGGTGGGTGCGAGATCGATGAAGAGAGCCATCGAAACTGTGTGTGTGTGTGTGTGTGTGTGTGTGTGTGTGTGTGTGTGTGTGTGCAAGTCAAAGATATAGGGCGACTGACCTACCGAAATGTTAGAGGGCACATGTCAAGTTTGTTTTTGACAAGGAGACATGACTAGAGCGCTCGATGTATCGGTGTGTGGGGGGGGAGGGGGTGGGGGGAGGTGTAGGCAGAGGCCTAACTATAGAGGTAGAACGACTCATATATGTGTTGAGAAGGAGAGACCTAGCTGTGTCTTGAGGGAGATCGATCGACATCCACACATAATTGAAGGACAGGAAATATGATGGGACAGAGAGAGAGAGAGAGAGAGAGAGGAGGGAGAGAGGGAGGGATAAGGGTAGCGTGTTGGATGGGTGATGGAGTTGCTTCTCGAAGATGGTGGGAGAGGCCTACTAGACAAGCTGAGGGTGGAACTGCAATGTTATCAATAAGAGTGGGGATGTGTTTCTGTGTGTGACTATGCGTGATAGATCTATCGGGACGCACCCATGGATGATGAAGGGGAACCATGTGTTTGGTAAGCAAACCTAACTAGATCGGTAGATCAATTGTTGTTTGTCGGAGGAAGGGAGAGACATAACTAATGAGGTAGATCGATCGATGCGTGGGTAAAAACAAGTTATAAGGACCTAGCTAGCTATCTGCATAGTGGGAGATTGGTCGGTGTACGTCCATTTGTTAGAGGCAAATAAGGCTCAGCGAGGCTGATAGAGAGAATGGAGCTAGGAGGTGGTACGAGAGGTGAGATTGATGAAAAGAGGGGCGAGAGTTTACAAGTGTGTGGGACCGTATGAGAGGCACGAGGCAAGGACACATAAAGGAGGAGATTGAAGGTGCGTGTGTATGTTGTAGGCAGGCATCGCCGGAGAGGTTATCGATCGCTGTGTCTCGGAAAGGAGTTGTGGAGACTCTGGGAGAACGACCTAAAGAAAAAAATGAATGTGCCCGGTGGATAGAATGACGAGGGAGGGGGAGGGCGAGGAGGGCGTGTGCATGCACGAGAGAAAGTTAGTGGTAGCTACAAAGGTTAGAGGATTGTGTGGGTGTAAGAGACTAACAAAATCATAATTTGATATGAAAGTGGATTCATATATTTGAACAGGAGATCATAGTGCTTTAAACATATGCATGCATGAATATAGCGGTGATACGCGTGTTGTGCACATGTTATACCATAATGTGATAATGCATGGCGTTTGCAACTCACAGCCAAATGTTGAACAATCTAAACCATACTATACATGAAATAATCTCACATTTTATTTGAATTTGTGATAATGTGTGGCGTTTGCAGCTTACAACTAAATATCAAACAATCTAAACAATACTATATATCGAACATTCTCACATTTTATTTTAATTTTTGGTAATGTGTGGTGTTTGCAACTCACATGTAAATACTGGTAGGCATAGGGGGCGGGGCACCATACATAATTTGATAAACACATTATACATATGAGACATGGTTTAGATTATTAAGATCTAGCTAGAGCTAGAAATGTAATGTGATTTGAAATCAACATAAAGTGGATTCAAAAAATCGAGTTCGAGTTCATATAGTACACACTCATATGTAACTCGAGACTAATCATGTGGTGTGCTGTGAAGATAATACACAAACGATGGTTTAACTTGACAATAATGATGATTGTAGATCTTATTAAAACAAAGAAACGAATTCAAATGCTTTGACTTCACAACAATCATTACTGTAGATCTTATTCAAATAGAGAAAAAAATTCAAATTTAGTTCATATTGAAGCGGTAGTATATACGTTTGGAATGCACTAAAACGTTCATTTGAGTAGTAGGTTGCATGCATTATACACAGTGAAATATTTTAATTGAACATAACATGAATTCAAAGTTTTGAATGACATTTGTAGTGCCAATT
This sequence comes from Aegilops speltoides, assembly GCA_021437245.1. NCBI lineage: Eukaryota > Viridiplantae > Streptophyta > Magnoliopsida > Poales > Poaceae > Aegilops > Aegilops speltoides. The sequence goes on along the minus strand of CM038143.1, from coordinate 159,342,692 downwards.
GATTTGGTACAGTACACGTTAGGCTTGTCCGGAAAATTCAACCCGCGCCTTGTTAGACCGAAATATTTAAGATATATCTTTGTCTCGTTGTGCTCCGACAACTCCCTTCATCTCAACCCGCGGCTTGCTATTCCAAAATTACAACATGCGCGAAAACTCCCACCTCCTGTGAAATCCCGACACGCGAAATACCCATGGTACCCCTGAACCGAAAGAACTGCCTCAAATCGGTGGGGGTACTTTCATAACTTACCCCACATTTCGGACAAGCGCGTCCCTAAGCCATGGTTCCCCACTCCCAGCCCATCCGCCCACCCATTCGTATACCGAGGCCGTGAAAACCCGCGATGAAGCCCCACACCCTCCTCCGTCTGCCACCCAGCTGGAGCCTCTTCCCCGACGATGTCGTCCACATCAACACCTCAATGTCCCTCATCCACCGTACCGGATGAGGATCCGTCGTCTATCTTGTCGTCCCGCCGGTTCAGCCACCCCGTCCTCCACCTTCAAGGAGCTTCCCCGATGTTCCCCTCGTCTTTCGCGCCACCTCCATTCCCACACCAACTTCTTCACCTACACCCCTGGAAGAGCATCATCATCATCGTTTCCTCAGATGAAGCTGCGGCCTAATCGGCGCCACCAAATAGGTTGTACACTAATCGCCACATTTTCTTCTTGATTCGATCTCACGATGCTGCCGGCGCTCGGTCCCGAGCCGACACGGTGCGGCTCCATCCACGGTGGCATCGCTGGCCACTTCCTCCATGGCGTCACTCTCTCGGCGGCGACATCCACATTAGTAGGAGCTGCTGCTGCTTTAGCTCTCGCTCGTGCTGCTGCTCTGCTCTTGCTCTCGGTCCCCTGCCTGGCCTGCTCTTGCTAGTGCTCTTGCTCACGCTGCTGCTCTCGCTCTTGCTCTTGCTTGCGATGCTACTCTGATTTAGCTACACTTCAGTCGACTGAATCGACTTTTGGGTCAGTCGATTTTCAGGGGGTGGGGGGCTCGCCGGGGTGAAGGAAGAACCAGCCGCCGCGGGGAGGGGGGGATCGCCGGAGAGGTACCCCACTATCTATCTTAAGGTTCAGGGTGGGGGCGGTGGTCACCAACGGTGGTGGGGCGGTGGCCTGAGGATCATGGAGAAAAGCTCAGCAGGGGGCCTAGAGGATGGCAGGCGGCGGACGGCGTGTAGGGAGTGTTTTCGGGGTGGGTGGGGTGGCGCACCGCCGGCCGCGGGTGGCGGGGGGCTGCTGTTTGGCCAGTGGTGGCTGGCGGCTCAGGGGAATGGAGGTTGAAGATGAATTGCATGCCCTTGATTTCGTATCCAACGGCTGCAAAATCGACTGACTAGAGATGAAAAAGTCAATCGACTCATGTGTAGCCTCACCTTGCTAGTGCGTTCGGTTTAACGATAAAATTCAGTTCTTGACAAAGAAAATTCAGTTCGATAGTTAAGTTCGGTTTGATAGTTAAATTCAGTTTGACGGTTAAGTTCGAGAGATGAGCGGCTGATGTATTTTACATCTAGCACTTTACGGTTATGTATTTTACGTCATCTATTGGAGATGCTATTAGAATTCCACTCAGGTTAACATTGTCTCTCTTGTCCTGCTTCAGCCTCGGCGTCGTACAACTCACCGGAGCTGCTCCAATGACGAAACCCTCCATCACAGCAGAGCAGTACCTCGGGCTCCATCTCCACACGCCTAAGATATTCTTCCCCTCCTCCGATAGCCAAGTCAGCGAGACCATCCTCATCGGACAACCCAATCATGCTGAGATCGACATGGCTTCGCTAAAGAGGTTGTACACTTGTTGCATCTCTTTTTTACTCTACATGTCACATATATTGTCCACTGAGCACACGTAGTAACATGAAATACGATTATTTTATCCTACTATATGACAAGCAGTGAGGTACCAGGCAACTTAGCTATCAGTGATGGACTCTCTTGAACGCCATCATTATTTATCTCTGCGCGTTTGAGCTGTGCATTGGTCGATGGCCCTGGGAGTTGAGCTAGTAGGGCAGTGGCCTGGGTCCAAAGTAATAGAAGTAGGACAAAGACATTTTTTTAGTGTAGGCTTTTCCTTGCTCAAGCCTGCCTACTAGAATCACCAGTGCTTGAAAGGAAAAGTGAATGAAAAACATAGGAATTGGAAAGTTTCCTATGGTACTACTATTCATGAATTTGGTTCAAAGTAATGGAGCAAAGGAAAACTGTAGGATTTTTTCCTTTAGTGTCTCCTTGAAAGAAAAAATGTAGGAATTCTAATTTTTTCTTGTCCTCCTTTTCAAATTCCTATTCATGAAGCACAAGACTAAAAGACAGTAGCATAATAGCATTATAACCGTACATTTTTCTTATGGTTTGACTTAATCTCACCATGCTTCTTTGCATCCTGTGATCTTCCAATTGTTGTGAATCAAACACCCAGATTGGCAGGAATCCAGTGTTTTTAAATTCTCTATTTTGCACGTGCATTCCTATCCTATTCCTGTCTATTTCCTATCCCTTCATTGTTGGAATCCTCCAATTCAAACGATCCCTTATAGAATTACTTCTCTTACAAATAGTTGTCAAAGAAAACCTTGTGTGGTTTGTCCCGCTCCTGTTGCCCCGTCGTCCACCCCAGCTCAGCTGCTCCAATGACAGAAGGGTCCAGCACAGCAGGGATCTGGCCTCAAGACTATCTTTTGCCGCCTCAGATCTTCTTCCCCACTGCCGGCAGCCATGAAAATTGCATTACCATCATCAACCGAGCAGATGACCTCGAGGACTGCACGGGTCCGCAAGAGAGGTCGTGCTCTTTCGTGTCTGCTTACGTTATGCATCGCTTAATATTAGATGCTACTTTATCATCCTGTTCACTGATTAGACTCTGAGTCAACTCCAAACTAATGGTCAAACTTGTGTTTTTAAATGGTTGTGGGGTACATATCGGGGCCGCAATCAATAGTATCTATCTACTATCTGGTTAATCTCCGGTGTCTTCTATGAGTTTCATGTTGGGTGGGAAAGAAACAGTAAAGAAGCCATTATCTGTATTTTTTAACTGAAGCCATTATCTGCCTGCTATTATTGGTTTTGGGTCTATCCACAGGTTGCTACCATCACTCTGGATTTCTACATGCACTCCTTACATAATCTCACTATGTTTTATTCCTATGCATGACAGTTATTGTAAACAATGGAACTGAACATGTAGAGCAAAAGAGACGAGCCTTGCGTGGCAATAAAATTTCATGAAGACGTCGCTCCATGGTAGGCGCAAAGGTAGCCCCCCTCCACGCATTTTGGTTTGTAATTGAGAGGAAGATATCTATTCCGAGGGGGATTCAGAAGGAGAAGACAACTCCTATTTACCCCCCGAGGTCTTCGCTCTAACTTGGCATGCTGATGTTGGTTATATCATGCATATGGTGCCTTGCATTGCTTAGTTTATACATCAAATATGCCATCTACTTAGTTTAGACATCCTTTGTGCGAATGCCATCTGTTTAGTTTATTCATTGTTTATGTGAATTATGCAATGCCATCTTGTTTAGCCAGGCATCATATATGTGAATTTTGCAATGCCATCCTGCTTAGCCAGTCATCTTATATGTAAATTATATCAGGCCATCCCTTCTTTTCGTTACATATTACATTTGTTAACAATGTTAGTACATTCAACTGCTCTTTGTGTGCATCAGCCATTTGACACGGTGATGGCAAATTCTGGAGTGAAAACAAGGTCTTCAGAGCAGACTATGCTATCTGACGAAGCGCATATCTCGCTGGTTACGGATAGCTCCTCAGAGGAGGATTCAGAGACAGATGACTAGTCCTACTCCCCGAGGTGTATGCTCTAACTTGGCAGGGTTATGTTGCTCATATCGTGCGTATGGTGTCTCGCATTGCTATGTCATTTGATTAGTTTAGACATGCTTTGTGTGAATGCCACCTGTTCAGTGTCTAATTACCATACATGTGAATTATGCATTGCCATCTTGTTGCAAGACATTATATATGTGAATTATGCAGTGCTATCTTGTTGCAAAGGCATTATATATGTGAATTATGCAATGTCATGCTATTTAGCCAATCATCATGTATGTGAATTATATCATGCTATCATTTTTTTGTATTACGTGTTCCATTTGTCGACAACATTTGTATATTCAACTACTCTTCCTGTGCATCAGCCATTTGAAGCGGTGATGGAAGTATCTGGAGTGAAAACAAGGTATTCCGAGCAGACAATGCTACCTGCTGAAGCAGACATCTTGCTGGTTACAAAGAGCTCCTCAAAGGAGGATTCAGAGACAGATGACCAATCCTATTTCCCCCCTGAGGTCTAGGCTCAAACTTGGCAAGGTTATATTACCCATGTCATGCATGTTGTCTTGCATTGCTTAGTTTTTACATCATATATGGATTGCCATCTACTTACTTGCTTACTATATAAACCATATATTTGAATTATATCATGCCGTCATGTTTACATAGTACATATACATCATCTATCTGAATTATGGCATGGCAACCCATTTAATAAAGACATCATATAGTTATATCATCTCATCCTGTTTAGTGTTTATAGTCATCATATTTTGAATTATGGCATTCTATCCGTGAATGTACGTGAATTATGGCATGCCAATCTATTTAATAAACACATTATATAGTTATATCATGTCATCCTGTTTACATAGTTATCATATTTTGAACTATGTCTTTCCATCTTTTTTAGTTAGCCATCATAATGTGAAATTGTGTCATGCTATCCTGTTTAGTTAGCCATCATATATGTGAAATTTTTTCATGCTATCCTGTTTGCTTAGACAACATAAATGTGAATTATTTCATGCCCTCTTTTATTCCCCACTATCCATTGCACCTGTCTATCATACAATGTTTATAAATGTGAATTGGAGAGGGTGATGGCAGTATCTAAGGGAGTAACAACACGGTCTTCAGAAAAGATAGTGCTACCAGTTGATGCAGATAGAACCACGGTTGTACTTGCCCAAGGACCAGATCCACCACACATAACCCAGACTCTCACAGATTGTACCCCTACCCAGTTGGACAAAGAACCAGCTACACCCCTTCTAACCCCAACCCCGATAGATAGTAACCCAGTTCCAGTTGACAGAGCACCGTATCCACCACAGAGCACCCAAACATGAGCAGTTAGTAAGGGAACTGCAGTGCCCAATGCACGAGGACCACCACTCTGAATCCTAACTCAACGCTTAAAGGAGAAGAAGATTTGTTCTCAGGTCAGGTTCTGTAGCTATGGTTCATACTCCTTTGCTCTTGCATTACTGTATTTACTCATCCCAACTATTTTCAAATTTGAAGGATGGAATTGAAACTCCAATGGCGCAACAGGTATGTTTTAAACCTGTTTCTTTAACTGGTTTGCTGTTGTAACCTGCTCTATGTAGATTTCAGTTTCAATTGAATAAACAGTTATGTTCTCATGTCATGCACATTAAAAGTGTTTTTATTCCTCTATAGTTTCCCACACTTATATTCTGTCTATTCTACTTTGTCTTGAACAAATGTTATTTGAACTGTGTCTCTATCTTGATTTGGCAACAAAAACTAGAATGATGACCTTAAAGTGACCATGGTACATAGATATATGTTTGTTTCATGCTGTTATCCTGTCCACTTTACTACTAAACTCATTTACCAAAATGAGTTTCATATACAACATGGTAAACCTGTGATGTGTCTGCTTGTTTCTCTTTTAGAATGCGGACAAAATATTGGAGAACAGGATCGCGTTATGCAATGGTAAAGGAAGTAATGCAAATAAGGTTCAAGATAGTGAGACATCCCTGTTGGTCTCCAAGAAAGCTGACAAAAACTATCTTGACGACAGTGAGAGAACCCAAAAGTCCTGTCTTGATGTAGTGTTTGAGTTACTTGCAACTACTGCTGGCACAAGCTCTTCAAACTCGCTGCCTGAATCAATTTGTCTTCTTGAGTCCCAACTTCAAGTTGAAAGACATCGATCGATGTGCTGCGACAGGAAGCTGAAGGACTAAGGAAGTCCCTATAGAATTCAGATGCATACTTCCTGGTGCAACAGCAAGCGCTGGAGGATTTAAGCGCCAAACAAGAGAAAGTTAATAAGCTTGCTAAGCATCTTGCCAGCATTATGGGTACCGGGATATTGTTTCTTGAGATCTTGAAGTGGTTTCAGTTCTGGATTTGTTTTGCTGCGGCTTTTATTTGCGCTGGTCGCCAACTTTGACAACCAGTGTATATGATATGCTGCTTTGTTCCCTATATTTGCACTGGTGGCGAACTTTGATGCCCAGTGGATGTAATATGTGTAATAGCCGTGATAGCCTAGCGTTAGTTGCTTGCTTATTTATTTCCTTGTTGTCTTGTTTATTTGTTTGCTTATAGTCAGTGTAGTTCTTTTTCCGCGGTTTGCTAGTGGCCGCAATAACCTAGTTTTTAAAACTAGGCCACAATAACCATGGGCGACATATTTACTATAGTGACACTGGGCCTCCTATCGGCTGTAGAAACAATGGGCCTTCTACGGGCCGTAGAAACAATGGGCCTTATACGGGCCGTAGAAACAATGGGCCTTCTACGGGTCGTATCATCAATGGGCCTTATATGGGCCGTATGATCGATTGGCCAAACATGGGCCAATAACAGACCGCATTATGGCCATAAACGAGCTAGAGTTGGAATCGTCCGTTCATGGGCCGACCATAACGGGATGTCGTTAATAGGCTGTATTTGATGATGCTATGAAAACGGCCCAACGTATTAACGGGCCACAAACGGGCCGACTGTAACAACGGGCTGAATTTGGCCCACAAGCAGAAAATGACAGTAACGGGTCGTAAATAACCGAATGCTGGAAATGAGCCCAAGAATAAATGGGCCGTGAGAAGGCCGAAATATAACATGGGCTGGAAATTACCCAATGGAATAATGGGCCGTTAATGGGTATAAAGTGATACACTGTTTATTACGGGCCAGTTTCACCACGGGCCGTTAATGGGCCAAGAGTTACAAAGGGCCTCATATGGGCCGAAAGAAGTCATGGGCCATACATGGGCCGGAACTTAAAATGGGCTGGAATCATATTGGACGGCCCATATGACGCTACTGGGCCTAATTCAGATAGGTCATAACGGGCCCTTGGTTAGCGGGTTGTAAATGGGCTATATGCGAACAAGCCATTAACAGGCTTTTAGATGGCCGGCCCGCCACCTTTTGACCAAGTCAAACGGGCTGGCCTTTTCACAGGAATGGGCCTCTGTTGGGCCGTGCCATGTGTCGACGTATCATAGGCGCCTTCTGTCCACTAAGTGGATGACATCTATCCCAACGATGGGCCGACACGTGTTTCCTCCAGCCAATGATGATTTTACACGTGGAAAATCCCCATTGGTTGGGGCTGTTAACGGGTTATCGGATCCAAAATTGGACCCGATAGCTTAACGGTGTTCCTTTCCGGTGGATGCCACGTGTCGGTCACCCTTGACGAAAGCACTTCTGTGATGCGCAATTTATCGTCATGGAAGTGGACACTTTCGAGATGATAATTTTGGTAATTTCATGGAACACTTCTACGACACAGACGGTATGACTATCTTGATTCTGTCATAAAATCGTCATGGATGTACATGCATGACAAAAAACGCGACCTACTGTGACAAACACGTATCATCACATAAGTGTATTTTTTGTAGTGAACCCAACGCGTAAGAGGGGTTGTCAATCCCTCCTCGGTATTGAGATAGATTAAATTATATGAGATTGGATAAATAGATCTAGCAAAAACACAAAATAAAATAAATAAAGAAAAGTGCAGCAAGGTATATTTTGGGTTTTTGGAATAATAGATCTAAAAACAATATGATAGGAAATAGACCTGGGGCCGTAGATTTCACTAGTCGCTTCTCTCGAGAAAGTACCATACGGTGGGTAAACAAATTACTGTTGGGAAATTGATAGAAGAGAAAATATTTATGACGATATCCAAGGCAATGATCATGTATATAGGCGTCATGTCCAAGATTAGTAGACCAACTCCTGCCTGCATCTACTACTATTACTCCACACATCGATCGCAATCCAGCATTCATCTAGTGTGTTAAGTTCATGGAGAAACAAAGTAATGCAATAAGAACGATGACATGATGTAGACAAGATCTATTCATGTAGGAATAGACCACATCTTTTTATCCTTAATGGCAATGATACAGGCATGTCATGCCTCCTTCTGTCACTGAGAATAAGCACCGCAAGATCGAACCCATCACAAAGCACCTCTTCCCATTGCAAGAAAAATCAATCTAGTTGGCCAAACCAAACCAAAGTTTCAGAGAAGAAATACGAGGCTATAAAGATCATGCATACAAGAGTTCAAAGAAGACTCAAAGAATATTCATAGATAGATCTAATCATAAACTCACAATTCATCGATCCCAACAAACACACCGCAAAATGTCATTACATCAAATAGATCTCCAAGAACATCGAGGAGAACACTGTATTGTGAATCAAAAAGAGAGAAGAAGCCATCTAGCTACTACCTAAGGACCCGTAGGTCTGTGGTAAACTACTCACGCATCATCGGAGGAGCACCAACGAGGATGATGAACCCCTCCATGATTGTTTCCTCCTCCGGCAAGGTGTCGGAATAGGGCTCTAGATTGGAACTCGTGGTTCTGGAACTTGTGGCAGCTGGAATTGGTTTTCATCAACTCTCCTAGGGTTTCTGGAATATTTGGGTACTATAGAACTGACAGGCGGTGGAGAGGATACTCGTGGGCCCTACTACCCAGCAGGGCGCACTTGGGGCCTTTGGCGCGCCTTGGTGCCTTGTGGACCCCACAGGCATCCCCTCCTGCACTTCCTTGCCTCCCAAGTTGTCTTCTGGGCAGAAAAAATCCCCAAAAAGATTCACTGCGTTTAGACTCCGTTTGATATGGATAATCTATGAAGTAAAAAATAAGGAAAAACAGCATCTGGCACTAGGCACTATGTCAATAGGTTAGTCCAAAAAAATGATATAAAGTTGCTATAAAATGAATATAAAACATCTAAGAATTATAATATAACAGCATGGAACAATAAAAAATTATAGATACGTTGGAGACGTATCAGCATCCCCAAGCTTAATTCCTGCTCGTCTCGAGTAGGTAAATGATAAAAACATAATTTTTGATGTGGAATGTTGCCTAACATGTTCATCATATATTCTTTTCTTTTGTAGCATGGACATTTGGTCTTTAGATGATTCAAAGCAATAGTCTATAATTGACATGAAGATATCAATACTCAAGCATATCAACAAGCAGCCATGTCTTTCAAAATATCAACACTAAAGAAAGCTATCGCTAGCCCATCATGCTCAATCATTGATCCATTCATGAAACACACTCGAATATTAGCTACATCCAATGCACAAGTATGATCATAGTGCTCCCTAGTTGATGCTTTATAAGAGAAGATGGAGAGTCAAATAAAAATAAAAATTTGCATAAAGTAAATAGATAGGCCCTTCGCAGAGGAAAGAAGAGATTTGTAGAGGTGCCAGAGCTCAGAGCTTAAATTGAGAGATACAATTATTTTGAGAGGCATGCTTTTCCCGTCAACAAAAACGAGTGAGAATTCCCAATACTTTCCATGCTAGATAAATCATAGGCGGTTCCCAAACAGAAAATAAAGTTTATTCCTTTTTCCACCATCCTTTTACAATCCATGGCTAGCCATGGGTGCTTTCCATACCAACACTTTCCAAGGAATTTATTATTGTACAACATAAATATATTTTTTCCATTTCGGGACTGGGCATCCCTATTACATTGCCACACTCTCATGCAATGACAAGTGAATAAACACTCATCTTGAGAATAAAATATCTAGCATGGAAAATATGGCCACCCCCTGCCGCTTCATGAGTGGTACGGGCACGCAAAAAGGAAATTAATTTTGAAAATTAGAGTTGGCACATACAAATTTACTTGGAACGGCATGGAAATACCGCATATATGTTGGTATGGTGGTCTCATTTGGCACAACTTGGTTTAAGGAGTTTGGATGCATAAGTAGTATCTCTACTTAGTACAAATGTAGGCTGGCAAATAAATTGAGAACCGACCAACCAAGAAACGAAAATGATCATAAAAGAGCATTAAACATAACTAACACCGAATAATGCACCACAAGTAGGATCTAATCTCATTGCATAATTATTGACTTTCGTGCTTGCATAGGGACTCACAAACCTTAACACCAACATTCTTAATAAAACATAATTACTCACCAACATGAATCATATATTACTATCATCATATCTCAAAACTATTAAAAGTTTTTATTATATCCCTCTTGAATATCTATCACTTCGGGACTAATTTATAACCATTGCTATTAACAAAGTTCTCAAACAAATCTAAGTGAAGCATGAGACCACAAATTTCTTCAAAATAATTTTCATCTCTCAAAATAATATAAGTGAAGCATGAGAGGATATTTCTTTAGAATTTTACTAACTCTCAAAATAATCTAAGTGAAGCATGAGAGCATATTTCTTCAAAATTAAAACACCACCGTGCTCAAAAGGGTATAAGTGAAGTACTAGAGCAATTCCATAGCTCAAAAAATTTAAGCACATTGAGCAACTCTAACAAATCATAGCATCATTATGGATCTCTCAAATATGTGTGTCTAGCAAGGATAATTGTGAAAACTAAAAAGCAAAACAAGCAAATACTCATATAATATAAGACGCTCCAAGCAAAACTCATGATATGTGACGAATAAAAATATAGCTCCAAGTAAAATTACCGATGGTCGTTAGAAGAAAGAGGGGATGCCTTCTGGGGCATCCCCAAGCTTAGGCTCTTTTCACTCATTATTCCTTAATCCATTGTGATCTCACGCAAAACTTGAAAACTTCAATCACACAAACCTCAACAAAACCTTCGTGAGATCCGTTAGTATAATAAAGCAAATCAGCACTTTAAGTATTGTTGCAAACCCATTCATATTTTATTATTGCACTACACCTACTGTATTCTAACTTTACCATGGCTTATAACCCCCGATACAATCCATAGATTCATCAAAATAAGCACACAATGTAACAAAAGGAGAATCTGTCAAAAACAAAATAGTTTGTAGTAATCTAGACTTTGACCATACTTCTGTATCTCCAAAAATTCTAAAATATTAGGACAACGTAGGCAATTTGTATATCAGTCTTGTGTGCAAAAATAAGAATTTTATCGCGCTTCTGTGATTTTTAACAATTGTACTACTAGGCACAAAAGTTTCTGTTTTCCAACAAGAGCAAATCAACTATCACCCAACATGATCCTAAAGGCTTTACTTGGCACAAACACTAATTGAAACATAAAAACACAATCATAACAGTAGCATAATTGTGTGAACACACAAAAATAGAAATAAAAATGGAAAAATATTTTATTTTATTGGGTTGCCTCCCAACAAGCGCTATTCTTTAAAGCCTTTTAGCTAGGTGTTGATAATTTTAATGATGCTCACGTGAAAGACAAAAGTGAAGCACAGAGAGAGCATCATATAGCATGTGAAAAACGAGTTTGATTCTAACATACTTCCTATGCATAGGCATTGTTTAGGGAAACTTTTTATGAAGACAAGAAATTTCTAGCATATGCAAATAGGAAGAAGGAAGCATAAATAATTTCAACACAAAGAGAGGTGAATTAGTAACATGAAAATTTCTACAACCATATTTTCCTCTCTCATAATAACTACATGTAGGATCATGATCAAATTGAACAATATAACTATCACATAAAATATTCTCTTCCTTATCCACATGTATGAAAAGTTGACACTCTTCCAAAATAGTGGTATTATCATCAAATAAAGTCATGACATCTCCAAACCCACTTTTATTAAAAACTTCATAAGATTGATCATTCTCCAAAGTAGTGGGACCATCATTACCTAGAGTTAACACTCTTTGAAACCCACTTTCAATATTATTGCAAACACTATTATCAATATCATATTCATCATGAGGCTTAAATAAATTTTCAAGATCATAAGGAGAATCACCCCAATCATGATCATTACAATAGGTAGTCGTCATAGCAAAATTAGCATCCCCAAGCTTAGGGTTTTGCATACCATTAGCACAATTGACATTAATAGAATTTATAATAACATCATCGCAATCATGCTTTTAATTGGAGGAGCTATCATGAATAACTATATACATTTTTCCGTTTAACACTTCATCACAATATTCAAATTCATGATTTTCAAGCAAAACTTCATAGAGATAATCCAGTGCACTCAACTCACTAGCAATTGGTTCATCATAATTGGATCTTTTGAAAAGATTAGCAAGTGGAGAGGATCCATATCAATAGATTTTTAGCAAGCGAAGATGCTAGCAAATAGAAGGCACATGGCAACACAAGCAAAGATAGCAAACAAGCAGAAAGGAAAACGATAAAGAAGGCAAATATTATTGTGTTTTTCTAAAAACATTTTAGAAGTGGGGGAGCCGCAAATGAGAGGCAAATGGCAAATAAAGTAAATTGCAAGGAGATGAGATTTGTGATTGGGTACCTGATAGAAATGGACATGATCCTCCCCAGCAACAGCGCCAGAAATTCTTCCTGATTGCTTGTATCTGCGTTGGTATTTCCTCGAAGAGGAGAGGATGATGCAGCACAACAACGGTAAGTATTTCCCTCAGTTGTGAAACAAAGGTTTTCAATCTAGTAGGAGAACCAAGCAACACTATTGAAAGGATCAAGAAGAGGTGTCTAGAGGGGGGGTGATTAGACCCTCCACAAGGAAAAATAGCAGTTTTTAATTTCCTCAAGTTAAGGTGGAAATTTAGCACAAGTTTAAACATTCACAATACATTTCAAGCAAGCATGGAAAGAGTATATGAGCAGCGGAAAGTAAAGCATGCAAGCTGCAAGAATGTAAAGGGATGGGATTGGAGTGTGCAAACGCAATTGGAGACACTGAGATTTTTGGCGTGGTTCCGATAGGTGGTGCTATCGTACATCCACGTTGATGGAGACTTCAACCCACGAAGGGTAACGGTTGCACGAGTCCACGGATGGCTCCACTCACGAAGGGTCCACGAAGAAGCAACCTCGTCTATCCCACCATGTCCATTGCCCACGAAGGACTTGCCTCGCTGGGGTAGATCGTCACGAAGTAGGCGATCTCCTTGCCAGTACAAACTCCTTGGTTCAACTCCACAATCTTGTCGGAGGCTCCCAAATGACACCTAACCAATCTAGGAGACACCACTCTCCAAAAGGTAATAGATGGTGTGTTGATGATGAACTCCTTGCTCTTGTGCTTGAAATGATAGTCTCGCCAACACTCAACTCTCTCTCACAGATTTGGATTTGGTGGAAAGATGATTTTCGTGGAAAGCATCTTGGGGAAGGCTAGAGATCAAGATTCCTGTGGTTGGAATGGAATATCTTGGTCTCAACACATGAGTAGGTGGTTCTCTCTCAGAAAATGTATGCTAGAAGTGTAGGCACATTCTGATGGCTCTCTCGACGAATGAAGAGTGGGTGGAGGGGTATATATAGCCTCCACACAGAATCTAGTCGTTACACACAATTTACCAAACTCGGTGGGACCGAATCATGAAACCGATATGGTTTCAAATGTGAATGTCGGTGTACTAGAGTAGGGGTACCCTAGTATCCCGAACTTGTGCACGGCAACAGAGCAGACACCAAGCAACAAGGCTTGCCGGGTGACCGCCAAGGTCCTCCGTGCTTCCTTTGGAGCCATTCAAGAACAAAGTATTCAATCCAAGGAGACAACGCCCCGGCCGAGGAGGATGCCGCGGCAAGGCCAAACAGCGGCAAGGAGACAGACCTCCCCGCGGCCGCGACAAGGATGAAGACGACGACAACGATGAAGATATGGATGATGATGAGACCGGTGAGCAGGAGTTCTAGAAAGCCACAGAGGTCCTGTGCATTGACGGCGGTGCTTCTCTGCATACTTCACACCGCTAGCTCAAGCAGTGGGTGCGGGAAGTCAATGCGCGTAACCACCCGTCAGTCCGCAAGCCTCGAAATGGTCCAAAGACGCCTATCATCTTTGATATTGAGGACCACCCTAATCGCATACTGCGGTCGGGTGCTTGCCGATGTTGGTTTCACCAACTATCCGCAACCTCAAGGTCACTAAGATGCTAGTTGACGGCGGGGCCGGCTTGAACCTGATCTCCTCCGCGGTACTCTAGAAACTCCAGATCCCTGATAGCGAGCTCGAAGAGACCGGCACATTCCAAGGAATCAATCCGAGAAGGAGCAAGCCGAAGGGAAAGATCACGTTGCCGGTGACATTTGGCAGCGAGTTGAACTTCAGGACTGAGAAGGTCACTTTTGACGTTGCTGACTTTACATTGCCTTACAATGGGATACTCGGCCGTCCAGCACTCGCCAAATTCATGGCAGCCTCTCATTACGCATACAACATGCTGAAGATGCCAAGCCCGATAAGTGTCATCTCTGTCCCTGGCGACAAGAAGGATGCTCTTATCTGCGCCGACAAGATCTACCGGGAAGTAGCAGCCGCAACAGATCGCAAGTCACTTGCCGTTGAAGCTCCTGGGGGGAAGAAGAAGACCAAGTCTGGCAAGAGTTCTGATGCCCACTCCGGCAAGCGCACCTCTTCGGAGTGCTGCGCTACCGTCGAGGACGCACCATCGAGCTCCACCGGCAAGCGTAAGAAGACAATGGCAGCTCCGCCAGAGACTAAGAAGGTGTCCGCCAAGGAGGACGGCACTGGTGGTACCTTCACCATCAGTGCCACTTGTCGTGGTTCTAAGTCTGACAGTAGAAGTAGGGGTAGGTAAGGGAGAGGCGATGTCCTAGCTATGGAGCAGTTGTGAAGACAAAGGATGTACGAGTTCAGGCCCTTCTCGGAGGAAGTAACAGCCCTACGTCTCGGAGCCCTGAGGCGGTCGAGTGGATTATGAGTATGAGTATTACAAGAATCTGAACCCCTCTATCTGTGGAGGAGGGTGGCTTATATAGAGTGCGCCAGGACCCTAGCCAGCCCACATAATGGAGGGATTAAAGTACATTAAACCAGGGGGGTTACTGGTAACGCCCCTCATAAGGCGCTTTAACTATCATTAAGTCTATTCAATAGCAAACCGTTGCGCTGCAGTGTGCCTTCTGACCTTCTGGTGGTCGAGTGAGTCTTCATGGTCGAGTGAGTCTTCCATGGTCGAGTCCTTCCAGTCCGGTCGAGTGGATTCCTCTTTGGTCGACTGGAAGATGATCTCTTCTACGAGTGCCCTTGGGTAGGACGTTTAGGTCAGGCCTATGACCCTACCCTAGGTGCATGAATCCATCATTAGCCCCCGAATGGATTGAGGCTTGAGTGAAGGAGGAGTTGACGTTGTTTCCGACTGCCTTTTGCATGCTGGCTACGTGTTGTCTTGGATCAAGATCTTCTCTGTTGATAACAAGAAACTTTCCTTCAGTCGACTTGATCCATTCTTGTTCTTTAGTCGAGTGACTTCTTTTGCTATTCCCGAGCAACGGATCGCAGGAAATCTCGCACTTGACAGACTGATCTGTCGCTCGCGGATCTCGCGGGATACGAAATTTGGGGAAGCGCGCGAAACGGAACGGACTGCGGCGCTTGGATGGGACGTAACAGGGGCGCCTCGATCTCCGCGCCGCTTTTTCCGCCACGTATCGCGCAGTGCGGCTGCTCGGGATATGATTGGATTGCTTGGGTCCACCTGTCATCCACTCGGAAGGGATGCTATAAATGTAACTCCCGGAGGCTTATGCACAGTACCTTGTTCTTCCTCCTTAGTTCTCTCCGTCTCCGCTCTCCGCCACCGCTGCTGCTCTCTTGCCATCTCCTTCCTTGCGCATTCGCGGCGTATGGGCAAAGAGAAGACGACGATGTTGGAGCGCGCGAAGAAGGCGTCGGCGGCGGAGAAGGCGTCGGCAGCCGAGAAGGCAAAGGGGAGATCTATCGATCGTGGTGGTTCCTCGTCGAGATCCAAACTACCGAAAGGCTGGGTCCAGGGCGACTGGATCCAGTCGACCATCAAGGAGAAGGATCTCCTCGATATGGCTAACGACGGATTGATTCCCCACGGCCGCGAGACTTCTGGCCGAGAGTGGCAGCCTCAACTGAAGAGGGTGAGTCGTGCTTTTGGCCACCCATGTCGACCGAGGTTTTTCGTTGCCACCGAGTGTCTTCTTTCGGGGTTTTCTGAATTTCTTCGGAGCCCAGCTCCACCATTTTACTCCAAACTCCATCGCATACCTTGCCGCGTTTGTGTCTATGTGCGAAAACTTCCGGGCTGTCGACCGTGACCGGGTTTGTTCAAGTACATCTTCACATGTCGCTCTCGGACCGTGAAGAAGGCAAGCCCCGTGACGAGAAGACCCAAGTAGTCCAGATGTGTGGTGGTTTAGGGGTCAGTTGAGGAACAAAAGCACCTTCCCAGCTATGTCTTTTCCCGAGTCGGTCAGGTCGGCGATCGACCTGGTTCTATTGCGGAATGAGGCGACGCCTTGGGCGACGGCCTTCCCGCATTCACCATGAGTCGAGTGAATAGACCCTCCTCCTGCAGGTTGTTCGGAAGAGAGGGCTGAAGTGAAGATGCTGATGGACCGCGTGGTGCAGCTGGTTAGGGACGGAGTGACTGGCATGGACCTCCTGGAGGTTTTTCTTCGGAGGCGAATCCAGCCCCTTTAGTTCCGGAGTCACTGTATGTGGCTATATCGCGGCACCGAAGACGAGACTCACGTCCACCCGGAGGCAGTCGATGATACTGTAGTGGAAAGATGGATGGCTGCGATCACTGGGAACAAGGACAATCCTCGCGGATCTCGGAGGATTTCTCCACTTGACCGTGATGATGTTCGGATAAGGTACACTTGCTCGCTTTTCCGTTGTATATCTGTCGAGTGTGCTTCTGTAGCTTGGTCGACTGAACTCTGCTTTGATACTTCCGTGCCCTCACGAGCTATACTCAATGCCCAATGGCGCCCAGATGCCGATCGAGGAGGGGGAAGCGGTGGAGGCGAGAGCGAGAAGAGTGGGATTCAGATGTCGCGAAGACGGCGGCGGCGATGATGATGATGATGAGTATGATGATGACGAGGATGAAGAGGAGGAAGCCGCACCACCGCGCTTGGAAAGGCGGTCAAAACTTGTGCACGACCCTTCGGTTGAACGCGGTAAGGGAGTTGCGACTGTCTCACAGTCGACCAAACGCCCTCGGACCGCTTCTCCGGTGCCGACTGAGAAGGCGCCGAAGCAGCCGAAGGTAGTTCCGTCGAGGACAACCAAGCCTCTGCCAAAAATGAAGGTGTCCATCCCCACCATCTCAGGGTAAACATATTGCTTAAATCTTCTTGTTCTATATAAATTTTATCTCTGGTTGATACTTGAATCGGTCGACTGATTCTTTGGATTTTCAGCGCTGCGACTTCCGAAACCTCAGCTAAGGCTGACGACCATGAGATGGAGGACGCCGCCACCTCAAATCCTGGTACTATATCCTTAATTCTTGTTCTTAGTCGACTGACTCAAGATTTCTGACTTTAACTCTTTTCTGAAGCTCCAACCAATGACATCATCACTCTTCCTGACGACGATGATGAGGATGAGGAGCCATTGAGGACTAGGAGGAGCAGGAAGGCATCTACTGGCAAAGAAACTCAAGGTGTGACGGCGCCCGAGACCGTTGTGACGGAAGGAGAGGTCGGCACTCGACATACCGTGTCCTTCGCGGAACCACTGACGAGTGCTCGGCCCACTTCGTCGAGTGCTGGACAACCTTCGATCTTCACCACGCACCACGTCCCGGAGGACCAGGCCGATGCTGCTAAGGAGGCGATCCGTCAAGCAGGGATCATGATGGAGCAGGTGAAGATCGCCCGGGATGCGAGCCAAGCGACTTACGATGCCAGCTCGCCCTCGAGCAATGTTGGTCGATCGACCACCACATTACATAGGATATGCTATCAAAACTTTTCTTTCTGGAATTCATAGCAGCCACCCACCGGGTGTGTTGGTAAAAACTCCTTGTTGGCGGGCACGCATAGTGCACCCGCTGGTGTAGTCCCCAAGGCTAAGGTCGATCACTGGCGATCGGTCTTAGGCTTACTAAGTAGTGTTGATCATTATCCGGATGGAGCGAATGGGTTTACGAGTCCGGTGGGGGCACGCTGAGTGCACCCATCGGGTGTAATCCCCGGCGTGGTCGATCTGGCGCTTGATTACGATCTGAAGAAGTACCGCCGATCGGGTCGACTCGCTCTCTCTTTTTTTTTTTGGTGATCGTCGATCGTCGACTATGTCTTGAATAAGACCAGTGGGGGCACGCTGAGTGCACCCACTGGGTGTAGTCCCGAGACTACGGTCGAATGCTTGCATTCGACTGTAGTCTTAGAAACGCACAATTCTTCTTTATTCACTCGGAAGTGGATTATCTCTAATATTTTTGCAACTGACTCTTCGTAGAAATCTTGTGATCTTGCGGCACGCTATCTCGAATCGGGGCGAAGCATATTCAGCTCGAGTTGGACTTGAAGCTAGTGCAGAGAATCGAAAGGCGAAGGAGGAGACCAAAGGTATGTTTGGTGAGATTTCGACGACTCTTTTCTCCCCTCATTTGCTTCAAGCTTGACTTTGCTGCGATTTACAGGCAAGGTGAAGGAGGCCCAAAGGAAGAAAGAGCTTGAGCTGTCTGAGAAGATCAAGCTTGCGATGAAAAATCGCCTCGGTCGCCAAGCTCGACAGGATAACACCAATCTGAAGGCTGCTCGCCACCGCCAAAGAAGGATGTTGAGCGAATGAAGGCTGACAAGAAGAATCTGACTGAGAAGGTCCTCCAAATGGCTGGGAAGAAGAACGAGCTGGAAAGCTTCTTGGGTGGTCTTGCTAAGAAATTGTTCCTTAAGCTCAAGGTAACCTTCTTCACTCGACCAATTCTTCCAACTGTTATGTTCCCATTCGATTGCTTTTCCTGATTCGGGTTTTGTCTTTGCGAGTTCTCGCCGCAACTTTGAAGAAGAAACCAACCAGCCGGAGATTAACCTTGACCTCGTCAATTCTCCGGTGAACGATGAAACTGCCATGAACATCTTCCGACCGAGTCCCGTGTTCTTTGCCGTGCACTATCTCGCAAGGCCAAGGTTGCTACGTCCGCATCGACTCGACGCTCTGCCCGATGAGACACTCCAAAATGACCTCGAGTCATTGATGGCTCGACTAAACGCCGTCCCCCGACCGAGTGCAAGAGTGGAAGAAGTCTTGACTCGGTGCGGTGCGAGCGTGCATCCGGGCGCGAGTCCATTGCAAGGAAGCCCGAGAAGATAAGCTGGCGGCTCTCCGAGTGGCCAATACCAAAAAGCACGACTTCAGGGTCTTCATGGAGACTTTCATTGCTGCTGCCACGCGGATTGCCGACGGGATTGACCTTGATGAGTTCGTTGCTCCATCCAGCCCTCCACAGGAAGGGTAAAAAACTTTCCTTGACCTTAAATTTGCCTCGGTATGCCGAGTGGAGTTGTAACCGATAAAACTTTAACAGGCTTAGCGCCTGAGCACTCTCGGTTATTTTAGGTGTCGACCTAAATTTAGACTGGATGTTTGGAAATGATTGCTCTTGGCTTGAATTGCTCTTTGCAAAGTTAACAATGAGATGCCTCTGCAATGACTTATTCCTTAGGCGAGCACTGAGCTGCAGCTAAGCCTCCGAGTGAGAGGTTTGCTCTTCACTCGGTAGGATTCCTTTTATCTTAGGCGAGCACTGGGCTGCAGCTAAGCCCCCGAGTGGGAGGTTTGCTCTTCACTCGGTAGGATTTCTGATGCCTTAGGCGAGCACTGGGCTGCAGCTAAGCCCCCGAGTGGGAGGTTTGCTCTCCACTCGGTAGGATTTCTTTATCTTAGGCGAGCACTGGGCTGCAGCTAAGCCCCCGAGTGGGAGGTTTGCTCTCCACTCGGTAGGATTTCTTATATCTTAGGCGAGCACTGGGCTGCAGCTAAGCCTCCGAGTGAGAGGTTTGCTCTCCACTCGGTAGGATTTCTCATATCTTAGGCGAGCACTGGGCTGCAGCTAAGCCTCCGAGTGAGAGGTTTGCTCTTCACTCGGTAGGATTTCCGTTGTATTTGTGTCGAAGCTCGGAGAAGTGGGTCGCAGTCGACCTGCACTTCTTCTTCCTTGCGATCGCACATCATACTTATGGTGTAGCTCAGAGGAGAGGGTCGCAGTCGACCTGCGCCTCGTTTTCCTTGCTAGTATACTTTATACTTAGGCGAGTCCTTGGACTGCAGCTAAGCCTCCGAGTGGAAGTCTGGCTTATCACTCGGTAGGATTTTTAATAACTTAGGCGAGCACTGAGCTGCAGCTAAGCCTCCGAGTGGAAGTCTGGCTTACCACTCGGTAGGATTTTAATAACTTAGGCGAGCACTGAGCTGCAGCTAAGCCTCCGAGTGGAAGTCTGGCTTACCACTCGGTAGGATTTGCAAAAAACTTAGGCGAAACGGATTCGCGACTAAGCCACCCACTGGGGGAAAATTTTACTCGACGAAAAATAAAGAGTGACAAAAATTATGAAGGAATTACGACACTATTACTTCAAAGCTCGTGAACTACAGGAGTATTTTATTACAACTCTTCCGAGTGAGAAACCTTAAGTGTAAAACGGGCGGAGCAGATCCGCATTCCAAGCTCGGGGCTCATCGATATTGTGTTCGACATTGTAGAGACGATATGCCCCATTGTGGAGAACCTTTGTGACGATGAAGGGTCCTTCCCAGGAGGGAGCAAGCTTATGTTGCTTCTGCTGATCTACCCGAAGGACCAGATCTCCTTCCTGGAAGGCTCGACCTCTCACATTTCTGGCATACAGGCGGCGCAAGTCTTGCTGGTAAATGGTCGAGCGGATCAGAGCCATTTCCCTTTCTTCTTCCAGGAGGTCGACTGCATCCTGACGCGCTTGCTCAGCTTCTGCTTCATTATAAAGTTCAATTCGTGGAGCATTGTGAAGGAGATCACTCGGTAAAACTGCTTCTGCCCCATAGACCAGGAAGAAAGGAGTTCTCCCAGTCGACCGATTAGGCGTGGTCCGCAAACCCCAAAGCATCAAGGAAGTTCGCCGACCCACTCCACCCGCATGCTTGAGATCTCGCATCAATCGGGCTTCGCACCCTTGAGGATTAATCCATTGGCTCGTTACGCTGTCCGCTTCATTGTGGATGGGCGATCAAGCATAGTCGACTCGTGTGCCTTGAGAGTTGCGAAATCCTTGAATTCTTCCGAGTCAAAATTGACCCATTGTCCGTGATAATCCGTGCGGGACCCCATACGAGCGTCAACCCTCGACGAAGGAAACAGCGATACCGAAGATCAAGTTTCTTGATTGGTTTAGCTTCAATCCACTTGGTGAACTTGTCGATTGCTACGGTACATGCGTGAAACCGCTCCGACCTGTTCGCAAGGGACCGATCATGTCCAACCCCAAACTGCAAACGGCCAGACGAGTGGAATGGTCTTCAAGGCTGACGCAGGCTTGTGAGACATATTGGAATAGAACTGGCATCCTTCACACTTGTCCACTATCTCTTTTGCCATCTCATTTGCTCTAGGCCAAGAAAATCCAGCTCGGTATGCTTTGGCTACAATGGTCCGAGAGGACGATGGTGACCACAGTCCCCGAGTGGATGTCATTGAGTATGACTCGACCTTCTTACGGCGTTATGCATTTTTGTCCGACTCCGTCGAGCTTTCTCTATAACTGCCCATTGATAACGGTAAAGGCTTTGGATCGACGGACGATCTGCCGAGCCTCTTCTTCATCCTCCGGGAGTTCCTTTCTCGTAATATATGTGATGTATGGAATCGTCCAATCGAGTCACCACTAAAACCTCCATAACCAAGTCGACCATCGCGGAACCTCGACCTCGATCGGTCTCATGCACTCTTGGGTTGTGGAGCTTCCTCTGTGAAGGGATCTTCTTTAGCGACGGAGTGTGTATATGTTCCAAAAACCGCCACTGAATGGCTTCTCTTGGACCCTATCTTGGCCAGATCATCTGCTGCTTGATTTTTCAATCGGGGATGTGATGGAGTTCCAACCCTCGAACTTCTTTTCCAGCTTCCTCACTGCATTGCGAGATCCGATCATAGTTTGGGCTTCTCACGTCCCACTCCTTCATCACTTGATTGACTACTAGATCTGAATCGCCATAGACCATCAGGCGACGGACGCCGAGTGAAATGGCCATGCGCAATCCATATAAGAGGGCCTCATACTCTGCCTCATTGTTGGAGGAATCAAAGTGAATCTGGAGCACATACCTAAGCTTATCTCCTCTGGGGGAAACCAGAACAACCCCCACAACAGAAACCATTCAGCATCTTGGAGCCGTCAAAGAACATGGTCCAATGCTCCGAGTGAACTTCAGTCGGTTGTTGTTGTTCAATCCACTCGGCGAGGAAATCCGCTATAGCCTGGGACTTAATGGCTTTCTTTGCCTCGAATTTGATATCAAGGGAAGAAGTTCAATCGCCCATTTCGCCACTCGACGGTTGCGTCTCACAGCAGATCTCTCGATAAAGGAGCGTCGGCGACGATCGTGATAGAATGATCGAGAAATAATGAGCAACCTTCTTTGTGGTCATGTATATACCATACACAAGCTTCGATAATGAGGATATCTCGCTTGGATGGAGTCAATACTTGGACAAATAATACACTTTAGGCGCTGAACTTTGAAGGCCTTTCCTTCCTCTTCCCGCTCGACCGTAAGCACAGAATCCCGACAACTTGTCCGGTGGCTGCAATGTAAAGCAACAGAGGCTCTTTGCTGATTGGAGCAGCAAGCACCGGCTGGGTGGAGAGCGAGCTTTTAGCTCGGCAAGCGCTGCATCAGCTTCCGAGTCCACTCGAACTTGTCGACCTTCTTCATCGATCGGTAAAGAGGTAATGCCTTTTCACCGAGTCGTGAGATGAATCGACTTAAAGCGCCAAGCATCCATGAAGCGGGCGTCGTGCACTTTCGCCAGTATTTCATTCGGAGAATAGTGCTGATCTTCTCTGGGTTAGCGTCGATCCTCGTTCGAAGCGAAAACCGAGTAACTTTCCACGGGAACTCCGAATGTGCACTTTGACGGATTGAGCTTGATATCGAACCTTCCGAGGTTGGCAAATGTTTCGCGAGGTCGCAAGCAGGTCGGAACCTTTTCGCGACTTAACGACGATATCATCCATATCGCTTCCACATTCCGACCGATTTGAGTGAAGACACTTCAATCATTCGCATAAATGTGGCTCCGGCATTCTTGAGGCCGAATGGCATGGTGATATAGCGAAGCACCGAATGGAGTGATGAAAGCTGTTTTATTTCATCGGGTCCATACTGACGTGTCGATGATACCCGAATATGCGTCTAAAAGACAATCTCTCACACCCGCGGTTGAGTCAACAATTTGATCGATGCGGGGAGAGGAAAATGATCCTTCGGCAGGCCCGATTAATGTGCTTAAAATCAATGCACATGCGAGTGAGTTATCCTTCTTGGGGACCATGACAACATTAGCTAACCACTGGGGTGGTAAATATCTCGGATAAATCCTGCGTCAACAATCGAGCCACTTCTTCACCAATAGCTTTTCTCTTACGACGGCGGACCGCCAAGATGCTCTTTGACTGGTTTCGCTGACTTGTCGACTCGGGGCGATGCTCAGCCAGCCCACAGGAACACCGCATGTCGGTGGCTTCCATGCAAAATGTCCCGCCTCACGGAGGAACCGGATGGCGCTTCTTCCTATTTCGAGTCGAGTGTTGTGGATATGTGGGTCGGGGCTGCATCGGGATCGGTCGGATGAATATGAACTGACTTTGTCTCACGGATGATTTGAATGCGGACTCGTGGCTGGCTTCTTAGATCGTAGCAAATCACTTCGGATCTGCGTTTTGCATGTACTCGTCGAATTCGACCGCTGTCACTTGGGAGTCGGCAATCTTGAGCCCTTACGAAAGCACTCTTACGCCTTCTTCCGATCGCGGTGGCGGTGATCACTCCCTTGGGTCTGGCATTTTCAGTTTGAGGTACACGTAGCATGGTCGAGCCATGAATGCGTGCGTGGCGAACCTCCCAAAATGGCGTGGTATGCACTCTGAAAATCCACAACCTCAAAGGTCAACTTTTCTTTGCGGAAGTGCTTGGAATCACCAAAAACCACGTCCAAGGCTATTTGGCCGAGTGAGTTGGCCTTCTTCCCTGGTATGACTCCGTGGAAACTCATATTGCTGGCGCTCAATCGGGACATCGGAATGCCCATCCCTTTCAATGTATCCGCATATAACAAATTCAGCCCACTACCACCATCCATCAGCACTTTTGTCAGTCGAGTGCCTTCGACAACTGGATCGACTACTAACGCTTGCCGCCCAGGGGTGGCAATGTGAGTCGGGTGATCAGATTGGTCGAATGTGATGGGTGTCTGGGACCACTTCACATAACTTGGCTTAACTAGGGCAACCATATTCACCTCCCGGTTGATGACTTTCAGTCGACTTTTGCTTTCCACATCCGCGAAGATCATCAGAGTGGAGTTAACATGCGGGTATTCCTCCTCACTGTCCTCTTTCTCTCCGGCCTTGTCTGGCTCCTTCTCCTTGTCCTTAGACTGTTTTCCCTGAAACTACTGAATCAGGAGTCGACACTGGCGAGTGGTGTGCTTCGGGTAAATAATGTTGCCCTCTTCATCCTTCTTCGTGTGAATATGGCATGGCATATCCATCACGTCATTTCCTTCTTTATCTTTCACTTTCTTCGGATTCCAGGACCCTTTGGGCTTCCCCTTGAACTTTCCCTGAGTCACGGCCAGGGCTTCTCCAGGAGCTGCTGGCTCGGCTTTGCGCTTCGCTTCGATTGAATTGCCCTTCTCCGACTGACTTGGCTTGTATTTACCGCTTCGGAGTCGGTCTTCTTCCTCGCCGTTAGCGTATTTGCTAGCAATCTCCATCATTCGACTCAGGGTCATGTCCTCGGTTCGACCAAACTTCAGACTCAATTCTCTGTTTTTGACGCCATCCTTGAAGGCGCAAACCGCCTGATGGTCAGACACATTTTCCACAGTATGGTGCAGGGTAATCCACCTCTGAATGTACTCTCGGAGAGTTTCATTGGTCTTCTGCACACAAACTTGCAGCTGTGTCAAACCAGCCGGTCGCTTGCAAGTCCCTTCAAAAGTCTGACGAACACTCGACAAATCTTCCCAAGTATATATGCTGTTTGTGAGGTAATTGATTCAGCCATGCCCGGCGAGAACCTTCCAACATGAGGGCAAATGCTTCATGGCCACCTCATCATTCCCACCACCAATCTGATCAGCCACTCGGTAATCCTCGAGCCAAGTTTGGTGCTTGGATTCTCCAATGAATTTGTCGACTCTGTTGCCAATCTGAAATTGGGGGATCATGCGGCTCGATAGCCCTGCTAAAACACTCGGACGAGACATGCACTCGATCGCTGGTGGGTGCATCCCTCTCGGTCTGCCACGATGGGCTCTGTTCGGTCGACCAAGCCTTGCACGATAATGGATCGCGCACAAAGCCTGGTTCCACGGGTCGACCGGAACTCTTCGCCTATCTTGAATCGTCGTCATCATCTTGCCGCCGAGGAGCGTCTGACCCTTCCCTCGGGGGAAACGGGCATTCGACGCTGTCATCTCGGTCGAATCGGTCTCCGTGCTGCTCTCGCCGGTTGTCGCGCCCTTCTCGCCAGGAGGCGATCTGGGCTGTGAGCCGATCGATGTGTTCGCAGCGACGGATCGATCTGTGAATCCTGTTGCGCGACTGCGACACGGCTGAGTTTTGGCCGCCTGCCGCTCGGAGTAAGTCTCTGATCTGCTGCAAGCCTCTTCCAGCTTCCGACTGGGACGGCTGGATGGACTCTGCTATGCGAGTTGCCGCTAAATTCTGAACTGGCGTCGCGGTATACCGAGTCGGCGGGAAGAGACGGCGTCGGCCGCTTCAGTGGAGTCGTTGCCGCTGCGCTTGTCGAGTGCTCACCAAGATTCTCCAGCGGCGCGTTCACCACATTAATAAACGTGCCTCCTCCAAGGCACGAGCCTCGTGGGTCTGTCCGGCGATAGGGGTATGTAGTGCATCCATATCCTCGCGACGAAGCTCTTCTCTCTGAGAGTCGAGTGTCTCGGGCTGGTACTCTTCGTGCTCTTGCATCGGGTCTCCTCCTCCGCCCCCCACCGCCGTGGCGGCCGGGAGGATCGCGAGGGCCGTCGACCATAAGGATCTCCGCCGCTGGATCACTGCTATCACACTCGGATGCGATCTCTGAGAGCCGGTCGACGGATCGAACAGCCCGTAGGGATTCGCTCGGGCTCGATAAGCGCGACCGGCGGTGGCTGTCTGGCGAGCCATCGCAGCTTCACCCACCGCTGAAGCCTCGACCGACCAGAGCGCTTTGCGCTGTGGGAGACCGGGCGGTGGTGATAAAGGAGTCGACCGATGCACGGGTCGACGGTTGCCGCAGCAGAACGCCGCGAACATATGCACGAAGTGCGCCGCCCATGGACGGGAGCGCCTCGATGTCAAGAGGGGCCTCCTGAGCCATCTTGGTCGTCGGCGACAAAAGTGAGAGCACCGAGACGGATCTCGTGCCCTCACCCAAAACTCCAGCAGATCATCATGATGAAGGTACTCGAAGCACTGCAACCTCCACAAATCACTAAAACACCTGCCCCAAGGTGGGCGCCAACCGTCGTGGTTCTAAGTCCGACAAGAGAAGTAGGGGTAGGTAAGGGAGAGGCGATGTCCTAGATATGGAGCAGTTGTGAAGACAA
The DNA here is from genome assembly GCA_021437245.1 of Aegilops speltoides. Lineage (NCBI taxonomy): Eukaryota > Viridiplantae > Streptophyta > Magnoliopsida > Poales > Poaceae > Aegilops > Aegilops speltoides. Next base: position 159,315,811 of record CM038143.1, on the reverse strand, counting down.
AGGATGTACGAGTTCAGCCCTTCTCGGAAGTAACAGCCCTCGTCTCGGAGCCCCGAGGCGGTCGAGTGGATTATGAGTATGAGTATTACAAGAATCAACCCCTCTATCTGTGGAGGAGGGTGGCTTATATAGAGTGCGCCAGACCCTAGCCAGCCCACATAATGGAGGGATTAAAGTACATTAAGCCGGGGGTTCTTGTAACGCCTCATAAGGCGCTTTTAACTATCATTAAGTCTATTCAATAGCAAACCGTTAGCTGCAGTGTGCCTTCTCGACCTTCGGTGGTCGAGTGAGTCTTCATGGTCGAGTGAGTCTTCCATGGTCGAGTCCTTCGATCTGGTCGAGTGGATTCCTCTTTGGTCGACCGAAGATGATCTCTTCTACGAGTGCCCTTGGGTAGGACGTTTAGGTCAGGCCTATGACCCTACCCTAGGTGCATGAATCCATCACCACTCTCGACCCTAAATAGGAAAGCGCGCTTGTTGCTTTCCTGCGGGCGAACGTCGACGTGTTTGCATAGCAACCGTCTAACATCTCCGGTGTTCCCAGGAAAGTAATCGAGCACCATCTTGCCGTCTGTCCTCATGCGCGGCCCGTCAAGCAGAAGGTCAGGAAACAAGCAGTGGAGCGCCAAGAATTCATCGCAGAAGAAATCAAGAAATTGGAAGCAGCAGGCCTTGTCAGAGGAGTGCTCCATCCTACGTGGTTGGCCAATCCTCGTGGTGCGCAAGCAAGGCAAACGGAAATGGAGGCTTTGTATCGACTTTACCGATGTCAATAAAGCTTGTCCCAAAGACCCATTTCCCTTACCGCGCATCGACCAGATTGTTGACTTCACGGCTGGATGTGACTTGCTTTCATTTCTTGACGCATATTCAGGATACCATCAGATCTTCTTGGTAGAAGAGGATGAGGAGAAGACCACATTCATCACTCCATGTGGCACATACTGTTTCATACGGATGCCTTTCGGTTTAAAGAATGCTGGTTCAACATTTGCAAGGGTAGTCCATGACGCTTTTGAGCCACAAATGCACAGAAATGTGGAAGCCTACATGGATGACATAGTGGTCAAGAGCAAGGACAAGGCAACTCTGATTCAGGATTTAGACGAAACCTTCGCAAATCTGCGCAAGATCAACCTCAAGCTTAACCCCGAGAAGTGTGTGTTTGGAGTCCCCTCCGGCAAGCTTCTCGGGTTCTTCGTGTCTCAGCAGAGAATTGAAGCCAATGCCGACAAGATCAAGGCCATTAAGCAGATTGAAGCACCAAAGCGCGTCAAGGATGTACGAAGACTTGCCGGTTGCGTGGCTGCTCTCAGCAGGTTTATCTCTAGGTCTGCTGAGCGCGCCCTGCCTTTTTCAAAATACTGAAAAATGCAGGTCCAATGAAATGGACTCCGGAAGCGGAAGCTGCGCTGCAGGACTTAAAGAGATACCTGTCCTCCACTCCAACACTTGTCGCACCTAAGCCACAAAAGAAGTTGTTGCTGTATATAGCGGCAACCAATCAAGTGGTTAGTGTTGCGTTAGTAGCGGAGAGGGAGGCGGATGATGAGCCCGCAACCACGGCAGATGCATCCACCGACAAGCAGGGGACTTCACTGACAAGCTCTTGTCCCGACAAAGATGGATCTGCGCAGGTGCATGAGGAGATACAGAAGAGAATGGTGCAGCGCCCAGTTTACTTTGTTAGTTCCCTTCTGTAGGGGGCTAGGTCAAGGTATTCTGGTGTGCAGAAATTGCTTTTCGGCCTTCTCATGGCCTCGAGAAAGCTGCACCATTACTTCCAAGCACATGAGATCATAGTTGTCACTCGTTTTCGGCTGAAGACGATAGCAACAGGCAGGATTGTCGAGTGGGCACTGGAACTGTCAAGCTTTGGCCTCAAGTTTGAGAGCACTTCAACTATCCAAAGCAAAGCATTGGCAGAATTCATAGCAGAATGGACGCCAACACCAGATGAAGAAATTCCAGAAATGAGCATCCCCGTCAAGGAAGCAAGCAAAGAGTGGCTGATGTACTTTGATGGTGCCTTCTCGCTGCAAGGCGCTGGTGCGGGCGTTCTACTTGTTGCGCCCATCGGAGAGCACCTCAAGTACGTAGTCCAGATGCACTTTCCCAAGGAGCAAGCAACAAACAATACCGCAGAGTATGAAGGTTTGCTTGCCGGTCTCAGGATCGCAGCAGACCTTGGGATCAAGAAGTTCATTGTCAGGGGTGACTCGCAGCTTGTCGTCCGCCAAGTGAACAAGAATTATCAGAGTCCGTTGATGGAAGCTTACGCTGATGAAGTGAGAAAGTTAGAAGAGCACTTTGACGGCCTACAGATGGAACATGTTCCAAGAGCTCAGAACGACATTGCCGATGGCCTGTCGAAGTGCGCCACACTTAAGTTACCTGTGGAACCAGGGATCTTTGTGCTCAAACTGACTCAACCGTCTGTAACACCATCAACTGGACAGACCAAGAAGAGGAAGTTGATTTCTGGTGACTATTTTTCCGACAGAGCTCCCCGAAGCCGCCGCCAAGAAGGTCCCCAAGATCAACACCAAGGGTGCTGAGGAGTAGTCTGCTCCGGCAAGCCCTAGGGTTTGTTCCGTTGAAGCAGATGCTCCCGACAAGTTTTGCTCCGGCAAGCTTGCCGGGGAACGTCAAGCTCCGGCTTAGCCGCAGGTTCTCGCCGTACAAGCGGATGTTCCCGCAGCAGCAGATGTGCCTTTAGTCCTTGTTGTCGAGCCGCAAGCTCCAGCATGGGCACAGCAGATTGTCCGTTTCCTTCAGACAGGAGAACTTCCCGAAGAGCAAGAAGAAGCGGAAAGAGTAGCCCGGCAGTCAAGTATGTACAGGTTTGTCGACAACACGCTGTACAGAAGAAGACTCAACGGTGTGAAATTGAAGTGTATTCACCAGGAAGGCGGACAAAAGCTGTTGGCAGAGATACATGGAGGCATATGTGGTCACCACATTGGCGCAAGAGCACTTGCCGGCAAAGCGTTCTGGCAAGGTTTCTTTTGGCCGACAGCCCTCCGGATGCAACGCACAAGTAACCAAGTGTGAAGCGTGCGGCCCATTCCAAGCAGATACACCAGCCAGCTCAAGCTCTCGAGACGATCCCTTTATCCCGGCCATTTTCGTCCGGGGCTCGACATCCTCGGCTCCTTTCCCGAGCTGTCGGGGCTTTGAGTACTTGTACGTTGCAATCGACAAGTTCACAAAGTGGCCGGAAGTGGAAGCAGTGAGGAAGGTGACAGCACAGTCAGCAGTCAAGTTCTTCAGGTCGATTGTTTGCCGCTTCGGGATCCCTAACAGGATCATCACCGACAACGGCACGCAATTCACGAGCCGCACCTTCATGCAGTACGTCCAAGATCTTGGCGCCAAGGTCTGCTTCGCTTCTGTTGCTCATCCGAGAAGCAACGGTCAAGCGGAGAGGGAAAATGCTGAAGTGCTGCGCGGGCTCAAGACCAGGACTTTCGACAGGCTGCGCAAGTGCGGAAAGAACTGGATTGAGGAGATACCGGTGCTTCTTTGGTCGATCAGGACGACGCCAAATCGAGCCACTGGCCAGACACCTTTCGCTCTAGTCTATGGAGCAGAGGCAGTTCTCCCCACAGAACTCGTATACGGGTCACCTCGAGTGCTCGCTTATGATGAGCTTGAGCAAGAGCAGCTGCGACAAGATGACGTGCTACTCCTTGAGGAAGACCGTCTTCAGGCCGCTGTACGAGCTGCTCGCTACTAGCAAGCTTTGCGCCACTACCATAGCCGCAAAGTTAATGCCAGAAGTCTCCAGGAAGGCGACCTTGTTCTTCGGTGCGTTCAGTCCGCCAAGAATTCCAACAAGTTGAAACCGAAGTGGGAAGGCCCTTACCGGGTGAAATGAGTCACTAGGCCTGGCGCTGTCCGCCTTGAGACCGAAGATGGCATTCCGGTGAGCAACTCCTGGAACATTGAGCATCTTCGTAAGTTTTACCCGTAAGGCGCGGTTGCCAGAACCTGTTCCGGCAACCACCATTTTTACAAGTCTTGCCACTGTTGCATGTAATCCTTTGTACAAAGCCGGGCGCAGACCCCGTGCATAAGTAAAGCTCATGTGCTCCGCATATCTTGTCAATTTCATGCTTTCTATTTTTTGCATGTGTTATCTGACACTTTGTGCAGCGCCTACCCCCGGTAAGCAATAACGAGCCGTAAGGCTCCATATCTTTATTTTCTCTTCGTTCTCTTTCTCAGAGAAAGGAAGGTTCCCTCGCCCACAAGTTTGCCGGGAGGAAAGGAGAAGATAATGGTGTGGACCAGGCGTCGTTCAAGAAAGTTTCGCTTTACCAGGAAGCAAACGACAGAAAAGCTAAGTTGCCAAAGTTTGGGCAATCAGTTTTAAAAATTTTAAGTTATCTTCCTCGAACGACCGTGCTTTGTGTGGAAAACCTGTGCGCGGAGGAACCAACTCGTAGCTAGTTGCGCCTTTACTTTGTTTCGAGTCCGCTCAACAACTTAAGTGAGCTGCGACTAGTTGCGACAAGGTTTCTTGTCGGTGGCGGCACCGCCAAAGAAGTTCTTGACGTCCGCGACTCAGCGCTTCATGGCTAAGGTGCTCATACCGACAAGTTCCCTATAAGCATAGGGCAAAAACATACAAAGGAAGGAATCAAGTAAAGGAAATAACATAGCAATCGATACCCAAAATAGAGTTATATTACAAGATAGCTTGTCGCAGCTCTAACGGATTGTTTTCATAACATGACCAGCAGCGACAAGAAAAGAAGAAAACGAGCGGCCTAATCTACGCGATTGCCCTCAACCCTCTTGATCCCACTCACCTTGTCCACAATGGGTGCGACAAGGGTCTTGAGCGCTTCCAGATCAGCATCTGGCGGCAAGGTCCTGAGGACGTTGGTGAGGTTGAGGCCTGGGTTGCGGAAGGCCACCTTCACCAACACCTTTGAAGAGCTCCCGCGTAGATCTTGCGCGACTCGTCGGCCAGCTACTGGAGGGCCATCGTCACGCCTCTGAAGAACAAGCTGAGCTTGGTGCTGGGTTGGAGATTCTCATCGGAGGGATACCCGAGATCCTCCATCCCCAGCTGCGCCAGCTCCCTGTCGATGGCTGCGGCAACGTCCACGAGACCCTCCGTCCAGTGCTCCACATTCTCCCTAAAAGTGTTTTGGGCAGCAGCAGCCCTCGCCAACAGCGCCTCGTCGGCCTTGATCTTCTCCTTCAAGGCCACCTCCTGCTCCCTGGCGCCGTCCAGCGTCTTGGTCAAAGTAGTCAGCTTCAACTCAAGATCTGCGTTGGAGTCCTTGGCGGCGCTAAGCTCCTTGCCCTTCTCGGCGAGACGACCCTGCAGCTCGCCAAAGGTGTAGGCGTCCTTCTCGCGCTCACGCTGGAGCGCGGCAAGCTCTTCACCGCTCTCCTTGAGTTCGGCCTCCAGCTGCGCCACCTTCGTCTCCAGCTCCTTCTTGGCGGCCTCGGTAGCTGCGGCAGCATACTCTGCTTTCTTGAGAGCCCCGCCGAATGTTTGCTCGCGCGCAGCAAGCTCCTCCTTGTGGCTGTCAAGGTTGACCTTCCGCTGCGCCAACTCGCTCTCCCGCGCAGACAGATTCTCGGCGGCAAGCCGCTGTTGCTCTTCAACTTCAGCCTTCTCGAGGAAGAAGGCTTTCCGCTCCTCGGCGAGTTGCTCCCGCTCCTCTGCCAGGGACCGGAGAGTTTCCTGGTTAAGACCCCGGAGCTCCTCCGTGCGCTTCTCGATGTCCACTCCCGCCTTCGCGACAAGCGCTTCTCGGGATTCCAGCTTGGCCTGTCGAGCGCGGTAGAGCGATACCAGCTTCCGCAGCAGCCGCTCCTCCTCAGACTCGCCGCTGCTGCTGCTCGGCGCATCAACCAGCGTCAACCCAGTGGAGGCGAGCACCTCTCCATCCATGATTTCTCCTTCGACCGGCGCCCTGGAACTCGACGCCCAGGGGATCTTGATGAAGACGCCATCGCCGGCCTTCAAATAGGCGCCGGGCTAGGGCTCTTCGGAGCCTGACGCTGCGGCAGCGGCGGAGGGATCGGCGGTCGGCGTAGCGCCTGGCGCTCCTGCGGCCTCGGGACCGTCAGTGCGATCGCCAGACCCCTCGCCGGCTTTTGCGGCGACAGCTTTGGCGGCCTCTTCGCCGGCAGGATCATCACCGCCAGCTGCTTCTTCGGTGACAGCGGCGTCGTCGGTATTGCCGCGTGCGTTCTCTTCGCCGGCGACCTCGGTCTCCATCGGCTCCGTGGCAGAGGGATCCGACGGTCGGAAAAAGGAGAAAAGTCAAGCAAATATCCAAAAAGAAAATCAGAAGAAGAGGAACCCAAGGGAAGTTTTCAAGCAAGAGGATTACCTGTACTGGGTTCTACAGTCATGGTCTCCGCCACCAGGGGGTCGCTGGTGCTGTCCCTTGCCGGAGAACTCTCCCTTACCGGAAAATTCTTCCTTGCCGGAGAACGCTCCCTTGCCGGGGAACCCTCCATTGGCGGTGTAGTCGAAGCAGATGGCATGTCGGGGGCGGCTTCCGGGCGCTCCTGGTGAGGCTGCTCTGCTCCTACACAAACCAATAGTCAGATGTCAGCAAAGAGAGAGCACCCATGCGCGCCTAACAGCGGGAAGTAAACATATACTTACGCTGGGGGCTGCGCTAGGGGCTGCCATGGGGAATAGTTGCCGGGTCCGGCAAGGTGGTCTCAGACACACACCCTGCTGTCGCGGTGGGTTCGTCCTCAATGACAATCACCGGGACCTTGGCTCTCTTCGCCGCTCTCTGGGCCAGAGTCCTGAAAAGGAATGGGTTCGGAGTAAAGCAAATCAGATACAAGACAAAACAGCAAGAATTGAAGAACTACAAGTACAGCAAAGAATCTTACTCTTCTTCTTCCTCGTCGGAGCTGAGCGCGGAGAGGTCGAAGTCCGGCTCACCTCCGGCGCGACGAGGCGGAGGAGTAGGTTCCCTTAGCCGCTTGGCGGGGGCAGTGGCGGTGGTCTGAGACAGCCCAGCTCCGGCCGCCGCCGCGGCGTGAGAGGCGGCAGGAGCAGAAGCGGTGGTCCGGGAGGACCCCGCTCCAGTTGCCGCAGCGGCGTGAGGTGCTCCCGTGGCAACAGCGTTTGCCACGGTGGAGCGTGTCACGCTGCGCGGCGGCTGTTGACTCGTCTGCCGCCCCACTACGTCCCTGGCCTTGCGGAGACGCCTTCTTGGTGGATCTGGAGGCTCTGCTTGCGGCGAGCTGTCTAAAGATGAGGAGGAAGAGGAGTTGATCTTCAACGAGCCGCTCACACCCTCGGCGGGCTCGCCCGACACGACTTCAGGCCCGGCAAGCTCTCCCTCGCCGGCAAGCCCCTCTCGCTCGGCAAGGCTTGCCGCCTCTGCTGCCTCTGCCTCCTCCACGGTGAATCCAAACTTCGCTTCGCGGCGGCCTGCCGCCGCCTCTTCCAGCCCTAGTGGCGTCGCTGCATCTCCGCATCGGTGGTGTCACGAGTAAGGCTTTTCAGTTCATCGGAGCGAACCGGCACTTATACCAAGCCGTCAAAGAACTCCTGCACGACGTCGTCTGCAGGCTCTTGCCAAGTTGGGATAATTCCATGCGAATCGCACAGCGGCATCATTGCACGGATGCGGTCGAGTGAGGAGTTGTTGCACAGCGGAACGACACCCTTCGGCAACCTGAACACTTCGGGATGTTCAGGGTCGTACTTGAATAGTTCCTGGAGCATCGTGTTAAGTTCCAGGACAGTGAAGTTGAAGTTGAGGCCCGGGCGCAGCCTCATGATGTCCGCCGCATTCTGGAACTCCCAGGCGGGTCTCCTCCTCTCCTGCAAGGGGGCGATGCGGCAGCGAAGAAAATCTGCGCCAACGGCGCCTATAGTGAGCCCGGCAAGCCTGAGGCGTTGGATCCGGGTAACGGCAATCTTCAGCCTATCGTCTTCCGGGGCCACGTTGCTCCAATCGTTGCCGCGCACTACTTGGGCTTGGCGCCGGGCGGTAAATGGCTGCGGGTTCTCCTCGACAATCCAGCACCAGTCTGCTCTCCATTCCTCCCACTTACCGCGGAGCTCTCCCTCCAGATAAGCTTCCTTCTTGTGGGCTCTCGAGATCTAGGCGATTCCGCCGGATAAAGGCTCTCCTCTCTCAACTCGGGGCATAAAGAAGTGGCAAAAAAGAGCTACATTCGGATAGACTACGACAAAGTTTTCGTAGAGATGTGCGAAAACTGCCATGGTCAGAACGGCATTGGGGGTGAAGTCAAGGAGGCGGAACCCGTAGGTGTTCATAATGTCGCAGAAAAACTCAGAGAAAGGCAGGCAGAGCCCGCAGTAGAAGAACAACGCGAAGAAGGGATATCCATTCGGAGCCCGTTTCGAAGAGACGGCTGAGAGTACCTTCGTGCGCGAATGCGCTCGCGTCTCCCTCGACCAGAAGAGGTAGTAATACTCCCTCAGCTCCTTCGCGGCGAGCTTGGGGCGGAAGGTTGCCCACTCCTTTCGCAGCGCCGCGAGCCGCTGCACCTCGGTCGACTTCACGACCTTCCCCTTGTCGGCTTTCGGAGCCATGGCGGAGGTGGTGGGGGAGATCGACGGTGTTGGTGGTGCTGGTGGCGATGGGGGGCGGAGCGCTGCTCTCTTTCAGCTTTGGGAAGAAAGGAGGCGGCGGAGGTTTCGAGATTGGAATAGCAACCGCGAAATGGGCGAACTGCCTGCTTCCCTGCTTATAAAGAGGGAGGGGCGGACGTTCCGTCTTTCGAATAAAGAAACCACCCACGATATCTCCCACGACGCCAGATTCGACACGCGCCGCTCGGGAGGGCACGGTGAATCTGGGTAAGATACGGCGTAACCCAGCCGCGCGTGCGTGCCGTGCCTGTTTTGGGCCTGGCCCAACAGCTTTCGGCACCGTGTGTGGCCCAGCCCGGGGCTCTGTCGGTGTACTAGAGTAGGGTACCCTAGTATCCTGAACTTGTGCACGGCAACAGCAAAGACCTGCGGCAAGGCTTGCCGGTGACCGCCAAGGTCCTCCGTGGTTCCTTTGGAGCCATTCAAGAACAAAGTATTCAAGCCAAGGAGACAAGGCCCCGCAAGAGGAGCTTCTGGGAAGGCCAACCGAGGCATCTCAAGGAACTTGCCGCTGACGCGCCACGCGTCCGGCGAGGCCCGTGAGCGACAAGCTTCCGGACGCGACAAGACAACGATCAAGGCAAGGAGCTTGCCGCGACAAGTTACCACTCTGCACTCCACGCCCAAAGACATCCACCAACGTGTCGCCTCAGGACCTTTCGGTAGCTGTGGCAAGAGGTGTGCAGCTAGCAATCTTGCGGTGGCAAGCGGCGCCGACAAGATTGCCATCGTGGCAGCGGTGGCGTCCCGACGGTCCTTTTTGCACTATTTGGGCGACGCCGACGGCATTTAATGCCTTTGTCCCCGCCGTCGGGGTTAGGTATGGTACATCAGACAGTAGTTGTACCAACCGCAACTCCTTTCCATTTTACCCTTGTTCACGCTACACTGCCGGTGACCCCTTGAGCATATAAAAGGAGGCCCATGCGCAACGAGAGGGGGTTCAAAGGCGAAAAACACTCACGCTTGGTCTCGTTAGCAGCTAGTGTGTCTCAGTAGCACTCAGCGCTCGAGCAAGAACTCAATACACTCGGACATGCAGCGGTAGAGGAGTATTATCTCCGGAGAGCTCCGGCTGGGTAAACTGCTCGTGTGCTTCGCCTCGATCTGCTCTTCGCGCGACCTCCGCCCCCCGCCGAACCGAAAGGGGCTCGGTCCGCCAGTCCCATAGGTGTCCGTGGATCAGTTTCCCCGACAGTGAACGTTAGGATTTTCGGTGGGACAAATATGTTCAACTCGGTGGGACCGATGTGCTAGGGTTAGGGTAAAACCTCAACTCGGTTTGACCGATTACACAAACTTGGTGGGATCGATTTTGGTAATTAAGCTAAACGGAGAGTTGGTCAGACAAACTCGGTGGGACCGATTGCTTATCTCGGTGGGACCGAAATAATTACAACAGGTAAAAGAGAGTTTGCAAGCCCATCTCGATGAGACCGACATCCCATCGGTGAGACTGAACTGATTAGGGTTTCTGGCAGTGGCTATGTCAGGTGAACTCGGTGGCGTCAGATAGATCAAATCAGTGGGGCCGAGTTTGACTTTAGGTTTGGGACATATGTGGAAATGAGAAAGTGGTTGAGGGCTTTGGAGCATATCACTAAGCACTTTGAGCAAGCAAGCCATTAAGCAACACTTCATCCCCTTTTAATAGTATTGGCTTTTCCTATGGACTCAATGTGATCTTGGATCACTAAAATGAAAATGAAGAGTCTTGAGCTTTTGCCAATCTTCTTTCCTTAACATCTTGAAGGGGTTCCACATCCTCTTGTCCACGCCACTCCACTGTTGTACTCATCTAAAATATACTAGATGAAAATATTATTCCAACAAGAGATATGTTGACATTAATTACCAAAATCACCCAGGGACCACTTGTGCTTTCAATCTTCCCCTTTTTGGTAATTGATGACAACATACATCAAAGCTTTAGATAAAGGTATGAATGATAACAAGTAAAGCTTTGGAAAGACATGTAACATGCATAGGCTCCCCCTACATGTATGCAATCATGTAAATATAGAATATAAGTGCATGTGAATGCATAACCATGACAAAGCAAGCAATGAGTTACATGTATCTTGGCTATATGCATCAGAGCAAATGGTGTGAATATAGGAGATGTACCTTCATGTTCATGAGTCCTTCTTGCAAACAATATGTACATGAACAAGGGATCATCATGCACACGAGTGTGATGCATATACTTACCTTGTGGTCTTGAGCTGGCTTTGGAAGAGATGAACCTGAGTAAACAAGGTTAGATAACACAGAAACATCTACTAAACAGAGCAAGAACAACAAACCATAAGAGTACCAAGATTGGGATGACATGTAGTGAGTGAGTACTAGGTACCCTATTTGAGTATAGACATGTCCCCAAAGCTAAAGATATGCAATGAATTCGAAGATTTCCTTCCCTTAGATGTTTTTCTTCCCCTGAATCTTATATTGGATAATGGGAGAATATAGGGAAAGAAAACCAGAGCACAAGCACAATAATCATAAAACAAATTAACATGGCTTTCCCCTCTTAAAGACATGGGACTTCTCTCCTCTTGAATACCAAGCATCTGGGGCTCTTGATGTGATTAAGCACTCTCCCCCTTTGAAGTACTCTCCCCCTTTTGAAGTGATTAAGCTTTGATGTGATCTCTCTCTCTCTCCTCTACATCAATTTCCAAGAAGGGTCTTCTGGAATGTGAGTCGAATAGGTTTGGTCGTTGAGTCAAAAAACAAAGCAGCAAATAGAATGTGATGCAGGTAGAGGACGAAAATCATTGAGTGGAGCTGGAACAAATATGCAGGATGCAAATGGCAAAGTTTCTTCTCAGCATTGAAATCGGTAACACCGAGTTGTTTCCTTCGGCAGTTCCGAAATGTTTCGGTTTGACTGAAAAAGACAAACCGGTGTGTCCGAGTTCAACACAGAGAGAACATTTGTCATCTCAGCTCACTAGGCAAAGAAGATCTCACAAAGATTTGCAAGGAATTAACTGAAAGATTTGCAATGAATTGAATGCAGGGAATGCAGAACAAAACAGAAAGAAAAGAAATCTAGATGAAGTTTTTTTATAAAGGAAGAGGAATAAATATGCAAGAGACAATGCAAGAACATAGAGAAACACTAGAGAACTTCATCTAGAATTGATCGGCAACAAAGTCACCTTTGTTAGAGTATATTGACTGAGGAGTCAAGTGAGAACACTTGATCGTAGGTCTTACTCATCGTGTAAGCTCAAATCGGGTTACCATTTTTCATTTAAGCATTTTGATGTATTCACATCTTGTTGAGCTGCTTTGACCGATGTCTTGTGGTAAAGCTTCTCTAAGATGGAATAACATACCTTGGGTGGTGGTGTTGACCTTGATCATGTAGTTGAACTTGTGTGGGATGCTCAAGATTGATGTAGCTCTTCAAGGATTGGGAGCACCACTTGTAGTTTGATTTCATCTACCTACATGGGTTAGTTTTGCAAGGAAGAACACTTGTGTATCCAAAATGACAATAATGAAATTTATACCAAACGAAATTTGATATAAAGAAATTGTCCAAGGATATGTTGAAAGGTTTCATGCTTCCTTGTCTTCAACCACCATATTGTAGAGTCTTGGCGATGTAGAGATTGCTCAAGATGTGAGTGATTTGCAATCTCATAGATTTTGATTCAACCAAGTACCTACAAGGGTTAGATAGCATGCAAGGGTGCAAATATATATCCAAGACATATGATCATCATCATAAGAGAAATATCAAGGATTAGTCAAAGGCTCATGCCTTGCATGTATCCAAATCGGAGTTTCTACTCCAAGTTTGAGGCATCAATGATGTTCAATTCACCTCTCAAACGGCAAAATACTTTCTCATCAAGCGGTTTGGTGAATATATCCGCCAATTTCTTATCGGTACGAACATGCTTAAGATCAATGTCTCCTTTAGCAACATGATCTCGAATGAAATGATGACGAACTTCAATATGCTTAGTTCGAGAATGTTGCACGGAATTATGAGCAATCTTAATAGCACTTTCATTGTTAGGGAGCAATGGAACATGTTTCACATATATTCCATAACCTTTAAGAGTTTGGGTCATCCAAAGTAATTGAGCACAACATGAACCGGCGGCAATGTATTCCGCTTCGGCGGTGGATAAGAATACCGAGTTTTGTTTCTTGGAGGACCAAGACACAAGAGATCTACCAAGAAATTTACATGTACCCGAAGTAGACTTTCTATCAACCTTGTCACTGGCATAGTCCGAATCGGAGTAGCCAACAAGATCAAAAGAAGACCTCTTAGGATACCAAATGCCAAAATTTGGTGTATGAATTAAGTATCTGTAGCGACCCGACCTTAGATGGTCAAGTCTCTGTGCTCAGGTGTCATCCCTGGATCAGTAATGCTAACACCACACAATACTTCGAAGGATTTATAACAGAGTAGCAATCACACACTTATTACATCGTTGTCCAAAAGAGGACTTATTACAATAATCATGGCTTAAGGCCATCTAATAACAATAACAGCGGAAGACTTGGAAGATAAGTGAGTCCATCAACTCCAACGGCATCACTGAGTATAGAACCACGACCTAAAAGCACGTTACTCGTCGTCTGAAAAGTCTGCAACATGAAAGTTGCAGCCCGAAAACAGGTCAGCACATGGAATATGCTGGCAATGTAACACATAGAGAATAATGAATGATAAGTCTATACTACATGCATATTTGGCTGGTGGAAAAGCTCTATGGTTACGGTTTTTGCATAAAGCCAGTTTTTCCCTACTGCAAAGGAATAAATTTATTTAACTATCATGGTGGTTGTTAAACATTGAGAATGGTTGACAGCATTCTCAATCCCAATTAAAAAGTACTCATTAACAAACCCAACACTATTAAATTAGAGTAACATGTTGAGAATTCACATGATATTCAAGTACTAGATACTCAAGATGTCCATAACCGGGGACACGGCTAATCATGATTAGTTTGTACACTGTACAGAGGTTTGCGCACTTTTCCCCACAAGACTCGATCACCTCCGTTTGGTTTCTCGCACTACATGGTGTTTGAGAAACGGATGACTGAGACATAGTCTTTCAGAAGCGCTAGCACCTTACGATGGGTAGACCCGTACACCTACATTCCCTACATCTGCTAGTCCACCACTATAAGAGTTCGCACAACTTAGTCAACTATGCCAGAGCCCATAATGGCTTGTGGCTGCACACGGAAGTATTAGCATGAATTATCTTATGATCCCTTTGAGCCTGGGTGGCGGTCCATAGGAAAATCACACGGTAACCCCAGGATTTCCAAAAAAACAGGCAATCACCAGATACCCAAGGTGCCTCAATCCACCCAGATGTGTATTTAAGTTGCCACCTTAGATAAACCATTAAATCAACAATCTCACATCTGTCATGGATATTCACTCACCCAATCCACGTCTACTAGCATAGCATGGCATAATAAGCAAACGCAGAAGTAACTCCCAAAGGTTTCATAAGTAAAACAGGTAATAGGTACTACCTCATCTACTTCCCATCTCACAATTTAATTAGATCCTAATCATGCAATGTTTGAGGATTGGTCTAATGCATAAAACTGGGTAGTAGAAAAGGTATGATCAAGTGTTACTTGCCTTGCTGATGATCCGCGAAACCTAGAGATTCGAAGTAACAAGCGGCGCACTCCGGGTGATCTATCGCAGACAAACAACAAGCATACAATAAGTACTCATCTAATGCATAGGTAAATCTCGAATAAAAGATCTAACCAGAGAGTTCAACTTAAGAACCCTGGTTGCAAAAGAATCAAATCAAATAAAGCAACGAAAGTCAAACGGCGAGAGAAAACAACTCGGTTCTAGCAATTGAAACTAGGTCAAATTTTATAGTAGCAAAACTTTGTTTAAGTTGATTAGTCGGAACGGCGGTTTCGAAACGAAACTCCAGGCGCTTGAATCACCTGATTCCGATAAACGAGCGAGAAGATAAACTAGAAAGAAGATCGGATCAGAAATCACGATCAGAAAATAACGGAATAAATCCGACTAAAAAGAGAAACGACGAACGGCTAAACGAACGGACGTTCGCTAACCGGGAATAACCGGTGATCACGTTCGTTAAGACGAACGGTCCGGCGAACACTCGCTAAACTACAAAACCAGAAATAAAAACCGATCTAGGGTTTTGGAAAAAAAACCGAACCGACGAAAAAGAAAACCAGAACGGTTTTCTTATAAAAAACCGAACCGAGGGGAGGGTGGCGCGGCGCGGCTACCTCGGCGACTAGGAGCTCCGGCGGGGCGGCGGGCTGGGCGACGACGACGCGGAGGCGGCGGCGGCAGCGGCGGCGCAAGCGGCGGCGGCGGCGGCAAGGGTTGGGGGGAGAGAGAGGGGGCCGGGTATTTATAGGAGGGGGGAAGGGCTGCTTGGGGGGGGCAAGAAACGGAGTCCAAATCGGACTCGGCGACGGGCGGCGGCAGGCGGCGCGACGGCGGCGTTAAGCGCGCACAGTGAGGGGCGCGGTGGGCAGGCCGGGCCCTTGGCCCAAAGTGGCGCCGCAGCTTTTTTTTATATATAAATATCTCAAGAAAAAACGAATAAAATAAAATCTGAACGAACTCAAAATTTATAAAGTAAAATTTTCCCCGACTCCTAAAAATGAGTCGAACAAAATGAACTTTTACTCGGGGCCTAAATGCAATTTTCGAAAACATGCATTTTTACCCTAAGGCAAAATAAACTCCGAGTAAAATCCAAAATTTTGATTTATTTATTAAATCTTCATTTTTCCTAAATTTTGGGAAAGTCATATTATTCCCTCTCTTATTTTTGATATTGGAAAATTATTTGAAGATAAAATAAATAAAATCAAATGATCCTCTTTTCATAATTTGAGAGGACTCAAATATGAAAATTTCGAAATCTCCAACTCTCTCCGTGGGTCCTGGAGTTGCGTGAAATTTCTAGGATCGACAAATGCAAGAAAATATGTAATGCATGATGATCTAATGTATAGCATTCCAAATTGAAAATTTGGGATGTTACAAACCTACCCCCCTTAAGATGAATCTCGCCCTCGAGATTCGGGTTGGCTAGAATATAGGTGAGGGTGGTCCTTGAGCAAATCTTCTTCTCTCTCCCAGGTGACTTCATCCTCCGTGTGGTGGCTCCACTGAACCTTGCAAAAGTTGATAACCTTGTTGCGAGTAACTCTGGTGGCATAATCGAGAATCTTGATTGGTTTCTCCTCATATGTTAAATCATCTTTCAAATGAATTGCTTCAAGTGGCACTGTATCTCTTAGCGGTACCTCTGCCATCTCGGCGTGACATTTCTTCAGCTGAGAAATATGGAATACGTCGTGAACTCCTGACAGTCCTTCTGGTAATTCCAACTTATAAGCGACTTCTCCCATGCGCTGCAAGATCTTATACGGTCCAACGAAACGTGGTGCTAATTTTCCTTTAACTCCAAAACGCTTAACTCCTCGAAGTGGGGATACTCTAAGGTAAACTCTATCTCCAACTTCATATTCTGTCTGGACTGAGCTACCTTGAGCCTGTCGCGAATCAACTTAACTTTCTGTTCAGACTCCTTAATCAAATCTGGTCCAAACAACTGATGGTCTCCAACTTCGTCCCATGACAACGGTGTGCTGCACCTTCTTCCGTACAAAGATTCGAAAGGTGCCATCTTCAAGCTGGTTTGGTAACTGTTGTTATAAGAAAACTCCGCATACGGCAAGTTATCGTCCCAACTAGATCCATAATCTAGTGCACAAGCTCTCAAAGATATCCTCCAAAATCTGATTGACTCTCTCGGTCATCCATCTGTCGTGGGTGAAAAGCTGTCTTGAATTCCAGCCTGGTTCCCAACGTTTCATGTAATCGATTCCAAAACTTTGAGGTAAATTGGGTTCCTCTATCGACACGATACTCCTCGAACTCCGTGCAAACACACAATTCTGGTCATGTATATCTTTGCCAACTTAGCACTGCTATAGGTAGTCCCGACCGATGAAATGAGCTACCTTCGCAAGCGGTCGACTATAACCCAAATCGAGTCATAGCCTGAACGAGTCTTTGGCAAACCCGTGATGAAATCCATGCCTAGTTTATCCCACTTCCATTCGGGTATCAGCAATGGTTGCAACAATCCTGCTGGCTTTTGATGTTCTGCCTTTACTCTCTGACATACATCACAAACTGCTACATACTCCGCAATATCCTTCTTCATTCCGGTCCACCAGAATGTTTCCTTCAAATCCAAATACATCTTGGTATTTCCTGGGTGAATCGAATAGGGTGAATCATGTGCCTCTTGCAGAATTAACTTCCTGATCTCCGGGTCATTTGGCACATAAACACGGTCCTCAAACCATAGGGTATCGTGCTCATCCTCACGAAATCCCTTTGCTTTTCCTTCGCTCATTTTCTCCTTTATATCTGCAATCTCTTTGTCATTTTTCTAAGCTTCTCTAATTTTATCCATCAAGGTAGACTGAATCTCCAATGCTGCTACATAGCCTCTCGGAACTATTTCCAAACATAGCTCACGAAGATCTTCTGCTAACTCTTTTGGTATCTCTCCCGTCATCAGCGTGTTGACATGGCTCTTGCGGCTCAATGCGTCAGCTAAGACATTAGCCTTTCTGGGATGATAATGCAATCTCATATCATAATCCTTGATGAGTTCCAACCATCTCCTTTGTCTAAGGTTTAACTCCTTCTGCGTGAAAATGTACTTCAAACTCTTGTGATCCGTGTACACCTCACAATGGTTTCCAATAAGGAAATGTCTCCATGTCTTCAATGCATGCACTACGGCTGCTAACTCCAAATCATGCGTGGCATAATTTAATTCATGAGGTTTCAGTTGTCGTGAAGCATACGAAACAACTCTTCCTTCCTGCATAAGCACTGCTCCAAGTCCTCGATGTGAAGCGCCGCAATACACCTCATAATCCTTGGTCTGATCTGGCAAAATTAACACTGGTGAGGTAACCAATCTTTTCTTCAACTCCTAAAAACTTGCCTCACAATCCTCAGTCCATATGAACTTGGTATCCTTTTTCAGCAACTCCGTCATAGGCTTTGCAATCTTTGAGAAATTCTCAATGAATCTCCGGTAGTATCCTGCGAGTCCAAGAAAACTCCGGATCTCTTCAACTGTCGTTGGTGCTTCCCATTTGGTTACGGTCTCAACCTTGGTGGGGTCAACTGCTATACCTTCTCCGGATATAACATGTCCAAGAAATCCAACTTCCTTTAGCCAAAACTCACATTTGCTGAACTTGGCATATAACTGATGCTCCCTTAGTTTCTCCAAAACCAATCGCAAATGTTCCCTATGTTCCTCTTCATTCTTCGAGTAAACCAAAATATCATCAATGAACACCACGACGAACTTATCCAAAAACTCCATAAACACTTTGTTCATCAGGTTCATGAAATAGGCAGGTCGTTAGTCAGTCCAAATGACATAACAGTATACTCATACAGTCCATATCTTGTGGTGAACGTTGTCTTAGGTATGTCCTGCTCTCGAATCTTCAACTGATGGTACCCTGATCGCAAATCGATCTTGGAAAATACCTTAGCTCCTTGCAAACGATCAAACAGATCATTTATCCTTGGTAGTGGGTACTTGTTCTTGATTGTTACTTCATTCAATCCACGATAATCAACAACCATCCTTAACGATCCATCCTTCTTCTCCACTAAGAGTACGGGTGATCCCCAAGGCGAAGAACTTGGGCGTATATAACCTTTATCCAATAGCTCCTTAATCTGCTTCTTGATTTCCGCCAAATCCTTTGCGGGCATCCTGTATGGTCGCTTCGATATTGGGCCTGTACCTGGCAAAAGCTCAATCAAAAACTCAATGTCTCTATCCGGTGGCATTCCTAGCAATTCCTCAGGAAATACATCAGGATAATCCTTCACCACTGGTACCTCCTCCTGCACAACTCCTGATAATGAATTTACTTGATTCTTATTTTGTCCATGTCGTGATACATACTTGATCCTTCTTCCTTCTGGCGTTGTGAGCAAAATAGTCCTACTTGTGCAATCGATGTTTCCTCCATACATCGACAGCCAATCCATACCGAGAATCACATCCAATCCTTGGGATTCCAGAACGATCAAATCCGTTGGGAATACATGCCTTCCTATACTCAATGGCACTTGAAAACATCCTTGTCTGGCCATGTACTCTGCTCCTGGTGAGCTTACTAGCATAGGAGTTATAAGAATCTTAGTGGGCAGGCTATACTTATCTACAAATCCCCTTGATATGTATGAATGCGATGCACTAGTATCGAAAAGAACAAGTGCAGTAAATGACTTAACCAAAAACTTACCGATTACTGCATCGGGCTGAGCTTCAACCTCCTCCACATCAATGTGGTTCACCTGTCCCCTGTTGAAAGGGTTTGGCTTCTTTCCAGAGCTCCCATTTCCACCTTGGCCTTCGGGACAATCATTTGCATAATGTCCGGTCTTGGAACACTTGTAACAGGTGACATGGCTCAGCTCTTTCTTGGTTGGGGTTGATGGTGTGGTCTGGTTCTGGCCGTTGCTTCCTGCATTCCCATTACCATTCTTGTGGCCATTATGGTTGTGCGAACTACCTCCTCCATGGGTATGCTGAAACTGAACTCCCTGTTTAGGTGTATAACGGGCTTCACGGCCTCGAGTTATACTTCCCCTGCCCATACTTCCTCTTGTGATTCTCAATCTGCTGCTGCTTTCCTTCAATCATGAGGGCGCGGTCTACCAACTCCTCGTAGTTATTGAATCTTGCTACCATCAACTACATGCTTAACTCATCATTCAGTCCTTCCAGAAACTTCTCCTGCTTAGCTGCATCTGTAGCAACGCTATCCGGGGCATAACGTGCTAACTTACTAAAATCATCCACATCTTGCCAACAGTCCTTCCTCCTTGGCGTAAGTTGCGAAACTCACGCTTCTTCATGGCCATAGCTCCTGCTGAAACATGGGCAGTGTGGAAAGCTTGTCAAACCGATCCCATGTGACGGTGTCTCTGAGGTAAGTGGCTGTGAAATTCTCCCACCATGCTGCTTGGGTCCGCTGCTGATGTGCAGCAAACTTCACCTTCTCACCATCTGTACATCCTGCAGTGGTCAACTCCTTCCTATCTTGCGGAGCCAATCATCCTGCTACAATCGGCTCGGTGTTATGGAATACACCGCGGATTCAGCCTAAGGAAACGAAGTCAAGTGATCCGCAGGTGGTGGTGGTGGTGGGTTGTTGTTGTTGTTGCCTTGGTTCTGCACCAATGTCTGAATCAAAGTGTTCTGCTGCTGAATCAACTGAGTGATCTCTGGCGGGAAAACAAACTCGGGGTCGCATCTTGGAGGCATCTGAAGGGTTTAGGAAAGACGAGAAATTAAGAATAGAGTGAGGTCTAAGGAGAAAACACTACCCAAATGCTCATGAGACAAATGCGCACAAAATCACTTCATTCATTCAAACAAAAGGGCATACAACGGTCTAACTATCGCAAAAGTGCTTGTACTACAATGTTTACATGGAGGGAATACTACTAATATATGGGGATCATCTATTAATTTGAACCGGTGGAAGACTCCATGATGTCTGCTCCAGCTTCGTCTTCAAAGTCGGGTTCACTTGGATCCGAATCGGTGTCGTCGATGATGATGTAATTGCTCGGGCAGTCGACGTACTTGTCTTCATTCTTGAGTGCTAACTTCTTCTTGAGTTCTCCAATCTCATACTTAAGATCGCTATTGTGCCTTACTACAGCTACGATCTCGTCCATGTAGTCCTTGCGTGTAGTCTTTAGCTCTCCTTCAAGTTTGATGATCCTTCCCTTCGCATTCTTCAACTCTATCATATCATTGCACATCTGGTTCTCCTGGCGTCGAATGTGCTGGTTTAACTCCTGGATGAAAGCTGCAATGGATCTATCCTTCTTGGTGCTGACTATCTCCCATTCTTCATTTCGGCGTCCGCAAATCTGGTAGATAGTGTCCTTGAGGTCTTCTTGGTAAACTTCTCCAATGCGTCCCATGGTGATATGAGCTGCCATGCTCGCTCTTTCCCAGACTCCAGGTTGGTGCACTGAAAACACTATCTATGGGCTTGGTGATTGGCGCGAATGTCCTTCCCGGAACATGAGCTTGAATCTTCCAGCGTTCCTCTTCAGGCAGAGTGGCGTTGAAAGTCCCAGTGAAGCTTGGTAGTCCAATGTTCAGATACTTGGCGACTTCCTTCAAGTGGGATCCAAAAGGTGTGCCTTCATCGGGTTGAGCGTACTTGATCTTTGCGTCCGTCATCCTAAAAGAGTAGAAAAGATGAGGAGTTAGAAAATGAGAAGAGAATAGTGATCTATGGCTTTAACTTAGTGGTCGTGTCCTACAGTGAGCGTGTGCTCTGATACCATCTCTGTAGCGACCCGACCTTAGATGGTCAAGTCTCTATGCTCAGGTGTCATCCCTGGATCAGTAATGCTGACACCACACAGTACTTCGAAGGATTTATAACAGAGTAGCAATCACACACTTATTACATCATTGTCCAAAAGAGGAGTTATTACAATAATCATGGCTTAAGGCCATCTAATAACGATAACAGCGGAAGACTTGGAAGATAAGTGAGTCCATCAACTCCAATGGCATCACTGAGTATAGAACCACGACCTAAAAGCACCTTACTAAATCGTTCGAAAAGTCTGCAACATGAAAGTTGCAGCCGAAACGGGTCAGCACATGGAATATGCTGGCAATGTAACACATAGAGAATAATGAATGATAAGTCTATACTACATGCATATTTGGCTGGTGGAAAAGCTCTATGGTTACGGTTTTTGCATAAAGCCAGTTTTTCCCTACTGCAAAGGAATAAATTTATTTAACTATCATGGTGGTTGTTAAACATTGAGAATGGTTGACAGCATTCTCAATCCCAATTAAAAAGTACTCATTAACAAATCCAACAATATTAAATTAGAGTAACATGTTGAGAATTCACATGATATTCAAGTACTAGATACTCAAGATGTCCATAACCGGGGACACGGCTAATCATGATTAGTTTGTACACTCGCAGAGGTTTGCGCACTTTTCCCCACAAGACTCGATTGCCTCCGTTTGGTTTCTCGCACTACATGGTGTTTGAGAAACGGATGACCGAGACATAGTCTTTCAAAAGCGCTAGCACCTTACGTTGGGTAGACCCGTACACCTACATCCCCTACATCTGCTAGTCCACCACTATAAGAGTTCGCACAACTTAGTCAACTATGCCAGAGCCCATAATGGCTTCTGGCTGCACACGGAAGTATTAGCATGAATTATCTTATGATCCCTTTGAGCCTGGGTGGCGGTCCATAGGAAAATCACACGGTAACCCCGGGATTTCCAAAAAAATAGGCAATCACTGGATACCCCAGGTGCCTCAATCCACCCAGATGTGTATTTAAGTTGCCACCTTAGATAAACCATTAAATCAACAATCTCACATCTGTCATGGATATTCACTCACCCAATCCACGTCTACTAGCATAGCATGGCATAATAAGCAAACGCAGAAGTAACTCCCAAAGGTTTCATAAGTAAAACAGGTAATAGGTACTACCTCATCTACTTCCCATCCCACAATTTAATTAGATCCTAATCATGCAATATTTGAGGATTGATCTAATGCATAAAACTGGGTAGTAGAAAAGGTATGATCAAGTGTTACTTGCCTTGCTGATGATCCGCGAAACCTAGAGATTCGAAGTAACAAGCGGCGCACTCCGGGTGATCTATCGCAGACAAACAACAAGCATACAATAAGTACTCATCTAATGCATAGGTAAATTTTGAATAAAATATCTAACCAGAGAGTTCAACTTAAGAACCGTGGTTGCAAAAGAATCAAATCAAATAAAGCAACGAAAGTCAAATGGCGAGAGAAAACAACTCGGTTCTAGCAAGTTGAAACTAGGTCAAATTTTACAGTAGCAAAACTTTGTTTAAGTTGATTAGTCGGAACGGCGGTTTCGAAACGAAACTCCAGGCGCTTGAATCACCTGATTCCGATAAACGAGCGAGAAGATAAACTAGAAAGAAGATCGGATCAGAAATCACGATCAGAAAATAACGGAATAAATCCGACTAAAAAGAAAAACAACGAACGGCTAAACGAACGGACGTTCGTTAAACGGGAATAACCGATGATCACGTTCGTTAAGACGAACGGTCCGGCGAACGCTCGCTAAACAACAAAACCGGAAATAAAAACCGATCTAGGGTTTCGGGAAAAAAAACCGAACCGACGAAAAAGAAAACCGGAACGGTTTTTTTAAAAAAACCGAACCGAGGGGAGGGTGGCGCGGCGCGGCTACCTCGGCAGCTAGGAGCTCCGGCGGGGCGGTGGGGCTGCGGGCGACGGCGACGACGGGGCGCGGCGCGGCAGCGGTGGCGCTAAGCGGCGGCGGCGGCGCGTGGCTACTGGCTGCTGCTGCTGCTGCTGCTTGCTTAGCGGCGGCGGCTGGGGTTGGGGTGGAGAGGGGGGTGCTGGGTATTTATAGGAGGGGAAGGGCTGCTTGGGGAGGGGCAAGAAACGGAGTCCGAATCGGACTCGGCAACGGGCGGCGGCAAAGACGCGACGGCGGCGGCGGCGGCGGCGCGACGCGGCGCTGCGCTGCAAGGAGGGGAGGGGGGCAGCTGGGCCCTTGGCCCAAAGGGCGCTGCAGTTTTTTTTAATAAATATCTCGCGCAGAGAAACGAATAAAATAAAATCTAAACGAACTCAAAATTTATAAAGTAAATTTTCCCCGACTCCTAAAAATGAGTCGAACAAAATGAACTTCTACTCGGGGCCTAAATGCAATTTTTGAAAACACGCATTTTTTCCCTAAGGCAAAATAAACTCCGAGAAAAATCCAAAATTTTGATTTATTTATTAAATCTTCATTTTTCCTAAATATTGGGAAAGTCATATTATTCCCTCTCTTATTTTTGATATTGGAAAATTATTTGAAGATAAAATAAATAAAATCAAATGATCCTCTTTTCATAATTTGAGAGGACTCAAATATGAAAATTTCAAAATCTCCAACTCTCTCCGTGGGTCCTGGAGTTGCGTGAAATTTCTAGGATCGACAAATGCAAGAAAATATGTAATGCATGATGATCTAATGTATAACATTCCAAATTGAAAATTTGGGATGTTACAGTATCTCACTATCCTTTGCAGAGCCTTAAGATGACATTCTT
This sequence comes from Aegilops speltoides, assembly GCA_021437245.1. Taxonomy (NCBI): domain Eukaryota; kingdom Viridiplantae; phylum Streptophyta; class Magnoliopsida; order Poales; family Poaceae; genus Aegilops; species Aegilops speltoides. The sequence continues at coordinate 159,291,921 of CM038143.1, read as the reverse complement.
TGGGGGCCGCTTGATATCGTGCACACATGCACACACTTAGCATAACATCGGGATGGGAGGCACATAGATATAACAATGAACCAATCATAGAGCGGTAAACCTTTTGGTCAACCGGTTCGCCATCCTTAGTCAAGTCAAGATGTCCACTAATAGGCATGGGTGTATTCATACCTTTGCAATCTTGCATGTTGAACTTCTTGAATAAGTCCTTGGTATACTTTGTTTGAGAAACAAAGGTACCCTCCTTAGTTTGCTTGATTTGCAAACCAAGAAAGAACTCGAGTTCACTCATCATAGACATCTCAAACTTCTCCGACATAAGCTTTCCGAACTTTTCACTAAAATGGGGGTTAGTTGAACCAAATATGATATCATCAACATAAATTTGGCACACAAATAATTCACCATTAACCCTTTTAGTAAAAATAGTGGAATCTATCTTTCCAATCTCATAGCCTTTTTCAATAAGGAACTTGGTCAAGCATTTATACCACACTCTAGGAGCTTGTTTAAGACCATAAAGAGCTTTGTGAAGTTTGTAAACATGGTCGGGTTTCTTTGGATTAACAAAGCCGGGAGGTTCTTTAACATAAACTTCCTCCTCAATTTCACCAATTAGAAAAGCACTTTTAATGTCCATTTGGTACAAGGTAATATCATGGTGATTAGCATAGGCAAGTAAGATGCGGATGGACTCAAGTCTAGCAACGGGGGCATATGTCTCATAGTCCATACCTTCGGCTTGAGTGTAGCCTTGGGCAATGAGACGTGCTTTGTTGCGAACAACTTGTCCATCTTCATCTTGCTTGTTGCGAAACACCCATTTGGTACCAATGATGTTGTGGTTGTTGTCAAGCTTCTTGACCAATGTCCACACTTGGTTCCTCTCAAAGTTGTGTAGCTCTTCATGCATGGCATTTATCCAATCCGGATCTTCCAATGCTTCTTCAACCTTCATAGGTTCAATGCTATAGATGAATGAATAATGTTCACAAAAATTTGCCAAACGAGTTTTAGAGCGAGTGATTCTCCCGGTTAGGATACCATTGAAGATTTGTTCGACGGGATGGTCTCTTGAGACTCTTGCTCGAACTCGTGAGTGCTTTTGTTTGGGTCGGGGTGGAACATCTTGTTCATCATCTCGTTCTTGTTCTTGGCCTTCTTCATTGTTGATGTTGTCGTTCTCTTGTCGAGGTGGAGAGGGAGGTTGATGAGGTTCATCTTGGTGTACTTCCTTGTTTTCATCATCTTGGCGTGTCCCACTTGTGGATGCTTCCGTGTCAATGCTTGGTTCACCTTATCGTGAGGCAGAAGCTTCCACTTGGACGGACAAGGTACTCTCCTTCACCTCCGTTGGACGAATCTTGCCAATAGACAAGTATTGGATTGCTTCTGAAGGGTCTTTGTCTACTGCATCAAATGGCACTTGCTCTATTTGCAAGCCGTTAGATTCATCAAACTTCACATCTACCGCCTCTTTGACCTTTCGGGTGAAATTGTTGTAGACACGGTAAGTGTGAGAGTTTGAGCCATAACCGAGTAGGAAACCCTCATGCTATTTAGGAGAAAATTTAGAATGATGATGCTTATCAAGAATGTAGCACTTTGAGCAGAATACTCGAAAGTATCCAACTTGGGGTTTGTTACCGGTGAGAAGCTCGTATGCTGTCTTGCCGAGTAGCTTGTGAACATATAAGCGATTTGTTGCATGACAAGCTGTCTCAACCGCTTCCATCCAAAAGTGCTTTGGTGTCTTGTAATCATCAATCATCGTTCTCGCCATCTCAATAAGAGTCCGGTTCTTCCTCTCAACAACTTCAATTTGTTGAGGTGTGTATGTAGCTGAGAACTCGTGTGAAATCCCTTCTTCGCCAAGAAAGCTTTCCACATTCGCGTTCTTGAATTCTGCTCTGTTGTCGCTGCGAACCTTCTTCATCTTCACTTCGAATAGATTTTGGGCCTTCCTAACAAAGTTCTTGAAGATCTTTTGGACCTGCGATTTATCATCAAGAAAGAACACCCACGTAAATCTTGATCATCGACTATGACTAGACCAAATGAGTTTCCGCCGATACTTTTATAGCCATTGGGACCAAAGAGATCCATATGAAGTAGCTCGAGCGGTCTTCTCATGGTCATGATGTTCTTCACGGGGTGACTTCTGCCAACTTGTTTTCCTGCTTGACAAGTACTGCACAATCTATCCTTGTCAAATATAACATCTTTTATTCCAAGGATATGATCACCTTTAATAAGCTTATCAAGATTTCGCATGCCCACATGACCTAACCTTCTATGCCACAACCAACCTTTAGAGGATTTAGCAATTAAGCAAGTTCTAGGTTGAGCCTTTTTAGTGAAATCAACAATGTAAAGATCACCTCTACGAATACCGGTAAAGACCATATTGTGGTTATCTATATGAAACACTTGGCAATCTACTTTAGTAAATAGGACACTGAAACCAAAGTCCGCAAGTCTAGATACAGAAAGTAAATTATAGCCAAGAGATTTAACGAGCATGACATTTTGTATGGAGCTATCATGTGAGATGGCCACCTTACCAAGGCCAACCACCTTACCCTTTGAGTTATCACGAAAGGTGACATACTTTCGAGGGTCGTCGTTTTCGGCAAGCTCACGAAACATATCCTTGCTCCGGTCATATGATCGGTACATCCACTATCAAGAACCCATTGCTTTCCTCCAGCCATGTAGCTGCGAAGATTAGCCATAAAACCAAAGTGTCTCATAGACTCATCGAGATCAAAGGCACTATCATCATCCTCATCATAGTATCCATGTTCAACATCGTCTTGTGATTGATCAATTCCTGGAGAGGGTAATTCATTAGATAAATGATCGTCACAATGTTCATCTTTATGAATTCTAATGGCTTCGTAGATGATATTGCTAATGATTCCAACATCTCCTTTGGCACGCATGAGGTTAGTAAGCTCAAATAGACAATCACCAAACTTAGGATCATTGGAATTCATCTTACTCAAGGCAAGGGATTTACGAAGAATTTCATCCAAATTTTGCAAGGAATTGTTTGGAAATCCTTCCTCAAGAAATCTCCATATGGTGTAAGCACAATCAAGAGTAGGCAAGCTAGCAAGCAAGTTTCTAGGTATTCCTCTAGTGATTAAATTGACAGTTCTAAGATTATGGATCATGTTAATAGACTCATCAAGGGTAGGATGCAAGGGGTCAACAAGACGCGCACAAGGAGTAGTAATGTACTTGTTCAAGTGATATTCATTGAAAATCTCAAGCATCTCATTTTTTCACTCATGAAAGAACTCTCCATCAAGTATAGGCACCCTATGTCTAAGCCTCCCCAACATAGACTCATCCATCTTCCTCCAATGGTGATTAAACCAAAGCAATGGGGATCAAAGCTTTGATACCAGTTGAAAGGATTGATAATAGGTATCTAGAGGGGGGTGATTAAACCCTCAACAAGGAAAAGTAGAAGTTTTTAATTTCTTCAAGTTAAGGTGGAGTTCTAGTACAAGTTTAAACATTCACAATACATTTCAAGAAAGCATGGCAAGAGTATATGAGCAGTGGAAAGTAAAGCATACAAGTTGCAAGAATGTAAAGGGATGGGATTGGAGTGTGCAAACGCAATTGGAGACACGGAGATTTTTGGCGTGGTTCCGATAGGTGGTGCTATCGTCCATCCACGTCAATGGAGACTTCAACCCAGGAAGGGTAACGGTTGCGCGAGTCCACGGAGGGCTCCACCCACGAAGGGTCCATGAAGAAGCAACCTCGTCTATCCCACGATGGCCATCGCCCATGAAGGACTTACCTCACTAGGGTAGATCTTCACGAATTAGGCAATCTCCTTGCCCGTACAAACTTCTTGGTTCAACTCCACAATCTTGTCGGAGGCTCCCAAATGACACCTAACCAATCTAGGAGACACCACTCTCCAAAAGGTAATAGATGGTGTGTTGATGATGAACTCCTTGCTTTGTGCTTCAAATGATAGTCTCCCCAACACTCAACTCTCTCTCACATATTTGGATTTGGTGGAAAGATGATTTGAGTGGAAAGCAACTTGGGGAAGGCTAGAGATCAAGATTCTTGTGGTTGGAATGGAATATCTTGGTCTCAACACATGAGTAGGTGGTTCTCTCTCAGAAAATGTATGCTAGAAGTGTAGGCATGTTTTGACGGCTCTGTCCACGAATGAAGAGTGGGTGGAGGGGTATATATAGCCTCCACACAAAATCTAGGCGTTACACACAATTTACCAAACTCGGTAGGATCGATATGACGTTAGGATTTTCGGTGGGACCGATATGATCAACTCGGTTGGGCCGTGTGCTAGGGTTAGGGTAAAACCTCAACTCAGTTTGACCGAGTACACAAACTCGGTGGGACCGATTTTGGTAATAAGGTAAATGGAGAGTTGGTCAGGCAAACTTGGTGGGTCCGATTCCTTATCTTGGTGGGACCGAAATAATTACAACAGGTAACAGAGAGTTTGCAAGCCTATCTCGGTGAGACCGAGATCCCATTGGTGAGATCGAACTGATTAGGGTTTCCAGCAGTGGCTATGTCAGGTGTACTCAGTGGCGCCGGATAGATCAAATCGATGGGGCCGAGTTTGACTTTAGGTTTGGGACATATGTGGAAATGAGAAAGTGGTTGAGGGCTTTGGAGCATATCACTAAGCACTTTGAGCAAGCAATCCATTAAGCAACACCTCGTCCCATTTTAATAGTATTGGCTTTTCCTATGCACTCAATGTGATCTTGGATCACTAAAATGAAAATGTAGAGTCTTGAGCTTTTGAGCTTTTGCCAATCTTCTTTCCTTAGCATCTTAATGGGGTTCCACATCCTCTTGTCCATGCCACTCCACTGTTTGACTCATCTGAAATATACTAGATGAAAATATTAGTCCAACAAGAGATATGTTGACACTAATTACCAAAATCACACAGGGAGCACTTGTGCTTTCAACTATGTAACAGTACCTACACACAAATAACAAATACTTGCAACCCAACGCGTAAGAGGGGTTGTCAATCCCTCCTCGGTATTGAGATAGATTAAATTGTATGAGTTTGGATAAATAGATCTAGCAAAAACACAAAATAAAATAAATAAACAAAAAGTACATCAAGGTATTTTTGGGCTTTTCGAATAATAGATCTGCAAACAATATGATAGGAAATAGACCCGGCGGTCGTAGATTTCACTAGTGGCTTCTCTCGAGAATATAGCATACGGTGGGTAAACAAATTACTGTTGGGCAATTTATAGAAGCGTAAATAATTATGATGATATCCAAGGCAATGATCATGTATATAGGCATCACGACCAAGATTAGTAAACCGACACCTGCTTGCATACTATTACTCCACACATCGACCGCTATCCAGCATGCATCTAGTGTATTAAGTTCATGGAGAAACGGGGTAATGCAATAAGAACGATGACATGATGTAGACAAGATCTATTCATGTAGGAATAGACCCCATCTTTTTATCCTTAATGGCAACGATACATGCTTGTCATGTCTCCTTCTGTCATTGAGAATAAGCACCGCAAGATCGAACCCATCACAAAGCACCTCTTCCCATTGCAAGAAAAATCAATCTAGTTGGCCAAACCAAACCAAAGTTTTGGAGAAGAAATACGAGGCTATAAAGATCATGCATATAAGAGTTCAAAGAAGACTCAAATAATATTCATAGATAGATCTGATCATAAGCTCATAATTCACCGGATCCCAACAAACACACCGCAAAATGTCATTACATCAAATAGATCTCTAAGAACATCGAGGAGAACATTGTATTGAGAATCAAAAAGAGAGAAGAAGCCATCTAGCTACTACCTACGGACCCATAGGTATGTGGCAAACTACTCACGCATCATCGGAGGAGCACCAATGAGGATGATGAACCCCTCCGTGATCATTTCCCCCTCTGGCAAGGTGCCGAAATAGGGCTCTAGATTGGATCTCATGGTTCTGGAACTTGCGGCAGCTGGAATTATTTTTCATCGACTCTCGTAGGGTTTCTGGAATATTTGGGTATTTATAGAATTGATGAAAGAACATGCGGTGCCCCCATGTTTGGTTTTGGTAATTGATGACAATCTCTATGGACTAATGGTTGCCTTGAGTTATATTTGAAGGGTTTGTCCATAGGCTTTTCTTGGAGTCCATTTGTTAGTTTCAAGGAGAGTTTGTGATGACCAAGGTGCTATTAAGGAATTATCCAAAGATTGGTCTTGTGAGTGTTGAGCTTATTGCTAGCATGTCTTGAAGAAGAAGAGTGTGTGATCATTCATGTTTACCTTCAAGACATCATCCAAATGAAGAGAGTTGGAAAGATTCAAGGTTGATCAAGTCCAAGTCAAAGAGTGAATCAAGTTGATCAACACACAAAGCATAGAAGATGTACTAAGAGGGATCAAGCGATCCTGTCGGTGTACTAAGGTAGGGGTACCTGAGTACCCCAACTTGTGCACGGGCAGTCGCAGCTCCCCGCGGCTGGATCTACCATGTGCTTGCCGGAGACCATCCCTGCTCCATATCAAGCCATTCAAGAACAAAGTGTACAAGACAGAAGATCAAGACCCGGCAAGAGGAGCTTGCGGGAAGGCCGCCCCTGTGCTCAAGAATTACATCACTCACAAAGGCCCTGGCGAGAAGAGCTCGCCGGGAGACTAGAAGATTACATCGAGAAGACACGCCTCGGCGCTTATACGCTGCGGGCGAGGGCCCGGGAGCGACAAGTTACAAAGCCCGACAAGCTTCCGGTCCGCAAGATCAAGACCCGGCAAGGTACTTGCCGGAGAGCTGCGCTGTGTGCCCGCACTCCAGCTCATCTGCCCACGCGTCGCCTTGAGCCCTCTCCAGAGACGCGTGGCGGATGGCTATGCAGCCTAGGGGGTGCGGTGGCACTCCACGGTGATGGATCCATCGCCGTGGCAGACGGAGACGCAAGGGCGGGAGCTTTTGGGGTCGACGGCGACGGGCATTAAATGCCTTTGTCCCCATCACAAAGTAGGTAGAAACCACTGCTCAAGCAATCAGTAGCCGACTGTTCCCGCACTGCTCCAACTACCACCTCTTTTACATTTTACCCCTTTCTCCTCGCTGACACCTGTTGGTAACCCTTGGCACTATAAAAGGAGGCCCATGCACAACGAGGGGGTTCAATCTTTGCAACTCCCACGCTCGGTGTAGCTACTCATCAGAGCTCTTCAAGCTCCCGAGCACAATACAACACAAAGCAGCAGAGGGTTTACGCGTCCATCGCGCCCGGCCGGGTAAAAATCCGCCCGCGTGCATCGCCTCGATCGCTCTCTGGCCTCCTCCGCCTCGCATCAAGCACTCACGAAGGGCCCGGCCCCATAGGTGCTCGCGGCGGGCGGGCCTCCATCCGTCCCGTCCCGACATCTTTGGCGCGCCAGGTAGGGGGCGTCGAGGTTGTGCGGACCTGATCCTGCGTTCGCGCGGGCGCGTTCTTCATCAACCTCTCCAGTTTCATCAGCAACTTCGTCGACAACTGCGTCATGGCCCCGAAGACGAGGGCTTCAAGGGTCGCAGACCCGTCTGCGTCTCACCCGCCGCCACCGGAGCCAGCGGTGGGCGGAGGAGACGCCAGCGGAAGGGTGGACACCGGCGAGGGTACTCGCGGCGCCACCAGATCCAGGGACAGGACGGATGACCGCGCCTCGGTCTCCGTGGATCCACGTCCATCTCAGCGCACGACGACCCAGCAGTGCCATACCACGGGAGGTGGTATCCGCCTGCTGGGGCAAGAACATGCCGGAGGCTCGCGGGATGCTCCGGACTACCGTCCGTGCATAAGCAAAGCGAAAGTGCCGGGGCAGGACCCTGCTCCTCCTATCGCTACTAGGAGTCCGAGCATATCCTGTTCCTCGCGCCGCTCGCCCCCGCTCCCCTCCACTACGGCAAGCGCATCTCCCTGGAGCACTACGCTGTCGTCGAGGACCCGCCATCGAGCTCCAAGTCCGGCTAGGACAGCTCTGGTGCTCACTCCGACAAGCGCCGCTCCTCGGAGCGCTCTAAGCCCGGCGAGGGCAGCTCTGGTGCTCGTTCCGGCAAGCGCACCTCCCGGGAGTGCTGCGCTGCCGTCGAGGACGCGCCATCGAGCTCCACCGGCGAGTGCAAGGAAATGAGAAAAAGAAAAGCTAAGTCGTTCGAGCTTTTGTGCAGAAGCACTCTTTGGTTCCATGCTTTTATATGTTATATCCCTCGTGCGTTCGTCCTTTGTGCGCAAAGCCTGTGCGCGGAGGAGCCTGCCTGTGAATAGCCGCACCCTTATCTTGCTTCGAGCACACTCGACGAGTTAAAAGTGAGCCGCGACAAGCTTCGCGCCCTTGTTTCGTTTCCGAGTCTGTTCAGCAGATTGCGGCGTCCTTATTGGACACGGCAAGGTTGCTTGCCGGAAGCGACACCAGCCAGCGGGCTGCTGATGTTCCGCACTCAGCAAGTGTGTTAAGCACCGGCAAGTTCCCTAGAAGCGTAGGGTAAAAGCGCACAAAGGATGTAAAGTAGAGGGTATAATGTGGCAAGCCTTGCCGTAAGATGTCCTTCGTATGAGAGACTTGAGCGCGAGAGGAGCCAAGTCGTGGTCCAGCTGCGCCCTTGCCTTGTTTCCGAGTCCGCTCGGCAAACACAAGCGCGCTGCAGCTGGCCCGGCAAGGTTGCTTGCCGGAAGCAACACCAGCCAGCGGGCTGCTGATGTTCCGCACTCAGCAAGCGTGTTCGCGACCGACAAGCTCCCCGAAAACGTAGAGTACAAACATACGAAGGGCAAAGTGCGGCATCGTTTTGCAGAGTCACATAGCAGAGATTTATACGCATATCCAGGTACATGATGAAGATGTTGCAGATCTGTCTCAGCTGTTTTCATGGCCGAAATTGCAGCAACAAGGAGAAACCAGAAGAGCGCGCCAGCACCTGGGCCCCGGCGAGGCAAGGGTTGCTGGGGGCTGCGAGCGCCAAGATTCGTCTCCGGCGAGCCAGCCTCGCTGGGGGCTGCGAGTACCAAGATTCGTCTCCGGCAAGCCAGAGTTGCTGGGGACTGCGGTATCAGATAAGTTTTTCATTCATCGTCATGCATCCTCTCATGGACCGGGGAAAGCGGGGCTGCGTCTTTGAACGAGCGTGTCTTGTAAAACCCGTACGCGGAGGAGCCAAGTCGTGGCCCAGTTGCGTACTTGTTTTGTTTCCGAGTCCGCTCAACAAACACAAGTGTGCCGCTGCACCCTTACCTTGCTTTCGAGCCTGCTCAGCAAGTTAAGCGTCGCAACTGGCCCGGCAAGGTTGTTTGCCGGAAGCGACACCGCCGGCGGGCTGTCCCGCACTCGGCAAGCGTGTTCGCCCCGGCAAGCTCCCCGATAGCGTAAGAACGTACAAGGCACGAAGTCAAGTAAAAGACTCGGTCCGGCAAGCTTTCCCCTCTTTTTCATTAAAAACATCCTAGTTTGATACAAGTCCATAGAGGATGAAAAACATGATAGAGAGGATTACAAGTTTTTAAATACAGCTAAGGCCCGAGGGCTTACAAATTAAAAAGATAAGGTGCTCAGATCCCTCTCTGCTTTCTCTGCTCAGAGTTCAGGAGGTAGGTCAAGGAGCCCCGCAAGAGAAGCTTGTCGGGAGGGCGAAAGGAGCGCCTAGGAGAGCGTGGCGGTGAGCGCCCACTGCGGCCCGCGGGTGGCGTGCCCTCAGGAGCTGCGCAAGGTGACGGGCATGGAGGAGCATGCCCCCGGAGAGCTACGGGCGCTAGAAGACACCAAGAGAACACCCCGGGGGCCGGCCAGGAGCTTGGCGGAGACGGCGCGCGGAGGCGAGCTTGAAGACGGGTAGTGGGACGCCAAGATCGCTGTCAAGGGCTCCTCGCCCTCGATCTGACGAACGGCCTTGCCGCCACTCCCCTCTTCCTCTTCTGCTGCCTCTCTCACGCCAGCCGCCCAAGGAGACCCCCGGAGTTCAAGGCCGCGACCCGGATTACGGGTCGCCGGTGGCCTGCGAGGCAGCGGTGTCCGACGCCTAGTCGGACCCGCCATCCCTCGCTCGTCGCTGCCGCTCCCTCCTCGCCACTCGCCGAGGAGGGACCTTCGCTATCCGAGGAGCTGTCCACACAGATCTCACCCGGTCCCGTAGTCCCGAAGACCTTGACGGCGAGAAGGTCGCCTCCATTAACTTGAAATGGAGGGTAAACCCCGCCGCAAGCTATGGATCCGGCGAACGCCTTCCACCCTCGGTCGAAGAACATCACGCCGGGGCTGGGGACACGACACTCACCCGAAAGTGCCGCTGATCCCACAGCCCCTCATGCGCAACTCCATCACGTCGGGTGGATCCGGTCCCATCGCGTCCGCAAACGGAGCCGGCAGCCGGAGGCGACGTCGAGGCGTTCGGCGAAGCTTGATGAAGAACTCCCAGGGGTCATCTCCAGTCTGGACCGCATCGTGGATAGGAGACGTCGGGGGAGACGGGGGAGGCGCATCACCACGACCGCCTCTCCCGACCGCCTCGGCCACGCCCTCGGCCCGTCATGCCCACGCCTCTCTCTCCCTCTCGGGGCGGCTCCGCCGCCACGGGAGCAGGATAGGGAGAGGTGCGCTGCCGGGAGGCGACCCTCGCTGCCACCGTCGAAGAACTGGATTTCCTCCTCCATGGCGAGAGAAGAACGAAGATGAAGACGAAGGAGAAGAGGATGGGTGTGGCCATTGTGCTCCCTTCCGCCCCTTTTAAAGGGGCGGGGGGATTCAACCGCCTTCCGACCAATCGGGAAGCGAGGAGGCCGAGGAGCGGGCCGACTCGCCTTCTCCGCCTGTGGACGGCTCGGTCTCCCACCTTCACCGCCCACGACCCTGTGCATGAGGGCGTGGCGTGGCGCGGAGCCAGAGCGACGGGTGAAGCGACCTCGCTCGCACCACGATCACGGGTGGATGCCTTAAAGATCGCATGCGCCGCCCACGCCTCCCACGACGCGCCGCAATCGACGCAGCGTGCCGTTCACGGGAGGCGGCGGATGCAGAGCGGATTCGACGCCCAGGTGGGCAGCGTGCCTGCAGCCTTGTCTTGGGCCTGGCCCAACAGCGCTCGGCACTGTGTGTGCCCAGCCGGGGCTCTGTCGGTGTACTAAGGTAGGGGTACCTCAAGTACCCCAACTTGTGCACGGGCAATCGAGCTCCCCGCTGGCTGGATCTACCATGTGCTTGCCGGAGACCATCCTGCTCCATATCAAGCCATTCAAGAACAAAGTGTACAAGACAGAAGATCAAGACCCGGCAAGAGGAGCTTGCCGGAAGGCCGCCCTAGGCTCAAGAATTACATCACTCACGCAAGGCCTGGCGCGAGAAGAGCTCGCCGGGAGACTAGAAGATTACATCGTGAAGACACGCCTCGGCGCTTATACGCGTCGGCGAGGGCCCGGGAGCGACAAGTTACAAAGCCCGACAAGCTTCCGGTCCGCAAGATCAAGACCCGGCAAGGTACTTGCCGGAGAGCTGCGCCAGTGTGCCCGCCTCCAGCTCATCTGCCCACGCCGCCTTGAGCCCTCTCCGAGACGCGTGGCGGATGGTCAGTGCAGCCTAGGGGGTGCGGTGGCACTCCACGGTGATGGGCTCGACGGCGACGGGCATTAAATGCCTTTGTCCCCCATCACAAAGTAGGTAGAAACCACTGCTCAAGCAATCAGAGCCGCACTGCTCCCGCAGACTGCTCCAACTACCACCTCTTTTACATTTTTACCCCTTTCTCCCACGTTGACACTGTTGGTAACCCCTTGGCACTATAAAAGGAGGCCCATGCACAACGTGGGGGGTTCAATCCTTTGCAACTCCCACGCCGGTGTAGCTACTCAGTAGCTCTTCAAGCTCCCGAGCACAATACAACACAAAGCAGCAGAGGGTTTCTGCGTCCCATCGCGCCCGGCTGGGTAAAAATCCGCCCGCGTGCATCGCCTCGATCTGCTCTCTGTGCCTCCTCCGCCCTCGTACCGCACTCACAAAGGGGCCCCGGCCCCATAGATGCTCGCGGCGGGCGGGCCTCCATCCGCCCCGCCCCGACAGATCCCATGGTATGGTAAGCATTGTCAATTACACTTTGTGTACTAACCGATGGTCTTCGTGAGAGTTCTTTGTGGGGTTAGGTTGTGGTGTGCAAGTTCAAGTAGGATCATCACAAAGATATCATATGCTTGAAGCTTGCCGTCCATTGTGGTGGCAATGGACTTATGGGGATGTGCCGAAGAATGGCTCACCCATACTGGAGTATGGTGGAGCAATATACTAGTCTTCACCGAGCCAACGCAATCAAGAAGGGTGGTCCAACTTGAGGGAGTCAAGATCGTCATCATCCAGCTCAAGTGGACTATGTGCAAGGCAAAGGTTTGCCGTTCATAGGTTTTCTATTTTACTGGTCCCATGGTGGTAGTTGGGAGACCGGGTTATAGGATCGTTTGCCATACTATCAAGGGGGGCTCTTGATAAGTAACTTGATTGTATCGTTCGTACACAGCTCAAACCATTGCATGCTTGCATCATCTTTATTGGTTCTTGTTTGGTTCTTCTCCTTATGATATTTGGAGCTTATGGTCATTTTCATGACAAGCTCAAGTTTATCGAAAACAGAGGTCACATGCATCTTCTATGTTGTTTTCAATGATGGGGTTTTTGCCGGTTCTCTTTGTGAGTCTTAGAGCTTATGGTCATCTTGATGACAAGCTCGAGTTCATCGAAAACGAGTTCACATGCATCTTATATGATGTTTGCGAGTTGGAGGTTATGCCAGTTCTTCTCTGATGGAGTGTTCACTCCTCTATATCTTAGGCATACCTCCCTGCCTCTTCTTACTATAACCAACAAGCTTGAGTTTGCTCATTATGGTAGTACCGCGGTCAGGGCGGTAGTACCGCCCATAGGCGGTAGTACCACTGCCTAGTACCGCTCATACTGCCGCCCTTGCTGTGGTCTCGATTTTTCGTGTCGGGTTTCTGTAAAGGACCACGCAGGGGAGCGGCAGTAGGGTGCGGTAGTACCACTTGTAAGCAGTAGTACCGCTTCTACTGCCGCCCCAACTCCTACTCTACACTCTGCCCTCCTCTGCTTCCCAGTGGCTGTAGGGAGTAGTAGTACCGCCTATAAGCGGTACTACCGCCTTCAGGGTGGTAGTACCGCAGTAGTGCATGTACTCCTCCTTCCTCTATCCTGGTTGCCCTATGCCTGATTGCCACAGCGGTAGTACCGCTGTGGCAGCGGTAGTACCTCCCAGATGCGGGCTCGGGCTCCATAATGGTTGGATTTTCTCCCCCCTATAAAAGGGGGTCTTCTTCCCCATTAAGCCTTATCCTTTGAGCTCGAGTTCTTCCCCCCATTGTTGACCTTCTTCGAGCTTGCTATCTCTCAATCCCTCCATGGATTCTTACTAGTTTTTGGGGGAAAAGAGAAAGGAGATCTAGATCCACATTTCCACCAATCACTTTCTCCTCTAGGTGAGGGGAACCCCATGGATCTAGATCTTGGAGTTCTTGGTGTTCTCCTTCCGTTCTTCCTCTCATTTCCCTCCCTAGCATTAGTTGCTTTGGTGGGATTTGGGAGAGAAGAACGTGGGCACTCTGTGTGCCCTTGCCAATGCATTTTGTGCATCCGTTTGAGTTATCCACAGTGATATGTGGAGGTTACAAGTTGAGAAGCTTATTACTCTTGGGTGCTTGGTACCCTTGAGTTTGTTCCTCTTGGGTGCTTGGGCGCCCTAGACGGTTGAGGTCACCTTGGAGCCATATTCCATTATGGTGAAGCTACGTGGTGTCGTTGGGGAGATAGCCCCAACCTTTGTGGTGCTCGGAGCTCAACCATTGTGGTGCAAAGCTTCGGGCAATCGTCGGGGTCTCCAATTAGGTTCTGGAGATCGCCTCGAGCAATTTGACAAGTTTCGGTGACCGCCCCCAAGGGTTGCCAAAGTGTACGGGTATGGTGACCACCCCCAAGGGTTGCCATTTGTACGGGTTCGGTGACCGCCCTCAAGGGTCCCTTAGTGGAATCACGACACTTGCATTGTGCGAGGGTGTGAGGAGATTACGGTGGCCCTAGTGGCTTCTTGGGGAGCATTGTGCCTCCACACCGCTCCAAATGGGGATTAGCATCCACAAGGGTGTGAACTTCGGGATACATCATCGTCTCCGCGTGCCTCGGTTATCTCTTACCCGAGCCATTTACTTATCCACTTTACTTTGTGATAGCCATATTGTTTCTTGTCATATATCTATCTATCACCTAGTTGTTTATCTTGCTTAGCATAAGTTGTTGGTGCACATAGGTGAGCCTAGTTACTGTAGGTTTTGTGATTGACAAATTAACCGCTAGGTTTATTCCGCATTTGTTCAAGCCTAAACCGTAATTATTTTAAAGCGCCTATTCACACCCACCTCTAGGCGTCATCCACGGTCTTTCAACTGAGAGGCGTTGGAGAGGACACCCGTGGGCCCCACTACCCACCAGGGCACGCCAGGGGCCTCTGGCATGCCCTGGTGCCTTGTGGGCCCCACAGGCCTCCCCCTACACTTCCTTGGATCCCAAATTATCTTCTGGGCAAAAAAATCTCCAAAAAGTCTCGCTGCATTTGGACTCCGTTTGATGTGGATATTCTACGAAGTAAAAACAAGCAAAAAACAACAACTGGCACTAGGCACTACCGAGGCCTTTGAGTTCTTGTACGTGTGAGCCGCATTGGGATTTCCTCGAAGAGGAGAGGATGATGCAGTACAGTAGAGATAAGCATTTCCCTCAATTAAGAACCAAGGTTATCAATGCAGTAGGAGAACCACGCGAAACCTCCTTAACAGCACCTACAGACAAAAGAGCAAGTACTTGCACCCAACGCGATCAAGGGGGTTGTTAATCCCCTTGGCAGTTACTTGCAAAGATCAAATTTGATAATGATAGATAGATAAATAAAAACACAAAATAAAAGAACGGTAAATAAACTGCAGCAAATTATTTTTGGATCTAATATATGGTACAGATAGACCCGGGGCTATAGTTTTCACAAGAGGTTTCTCTCTCGAACAAAAAGCATATGGTGGGTAAAGAAATTACTATTGGGCAATTGATAGAAAAGTGCATAGTTATGATGATATTCAAGGTAATGATCATGTATATAGGCATCACATCGGACACAAGTATACCGACTCCTGCCTGTATCTACTACTATTATTCCACGCACCGACCGCTATCCAGCATAGATCTAGAGTATTAAGTTCATAAGAAACGGAGTAACGTCTTAAGCAAGATGACATGATGTAGACAAAGTAAATCCAACCAACATGAATAAACTCCATCATTTTACCCTTAATGGAAACAATACAAATATGTGTCTTGTCCCCTTCTGTCACTGGGATATAGAGCATTGCAAGATTGAACCCATTACAAAGCACCTCTCCCATTGCAAGATAAATCAGTCTAGTTGGCCAAACCAAACGTATAGATCAGAGAGAAATGCAAAGATATAATAATCATGCATAAAAGAATTCAGAGAAAAATCAATTAATATTCATGAATAATTTGATCATAAACCCACAATTCATTGGATCCCAATAAACACACCGCAAAAGAAGATTACATCGAATAGATCTCCAAGCACATCAAGGAGAACATTGTATTGAAGATCAGAGACAGAGAAGAAGCCATCTAGCTAGTAGCTATGGACCCGTAGGCCTGTGGTAAACTACTCACACATCATCAGAAGGACATCAAGGTTGATGTAGAAGCCCTCCGTGATCCATTTCCCCTTCAGCAGAGTACCAGAAAAGGCCTCCAGATGGGATCACTGAAGAACAAAAACTTGCGATGGCGAAAAAAGTATTTTGAGTGGTTCTCTGATGTATTGGAAATATTTGGGAATTTATAGAGGTGGTATTAGGTCAAGAGGTGCCACGAGGGGGCCACAAGCCTATAGGGCGCACCCCCTGGGACGCGCCTCCCAAGCTTGTCGCTCCCTCCTGTCTCTTCAGGTCTTCTCCCGAACCTTCTAGGGCCCCTTCTGGTCCAGAAAAACTTAATCCAAAGTTTTTTCTCCGTTTTGACTTTGTTTGATATTGATTTTCTGAAAAGCCAAAACCGGGCAAAAATAGCAACTAGCACTTGGCACTAGGTTAATAGATTAGTCCAAAAAATGATATATAATTGCATATAAAACATCCAACATTGATACTATAATAGCATGGAACAATAAAAAATTGTAGATATGTTGGAGACGTATCAAGCATCTCCAAGCTTAATTCCTTCTCGTCCTCGAGTAGGTTAATGATAAAAATGATTTTTTTGATGTGGAATTTTACCTAACATTTTCATCATGTAATCTTTCTTTTATGGTATGAATATTTAGATCCAAATAGTTCAATGCAATAGTCTATAGTTTGACATAAAGACATTTATACTCAGGCATACCAACAAGCAATCATGCTTTTCAAAATATAAATGCTAAAGAAAGCTATCCCTACAAAATCATATAGCCTTGTCATGCTCCATATTCTTAACACAAAAAATAAATCATGCACTGGCTCGATGTCAGCCCAGCAATAGGTTCATACTTTTTAACACGCTTCAGCTTTTTCAACCCCCACGCAATACGTCAGCGCAAGCCATGGATATAACACTATGGTTGGAATAGAGTATGGTGGTAGAGATTAATTTGGAGAAGACAAAAAAGAAGAAAGTCTCACATCGACGAGGCTAATCAACGGGAGATGTCCATCGATTAACGCCAATCCAAGGATTAGGGATTGCCATGCAACAGATGCACTAGGAGCTATAAGTGTATGAAAGCTCATAATGAAAACTAAGAGGGTATGCATCCAACTTGCTTTCTCTAGAAGACCTCGGGCATTTGAGGAAGCCCATCATCGGAAAATACAAGCCAAGTTCTATAAGAAAAATTCCCACCATTTATATGAAAGTGACTACATAGGAGACTCTGTATGAAAAACATGGTGCTACTTTGAAGCACAAGTGTGGAAAAAGATAGTAACATTTCCCCTTCTGTCTTTTTCTCTCATATTTTTTGGTGGGCTCTTTTTAGCCTTATTTCTGGGATCTTTTTGGCCTCTTATTTTTTTCTCACTTGGGACAATGTTGTAATAATGATAATGATGATCATCACACTTCTGTTTACTTACAACTTAAAATTACAACTCGATACTAGAACAAAATATGACTCTATATGAATGCCTCCGGTAGTGTACCAGGATGCACAATGATCTAGCATAACATGTATAAAAAATGATGAATGGTAGCTGAGCCACAAATACTATGTCAGTTGTATGATCATGCAAAGAAATATCATAAATTCATAATGATGATGTGTGTCATAATAACGGAATGGTGGAAGTTGTGTAACATCCCAAAATTATTAATTTTGGAATGTTATGTTAAATAAATGATTATGATTGTTTGTTGATTGCTATTTTGATTGCTAGAATGTCTGCTTAGATGAATGAAATGTTTGACTTCATAGATTTCATTGGAGAGTGACGTATAGTCTTTTCAATTTTTCTGAGAGCGATATAATCTTCAGCAACTATACCAGGCAAGTTCACTTTGACCATATGTTCATACATATGTTTTTATTGCATTTACTGTCACCTTGCAACATTACCTCCAGTAGCTATACTGAATCTAGTAGTTGAGTAGAAGCATGAGGTAGGAAACCACACCCATGTTACTGAGCCCCGGGTACGTTATTTATTTTAAAGCTACGCTATTGTAGATGGGAATTGGTATGAGTGTTCATGAGTGGTGTGACAAGGACTCTACGTCAATGAGAACAACTTCATGATGGAAACTTTAAGACCTGCAAGACGTCAAGACTTTAATACTCGAGACAAAATTTCAATACACACTACTGGGTGGAATGGTCGGAGGTACTTGGAGTAACCAGCATAACTTCCTAATGTGAGCTGGAGTAGGCCAGTACTCATGCGGAAAGTTCCACCCAGACTCAAAAAAAAAGATGGATACTTCATGCCCGGAAGCTTACATGTGCAGCCACAAGTCATTATGGGCTCTGGCTTGGTTGATCTTAGTTGTGACTCTAGATGGACGGTGCTATCAAATGTAGACGAACGGTAGGGTTGGATGGGTACCATCAGTGGTCAGGGAAACTCTCTGAAAGACCATGTTTCGTTCATCCTGTTCTCAAACAACCGGCAGTGGGAGGACATAAAAGGAGGGAATGATTCTTGTGGGTCAAGTGCACAAGACTCTACAAAGTTTTAAAACCTAATCGATTAGCCGTGTTCCTGGTTACAGACAATTTGAGCCTCTAGAATTGGATCTATCTCGGAACTCTCAACACCGGACTGATAGTTAATTGTGGGCAACTTATAGTTATGGGCTATGAGACATCAGTTGGTGGAACCATGTCATATTAGATAACTTTGTAGTGAAGACTCCTGACATTCCTTTGTTGTAGGGAAAATAAAACCAGCTTTTATGCAAAAAGTCTTAGAGCTACCACAACCATATTGCATATAGAATAGAGTTTTCATCTGCTTTCTATTGTGATCTTGCCGGTACATTCAATGTACTGACCTACATGGCTGCAACGTCTCATGTTGCAGATATTTCTACGACGAGAAAGAGTTACGATTTAGGGTTACGATCTACACTCAACTTGCCGTTGGCGTTGATGGGACTCCACACCCTTATTGATTTGTTTCCACTTTGATAAATAATGTCTAGTATGGATCTACGGTATTTATTATACATGTGATGTTATGGTATTTCATCGAAGTATTGTGTGTGCTAGCATACTGGTCAAGGGATGGCATAGAAAGCATAGACACTTGACCGTATTGGATCGGGTCGCTACAGATCCTTAGTTATTTCATGATTTAGAAGAATAAAAGTTGAATATGATCTAGTTTCTGGTGTTTGCTTCGTGATCTAACTATCTATGTAATCATGTGTGAGAGTTATATTATAAAGAGTAGTTTGAGTTTTGCTTCTTTACTTCCTTGTTTCAATGTAATAAAAAGGAATAAAAGATTATATGCTAGTCCCATGGGGAGTAATAACTTCACACAGAAAGAGTATGGTTGATAAAATTTATTGGGAATTAACAAACATAGCATTGGCCATTGATGCAATTCATGCAAGACTAATAGAGGAAGAGAGGATGCACATATAAATACAATATGTTGGACATCTTTTATGATTGTGAGCCCCCATCAAATATTTTCTACTAGGTCAAATAGTTGATGTTGGACAAGGAAGACAACATAATGAGTTATGTTTGCTTATATTCACATAGAAGTTATATCCTCCTGGATCCTCTAACTTGTGGCGCTTGCTTATAATCTTTTGCTAGCCAAAACTTCACGCTAAGTAGAGATACTACTTATTCATCCATAACCCTTAAACCCGGGCTCTGGTCATGAGAGTCCATCATATCTACCTATGGATTGAATAAGTCCTTCAAGTAAGTTGTCATCGGTGCAAAAGCAATAAAAATTGCTCCTAAATATGTATGATATTTTATTATAAGGGAAAATAAGCTTTGAATGATCTTGTGATGGTAAAGAAATAAAAGTGATGGCTGCATAAAAAATGTTGCTATTTATACGTCCATCATCATGTTTTTATATCGACATTTATAGCATTATGGGTTGTTACTATACATTATGTCACAATATTTATGCCTTTTCTCTCTTATTTTACAAGGTTTACATGTTGAGGGAGAATGCCGGCAGCCGGAATTCTAGGCTGGAAATGGAGCAAATATTAGAGACCTATTCTGCTCAACTCCAAAAGTCCTGAAACTGCACGGAGGCACTTTTTGGAATTAATAAAAAATACTGGCGAAAGAATCAACCAGAGGGGCCCCACACCCTGGCCACGAGGGTGGGGGGTGATCCCTACCCCCTTGGGCGTGCCCCCCTGCCTCGTGGGCCACCTGGCATGCCTCTAATGCCCATCTTCTGCTATATGAAGTCTTTCGTCTTGGAAAAAACAGAAGGAAGCTTTCGGGACGAAGCGCCGCCGTCTCGAGGCGGAACCTTGGCGGAACCAATTTGGGGCTCCGGCAGAGCTGTTCTGCCGGGGAAACATCCCTCCGGGAGGGGGAAATCGTCACCATCGTCATCACCATTGATCCTCTCATCTGAAGGGGGTCAATCTCCATCAACATATTCACCAGCACCATCTCCTCTCAAACCCTAGTTCATCTCTTGTATCCGATATTTGTCTCAAAACCTCATATTTGTACCTGTGAGTTGCTAATAGTGTTGATTACTCCTTGTAGTTGATGCCAGTTGGTTTATTCGGTGGAAGATCATATGTTCAGATCCTTTATGCATATTAACACCCCTCTGATTATAAACATGAATATGATTTGTGAGTAGTTACGTTTGTTCCAGAGGACATGGGAGCAGTCTTGCTATTAGTAGTCATGTGAATTTGGTATTCGTTCGATATTTTGATGAGATGAATGTTGTATTTCCTCTAGTGGTGTTATTTGAACGTCGACTACATGACACTTCACCATTATTTGGGCCTAGGGGGAGGCATTCAGAAGTAATAAGTAGATGATGGGTTGCTAGAGTGACAGAAGCTTAAACCCTAGTTTATGCGTTGCTTCGTAAGGGGCTGATTTGGATCCATACGTTTCATGCTATGGTTAGGTTTACCTTAATTCTTCTTTCGTAGTTGCGGATGCTTGTGAGAGTAGTTAATCATAAGTGGGATGCTTGTCCAAGGAAGGGCAGCACCCAAGCACCGGTCCACCCACATATCAAATTATCAAAGTAACGAATGCGAATCATATGAGCGTGATGAAAACTAGCTTGATGATAATTCCCATGTGTCCTCGGGAGCGTTTTCCTTTATATAAGAGTTTTTCCAGGCCTGTCCTTTGCTACAAAAAGGATTGGGCCACCTTGCTGCACCTTATTTACTTTTTTTACTTGTTACCCATTACAAATTACCTTATCGCAAAACTATCTGTTACCGATAATTTCAGTGCTTGCAGAGAATACCTTACTGAAAACCGCTTGTCATTTCCTTCTGCTCCTCGTTGGGTTCGACACTCTTACTTATCAAAAGGACTACGATAGATCCCCTATACTTGTGCGTCATCAGCTATCACAAGGGGAAATATAAAGTGATGTTCCTTTCCATTAAGAGCTTGCACATCCAAAAATAAAAAGCGCATGACAACCTCTGCTTCCCTCTGTGAAGGGTCCATCTTTTACTTTTTTGTATTTACTTTTATGCAAGAGTCAATAGTGATCATCTCTATTCCATTCTTAATTATTTTTACTTGGCAAGCATCATGTAGTGGGGAAAGATCCAGGCATATATATGGAGTTGGATGTAGGTGATCATGAGTTTGTTATTGGCATTATCCTTGAGGCAAATACGTTGGGAGGTGAAAACAATAAACCCCATCTTCCTATGTGTCCGATGGAAACATTTCCCCCAAAAAATATGCCTTGAGTGTTAGCAATCATTGAAGATTATATAATTGTTGAGTATGTGGACTTGCTAACACAAAAGCTCTTACATAGACTCTTCCTGGAAATATGATGAATTGTGATTATTTCAATGACTGAGAACATAGTTTATTTGTTTTCAAGAAAGTTTATGCTTCATACTTCAATATTGCGAATGAATTGTTACTCGATTATGAGAAGTTATATGATAAATATTTGCTGCTATGTATTGATGACGATGCTACAATGTTAGTATTTTGTTTTATCGACACCTCTCTCTCTCTCTAAACATGTGGTCATGATTATCGAGTTCGGCTTTCGCTTGAGGACACGCGAGGTCTAAGCTTGGGGGAGTTGATACGTCCATCTTGCATCATGTTTTCCTACTATTATTTATAATGTTTTTGAAAGTGCGTTATATCGACTAAAGGGGGTGAATAGGCAATTTTTACAAATTCGTCACTTAGTAAATTCTAGGTGAGGAATTTCCTGAGCAATGAACTACTAGCAACTGAATAAGTACTCAGGTGCATGCATAACAGAGCAGTAGCATAGTCATCATGATGAAATGAAACATACACATAGAAAAACTAGCATGTAAACAGGATAAGCAGGCTGAAGACAAAGTGACTGAAGAATTAGGATTGAGGAAATTGAGAAATTCTTCAGTCAAAGTCTTCACACAGTAACGATCAAGTACATCAACACATGAATGAGGAAATGAAAGGGTTGAGGAAATAGAACCAATAGCTTGGTGAAGACGATGATTTGGTAGACCTGTTCCAACTGTTGTGACAGTCGTACGTCTGGTTGGTGCGGCTAGGTATTTAAACCTGAGGACACACAATCCCGGACACACAGTCCTCACCGTATTCTCCTTGAGCTAAGGTCACACACACCTCGCCCAATCACTCATGGTAAGTCTTCAGGTGACTTCCAAACCTTCATAGACTCGGTCACTCGGCGATCCACAATTCCTCTTGGATGCTCTAGACCATGACGCCTAACCATCTGGAGGATGCACAGTCCTCAAAGGTAAAAAGCATCGGTTCCACACATGAACAATCTCTTCAGTGATGCTCAATCAATTTGGGTTTGTAGGAGTTTAGGTTTGGTTTTGGTTTTTCCTCACTTAATGATTTTCGCTCAAAATTTCTCGGAGGATGGGATGCTCTCAATGACAACTGTCAGTTTCTCTCAGAGCAGCCAACCAACTAGTGGTTGTAGGGGGGCGGCTATTTATAGCCTAGGAGCAGCCCGACATGATAAAACATAAATGCGGATAGGATATTTTGGGACCGCTGGCACAAAGCACGACAAGGGTCGGAAATTTGAGCTCGCAAATTCCTCAGGGCTATCATGTACCTCACTTGTAGGCAATTCACACTGGTGATTTCCTAACTCCTCAGTTAGAACAAACTCCTCATAGAACAGAAGATCTTCGTCTCTATCACTGAAGAAATTGACTGAACTGTATGAGATTTCCAATGGCTTCACTTGAAGGGATTGGGTAGGTGTAGGAT
This sequence comes from Aegilops speltoides, assembly GCA_021437245.1. Taxonomy (NCBI): domain Eukaryota; kingdom Viridiplantae; phylum Streptophyta; class Magnoliopsida; order Poales; family Poaceae; genus Aegilops; species Aegilops speltoides. The sequence continues at coordinate 159,268,893 of CM038143.1, read as the reverse complement.
TTTGAGATGAGCATCACTTGGAAACTTTTCCTTAGTTTTACCTTGACCCCCTTTAACAGTACGGTGTTTCCTATGACTCAAGAAAGATAAAATGAAACTAAGAAAACAAAATTCTTCACGCTTCATAATCCTCGCATCAATATCAAAGTCTTCAAGGTCACACCAATTTCCTCAGTTTCAAAATCTTCAAGAAAACCAAAGTCTTGAACTGAAGACATTCATTTTTAGGGGTCGACTTTCATTGTAAATATCAAACTCCTCATAGACTTATAGAACCTGTGTACAATCACAAACACATTAGTCCCTTAACCTATAAGTCTTCAATACATCAAAATCACTAAGGGGCACTAGATGCACTAACAATCCCCCCTTTTTGGTGATTGACGACAAATAAGTTAAGTTTTCAACGGGGATAAACATATGAAGTGTAAATACTGATATTGAGGAATTTGATTGCAAGATATAGACGAACTCTCCCTGAATATCACTACTAGGTAAAAGCCTAGCAGCAGCGCGAGTTTTGGGCCTATTAGTAGCGGGGCCAAGACTACTAATAAGGCGCCATGACTAACGTATAGCGATGGCAGGTGCGACCAGCTACTACTACGCCCTTTAGCGATGCGGGTGCCAACCCGCGCTACTACTAATCTCTAATCTCTGATTTTTTTCTGAATTTTTTTGAAAAAAAAAATTCGATTTCTTTTCCCTAAATTTCAAATTTCTGAATTATTTTAACCTCAAATCTCTAATCACCCCTCATCGGTGCTCAATTTAATCTCTAATCACCCCTCATCATTCCAAATCATCTAACTTCCCGGACGATCACCCATCCTCTCACTACTCCGATCGAGCACGCTTAACTTCCTGGATTCTATTCTCCTCGCTTCCAAGTTTGCACTTGTTGTTTTCCTGACAATAGTAAGATGTCAATCCTATTAACCTCAGGAATTTAGCTTGAGCATGAAGTCACACATTTCACTGTTTGAGTTTGAAACTATTGTTTAAAAAAAGTAGTAACTCTTGAATAATTAGTTTGACCACAGTTTGACCATAGTTTGACCAGATTTGACCACAGTTTGACCATAGTTTGACCAGATTTGACCAAAATTCAAAAAAACTAAAATAATTATTTAATAACACTAATATTCTTGAATAATTAGTTTGACCATAGTTTGACCAGATTTAACAAAAATTAAAAAAAACTGAATCTTTTTTTGAATTTTTTTGCCTCCAGATCTTAAAAGCCCCGTAACTTTTTTTCTGTTAGGTTTTTTAGGATTTTAAAAATGTTTAACGAGGTTCCCCCATTAAATTTGGATGTAACTTTTCGAGTAGATGATTTTTTAGATAAAAAACTTTTTCATCCGAGTTAGTATGCAAAAGTTATGCCCATTTTTACAAATTCTCGAGAGATTTTGCAAATAAAGTCGAAATTCATATTTGCAAATTTTCCCAACAACTAGACCACATATCACATGGGAAACTTATTTTCTTTTATTTTTTTGACATTTTCATCATTTTCTTTTTTTTTTTAAACTGAAAAGGCGATCCACTAGGGGGTAGAGTTTGAAAATGGGACCTTTAGTAGTAGCGCGGGTTTTTAACCCTCGCTGCTGCTATGGCACCACTGCTATCTCCCCCTTAGTAGCGAGCTAAAAACCAGCGCTACTGCTATCTCCCTTAGTAGTAGTGAGGGCTAAAAACCCGCGCTACTACTATGGCATGTCCCGGGGGGCACGGTAGAGACCGCTTAATAGTAGCGATTGTTAAAAACCCATGCTACTGCTATGTACTTAGTAGTAGCGAGGTTTAAAAACCTGCGCTACTAGTAAGTAGCAGTAGCGATAGTTTTTAACCCTCGCTACTAGTAAGATTCTGTGTATAGGCTTTTCCCTAGTAGTGTATGTGCATATTTGAGGAATTTGCTTTGGATAGCAAATGCACATTTTAGAGTAATATCATGGAGATCTCCCCCTATATCTTGTATAATACATGCATTTAACATATGATATGAAGAATTTGAAATGCATGATGAAATATGGGCTTTGATGAATTCAGCATGCGTCCAGGTAGGTGCTTGAGGAATAAACATGCAGAAAAATAGTTCAAAAGAGTCAGAACACAATAGGACTTAAATTTACAACTCATGAGAGCAAACACATCAGGAGAGCAAGAGTTGTAACTTAAAGAAAAAACGCCCATACATAAGAGACCCGCTTGAAGACTAACTCAAATTTCTCCCCCTTTGTCATCGAATGACCAAAAGGGACAAAATATGAGGACTAATGCCCCTGAAGAATATCATCAAGATGTCGGTGGAGGAGCGCCAGCGTTGTTGGGGTCTTCCGTTGAGTAGGGCCTGCCGCAGTATCGTTCAAGTCTTCAGCTTCATCCATCTCGCGTGATGAAGAATATCAGCTGGCGACCAGGGGAGGAGCTTTGACCTTCTTGAATTTCTTCGAAGGTGGCTGAGACCAATCAAAGTCCTCTTGGAAGCCCATCTGCTTGAGATCTTCATCATCGTAGAGGTGAGACAATATGGCCCAAGTGCGATCAAATACTTCATGCAAGTAGTGGTGGTTCTTCTTCACAGTGTTTTGCGTGATAGTCATATTCTGAAGAATTGAGCGAAATTGACGCTTGACCCACTTGTGATTGTGATCGACCTTCTGATGAAGACTTGAGAGAAGCTCACGATCGGTCATCACTCATGGAGCAGTGGCCTAAAGATTTTGCTTTGAAACTTTTGCGGCAGAGTCGTGTGTTGCAGAGTCATTATTGGTGAATAGGATGCAACTTTGCGAAACTGTCCATCCAATGGACGAGTGCCTTCATCAATAACAGCTGCTTTGCCCTTCTCATCAACTGAGGAAATAGTCCTTTTGAGGACTTCAATAGGTGGCAAATAGCTGAGATGATTTTAAAAGTCAGCCTAGTAATGAATTGAAGACCTTGATCTGATGAATTTCATGATCCAGGTAGCATAAGGCTTCAACTAAAAAGGTGACAGAGCAGCATTGGTCAAAGTCCTCTTGAAGAAATCATGGTAGTTGATAGGAATGCCATGAATAATGTTGAACAACAAGTTCTTCATGATGCCAACAACCTCTTCTTCATCAGAGTTGTGGCCCTTGATTGGACTTATGGTGTTGGTCAATATGCGATACACTATCCTTGGAACATAGAGCAAATCATTCATGAGGAATGTGGTCCTTGGAGCTTGGCCAACCTTCAAAGGCTTCATCAGCACTTGCATCAAATGATTTGAGAGTTCAGGTTCCTCATAAATGAGCCTTGCACCTTCAATGGGAGGACTGGCTGGGATGGCGTGAAGCAATTCAGAGGTTGGAGCTTTGTAATGAGTATTTTTAGACATCCAATGAAGCACCCATGAATTCACATCTTCCACATTGCCAGTGATGTGCAGTGTGGCGTAGAATTGAAGAATGTGTCCTTCATTCCAATCGCAGATGTCAGTGCAGAAGCTTAACAGCCCAGCGTCATGAAGAACACTCGGGATAGGACTGAAGCACGGGAGAGATTCCATATCCACATGAGGAATTTGACGGTGCTCAAATACTTTATCCTTATCAAATAGGAGTGAAGAATAAAAGTTCATCTGACTGGCTGTCCAGAAGCACTTGTGTCAAAGTCTTGCAGAGTCATAGGGATCAAAGTCCGTGATGCTCGGCAAAGAAATCATCAGCTTTGAATTTCTGCTTCTTGGTATGAGGATTTTGTGGATTGGGCTGAAGATTAACAGTTGAAGTCTTCATAGCCTCTTGGCACACAACCTCTGGAGCCACAGACTGAGGAATTTCAGCAGCAGATTCAGGAGCAGTAGTCTTGGTCTCCATTTCTTCAGCATTAGTAGCTGGAACTTCTTCTGGAATAGAATGAAGGGAATTTTGACGTCCTTCAGAGCCCGTATGAATTTCTTCAGTGTGCACAGGGGACTGAGGAATTTGATGTAGAGGAGTGGTCAATGGTGAATTGGGATGCAGCCTTTCCCAATAGTCATCATTCAAAACAGGTGTTGTAGACCCAATGTCCACATCCTCATCTTATTCATCTATTTCTTCAGTGACTGCCTCTTTAGCTGTGGACTGAGGCATGTGCGATGATACCAGGGGGTTGAAGGGATATCATCCACTTCAATATCTTCATCCAACTGCTCTGAAGAAGCATGTGACGCCCTCGATTCAATCGTACACTAATCATGCACGCAAACGCCTCCGTCTTGCAGCATGTAGAAGAGAGTAGATTGAAGTCCTCCAAGTAGCATCTCCAAGTAGCATCTCCAAGTAGCATCTCCAGTAGCATCGCATAGCATAATCCTACCCGGCGATCCTCTCCTCGTCAGCCTGCTAAAGAGCGATCACCGGGTTGTATCCGCACTTGGAAGGGTGTGTTTTATTAAGTATCCAGTTCTAGTTGTCATAAGGTCAAGGTACAACTCCGGTCGCCCTTTTACCGAGGGACACGGCTATTCAATAGATTAACTTCCTGCAGGGTGCACCACATAACCCAACACGCTTGATCCCATTTGGCGGACACACTTTCTGGGTCATGCCCGCCTCGGAAGATCAACACGCCGCAGCCCCACCTAGGCACAACAGAGCGGTCAAGACGCCGGTCTAAACCTAAGCGCACAAGGGTGCAGGCCCATCGCTCTTAGCACACCTGCGTTATAACGCGCCGAAGCGTAACTAGCCCCTTAATACAAGCGCAGCTTACGCTCCAATCCGGCGCGCCACTCGCCGCGGACGCCAAGAAGGCTTTCGCCGATACCACGACGCCGGATACCCATAACTACTCCCACGAGATGGTTAGTGCGATAGACCAAATGGCCGACTCGGATCAAATACCAAGATCTCGTTAAGCATGTTATTATGAAGCAACCATGACACCGATCAGGCCAGGCCCACCTCTCTCCTAGGTGGTCTCAACCTGCCTGTCGCTCCGCCACAAAGATCCACACAGAGGGCCGTCGGACAAAGGTCCTTTCACCCCCAATCAAGTGAATCACTCATGGTACTCTTGAGCGCATCCGACTTTAGTCACCATCTGTAGTATGTATGTATGTATTGTATATACCCGTGATCACCTCCCGAGTGATCACGGCCCAATAGTATAGCAAGGCGGTCGACAAGAATGTAGGGCCAATGATGATAAACTAGCATCCTATACTAAGTATTTAGGATTGCGGTAAGGTATCAACAGATGTAGCAACAATGTCGCTATGCATCGTAATAGGATTATCGAAAAGCAAGAACATGCTACACTACTCTAATGCAAGCAGATAGAGGAGAATAGGCGATATCCGTGATCAAGGGGGCTTGCCTGGTTGCTCGGGCAAGAGAGAGGGGTCGTCAACACCATAGTCGAACCGGGCAAAGCAGCGGGTCGGTCTCGTAGTCTACCGAGAGAAGAGGGGAAGAAACAATGAATACAATGCAAACAGATTCATATCGATGCATGACAAGACAAGTAACGATGCTAGGTGTGCCCAATCGCGGTAGTAGGTGATACCGACGAAGGGGAAACATCCGGAAAGTATTCCTTGTTCGCGCTTTGACCGGGTGAACCGGAGGGGAAAGTTGCGTGTTCGATATGTTAGGGGTGTGTGGTGGATGAACAGGCTGCGATCCGGGTTCGTCTCGCTCGCTTACGAGCAACTTTCATGTAGAAAGTATTTTCATCCGAAAGTTACGGATTAAAAGATATGATTTTCTAAAGATTTAAATCATTTTCTGATTTTAATTATTTATTTAATTTCAACATTATCCAAAACAGTGTGTGATGACGTAGGCATGACATCAGCGTGATGTCAGCGGGTCAACTGGTCGGTTGACCAGTCAAACCCGAACAGTGGGTCCATGGGACCCACATGTCATTGTCGAAACATTAACAGAGTATTGAAACTAATTAAATGGGTTAATTAGCAGGTAGGGCCCAGTAGTCAGTGAGACATTAGGTTTTAATTAATTTATTTAATTAATTAGCAGTTTATCTATTTGTTTTTATTTGTCTTATTGGATGGGCCCGCATGTCAGTGCCACTGGCTGCTTGATCGAGATGTCGACCCACCAATCAGTCAACAGGGGGGCTCGACCCGCCAACAAGGATCTGGGCGGTGCCGCGTGGGTGCCACTCGGCACCACGGAGACGCTACGGCCAACTCCGGCGACCAAACAATGGCGGCCCCTCGCCGGAGTTGGCCGGAATCGTGCTACGGGGCTCGGTTTCGGGCGTGCGTGGGTGCGTTCGAACGGTCACTCGACCACGCGTCGAGTGGTGGTGGTGGCATCGCCGGACCCGGCCGGAAACGTCACCGGCGACGAGGTCCGTGGCGTTGCGTTCGGGCGCTCATCAGGGATGGCGCAAAGAGGCACGGGAGTGGGCGTGCGCGTGCGCGTTGAGTCGGGCGTTCGACGCCGCGTCCATCTATGGTGGCGGCGCGGCCCGTAACGGGCTAGATCGACGACGGCGAGAGGCCGAGCGGACGCCGGTGTTCGGCCGCGGTCGGAAACGAGGCTAGAGGGCACGGGAAGGCGCGGGCTCGAGCTCGTTGGGCTCATGGGAGAATGAGGAGCTCGATGTCGTGCCCAGGTGAGTGCGACAAGGACCATGGCCACGGCGGTGAGGCGATCCGCGGCGACGGGCCCATGGCACTTGCGACCAGGGAGCTACGGCGCGAACTGGCTAATGACGGGGAGCAGGAGCCGGAGAAGCTCACCGCGCGGCTCACACGTAGGCCCGTGATGGTTTAGGAGCTGCGAGCGCCGCCGGGAAGAAGGGATCGCCGCGCCGCCGAGGAAGAAGACGAGGGGGCAGCGTTCGTGGGCGTCCGGCGTCCTGCGTCTTGACGTGGAGGCGTAGCCGAGGGAGGCGGAGCGAGCGGACGCGTCGGCAGGGCTTGGAGGTCGCGGCGGCCGCGAGTACTACGGCGGCGAGGCCATGGTGGCGCGCGGTTGCCGTGGGGAACGAGGGGAAGCGCGGCGGATCTGAGAGGGGGCGCGCAGAACCGAGGGGAGGGGGCGAGTGGGAGGAGAGACCGAGGCGCGCGTGGGCGCCTTATCCACCACGACGCCGGGCGAGGGTGCGGGGACGCGCCTGTTCCGACCCGGTCTGGGAACAGGAAGGGGCGGGTGGGAGCTGGGCCGGCTGGGCCGGCCAAGCTGGCTGCGGGCCAGAGGGGTTGGGCGGCCTGGTCCAGGGGGCCTCCCCCCCTTTTTTTTGTAATTTCTTTCTTTTATTTATTTTCCCTTTTCTGTTTTATTTAGTTTTAGGGCATTTAGGCATTTTATAAAAAGGTGTTTGCTTCACCATAATTACCAGTGCAATATTTGGCAACCCCCGAACATTTTAGTTTTAACATTTGAAATCTTTTGTTGTTTGCCTATATTTTAAATTTGAATTTGAATCGTTTCTGAACTAACACTTGATTAGCAACAGTAACACAGATGACATGGCATCATTAGAAGAGTTTTACTGTAGCCTAATTATCCGGGCGTTACAAATCTCCTCCACTACAAGAAATCTCGTCCGAGATTTAGGAGGTAGAAGGAAGCAGTCGGGTATTCATCACGCAGGCGATCCTCACGTTCCCAAGTGGCTTCATCTTCAGAATGGTGCGACCACTGGACTTTGAGGAACTTGATCGCCTTCTGGCGTGTGCGGCGTTCAGCTTGGTCGAGAATGCGGACCGGATGCTCTTTATAGGAGAGATCCTGTTGCAATTCGAGCACTTCATGATCCACTCCTCGGATCGGGTCCTTGAAGCAACGGCGGAGCTGTGATACATGGAACACATCGTGAACCTGAGAAAGGTTCGGCGGAAGCTCCAGTTGATATGCCACTTTTCCACGTCTTTCGAGAATAGTGAATGGGCCAATATAGCGAGGAGCTAGCTTGCCCTTGATTCCGAAGCGGTGAGCACCCTTCATTGGTGTGACTCGAAGATAAGCCTTTTCGCCAGGTTGATAGACCATGTCCTTATGTTTACGGTCATAATTACTCTTTTGGCGTGACTGAGCAGTCTTGAGATTCTCGCGAATGATGCGGACTTGTTCTTCGGCATGTTGGATAATATCCGGACCGAAGAGTGGACGTTCCCCAGTTTCTGACCAGTTCAGAGGGGTTCGACACTTTCGTCCATATAACACTTCGAGGGGCCATCTTCGCACTAGCTTGATAGCTATTATTATAAGAGAACTCAGATACGGAGAGATTCCTCCCATTTCTTGCGAAGGAAATAACACAAGCTCAAGCATGTCTTCGAGAACTTGGTTGACACGCTCAACCTGCCCTTGCGATCGAGGATGAAAAGCAAAGAAAAAAGATGATGAGTGCCCATAGCTTCTTGGAAACTTGACCGAATCTTGAAGTGAATAAGCTGCCACGGTCCTAACTGATTACCAATGGAATACCGTGAAGCGAGACAATTTCGACATGTAGAGGTTTGCCACCGACTAGCGATGATCGCTTCCTTGACAGCCGAAAATGCGCAACTTTAGAAAGCTGGTCAATGATGACAAGAATAGCATCATTACCTTTTGCCATTTGGGAAATCCAAAGGACGAAGTCCATTTCAACATGGTCCCATTTCCATTCAGGAATAGAGATAGGTTGCGAGTTCCAGCGAGGCCTTTGATGTTACGCTTTGATACGACGGCAAGCGCCACACTCGGCAACATAGCGAGCAATGTCTTGCTTCATGTTAGACCACCGAATCTCGATTTAATGTCTTGGTACATCTTTGTACTACCAGATGGATACATAGAGGCGTATCATGAGCTTCTTTCATAACCTTCGGGCATATCCAGGTTTTCCTCTTACTCGGAACTACTAGGCGACCTTTGAAGAATAAGGTGCCATCATCGCTAATGATGAAGAATGAGGGCTTTCCTTCTTTGAGGTCGCGCTTAATCTTGTGGACTTCAACGCCACACTTCGCATCCATTTGATGGTGTCCACAAGATCTGGTTTCGCAACTGTGGTATTGAGAGAACCCTTGGGAACAACATGGAGGTTCATCTTGCGAAACTCCTTAGGAGGGGGAGCGAGCGCACCCGGAGGAACAATATGGAGGTTCAGCTTTCGAAATTCTTCAACAAGTGAGGGCTGAACCTTGTGAATCTGGAGGTGGTTGCAGTAAGACTTGCGGCTCAAGGCATCAGCCATTACATTAGCCTTGCCTGGTGTATAGGAAATACCCACGTCAAAGTCTACAACAATCTCCATCCATCTCTGCTGGCGGAGGTTCAGGTCCGGCTGAGTAAACAGATACTTCAGACTTTGGTGGTCAGTGAAGATCTCGCAACGATTACCGAGAAGGTAATGTCGCCATTGCTTGAAGGCATGAATGACAAGAAGAAGCTCGAGGTCGTGAACTGGGTAGTTCTCTTCGTGAGGGCGCAATTGCCGAGAGGCATAAGCAATAACTTTGCGGTCTTGCATTAGGACACAGCCTAATCCTTGACGGAAGCGTCGCGATAAATGACGAAGTCCTTCTTAGTATCGAGGGGCTAATCTCAGGCGAAGTCAACTTGTCTTTGAGTGCTCGGAAACTTTCCCGACATTTATCATCCATTGGAACTTGACGCCTTATGCAACAAAGTTAGTCGGGGCTGGCAATCTTGGAGAAGTTCTCGACGAATCGACGGCAATAGTCAAGTAGACCGAGAAAACTTCGACTTGCTTGACATTCTTCGAGGAGTCCAATCGAGAATAGCCTGAACTCGCTCAGGGTTAACGGCAATACCATCCTTAGATATGACATGTCCAAGATAGGTTACTTCGGGAAGCCAGAATTCACACTTGGAGAACTTGGCATAGAGTTGATGCTCTCTAAGCTTTTCCAGAACAAGACGAAGATGTTCAGCATGTTCCTCTTCGTTCTTGGAATATACAAGGATATCATCCAGATAAACCACGACAAATTTGTCGAGGTATTCCATAAAGATATAGTTCATTAGACGAGAGAAGGTGGCTGGACCATTGGTTAATCCAAAAGACATGACGGTGTACTCGTATGAACCATAGCGAGTCACAAATGCGGTCTTCGGGATATCTTCTTCACGAACACGGATCTGGTGGTATCCCAACCTCAAGTCGAGTTTAGAGAATACTGACGAACCAGCCAGTTGATCATATAGATCATTGATCCGAGGAAGAGGATACTTATTCTGAATGGTAGCTTGGTTAATAGGACGGTAGTCTTGAACCAATCGGTTTGTCCCATCCTTCTTCTTGACAAAGAGAGAAGGTGCTCCCCAAGGAGAGCAACTTGGGCGAATGAAACCACTTTGAAGAGATTTATCGATTTCCTCCTTAAGCTCGAGGAGTTCATGCGGCGGCATCTTGTAGGGTCGCTTGGCTATAGGAGTGGTGCCTGGTTTCAAGTCGATGACGAATTTGACAGCTCTAGCAGGGGGAATCCCTGGAAGTTCTTCAGGAAAGACGTCGAGGAAGTCACGAACTACGGGAATGTTTTCAATGCCCTCGAGTGGTGCAGCGTTCAATGCATTCAATGCATAGAGCCTTGCCTCGGCATTCTGAACCAGACGAGCATTGTAGCTAATTATTTCATCAGAAGGGTGTAGCAGATGGACGGTCTTGGTGGCGCAAACGATAGAAGCAGTATGCGCCTTTAACCAATTCATTCCCAGAATGAGATCAATGCTACAGGACTTCAGTACGATGGGAGAGGCAAGGAATTCTAGTCCTTCGATCTCAACGGGGACGTCATGACTAACCATAGAGGTTTGACATTGGCCCGCAGGGGTGTGTACCACTAGTGGAGTGTTCATCTCCTCGTATTTAATGCCATGCATGAATGCAAATTCTGCTGATATGAATGAATGCGATGCTCCTGTATCAAATAAAACGGAAGCCGGTACTGAATTTACGAGGAGTGTACCCATCACAGTAGCAGGCTGGTCTTGAGCTTCGTTCAGATCAACATGGTTGGCATGAACACGACCATATGACTTGGCATTGTTGTTACGGGGCTGGATGTTTCCACGGCCGATTCTTTGGAAGGGCTAGTTGATTCGATTCGTTGCATTCCCTAGCACGGTGCCCTCGTGACCACACTTGTAGCACAGACCATTATTGGGAGTGGGAGCAGGGCTCGGGGTGGTGGAGCTGGAAGCCTTGGCTGCCTAGATGGCGGAGGAGGCGGGAGGTGCAAGATAGGTTCCGCTTTGGGGCAGGTGCATTTGGACGGTACATGCTGTTCGGGATCCAAATCTTACACTTCTGCGAGGGCGGGCCCGAAGATGAGCCCGTGTCACGGTTGCGCCTCTGAGAGCTCTGGTGTTCCTGCAAACCAGTCTCGACATTGATGGCCTTGTTCACCAAGGTGGCGAAATCGGCAAAGTCATGCACTAGAAGGGCGAGCTTGATGTCAGCTTGAAGGCCGTCACGGAACTTCTCCTGTCTGCGTGCATCAGTTGCAATGTCTTCTTGACATATAGCGGACAAGTCCAGAAACTCCCGCTGATAAGCTTCCACGGTTTTGTTGCCCTGGGTGAGGTTGCGGAACTCACGCTTCTTCCTGTCCATGATCCCTTGAGGAATGAAGCGGGCACGAAAGGCAGCTTGAAAGTCTGGCCAGGTGATGATTGTCCCAACAGGCAGAGTACGCATGTGGCTGTCCCACCATTGAGCTGCGGGTCCCTTCAGAAAGAAGGAAGCAAAGGTGACATAGCGGGCAGGGGCTACTTCAGCAGACTCCATCTCATAGGTGATGTCATGGAGCCAGTCATCAGCATCTAGCGGCTGAGTTGAGCTGCGGTACACAGTTGGGTTGAGGCGCATGAAATCCTGCAGAGTCACTTGGGCTGGCTGCTCGTTCATATTGGGGCGAGGCCGAGCCATCACATTCTCCATGAACTGGCGATTCATCTCAAGCTGTTGGATCATACCAGCCATGTACTCAGGTGGGGGTGGGAAGTTGTCGTCACGACCACGACCAGCTGGTCTAACCATCCCGCTAATATATAACGAGGTAGTTCAGCATTGAGAAATTTGCATAGACAATAATCATTTATGATGAAACATGCATAATGAAAGGGGCACGACGGATACCACATAGTAGTCGGCACAACTTACAAAAGGGGTCGGACATCGAGTTCAAGACACGAGTTCAAGACATAGACTAAGTCATCAAAGGCGGCACGCAGCTCGCGAATGCATCTAATACTAATAAGCAAGACTACATCAGGTCCTGGAGAGTATCAGGAGGTAGTCGAGTCCGACAACCGGTAGTGAGGCAACGGATAGTCCACGTCGGCCACAGGGGCCGCGGATACTCGTGTGGAACCCGGCGCCAGTGGCGAAAGAGGACCAAGTCGCGGAGAGTAGCCTCCCACCTCGCCAACCGACACCGTCGGGCATCACGATCTGGCTGGGTAGATCGCAGAACGCGTAGCTGTCTAGATAAAACAAAGGGTGCAACAGCGTCGAGCCTCAGAAGGTGCCGACGAGTGGTGTACAACTTCGTGGCGAAGAGCTCGGTTAGCTCGGTCCAACCCATCGCATGCGTAACCGTCTCGATGGTGGAAGGGCTCTCGAGTGACGGTGGAGTAAGCAGCGATGTAGTATCCCTCCGCACCAACATCAGATGCGATAGCAATGTGCCTGAAAGGGGAAGTGTCCAACGCCTGATACTCTCCACGAAGACGTGTTAGAGCAGCATAGGCAGCATCGTGAACTGCCATCTCGATGGTCACTCCAACACCATGAGCGGTGTGCAGCCGCGGTAGTGGAGTTATACTCCGAGAGTAGAGGTGGACGATGGCACGGTATCGCTCTGGTTAAAGTCCTGTACTCCTCATAGACGGTGTACTCAGGGTGCCAGCGATAACCCAGATAGGTCATCATCTCAGCTAGCACAGCCGGTGATCCTGAGGCACCAATGGCCGTCGTGTGGCACACGACCTGCCTCGTGGGTTCCATCTGAAAACAAAGATGTTTCAATGGAGTCAAATGACAATGTGGGTACTATTCAAAATACTATCCTCTGAGAATAACTATGGCTTATCCAACTTTGGGGTGAACGTGGTAACGGGATCCTAATGTTAGAGTTAGTAAATTCGTTTAACCCGAGTAGAAGAGAGTTCGAGTCCCGTAGTATAGGTCGAGGAGTAAAGATCCTAGTACCACCCAATGGCGACGTGGGCCGTAAGGCTCACAGCCAAGTTAGTAAAAGTTTTGTAGTGACTAGACTTGACTTCGCCAAGGAGTGTGGAAGGGGATTCCTACAGCGATCGGCTCGATACCAACTTGTGACGCCCGATTCAATCGTACACTAATCATGCACGCAAACGTATGCGATCAAGATCGAGGACTCACGGAAGATATCACAACACAACTCTAAAAACATAAATAAGTCATACAAGCATCATAATACAAGCCGGGGGCCTCGAGGGCTCGAATACAAGTGCTCGATCATAGACGAAGTCACGGAAGCAACAATATCTGAGTACGTACATAAGTTAAACAAGTTTGCCTTAAGAAGGCTAGCATAAACCGGGATCTGATCGAAGAGGCGCAGCCTCCCGCTCGATCCTCCTAAACTACTCCCAGTCGCCGCCGCCGCCCGCACGTAGTAGTAGGCACCTCCGATGTAGTAGTCGCCGCCGACGGTGGCGTCGCTCTGGCTCCAACATCTGGTTGCGACAACCGTAAAGAAAGGAAAGGGGGAAAAGGGGAGAAAGCAACCGTGAGTACTCATCCAAAGTACTACGCAAGCAAGGAGCTACACTACATATGCATGGGTATATGTGTAACGAGGCCATATCGGTGGACCGAATCTGCAGAATGCCGTAATAAGAGGGGATAGCTAATCACAGCAAGACTACGCTCGCAGCCTCCGTCTTGCAAAGATGTAGAAGAGAGTAGATTGAAGTCCTCCAAGTAGCATCTCCAAGTAGCATCTCCAAGTAGCATCTCCAAGAGCATCGCATAGCATAATCCTACCCGCGATCCTCTCCTCGTCGCCTGTTAAAGAGCGATCACGGGTTGTATCCGCACTTGGAAGGGTGTGTTTTATTAAGTATCCAGTTCTAGTTGTCATAAGGTCAAGGTACAACTCCGGTCGTCCTTTTACCGAGGGACACGGCTATTCAATAGATTAACTTCCTGCAGGGTGCACCACATAACCCAACACGCTTGATCCCATTTGGCGGACACACTTTCTGGGTCATGCCCGCCTCGGAAGATCAACACGCCGCAGCCCCACCTAGGCACAACAGAGCGGTCAAGACGCGGGTCTAAACCTAAGCGCCAGGGTGCGGGCCCATCGCCTTAGCACACCAAGACGTTGTAAACGCGCCGAAGCGTAACTAGCCCCTTAATACAAGCGCAGCTTACGTTCCAATCCGGTAGCGCCACTCGGCCGACGCCAAGAAGGCTTCGGTGATACCACGACATCGGGATACCCATAACTACTCCCACGTAGATGGTTAGTGCGTATAGACCAAATGGCCAGACTCAGATCAAATACCAAGATCTCGTTAAGCATGTTATTATGAAGCAACCGCGGACACCGATCAGGGCCAGCCCACCTCTCTCTAGGTGGTCTCAACCTGCCTGTCGCTCCGCCACAAAGATCCACACAGAGGGCCGTCGGGACAAAGGTCCTTTCAGCCCCCAACTGCGGAATCACTTTCGGGTACTCTTCGAGCAGACCCGACTTTAGTCACCATCTGTAGTATGTATGTATGTATTGTATATACCCGTGATCACCTCCCGAGTGATCACGGCCCAATAGTATAGCAAGGCAGACTGACAAGAATGTAGGGCCAATGATGATAAACTAGCATCCTATACTAAGTATTTAGGATTGCGGTAAGGTATCAACAGATGTAGCAACAATGTCGGGCTATGCATCGTAATAGGATTATCGAAAAGCGGTAACATGCTACACTACTCTAATGCAAGCGGATAGAGGAGAATAGGCGATATCCGTGATCAAGGGGGCTTGCTGGTTGCTCGGCAAGAGAGAGGGTCGTCAACACCGTAGTCGAACCGGGCAAAGCAGCAGCGTCGGTCTCGTAGTCTACCGTGAGAGAAGAGGGGAAGAAACAATGAATACAATGCAAACAGATGCATATCGATGCATGACAAGACAAGTAACGATGCTAGGTGTGCCCAATCGCGTAGTAGGTGATACCGACGAAGGAAACATCCGGAAAGTATTCCGGTGTTCCGTTTGATTTGGTGAACCGGAGGGGAAAGTTGCGTGTTCGATATGTTAGGGGTGTGTGGTGGATGAACGGGCTGCGTATCCGGGTTCGTCTCATCGTTCTGAGCAACTTTCATGTAGAAAGTATTTTCATCCGAGTTACGGATTAAAAGATATGATTTTCTAAAGATTTAAATCATTTTCTGATTTTAATTATTTATTTAATTTCAACATTATCCAAAACGATTGTGTGATGACGTAGGCATGACATCAGCGTGATGTCGGTGGTCAACTGGTCGGTTGACCAGTCAAACCAGACAGGTGGGTCCAGTGGGACCCACATGTCATTGTCAGGGGCATTAACAGAGTATTGAAACTAATTAAATGGGTTAATTAGCAGGTAGGGCCCAGTAGTCAGTGAGACATTAGGTTTTAATTAATTTATTTAATTAATTAGCAGTTTATCTATTTGTTTTTATTTGTCTTATTGGATGGGCCCGCATGTCAGTGCCACTGGGCTGCCCGGTCGGATGTTGACCCACCAATGGTCAGCGGGGGGGCTGGACCCACGGTCGATGGTCTCGGGCGGTGCCACGTGGGTGCCAGCTCGGCACCCGCCGGAGACGCGCCGGGGCCAACTCCGGCGACCAAACAATGGCGGCCCCTCGCCGGAGTTGGCCGGAATCGTGCTACGGGGCTCGGTTTCGGGCGTGCGTGGGTGCGTTCGAACGGTCACTCGACCACGCGTCGAGTGGTGGTGGTGGCATCGCCGGACCCGGCCGGAAACGTCACCGGCGACGAGGTCCGTGGCGTTGCGTTCGGGCGCTCATCAGGGATGGCGCAAAGAGGCACGGGAGTGGGCGTGCGCGTGCGCGTTGAGTCGGGCGTTCGACGCCGCGTCCATCTATGGTGGCGGCGTGGCCCGTAACGGGCTAGGTCGACGACGGCGAGAGGCCGAGCGGACGCCGGTGTTCGGCCGCGGTCGGAAACGAGGCTAGAGGGCACGGGAAGGCGCGGGCTCGAGCTCGTTGGGCTCATGGGAGCATGAGGAGCTTGATGCCGTGCCCAGGTGAGTGCGACAAGGACCATGGCCACGGCGGCGAGGCGATCCGCGGCGACGGGCCCATGGCACTTGCGACCAGGGAGCTACGGCGCGCGAACTGGCTAATGACGGGGAGCAGGAGTCGGAGAAGCTCACCGCGCGGCTCACACGTAGGCCCGTGATGGTTTAGGAGCTGCAGAACGTCGTCGGGGAAGAAGGGGATCGCCGGCGGCCGTCGAGGAAGAAGACGAGGGGGCAGCGTTCGTGGGCGTCCGGCGTCCTGCGTCTTGACGTGGAGGCGTAGCCAAGGGAGGCGGAGCGAGCGGACGCGTCGGCAGGGCTTGGAGGTCGCGGCGGCCGCGAGTACTACGGCGGCGAGGCCATGGTGGCGCGCGGTTGCCGTGGGGAACGAGGGGGAGCGCGGCGGATCTGAGATGGGGGGCGCGCAGGAACCGAGGGGAGTGGGGGCGAGTGGGAGGAGAGACCGAGGGGGCGCGGCGTCGGCGCCCTTATCCACCACGACGCCGGCGAACGGGTGCGGCGGGACGCGCTGTTCCGACCCGGTCGGGGAACATGGGAAGGGACGGGGTGCGGAGCTGGGCAGTTGGGCAGCCAAGCCGGTCAAGAGCCGAGGGGTTAGGCGGCCTGGTCGAGGGCCTCCCCTTTTTTTGTAATTTCTTTCTTTTATTTATTTTCCCTTTTCTGTTTTATTTAGTTTTAGGGCATTTAGGCATTTTATAAAAAGGTGTTTGCTTCACCATAATTACCAGTGCAATATTTGGCAACCCCCGAACATTTTAGTTTTAACATTTGAAATCTTTTGTTGTTTGCCTATATTTTAAATTTGAATTTGAATCGTTTCTGAACTAACACTTGATTAGCAACAGTAACACAGATGACATGGCATCATTAGAAGAGTTTTACTGTAGCCTAATTATCCGGGCGTTACAAAGCAGCAGAAGAATTCTCTTCATCTGAGTCATCAGGGATGACATATTCCTCACCAAAGGGGACAATCTCCTTTGATGGCATGCTTGAGATAGGAACAACATCAATGGGGTTGGTGAATGAGCTTGTCAAAGTCTTCACTTTCTTGGGAGCTGAAGACTCTGTTGTTTCTTATGCTTTCCTTCTCTTCATGGATGCCTTCTCTGCAGCTTTAGTTTTCTTCACTTCTGATGCAGAAGGAAGAGTGACTTTCTTCATCTGAGATGACTTTGCAGGAGCAGATGAAATTGGTGCATTTTCTTCAGGCATAAGAGATGCAGTTGCCCTGGCATGTTCAGTGTCTTCTGGCGCAGCAGCAGATTCTTCAACTGGCCTGGGTTATTCTCCAGGCGCAACATTGGAGGTTGCCCTGGCAGTTTCTTCAGGAGCTGGAATTTCTTTAGCAGCCCTGGCGCTTTCAGTTTCTTCAACAGTCTGATTTTTCATCAGTTGTCCTAGCATTCTCTTCAATAGGCTGAGCAGATGCTTCAGCCTGAGGAATTTCTTGTTGCGATGTAGCTGCAACATTTGGTTTGAATCCCTTCGCCATTTGACAAATCTGACTTTGGCACCTAGCCAATCTGCACGATAAGCGTCAAATTCATCACTGAGAGCTTTGATCTCCTTTTGTAGATTTACAAGTTCTTTAGGAGACATGTTTACAACATTCTTCTTCAGAAAATGTTCCTTGTTGTATTGAGCTTTCTTCACTTGGGTGGCCTTTTCTAACTTCCATTTTTCTTCGCCTATGAAGGCATTGAGCATGTGACTTTGGCCAGGAGTGAGGTTGAAGTCAGGCAGAGGAGTGTTAGGGTCCTCGTGCCATAGGTCGATGAAATCAAGGATCAACTTTGGATCCAACAAGAGTGGCACTGCACTGCCTTTGGCTCTAGCAGCCTTTGCTTGCCTGTCTCTGATGACCCACAAGTATAGGGGGTCTATCGTAGTCCTTTCGATAAGTAAGAGTGTCGAACCCAACGAGGAGCAGAAGGAAATGACAAGCGGTTTTCAGTAAGGTATTCTCTGCAAGCATTGAAATTGTAGGTAACAGATAGTTCTGTGATAAGATAATTGGTAATGGGTAACAAGCAATGAAAGTAGATAAAGTGCAGCAAGGTGGCCCAATCCTTTTTGTAGCAAAGGACAAGCCTGGACAATTTCTTATAATGAGAAAAGCGCTCCCGAGGACACATGGGAATTATCGTCAAGCTAGTTTCATCACGCTCATATGATTCGTGTTCGGTACTTTGATAATTTGATATGTGGGTGGACCGGTGCTTGGGTACTGCCCTTTCTTGGACAAGCATCCCACTTATGATTAACCCCTATTGCAAGCATCCGCAACTACAAAAGAAGTATTAAGGTAAACCTAACCATAGCATGAAACTAGTGGAGCCAAATCAGCCCCTTATGAAGCAACGCATAAACTAGGGTTTAAGCTTCTGTCACTCTAGCAACCCATCATCTATTTATTACTTCCCAATGCCTTCCTCTAGGCCCAAATAATGATGAAGTGTCATGTAGTCGACGTTCACATAACACCACTAGAGGAGAGACAACATACATCTTATCAAAATATCGAACGAATACCAAATTCACATGACTACTAATAGCAAGACTTCACCCATGTCCTCAGGAATAAACGTAACTACTCACAAAGCATATTCATGTTCATTCATGATCAGAGGAGTATTAATATGCATTAAGGATCTAAACATATGATCTTCCACCAAGTAAACCAATTAGCATCAACTACAAGGAGTAATCAACACTACTAGCAACCCACAGGTACCAATTTGTGGTTTTGATACAAGATTGGATACAAGAGATGAACTAGGGTTTTGAGAGGATATGGTGCTGGTGAAGATGTTGACGGAGATTGACCCCCTCCTGATGAGAGGATCATTGGTGATGACGATGGTGATGATTTCCCCCTCCTAGAGGGAAGTTTCCCCGGTAGAACAGCTCCGCCGGAGCCCTAGATTGATTCCGCCAAGGTTCCGCCTTGTGGCGGCGGAGTTTCGTCCTGTAAGCTTTCTTATGATTTTTTCCAGGGTAAAAGCCTTCATATAGCAGAAGATGGGCACCGGAGGGCCAACAACGGGCCTGGGAGACAAGGGGCGCGCCAAGAGGGGGGGCGCCCCCACCCTCCTTGCCAGGGTGTGGGCCCCCTCTGGTATTTTCTTCGTTCAATAATTCTTATTAATTCCAAAAGTAACTTCCGTGGAGTTTCAGGATTTTTGGAGCTGTGCAGAATAGGTTTCCAATATTTGCTCCTTTTCCAGCCAGAATCCCAGCTGTCGGCATTCTCCCTCTTCATGATAAACCTTGTAAAATAAGATAGAATAGCCATAAGTATTGTGACATAATGTGTAATAACAGCCCATAATGTAATAAATATTGATACAAAAGCATGATGCAAAATGGACGTATCAACTCCCCCAAGCTTAGACCTCGCTTGTCCTCAAGCGGAAGCTGAAATCGATAAATATGTCTGCATGTTTAGAGATAGAGGTGTCGATAAAAATAAAATACGGACATGAGGGCATCATGATCATTCTTATAACAGCAACATATATGGATTTTGTCATATGAATTCTTATGCTCAAGTAACAATCTATTCACAATGTCAAGTATGGAACATAAGCTTCATTGAGAACTAACAAACTATAATCTCAGTCATTGAAGCAATTGCAATTTATCATAACATCAGAAAGAGTCAAGAATAGAGCTTTTCAGCAAGTCCACATACTCAACTATCATATAGTCTTCTACAATTGCTACACTCACGCAATACTAATGGTTATGGAGTTTCAACCGGACAAAGAGAAAGATAGGGGCTTATAGTTTCGCCTCCCAACGTATTCACCTTTGGGTGATGTCAACAATAATAGTTCATGCTAACTTACATCCAATTGGATATATATTAGGATCTTTCCAACATGAGGTGCTTGCCAAAGGATAAAATGAAAAAGGGAGAGGTGAAGATCACCTCGACTCTTGTATAAAGTAAAGACAAAAGTAAAAGATAGGCCCTTCGTAGAGGGAAGCAGAGGTTGTCATATGCTTTTAGGGTTGGATGCACAAAATCTTAATGCAAAAGAACGTCACTTTATATTGCCACTTGTGATATGAACCTTTACTATGCAGTCCATCGCTTTTATTACTTCCATTTCACACGATCGTATAAAGCTTATTTTCTCCACACTAATAAGTCATACATATTTAGAGAGCAAATTTTTTTTATTGCTTGCAACATGACAACTTACTTGAAAGATCTTGCTCAATCCATAGGTATGTATGGTGGACTCTCATGGCAAAAATGGGTTTAAGGATATTTGGAAGCACAAGTAGTATGTCTACTTGGTGCAAGGAATTTTTGGCTAGCATGAGGGGGAAAGGCAAGCTCAACATGTTGGGAAGATCAATGACAATATACTTTAACCGAGATGTGAGAAAACATAACCCATTACATTGTCTTCCTTGTCCAACATCAACTCTTTAGCATGTCATACTTAATGAGTCCTCACAATCATAAAAGATGTCCAAGATAGTATATTTATATGTGAAAACCTCTCTTTCCTTATTACTTCCTATTAATTGCAACGATGACCAAAACTATGTTTATCAACTCTCAACAACTTTTATGCCTTATACTCTTTATATGTGAAGTCATTACTATCCATAAGATCAATATGAACTCTATTATTCTTTTTATTCTTTCTATTTTCTCAAGATCATAGCAAAATAGCAAATCCCTTGACTCAACACTAATCTTTATTATAGATAGCTCACGGACTCGATTACATAAAGAGATCACAAAGCAAAACTCAAAACTACTTCATACCAAAGCTTCAATCTACTAGATCAAGATATTACTAAAAGGATCGAACTAAGTAAAACGGTAAAGATAGAACTGTGATGGTGATACGATACTGGGGCACCTCCCCCAAGCTTGGCAGTTGCCAAGGGGATTGCCCATACCCATGTGATTATGTCTTCTTCTTCAGAGTTGGTGTTGATGACATAGATTTCTTCCTCAATTTACGCTTGAGGACAGCATTTTGCTCCTTTAGATCTTCAATCTCCTGCTCAAGACTTAATATCTTTCTGCATAGTTCCTATTTGTTTTCCTGCAAGAGACTAAAAGGGATAAACTCGATCTTTGGCTTCTTTGCTCTATCATGGAGGCTTGAATTTTTAAACTCCACATGCATGTCCCCACGTTGAGGTAATGGGGCTTCATCTTCTTCTGAGCTCGTCTCCTCTTTTCCCTTAGGCTCATAGTATTCCTCTTCCTCGGTGGTCCAACCACCATGATCCAAGTCCTCATAGACCTTAGGGTCTACAAGGAAATCAGCCACATAGCTTTCTCCCTTCGAATCCTAGGATGACATATTGCTCTAACCTATAATAGAAACAGCTCGAAATGAAAACAAAGGATTTTTGCGTGATACGGTGGTCAAAACCTTCGGGAGATTATATAATGAATTTTTACCGACCAAAAGAAGTAACGTGCAAGAAAACGGAGTCCAGGAGGCACACGAGGTGCCCACGAGACAGGGGACGCGCCCAATAGGGGTGGGCGTGCCCTCCACCCTCGTGGATGTCTTGTGTCCTTCCAGGATTACTTCTTGCTTTCCAAACTTCTTAAATATTCCAAAATGGAGAAAAATTGCCATTAGAATTGTTTGGAGTCGGTTTACTTACCGTACCACATACCTATTCCTTTCGGAGTCTGAAACATTCTGGAAAGTGTCCCTTATGTATTCCTCCAGGGTTACGGCCTCAATAATATTAGTTTCAACATTGATAGGATTACCTGAGATATAATGTTTGATCGTTTGACCGTTCACCACCCTCGGACTTGTGCCTTCAAAGTTGTTGATTTTTATGGCACCGGAATGATAGACCTCCTCGATAACCTAAGGACCTTCCCATTTAGAGAGAAGTTTTCCGGCAAAAAATCTTGAACGAGAGTTGAATAGCAACACATAGTCACCTACATTAAACTCACGCTTTTGTATCCTTTTGTCATGCCATCTTTTAAATTTTTCTTTGAACAGCTTGGCATTCTCATAGGCTTGGGTTCTCCATTCATCAAGTGAGCTAATATCAAATAACCTCTTCTCACCGGCAAGTTTGAAGTCATAGTTGAGCTCTTTAATAGCCCCATATGCTTTATGTTCAAGTTCAAGAGGTAAGTGACATGCTTTTCCATAAACCATCTTATACGGAGACATACCCATAGGATTTTTATATGCAGTTCTATAGGCCCATAATGCATCATCAAGTTTCTTGGACCAATTCTTTCTAGATCTATTCACAGTCTTTTGCAAAATTAATTTGAGCTCTCTATTGCTCAACACTACTTGACCACTAGACTGTGGGTGATACGGAAAGCACCATGAATAAAATGTGAACCACCATCAGTCATGACATATCTAGGGACTCCAAACCTTGGAAAAATAACTTCTTTAAGAATCTTAATAGAGGTGTTATGATCAGCACTACTAGTTGGAATAGCTTCTACCCACTTAGTAACGTAATCAACAGCAACTAAAATATGTGTATATCCATTAGAGGCAGGAAAAGTCCCATATAATCAAAGCCCCAAACATCAAATGGTTCAATAACAAGAGAATAATTCATAGGCATTTCTTGACATCTACTAATATTACCTATTCTTTGATATTCATCACAAGACAAGACAAACTTACGAGCATCTTTGAAAAGAGTAGGCCAATAAAAACCGGATTGCAATACCTTATGTGCCGTTCTATCTCCAGCGTGGTGTCCTCCATATGGTTCGCAGTGACACTTGCGTAGGATCAATTCATGTTCATGCTCAGGTACACAACGTCTAATAACACCATCTACTCCTTCTCTATAAAGGTGTGGGTCATCCCAGAAGTAATGTCTTAAATCATAAAAGAACTTTTTCTTTTGCTGGTATGTGAAGCTAGGTGGTATAAATTTAGCAACAATGTAATTAGCATAATCAGCATACCATGGAGCAGTACGAGAAGCATTAATGACCGCTAATTGTTCATCAGGAAAGCTATCATCAATAGGTAGTGGATCATCAAGAACATTCTCTAACCTAGACAAGTTATGCAAGCACGGGTTCTCAGCTCCTTTCTATCAATAATATGCAAATCAAATTCTTGGATCAAGAGAACCCATCTAATAAGTCTAGGCTTAGCATCTTTCTTTTCCATAAGATATTTAATAGCAGCATGATCAGTGCGAATAGTAACTTTAGAATCAACAATATAAGGTCTGAACTTATCACAAGCAAATACAACTACTAAGAATTCTTTTTCAGCAGTAGCATAATTTCTTTAGGCAGTATCAAGAGTTTTACTAGCATACTAGATAATTTCTAATTTCCTATCAACTCTTTGCCCTAGAACAGCACCTACAGCATAATCACTAGCATCACTCATAATTTTAAAGGGTAAATTCCAATCAGGTGGCTGAACAATAGGTGCAGTGATCAAAGCTTTCTTAAGTATTTCAAATGCTTCTACACAATCATCATCAAAGACAAAAGGAATATCTTTTTGCAATAAATTAGTCAGAGGCCTAGAGATTTTAGAAAAGTCCTTAATGAACCTCCTATAAAAACCGGCATGACCAAGGAAACTTCTTATACCTTTAGTGTCCTTGGAACATGGCATCTTTTCAATAGCATCAACTTTGGCTTTATCAACTTCAATACCTTTCTCAGTAATCTTACGCCCCAAGACAATGCCTTCACTAACCATAAAGTGGCACTTTTCCCAATTCAAGACGAGACTAGTGTCTTCACATCTCTGCAAAACTGTCGGGGCGGAGCGGAGGGGAGGCCCGCCCGCCGCGAGCACCTATGGGGCCGGGGCCCCTTCGTGAGTCTTGATGCGAGGCGAAGGAGGCCAGAGAGCGGATCGAGGCGATGCACGCAGGCGGATTTTACCCAGCTTCGGGCGCGATGGGCGCGTAAAACCCTCTGCTGCTTTGTGTTGTATTGTGCTCGGGAGCTTGAAGCTCTGATGAGTAGCTACACCGAGTGTGGAGTTGCCAAGGATTGAACCCCCTCGTTGTGCATGGGCCTCCTTTTATAGTGCCAAGGGTTACCAACAGGTGTCAACGTGGGAGAAAGGGGTAAAATGTAAAAGAGGTGGTAGTTGGAGCAGTCGGGAACAAAGTGCAGCTCAAATTGCTTGAACAGTGGTTTCTACCTACTTTTGACAGAGGGGGACAAGGGCATTTAATGCCCGTCGCCGTCGACCCCAAAAGCTCCCGCCCTTGCGTCTCCGTCTGCCACGGCGATGGATTCACCACCGTGGAGTGCCACCGCACCCCCCAGGCTGCACAGCCACCCGCCACGCGTCTCTGGAGAGGGCTCAAGGCGACGCGTGGGCAGATGAGCTGGAGTGCGGGCACGCAGCGCAGCTTTCCCCGGCAAGTTCCTTGCCGGGGTCTTGATCTTGCCGGACCCGGGAGCTTGTCGGGCTTTGTAACTTGTCGCTCCCCGGGCCCTCGCCGGGACGCGTATAGCGCCGAGGCGTGTCTTCTACGATGTAATCTTCTAGTCTCCCCGGCGAGCTCCTCTCGCCAGGGCCTTGCGTGAGTGATGTAATCTTGAGCCTGGGATGGCCTTCCCGGCAAGCTCCTCTTGCCGGGGTCTTGATCTTCTGTCTTGTACACTTTGTTCTTGAATGGCTTGATATGGAGCAGGAATGGTCTCCGGCAAGCATGTGGTAAATCCAGCCGCGGAGAGCTGCGACTGCCCGTGCACAAGTTGGGGTAATGAGGTACCCCTACCTTAGTACACCGACAGGAGCCCCCGGGCCTGGGCCACACACGGTGCCGAGCGCTGTTGGGCCAGGCCCAAAACGCAGGCATGCAGGCACACGCGGCCCACGGCGTGCCGACTCCACTTCCGCCTCTGCCGCCTCCCCGTGCAACAGCACGCGTCGATTGCGGCGTCGTGGGATGGGACGTGCCCACGTTCTTTAATGGGAAGAGCGGAACGCCCCCCACTTCCCCATAAAAACAGAGGAAGCAGGCGCGGTTCCCCTCCTTCGCTTTCATTGCTTCTTCCTCCTCCTCCAGAAATCCTCTTTGCGCTCCGCCTCCGCATCTCCTCCGCCGTCTCTTGCGTCTGCGGCGCCGCCGGACTCTTCGTCCTCCTTCCCTCGCCGCCTCCGCCATGGCCCCGAAGACCGGGAAGGGAAAGGGGAAGGCGGAGAAGACCAAGAAGGAGAAATCCGAGCAGGCGGCAAAGCTTGCCCAGATGCGGAAGCAGAACATCGTCTTCCCGCCGCGGCTCGGCGTGCAGGAACTCTGGGGCAAATATTTCCTGTTCTGGGCGAAGAAGACCACGGCGCATCCCCGGACTAGGGCCCATCCGGCCGCCACCATGGACAACTATCCTGGCGGGTACTATTTCTTCGCAGCCTTCTTCCACTGCGGTCTTTGCCCCCCTTTTTCTGATTTCTTCTGCGACATTATGCACACATACGGCTTCCACCTTCTTGACTTCACCCCCAATGCCATCCTCACAATGGCGGTTTCGCTTTATATGTGCGAAAACTTCATAGGGATACACCCAAACGTAGCTTTGTTCGGGCACTTCTTCACTCCTAGAGCAGAGCCCGCCCCCCCTTTCCGGAGGGATTTCTTGGGTTTTAAATGCGAACTTGAAGGAGTCATACTTGCCGGGGGAGCTCCGCGGCAAGTGGGAAGAGTGGCGCGCGGACTGGTGCTGGATCGTTGAAGACGAGCCGCAGCCCTTCACCGCGCCGCGCACAACGCCTATCGTCTTGCGGCGAGAGACCGGAGCGAGCTGGATTCGGACGACATCAAGCTCGACGTTGCCCTCATCCGGATTCTTCGTCTTCGAGAAGCGAGGCTGTCCGTTGCAGAGGTAGGCGCCGACTTCCTCCGCCGCCGCATTGCCCCCCTCCAAGACAGGAAAAGGCCGGCCTGGGAGTACGGCGGCGCAGGGGATATAATGAGGTTGCGCCCCGGGCTGAACTTTTACTTCACGACGCTGGAGTTGAGGGGGATGGTCCGGGAACTCTTCAGATATGACCCGGCCCATCCAGAGTGGTTCAGGCCTCCCCGGGGGGTGGTGCCCCTCTGCAACAGCACAGCTCGGGATCGCCTCCTCGCCATGATGCCCGCGTGCGACTCGCACAGCGTGGAGCGTACATGGATTCCGCCCGAGCCAATGGACGTCCTCAACTTCTTCGACAACCTTGAGGAGGTGGCGAAGAACAAGGACGAGACTCGGGGGCTGACACGGGACACCACGGATCAGGAGCTCGCGTACATAGCTTCTCGGGCCGAAGAGGCCGCTGCAGCCGCAGCGGCAGGAGAGTTCGGCTGCACGCCCGAGGAGGCAGAGGCTGCGGAGGAGTCCTACCAAGCGGAGGCAGCGGAGATCTGCAGACTGCTGCAACTTCCTCCCGGCGCGCTCGCCGGGGTCCCCTCTCTGAGGCACTCCGGGATCCCCGGAATCGCAGCCGAGGCAGCGGCAAGAGGTGGCGCTGCCGGAGGGAGCAGAGGCGCCGCAGGAAATGAAGGCGCCGGAGGGAGCAGAGGCGCCGCAGGGAGCGGAGGCGCCGGAGGGAGCGGAGACGCCAGAGGAAAAGGGGTCGCAGCGCAGGGCGCTGGGTCTGGCGAGCCAGCCGGCGAGGAGGAGGAGGAGGATGTCGCGGCCGCCGAGGATGCCGCGGGTCCACGGACCTTCGCCGACGACCTCTCCTCGTCGTCGGAGACCTCCTGCCCGGCGAGCCCCAGCGTTCTCCATCAAGCGCCTCGCAAGGCGGCGGCGAAGCGAGTACTCGAGCCCCGACAACTACCAGCAGCTCGCAGGGCGCAAGCTTCCTGGGAGTCAAGCTGTGCCGAGGGCGACGGTGCACCAGCCAGCGGCGGGAGCGACTTCGCGCGAGCCACGGCAAAGCGCCCGCAGGTCGGCGCCGAGCGGACAGGGTCTTCTCGGGCGGAGGCGGCTCCGCCCGCTTCTCGGTCCCGGCTGCCACGAGGCTGGGTCTTGCAGCCCCAGCCCCGAGGACCGCCAAGCACCCGAGAGGTCTTCGCCTCTGCTCCTCGCCGGCGTGACCCGGTGGAGTATGATTTCTCCGCCTTGGCGAAGACGACGAGGAGGAACAGGAGGCACCGAGATCTTCATCTTCTTAAATTTCGCCTTGATTATTGTCGAGGCTAATCTTATTTTTTGTGTTGGTTGCGGGACCTTGACCGGCGGGCGGCGAAGAAAGCCAAGGTGCCCGTGGTCGAGTCGCGGACGACTTCGCCGGGCCGAGGCGACCGGGGATGTGCCGAGCCAAGCTTGCGGACCAGCGCTGTCGAGGAGCAGCCCCAGCGCAGCCCCCAGCGTAAGTCTGGGTCCCTTTGCTCGCTTGCGGGCGCGTCTGGAGATTTCGTCTTGTACCAATATCTTGGCGTGTTTGTCTTGACTTGTGCAGAGACGGAGCCGCAGCGGAAGGAGCATCCGGAGGTCGCCCTCGAGGGGCCGGCAGTCCCTCCATCTCCGCCAAGGTTGGACTCCCCGGCAAGGGAGAGCGTCCCGCCAAGGGCGGATACTCCGCCAAGGGCGAGTACCCCGCCAAGAGCGAGCAGCCCGGCGAGGGCGGCCACTCCGCCAAGGGATAGTTCCCCGGCAAGAGAGCCCGCCGCTGACGACGTCCGCCAAGGTAAGTTCTGCAACTTTGTCTTCTTGGCGTTGTCTCTTTTTGGATATTTGCTTGAACTTCTTTTGCTTTTTCTTCTTCTTCTAGATCCTCCTCCTCCCCCCGAGCAGATGGAGACGGAAGTCGTCATTGAGGAGGAGGAGGACGTGCAGGGTGGCGGCGGCGACGCCCCTGTCGTCGAGGACGCGGCGGGAGCCGCCGAGCCACATGTGCCAGAGACCGCTCCGGCTGCAGACGCAGCGGCCGGAGAGGGGGACGGCGACCGCACCACTGGCCCGGAGGCTGCGGGAGCGTCAAGTGCTGCGCCGGTCACCGACCCCTCCGCCGGAGAAGAGCGGTCCGGCTACTACTTGGAAGCCCCCAACGGCGTCTTCATCCAGATGCCGTGGGGTTCCTCGTCGCGAGCTCCCGCGGAGGGCGAGGCCTTCGATGGGGAGATCCTCGCCTCCGCGGGCTTGAAGGTCGTCGAGGGGCCCGGCGGGAGCGACGGGCCCGATGAGGAGAAGCTGCTTCATCAGCTCCTGGCCCTTTACCGGGCCAGATAGGCGAAGCTCGCGTCCCGGGAGGCCCTCGCCGCCAAGGCCGCCGAGGAGATGGAGAAGCGCGCGGCGGAGCTCAGCGCCGCCAATCAGGCTGCTCTCCGCAAGGTGGCGGAGAAGCGCGAGCGACTTCACGGAGAGTATGAAGAGTGGTTCTTTGGAGAAGGCCGAGGCGAAGAGCAGAACGGCTCGCCGGGTGGAGCTGTCCCGGCGAGAAGGAGAACTCATCCAGCGGAAGGTCAACCTCGATGTTCACGAGAAGACCTTGCCGCTCGGGAACAGCCCTTGGCGGGGAATCAAGGAGGCGAAGACGCCGCTGCTGCCGCGAAACCGCCAAGAAGGAGCTTGCCGCCAAAGCCGCGCAGCTGGAGGAGTTCTTGAAGGCGGCGAGGAGAAGGTCGCCGCGCTCATCACGGAGCGAGAAGGATGCCCACACCAACTCGTAACTCCAGAGTGCCTTTCCAAGAAGGGCGACGAATTGAAGGCCGCCAAGGACTCCATCGAGGGTCTTGAGCTACAAGTCTCTGTATTTGAAGGACTCGCTGACGCTGCCGGGACCGGGAAACCAAGCTGAAGGAGGAACTCCGCGAGGAGCGAACCTTGGTGGTCAGCGCCAACAAAGCAGCCGAGGACTTCCGCCGTATCGTCGAGATATGGACCGAGGACTTGGTATCTTCTGCGTCCGCCATCGACCAGAGCTGCTTTGCGCCAAGCCGGAGCATCTCATCTACTCCCGGATCAAACCTTGCTCACGGCGCCAAGCTCAGCCTCTTCTTCAGGGGGATCGCGCCAGCTCTTGCAAATCTGCGGAAGAAGATCCCCGCGCAGCTCGCCGAGGAGACGCGCCGGCTGTGCGCGGGAACCATGGAGCGCGTGCTGACGAAGATCGTATACCGCAACCCCGGCGTAAACCTCACCAACGTTCTTCGCAGCTTGCCGGCCGACGCGAACATGGAGGCTCTGAAGGAGCAGGTCGCCCACATCATCGCCAAAGTGAACAAGATCTCCAGGATGGAGGGCGACCGCGTAGACTAGGCCTCCTTTATCTTTTTAATTTGTAAGCCCTTGGGCCTTAGCTGTATTTAAATATGTAATCCTCTCTATCATGTTTTTCATCCTCTATGGACTTGTATCAAACTAGGATGTTTTTAATGAAAAAGAGGGGAAAGCTTGCCGGACCGAGTCTTTTACTTGACTTCGTGCCTTGTACGTTCTTACGCTATCGGGGAGCTTGCCGGGGCGAACACGCTTGCGAATCTTGCGGACAGCCAGCTGGCGGTGTTGCTTCCGACAAACAACCTTGCCGGGCGATTCGGCTTAACTTGCTTGGCGAGCTCGAAAGCAAGGTAAGGGTGCAGCGGCACACTTGTGTTTGTTGAGCGGACTCGGGAACAAAACAAGTACGCAACTGGGCCACGACTTGGCTCCTCCGCGTACGGGTCTTACAGAGCACGCTCGTTCAAAGACGCAGCCCAGCTTTCCCCAGTCCATGAGAGGATGCATGACGAGGGATGAAAAACTTATCTGATATCGCAGCCCCCAGCAACTTTGGCTTGCCGGAGACGAATCTTAGTATTTGCAGCCCCCAGCAACGCTGGCTTGCTGGGAAGGGATCTTGGCACTCGCAGCCCCCGGCAACCCTGGCTTGCCGGGGACGAATCTTGGCGCTCGCAGCCCCCAGCGGGGCTGGCTCGCTCTTCTGGTTTCTCCTTGTTGCTACAATTTCGGCCATGAAAACA
Source organism: Aegilops speltoides (assembly GCA_021437245.1). Classification (NCBI taxonomy): domain Eukaryota; kingdom Viridiplantae; phylum Streptophyta; class Magnoliopsida; order Poales; family Poaceae; genus Aegilops; species Aegilops speltoides. The sequence continues at coordinate 159,238,687 of CM038143.1, read as the reverse complement.
GCTGAGATAGATCTGCAACATCTTCATCATGTACATGGATATGTATATAAATCTTGACTTTGCAATACGATGCCGTGCCTTGCCCTTCGTATGTTTGCACTCTACGCTCTTGGGGAGCTTGTCGGTCGCGAACACGCTTGCTGAGTGCGGAACATCAGCAGCCCGCTGGCTGGTGTTGCTTCCGGCAAGCAACCTTGCCGGGTCAGCTGCAGCGCGCTTGTGTTTGCCGAGCGGACTCGGAAACAAGGCAAGGGCGCAGCTGGACCACGACTTGGCTCCTCTCGCGCTCAAGTCTCTCATACGAAGGACATCTCACGGCAGGGCTCGCCATGCTACACCCTCTGCCTTACATCCTTTGTGCGCCTTTACCCTACGCTTCTAGGGAACTTGCCAGTGCTTAACACACTTGCTGAGTGCGGAACATCAGCAGCCCGCTGGCTGGTGTTGTTACCGGCAAGCAACCTTGCCGCATCTAGTCGCGACGCACTTAACTTGCTGAGCAGACTCGAAATGAAACAAGGGCGCGAAGCTGGTCGCGGCTCACTTTTAACTCGTTGAGTGTGCTCGAAGCAAAGTAAGGGTGTGACTATCCACGGGCAGGCTCCTCCGCGCACAGGTTTTGCGCACAAAGGACGAACGCACGAGGGATATAACATAAAAAAGCATGGAATTAAGGAGTGCTCTGCACAAAAGCTCGAGCAACTTAGCTTTTCTTTTTCTCGTTTCCTTGCACTTGCCGGTGGAGCTCGATGGCGCGTCCTCAACGGCAGCGCAGCACTCCGGGAATGTGCGCTTGCCGGAACGAGCACCAGAGCTGCCCTCGCCGGGCTTAGAGCGCTCCGAGGAGCGGCGCTTGTCGGAGTGAGCACCAGAGCTGTCCTAGCTGGACTTGGAGCTCGATGGCGGGTCCTCGACGACAGCGTAGCGCTCCAGGGAGATGCGCTTGCCGTAGTGGAGGGGAGCGGGGGCGAGCGGCGCGAGGAACAGGATATGCTCGGACTCCTAGTAGCGATAGGAGGAGCAGGGTCCTGCCCCGGCACTTTCGCTTTGCTTATGCACGGACGGTAGTCCGGAGCATCCCGCGAGCCTCCGGCGCGTTCTTGCTTCAGCAGGCGGATACCACCTCCCGTGGTATGGCGCTGCTGGGTTGTTGTGCTGAGATGGACGCGGTGCGTCCACGGAGGCCGAGGCGCGGCTATCCGCCTCGTCCTTGGATCTGGTGGCGCCGCGAGTGTCCTCGCCGGCGACCACCCTTCCGATGGTGTATCCCCCGCCCACCGCTGGCTCCGGTGGCGGCGGGTGAGATGCAGACGGGTCTGCAACCTTTGAAGCCCTCGTCTTCGGGGCCATGGCGCAGTTGTCGATGAAGTCGGAGAGGTTGATGAAGAACGCGCCCGCGCGAACGCAGGATCAGGTCCGCACAACCTCGACGCCCCCTACCTGGCGCGCCAAAGATGTCGGGGCGGAGCGGAGGGGAGGCCCGCCCACCGCGAGCACCTATGGGGCCGGGGCCCCTTCGTGAGTGCGGTACGAGGGCGGAGGAGGCACAGAGAGCAGATCGAGGCGATGCACGCGGGCGGATTTTTACCCAGCTTCGGGCCGCGATGGACGCGTAAAACCCTACTGCTGCTTTGTGTTGTATTGTGCTCGGGAGCTTGAAGAGCTACAGTAGTAGCTACACCGAGTGTGGGAGTTGCCAAGGATTCGAACCCCCTCTACGTTGTGCATGGGCCTCCTTTTATAGTGCCAAGGGGTTACCAACAGGTGTCAACGTAGGAGAAAGGGGTAAAAATGTAAAAGAGGTGGTAGTTGGAACAGTGCGGGAACAGTGCAGCTACAGTGCTTGAACAGTGGTTTCTACCTACTTTTGACAGAGGGGACAAGGGCATTTAATGCCGTCGCCGTCGACCCCAAAAGCTCCCTCCCTTGCGTCTCCGTCGCCCGCGGCGATGGATTCACCACCGTGGAGTGCCACCGCACCCCCTGGGCTGCACAGCCATCCGCCACGCGTCTCTGGGGAGGGCTTAAGGCGACGCGTGGGCAGATGAGCTGGAGTGCGGGCACGCAGCGCAGCTTTCCCGGCAAGTACCTTGCCGGGGTCTTGATCTTGCCGGACCCGGGAGCTTGTCGGGCTTTGTAACTTGTCGCTCCCCGGGCCCTCGCCGGGACGCGTATAGCGCCGAGGCGTGTCTTCTACGATGTAATCTTCTAGTCTCCCCGGCGAGCTCCTCTCGCCAGGGCCTTGCGTGAGTGATGTAATCTTGAGCCTGGGATGGCCTTCCCGGCAAGCTCCTCTTGCCGGGGTCTTGATCTTCTGTCTTGTACACTTTGTTCTTGAATGGCTTGATATGGAGCAGGAATGGTCTCCGACAAGCATGTGGTAAATCCAGCCGCGGGGAGCTGCGACTGCCCGTGCACAAGTTGGGGTAATGAGGTACCCCTACCTTAGTACACCGACAAAAACTCGATCTAGGTTGCTCAAGCAATCATCAAAAGAGGATCCATAAATGGAGAAATCATCCATGAATACCTCACAAATATTTTCACAAAAGTCAGAGAATATAGCCATCATGCATCTTTGAAAGGTAGCAGGTGCATTACATAAACCAAAAGGCATACGTCTATAAGAAAAAGTACCGAAAGGGCAAGTAAAAGTACTTTTTGATTGATCCTCCGCTAACACAGGTATTTGAGAGAAACCAGAATAACCATCTAGAAATCAAAAATGTGTATGTTTGGATAGTCTTTCTAGCATTTGATCAATAAAAGGTAAAGGGTAATGATCTTTCTTAGTAGCTTTATTTAATTTACGGAAATCAATTACCATCCTATAACCTGTAATAATTCTTTGCGGGATCAATTCATCTTTATCATTAGGAACGAGAGTAATACCTCCCTTCTTAGGGACGCAATGGACAGGGCTTACCCAATCACTATCAGCAACGGGATAAATTATACCCGCCTCAAGGAGCTTTAGTATCTCCTTTCTTACCACTTCTTTCATCTTAGGATTTAACCGTCGTTGAGGATATCTAACTGGTTTGGCATCTTTCTCCACTTTTATTTTGTGTTGGCATAGAGTGGGACTAATTCCTTTAATATCATCCAGAGTATATCCAATAGCAGCACGGTGCTTCTTCAGAGTTTTCAATAATCTTTCCTCTTCCTGCTCTGAAAGGTTAGCACTAATAATAACAGGATATATCTTCTTTTCATCAAGATAAGCATATTTAAGATTATTAGGTAGTGGTTTGAGCTCAAACACAGGATCACCCTTGGGTGGAGGGGGATCCCCTAGGATTTCAACAGGCAAGTTGTGTTTCAGAATAGGACCCTATTGAAGGAATACTTTATCTATTACCCTTCTTTCATCCATAAACATATCCCTATATTGTCATCAATCACCAAAAAGGGGGAGATTGTAAGTGCATTTAGTGCCCCTTAGTGATTTTGGTGTATTGAATACTTATAGGTTAAGGGGCTAATGTGTTTGTGAGTGTACACAGGTCTATAAGTCTATGAGGAGTTTGATATTTACAGTGAAAGTCGACCCCTAAAAATGAATGTCTTCAACTAAAGACTTTGGCTTTCTGAAGACTTTGAAAGTGAAGAAATTGGTGTGACCGTGAAGACTTGATATTCATGCAAGGAACATGAAGTGTGAAGACTTTTGTTTTCGTAGTTTCATTTTCTCTTTCTTGATTCATAGGAAACATCGTACTGTTAAAAGGGGTCGAGGAAAAAAAAGGAAAAGTTTCCAAGTGATGTTCATCTCAAAATCCTACACCTACCAATCCTTTCGAGTGAAGCCATTGGAAATCTCATACAGTTCAGGCAATTTCTTCAGTGACAGAGATGAAGTTCTTCTGGTCTCTGAGGAATTTGTTCTGACTAGGAGTTAGGAATTCGCCAGTGCGAATTTCCTACAAGTGAGGAACATGATAGCCCTGAGGAATTTGAACCTCAAATTTCCAACCGTTGATGTGCTATGCGCCAGCTGCCCCAAAATATCTACCCACCTAACGGTCATATTATTGAAGGGCATTTATGTCTTATCATGTTGGGCTGCTCCCTAGTCTATAAATAGACGCCCCCTACAACCACTAGCTGGTTGACTGGTTCGAGAGAAACTGATACTTTGTTATTGAGAGCATCCCATCCTCCGAAGACTTTGAGCAAAAATCATCAAGTGAGGAAAACCCAAAGCCAAACACCTACAAACCCAAAGTGATTGAGCATCACTGAAGAAATTACTCCTGTGTGGATCCGACGCTTGTTAGCTTTGGAGACTGTGCATCTTCCAGATGGTTAGGCATCATGGTCTAGAGCATCCAAGAGGATACTGTGGATCGCTGAGTGACCGAGTTTGTGAAGGTTTGGAAGGCACCTGAAGACTTACCACGAGTGATTGGGAAAGGTTTGTGTGATCTTAGCTCAAGGAGAATACGGTGAGGACTGTGTGTCCTCAGGTTTAAATACCTAACCGCTCCAACCAGACATACAACTGTCACAGCAGTTGGAACTGGTCTACCAAATCACTGTCTTCACCGAGCTAACTGGTTCTATTTCCTCAACCCTTTCACTTCCACATTACTATGTTGTGTACTTGATCGTTACTGTTTGAAGACTTTGACTGAAGACTTTCTCAATTTCCTCAGTTCAATTTCTTCAGTCAATTTGTCTTCAGCCTGCTTATCCTATGTTACGCTTTTTGTACTCTGTATTCGCTTTCATTTCATCATGATGTCTATGCGTCTGTTCTGTTATGTATGTATCTGAGTACTTATTTCGCTGCTAGTAGTTCGTTGCTTTGGAATTTCCTCACCCTGAAATTCCTCAATGAATAATTCATAAAAAATCTCCTATTCACCCCCCCCCCTCTAGTCGACTTAACGCACTTTCAGATTGGTTCATTGTTATATCTATGTGCCTCATGTCCCGATATTATGCTAAGTGTGTGCATGTGTGCATGATATCAAGCAGCCCCCAAAGAATGTCATCTTAAGGCTGTATAAAGGATAGTGAGATACTCAATTCACACACCAAACTATTAAAAGGTCCTAAGAGGTCCTTTTTTGACCTTGTTGGCTACTCCGATTTGGACTATGCCGGTGACAAGGTTGATAGAAAGTCCACTTAGGGTACTTGTCAATTTATTGGTAGATCTCTTGTGTCTTGGTACTCCAAGAAACAAAACTTGGTATCCTTATCCACCGCCGAAGCGGAATACATTGCCGCCGGTTCTTGTTGTCCTCAATTACTTTGGATGACCCAAACTCTTAAAGAATATGGCATATCTGTGAAACATGTTCCATTGCTTTGTGACAATGGAAGTGCTATTAATATTACTCATAATACCGTGTAACATTCTCGAACTAAGCATATTGAAGTTCGTCATCATTTCATTTGAGATCATGTTGCTAAAGGAGACATCAATCTTAAGCATGTTCGTACCGATAAGCAATTGGCGGATATATTCACCAAACCGCTTGATGAGAAAGTATTTTTCTGTTTGAGAGGTGAATTGAACATTATTGATGCCTCAAACTTGTTGGCTACTCCGATTTGGACTATGCCGGTGACAAGGTTGATAGAAAGTGCACTTCGGGTACTTGTCAATTTCTTGGTAGATATCTTGTGTCTCGGTCCTCCAAGAAACAAAACTTGGTATCCTTATCCACCGCCGAAGCGGAATACATTGCCTCCGGTTCATGTTGTGCTCAATTACATTGGATGAACCAAACTCTTAAAGATTATGGCATATATGTGAAACATGTTCCATTGCTTTGGGACAATGAAAGTGCTATTAATGTTGCTCATAATCCCGTGCAACATTCTCGAACTAAGCATATTGAAGTTCGTCATCATTTCATTCGAGATCATGTTGCTAAAGGAGACATCAATCTTAAGCATGTTTGTACAGATAAGCAATTGGCGGATATTTTCACCAAACCGCTTGATGAGAAACTATTTTGGCATTTGAGAGGTGAATTGAACATTATTGATACCTCAAACTTGGAGTAGAAACTCCATTTGGCTGCATGCAAGTCATGAGCCTTTGACTAATCCTTGATATTTCTCTTATGATGTTGATCATATGTCTTGGATCTATATTTGTACCCTTGCATGTTATCTAACCCTTGTAGGTACTTGGATAAGCCCAATTCTATGAGATTGCGACTCACTCACATCTTGAGCAATCTCTACATCACCAAGTCTCTACAATATGGTGGTTGAAGACAAGGAAGCATGAAACCTTTCAACATATCTTTTGACAATTTCTTCATATCAAATTTCATTTTGTATCAAGTTTCATGATTGTCACTTTGGATACAAAAGTGCTCTCCCTTGCAAGATTAACCCATGTAGGTAGATGAACTCATATTACAAGTGGTGCTCCCAACCATTGATGAGCTACATCAACCTTGAGCATCCTACACAAGTTCAACTACATGATTAAGATCAACACCACCACCCAAGGTATGGCATTCCATCTTAGAGAAGCTTTACCCCAAGTCATGGGTCAAAGCAACTCAACAAGATGTGAATACATCAAAATGCTTAAATGAAAAATGGCAACCCCATTTTGAGCTTAAAAGATGAGTATGACCTATGATCAAGTGCCTTCACTTGACTCCTAAGTCAATATACTCTAACATAGGTGACTTTGTCGCCGACCAATTCTAGATGGAAGTTCTCTAGTGTTTCTCTATGTTCTTGTATTTGTCTTTTGCATGTTTGTTTCCCCTTTCAAAAAAAACTTCATCTACATTTATTTTCTGCATTCACTGCATTTAATTCATTGCAAATCCTTTAGTTAATTCCCTGCAAATCTTTCTGAGATCCTTTTTGCCTAGTAAGCTGAGGTGACAAATTTTTCTCTGTATTGAACTCAGCCTCACCAATCTTTTTTCATCGGCTAGACCGAGACAACTCGGTGTCACCAAAGAAAAGGACTTGGTGTTACCAATTTCACAACTGAGCAGAATTTTGCCATTTACATCCTGCATTTCTGATCCATCTCCACTTGATGATTCTTATCCTCTACCTGTATCACATCCTACATGCTGCTTTGTCATGTGACTCAAGGACCAAACCTATTTGACTCATACTCCAGAAGATCCCTTCTTGGAAATTGATGTCAAAGGGGGAGAGAGAGATCACATCAAAGCTTAATCACATCAAAGGGAGAGATAGATCCTATGGGAAAGAAAGATTTCTTAGTCTACCCAGATGCTTGGTATTCAAAGAGGAGACAAAAGCCACATGTCTTTAAGAGGGGAAAGACATGTTAGTAGATGATTTTTTGTGTCTTTTGCTCTGTTTTTCTTTGCTCTGATTTTCTATTACCCTATCTTCTCCCATATTCCAATATCAGATTCAGGGGAAGAAAGACATCTAAGGGAAGAAAATCTTTGGAATTCATTGCATATTTGTATTCTCTTGGGGACATGTCAATATCCAAATAGAGTACAAGTACTCACTCACTACATGTCATCCCAATCTTGGTACTCTTGTGGTTTCCTGTTCTTGCTCTATTTAGTAGATGTTCCTGTGTTATCTAACCCTGTTTTCTCAGGTTCATATCTTCCAAAGTCGGCTCAAGACCACAAGGTAAGTATATGCATCACACTCATGTGCATGAGGACCTCTTGCTAATGTGCATATTGTTTGCAAGAAGGACTCATGAACATGTAGGTACATTTTCTGCATTTCACATCATTTGCTCTGATGCATATAGCCAAGATACATGTAACTCATTGCTTGCTTTGACATGTTTATGCATCCACACACTTCTATAATCTATCTTCACATGATTGCATACATGTAGGGGGAGCCAATGCATGTTGCATGTTCTTCCAAAGCTTTACTTGTTATACTTCATATCTTTATCTAAAGCTTTGATGTATGTTGTCATCAATTACCAAAAAGGGGGAGATTGAAAGCGCAAGTGCTCCCTGGGTTATTTTGGTAATTAATGTCAACATATCTCTTGTTGGACTAATATTTTTATCTAGTATATTTCAGATAAGTTCAACATTGGAGTGGCAGGACAAAAGGATGTGGAACCCCTTCAAAATGCTGAGGACACATATTGGCAAAAGCTCAAGACTCTACATTTTCGTTTTAGTGATCCAAGATCACATTGAGTCCATAGGAAAAGCCAATACTATTAAAAGGGAACGAGGTGTTGCTTATTGGCTTGCTTGCTCAAAATGCTTAGTGATATGCTCCAAAGACCTCAACCACTTTCTAATTTCCACATATGTCCTAAACCTAAAGTCAAACTCAGCCCCACCGATTTGATATATCGGTGCCACTGAGTTCACTTGACATAGCCCCTGCCAGAAACCCTAATCAATTCGGTCACACTGATGGGATCTCAGTCTCACCGAGATGGGCTTGCAAACTCTCTGTTGCCTGTTGCAATTATTTCGGTCTTACCGAGATATGCAGTCGGTCCCACCGAGTCTGCTTGACCAACTCTCTGTTTGCTTATTACCAAAATCGGTCTCACCGAGTTTGAGTAATCGGTCAAACCGAGTTTAGGTTTTACCCTAACCCTAGCACGTCAGTCTCATCGGGTTGACCTTGTCGGACCCACCGAAAAGTCTAACGTTCACATTTTGAACCATATCGGTCTGTCCGAGTTTCACTATTCGGTCCCATTGAGTTTGCTAAATTGTGTGTAACGGTTAGAATTTGTGTGGAGGCTATATATACCCCTCCACCCCCTTCTCCATTTGTGAGAGAGCCATCAGAACGTGCCTACACTTCTAGCATTCATTTTCTGAGGAGAACCACCTACTCATGTGTTGAGACCAAGACATTCCAATCCAAACACAAGAATCTTGATCTCTAGCCTTCCCCAAGTTGCTTTCCACTCAAATCATCGTTCCACCATAGCCAAATCTGAGAGAGAGTTGACTGTTGGGGAGACTATCATTTGAAGCACAAGAGCAAGGAGTTCATCATCAACACACCATCTATTACCTTTTAGAGTGGTGTCTCCTAGATTGGTTATGTGTCACTTGGGAGCCTCTGTCAAGATTGTGGAGTTGAACCAAGGAGTTTGTAAGGGCAAGGAGATCGCCTACTTCGTGAAGATCTACCCAAGTGAGGCAAGTCCTTCGTGGGCGATGGCCATGGTGGGATAGACAAGGTTGTCTTCGTGGACCGTTCATGGGTGGAGCCCTCCGTGGACTCGCGCAACTGTTACCCTTCGTGGGTTGAAGACTCCACCAATGTGGATGTACGATAGCACCACCTATCGGAACCACGCCAAAAATCTCCGTGTCTCCAATTGCGTTTGCACACTCCAATCCCATCCCTTTACTTTCTTGCAATTTGCATGCTTTACTTTCCGCTACTCATATACTCTTGCCATGCTTGCTTGAAGCATACTGTGAATGTTTAAACTTGTGCTAAAACTCCACCTTAACTTGAAGAACTTAAAAACTGCTACTTTTACTTGTTGAGGGTCTTATCACCCTCCTGGACACCTCTTCTCGATCCTTCACTATGGATTGTATCGGAGGGTATAAGCCATGGTAAAGTTAGAATACATTAGGTACAATGCAATAAAAAATATGAATGAGTTTACAACAGTACTTAATGTGCTGATTTGTTTTATTATACTAATGGATCTCATGAAGGTTTTGTTAAGTTTTGTGTGATTGAAGTTTTCAAGTCACGATGGATGAAGGAATAAGGAGTGGCAAGAGCCTAAGATTGGGGATGCCCATGGCACCCTAGGTTATCATTCAAGGAGAACCAAGCAACTAAGCTTGGGATGCCCCGGAAGGCATCCCCTCTTTCTTCTAATGACCATTAGTAATTTTACTTGGAGCTATATTTTTATTCGTCACATATCATGAGTTTTCCTTGGAGCGACTTGTATTATATGAGTCTTTGATTGTTTACCTTCTTAGTTTGTCACAATCATCCTTGTTGAACACACTTGTTTGAGAGAGCGATAATGATATCTTGATTTGTTAGAATTTCTCTATGCCCTTCACTCAATTTTTTTGAGCTAGGGAATTGCTCTAGTACTTCAGTTATATATTCTTTTAGCACGACGATGGTTATATTAAAGAAATATGTTCATGCTTCACTTATATAATTTTGAGAGTTAGTAAATTTTAAAGAAATATGCTCTCATGCTTCACTTATATCATTTTTAGAGTTAGTAATTTTTTAAAGAAATATGCTCTCATGCTTCACTTATATTGTTTTGAGAGTTGAAAATTTTGAAGAAATATTTATGCTCTCGTGCTTCACTTAGATCTTTTGAGAGTTAAGAATAATAATTAGTAATTTGCACGAGATTTGAATTTGGTCCCAAAGTGATAGATATTCAAGAGGGATATAATAAAAATGTTCATGAAGATCATTGGATATTAAAACTTGATTCCTTGCAATAGTTTTGCGGTATGGAGATGGTGATACATGAGTCATGTTGGTGACTAATTTTATCCTTTAGTAAGAATATTGGTGTTAAGGTTTGTGATTTCATATGCAAGCACGAAAGTCAATAGTTATGCAACAAAGTTACATCCAACTTGTGGTGCATTATTCAGTGTTAGTTATATTCAATGCTCGTTTATGACCATTTTGGTTTTCGGTTGGTCGCTTCTCAATCTATTTGCTAGCTTTCATTTGTACTAAGCGGGCATGCTACTTGTGCATCCAAATCCTAAACCAATTTGTGCCAAATGAGTCCACCATACCTACCTATATGCGGTGTTTCCATACCGTTCCAAGTAAATATGTATGTGCCAACTCTAATGTTCAAAACAAATTTCCTTTTTGTGTGCCCGTACCGCTCATGAAGCGGCAGGGGGTGGCCAATATTTTCCATGCTAGGTATGTTATTCTCAAGATGAGTGTTTATTCACTTGTCATTGCATGAGAGTGTGGCAGGTATGTAATGCCCGAGACCAATGTGCCAGGTGTCTTCCAGTTATTCGCCGTTGTTGCCATATCATTCGCTTGCGTGTTGCACTTTGCCATGTCATCATGTGCATTTCATCTGCATGTTTTTCAAAACATAAATCCGTCCGGGTCTGCTAGTTCTCTCCGTTGTACGTTCTAAGCCCAGGGACTCACACGCGCCCGTGGCACCTCCGAAATATTAATTTATAAGTGGCATAAAAATGTTCTCGGAATGGGATGAAAGTTGGCATGCGGCTTTGTTATAGTGTAGGTAGACCGCCTGCCAAATTTCGTCACATTCGGAGTTTGTTTGTTGGCACAACCGTCATCCGTAGCGGCACCGTTGTCGGTTTATTCGTCGGACGTTTTCGGTATCCGGAAACCCGTGCTGGGCTGCCATCTCTTCTCTCCACCAAAGCCCAGCCCATCTACACAGTCAACTAACCACTCACCTAATCCCTCTCCACACTAGAGCCGTCCAATGGCGATCGAACGGTCCGAAAACGGATGAAAACCTCCTCTCCTAGCCCCTCTTCCTATAAACAGACCTTCTCCCTTCCTAATCTGGGCAAAAACCCTAGTCCTAGCCCTCTACGCAGCCGCAACAGCTGCCACCCTCGTTTTCAGTGTCGGTCCTCTCCCCCGCCGCCACTTGGCGCCATGCCAGCGGTCAGCCACCACCCTGAGCCGCATCAACCGCCGCCCTAGCCAACCCCATGCTGCCATGCGTCCCCCGGCCTTCTCCTCCACCGCATGGCCCTTGAGCCCATCCGGCCCCGCCTGCCCGGCCGCCCGCCGCACCCACAAGGGCCCGGGCGACCCGCTCCCGCGCCCCCATCCGCGCGCCGCCAGCGCCCCAGCTCCGCCGCCTAGCGCCTTCCCACTGGCAACCAGCGCCGCCCCGTCACCTCGCCGCCGGTCTCCATCCGGCTCGGATCGGGTGGGATCCGACCGGATCTCGCGCCCCGTGGACCCCCTTGCCTTCTCCATAGCTCGCCGCCCGCCACAGGAGATGCCAAGCCCCGTCGCCGCTGGGAGCTCCAACCGGCCGCCCCAAGCTCCACTTCCGGTCAGATCCGGCCGGAGACGCGACTCCGCCGACCTCCCGGTGCCGGAATCGCCCTCCCCGGCCTCCTCCGCCCCCCTTCCGGCACCTCTCCATCGTGCCATGGCTGGCCAATGCCAACTGTCACCGGGACGGCCCCGTCCCAGGAATCCCCGACCCGCGATCCAAACGCCGCACCTGCACCACTCCTTCCCGCGCTGAATCCCTCCGTCCAATTTCGCCGAGGTCTAATTTCCCTGTCCTTTCTGCAAAATATCATATATGCATCTTGTTTTGCTTGTTAGTTGGTGCATGTTTCTCCTATGGTGATGTTCTTTATGTCAAATTGTTCATCTTTGAGTGCTCTAGATGATGGTGTAATTTGCATGCATGTTATTGTTCATATTGATGCCTTAATGCTCATTGCAAAAGTGCTAAATGTTATAAGTCGCTAAAGATTATTGTAACTTGCCTATGTCTTTTTCATAGCATTTTGCGTGATTGTCTTTTGAGCATCATGTCAACATGTATTAGGAGCATATTCATGCCATATATAAAGTGGTGCAATCCATGTATTTTTATGTGCCCTGTAGCGACTAGCACAAGCATGCAAAGTAGGGTACTTGTTGTTGCTGATTTCAGCCACTTAGTGATTTCTGTTGTCTGAATCTGCTATATTATGTTGCCATGCTAGTGAATTCATGCATAATATGGAGATGCTAAGGAAGGATGTTTTGTAGAACTTGTTATGATCTATCCATCCATGCCCTTGTTTGCAACTATGGCCTGCTATAGCTTGTCATTACCATGCTCTCAACTTGCTAAATAATGTTTGTCAGCTTGTTATCAGTGAGTTCATTTTTGCCATGTGAATAGCTAGTGCTCTATGCATCCTATAACCATGTTCTTGCCATGAGTAGCTGCATAAATATTCCTTCTTGCTGTTGGTACTATTCACATGCCATGATATGCTTTATGTTGACTTAACCAAGCTTGCAAACATGTCTACTTGTCGTTGTTTCTGCCATGTCCAGTAAATTCCACTAAGTTTGTGAATCTGTTATCATTTTGCATTTTTACCATGATGTTTTGAGCATGTTCTAGTGGTTTCTAGCAGTAGCTCAGTGATCATGTTTTGTAGTACTTGACATGTACATGCTTACCATGCTCTTTGATGCCATTAAATGTTCTAGTAGCATTTACTTCTGTTGTCTCAAAGTATACATCATGAATCTGTTTTCAGCCTTGCTCTGTTTTTCACCAAGTCTGGGAATCTGTTATAACTTGCAATCTTGTCTTGATGAACGCCATTAATCTAGAGGTTATTTGGAGATGCTTAGTAATCATGTTTTTCCGTGTTTAACCTGTAATTTAATTCCATGATTTTGCTTTTTATGTTCTTGCACTATAGCATGCATGTTTCATGCCTCCAACATGTCAACATGCTATTTCTGCTCACATATATGCCATGTTTTTCACCAAGTCATAATCTGTGTTATAAAGTGGCTTGTTGCATTGATCATGTTGGTTTAATCCTCATGCCTATGAACCTGAACATTGGTGATAATTAAAGCATGTAATCTTTACCTTAAGTGCATATCAAGTTTGTGCCCATATGTTTCCTGTAGCATGGTGTTTCCTTGATTGCAAAGTGCTTAGTTGCTGTTTTGGAGCAGATTGTGTTTGAAACTCGTATGGAGTGTATGTGTTGAACCGTTGCTCCATTTTGATCATGTCCTATATGAAACTTGCTTAGATTTGCATGTAGTTTCATATTACCTTGTTGCATCCTTGTTTTGGAGTGTTTGTGATTGTGTTTTGCTTGCATTTACATCAATGACATGTTTAACTTGTTTTGCTCATATCTTCAAGGCCGTAGCTCCAAATTAAATGAACTTTATTTGTAACTTGATTAGAAAAATGTATAGATCATCATGGTGCACTTTAACTTGCTATTTAACAACTTCAACATAATCTGCTATTCAGATCTGGACCAATTTCATAAATTGCATATGGGGAGTTTCCGGAATTGTTGTATGTTGATTCCGGCCTCATTTAAACTTTCTTGAATGTGGGGTTCTTGTATGCATCATCTCTTGCCATGTGTAGCATCATGTAGCCTTGTCATGCATCATACTTGGTTGAGAATCAAGCCATGTTATGTGTTGTGTGGGACTTTCCGTTTGTGCTTCTTCTCGATAGTTCATGTTTCGTTGCGATCGTGAGGATTCGTTCGACTACGTGGGTTTGTCTTCTTCATGGACTCATTCTTCTTCCTAGCGGGATTTCAGGCAAGATGACCGTTACCCTGGATCTCACTACTATCTTTTCTTTGCTAGTTATCTTGATGCTATCGCTATGTCGCGCTGCCTACCACTTGTTTATCAAGCCTCCCAAATTGACATGATAGCCTCTAACCTTTTCCACCATTCCAGCAAACCATTGTTTGGCTATGTTACCGCTTTGCTTAGCCCCTCTTATAGCATTGCTAGATGCAGGTGTAGTGCAGGTTGCCCCATGTTGGGACATGGTTATCTTGGGATATCACTGAAGGAGTCCTGGATTAAGGGGTCCTCGGATAGCTGGACTATATGCATATGCCGGACTGTCGGACTATGAAGATACAAGATCGAAGACTTTGTCCCGTGTCCGGATGGGACTCTCCTTTGCGTGGAAGGCAAGCTTGGCACTTAGGATATGAAGATTCCTTTCTCTATAACCGACTCTGTGTAACCCTAGCCCCCTCCGGTATCTATATAAACCGGAGGGTTTAGTCCGTAGAGCAACAATCATAACTATAGGCTAACATCTAGGGTTTAGCCTCTACGATCTCGTGGTAGATCAACTCTTGTAATACTCATATCATCAAGATCAATCATGCAGGGAGTAGGGTATTACTTCCATCGAGAGGGCCCGAACCTGGGTAAACATTGTGTCCCCCGCCTCCTGTCACCATTAGCCTTAGACGCACAGTTCGGGACCCCCTACCCGAGATCCGCTGGTTTTGACACCGATATTGGTGCTTTCATTGAGAGTTTCACTGTGGCGTCGAAGATAGGGCTGATGGCTCACCTTGTTATCAAGGACAACATCACCTACGGGGGAGCCCTGGCCTCAAGCCAAACCCTCCGGCTAGGCGGCTTCGTCATGATCGCCCCTTTGGCCGTCGGGCCGACAATGATTTCTCAGGTCATCGAAAATTGTCTCCACGTCAGATCGGAATACGCCGAACAGATGGATCCAGTGGAGTTATCATCTTTAAATGGGCTCCAGTATCGCATCGCCGCTTTGGGAGTCGCTTCGGA
Organism: Aegilops speltoides; assembly: GCA_021437245.1. NCBI lineage: Eukaryota > Viridiplantae > Streptophyta > Magnoliopsida > Poales > Poaceae > Aegilops > Aegilops speltoides. The sequence continues at coordinate 159,223,402 of CM038143.1, read as the reverse complement.
CTACGATCGGATTGAGCTTAAACCCGATCAGAGAGAGATTGAATCTCCGTCGGTCACCCATCAGATAGCGGTGGTGGATGAGCGATGCAACAACTCTTCCCCCTATATTGAGGATGAAATATGTCCGGATTTCCGAGCTCCCCAAGCCGGATACATGCCCGCGGGAAGACGTGCCCCGAACTCCAAGCTTAGAATCGGACCGTGGGCCAGAAAAATTGGTTTACATCCCGGTGTCCAAACTATTAAGCTCGGAAACTCCTCAAGCTCTGGGTCACGAATCGGATCTGGGTTCGGACTTAAATCCACCCACCCAACCAGACTCAAGCGATCTTTCCCGCATCAGACAACAGTCCCAAGAGACGGTACATCACTTTTGGGCCAGATTCCTCATTGTCAAGGACAAGGTCAAAGATTGTTGTGATGAAGATGTAATCTCAGTATTCTGCAAAAATTGCAAGGACAAGGGGACAAGGGACTCCTTAACGCCATAAATCACCGTCACATATCACGCTTCGGTGATTTGGCGACCATAGTACAGAAGACTGCACGATGGAAAGCGCTTGGAAAACTCAGGCAGTCTTTTGGGATCCACAAGCAATCGCTAAACCCCTCGTCTGAACAAAAAGGGTGTGCTCTCGTGGGTTGCCCGATCCAATCACGAAGAAATCGAAGCCCACTGCAGGGCACACAACTGTTTTGGACGGATGGCTCGATAGGCCATGCAAAATACACACCACACCGGATATCTTACCAACACACAGCCTTACAGCATGTTGGATACTTCGGCAGGTGGCCAAGAGCGGCGAGGATCTCGTCATAAAAAACACCGCAAAGCAACATCCCACAGAACACAACACTACAGTATTGATAGTCTTTGAGACATTCGCCTCAGGTAACAGGCGCAAGAGAGCACTCCGCGGCCTCACCGAAGTCTGCCAAGTCGCAGCAATAAACCCCTAGAACGTCACGGCCATAAATTTCAGTGCCAGTGACGAACCGCAGTTCAGAACAGTCCGGGCACCAGCCGCTTTGGTCCTCATTCCAATCATGGACGGCTTCCGGCTTACCAAAGTGCTCATGAACGGCGGTAGCGGACTAAACCTCATTTACGAGGAAACTCTCAACAGAATGGAAATAGACAAGAGCCGGATTGAGCAAAGCAGCACAACCTTCCGAGGAATTATCCCCAGCCGGGAGGCATGGTGCGTAGGAAAAATCACACTCGATGTGGTATTCGGCATGCCGGAGAATTATCGGTCTGGAGAGATAACCTTTCCGGTGGCCCCTTTCACCAGTGGATATCAAGCCTTGTTAGGACGAGATGCGTTTGCGAGCTTCGAAGCTATACCCCATTACGGGTACATGAAGCTCAAGATGTCTGGGCCTAATGGAATTATCACCCTCACTAGTGATCCAGACATAGCACTCCGTGCTGAAAATAAAACAGCCGCCTTGGCCCTCGAAGCATTGTCTGAAGCCCTCGCAGACGAAGAATTAACTGCATTACGCTCCAAAGTGGATAGGGACGACATGATATTCGATAAGCGATCCAAGTCCACCTCCTTTAAACCAGCGAATGAAATAGTCAAATTCCAAGTCCACCCAACGGACTCCTCGAAGACAACATCCATCGGCGCACAGCTGGACCCCGTAATCGACGCTGCACTGTGGGCGTTTCTACGCGAGAACTGGGATATCTTCGCCTGGCACCCTCCTGATATGCCAGGGATCCCACGCAGGCTGGCCGAACACAGCCTTAACATATTGAAGGGATACAATCCGGTCAAGCAAACACTACGGCGCTTTTTAGAACCCAAACGACAAGCTATGGGAGAGGAACTAGCCAAGTTACTCGAGGCCGGATTCATCAGAGAAATAGAACACCCGGATTGTCTAGCAAACCTGGTGATGGTTCCAAAGAAGGATACATCCTGGCGCCTATGTGTCGATTTCAAAGACCTCAACAAGGCTTGCCCTAAGGATCCCTTCCCTCTCCCGCGCATCGATCAGATAATCGACGCTACCGCAGGACACGACTCATTGTGTTTCCTCGATGCATACTCCGGATACCATCAAATCAAGATGGCGGAGTCCGATCAAGCCGCAACGGCATTTATCACCCCATACGGGCCTTTCTGCTACAACACTATGGCTCAAAAACGCTGGTGCCACCTACCAACGCATGATTCAAACATGCCTAGAGAAACAAATTGGCAAAACAGTTGAAGCATATGTCGACGACGTAGTCATCAAGACCAGACATGCCGAATCTTTAATAGACAATCTAAGGCTCACGTTCGATAACCTCCGAACATATGACATTAAGCTCAATCCGAAAAAATGTGTTTTCGGTGTTCCCGCAGGAAAGCTGTTGGGCTTCATCGTTTCCAATAGAGTAATTGAAGCAAACCCAGCTAAAATCCGAGCTTTGTCATAGTTGGATACCCCAACAGATCTCAAACAAATCCAGAAGCTAACTGGATGCGTGGCAGCTCTAAGCCGCTTTATCTCCAGATTAGGAGAAAAGGCATTGCCACTTTATCGTCTTCTTCGATGAACCGAACACTTCGAGTAGACGGACGCGACGACGGCCGGACTGGAGGAAATAAAGGCTCTTTTAGCGAGCAACCCAATCCTGGCCGTGCCGAACGTTGGTGAACCCATGTTGTTATACATAGCTGCAACACACCAAGTTGTGAGTGCGGTGCTCGTCGTCGAACGAGAGGAGGACGGACACAAATTCCCGGTTCAGAAGTCGGTATACTACGTATCTACTGTCCTCACACCATGCAAATCCCGGTACCCACTTTATCAAAAAATAGCATACGCGGTCTTCATGGCATCCCGGAAACTACGACACTACTTTCAAGAGTGTTCAATCACGATGGCCTCTGAAGTACCACTCAATGACATAATAAACATCCACGATGCCACGGGCCGGATTGCCAAGTGGGCCACCGAGCTCCTCCCATTCGACATCACATATAAACCACAGTGAGCTATTATATCCCAAGTACTAGAGGATTTTGTCGCCGAATGGACAGAGGCCGAACTCCCTAAAGAGTACGGCACATACTCCAACTGGATCATGCACTTTGACGGCTCTAAAATGCTGGCGGGTCTCGGGGCAGGTGTTGTCTTAACATCCCCCACGGGAGATACAGTCCAATACGTACTCCAAATATTATACACAGACTCCAACAATGCAGCCGAATACGAGGCTCTGTTGCATGGTCTTCAGATGGCCGTCTCCATGGGCATTCAGCGCCTAGAAGTGCATGGGGATTCAAATCTCGCAATATCTCAAATAAATGGAGACTTCAATGCCAAAGATCCGAAAATGGCGGCCTATTGTAATGCCGCCCTTAAGATGTCAGCTTGGTTCGAGGGGCTCGAATTTCGTCACGTGGTTTGAGAAAACAATCAAGTGGCGGATGTCCTTGCCCGCATCGGTGCTAAGCGTGACTCTGTCCCACCTAACATCTTTTTGGAAAGACTTTTCAAGCCATCCGTAGTGTGGGAAGGTAGACTAGCAACATCAGTTCGGATCCGACCACAACCCCAGATTCCGAACACACTGACATAATCGGGGGCTCTGCCACCAAAATAACACCTCCGGCCCATCTCATCATGGCTGTTAGCGCCCCATGGACCGAACCCTTCTTGGCCTACCTTAACAGGCACGAACTCCCCAAGGACCAAAATGAGGCACGCTGCATCGTGCGGCGCTCTAAAGCCAGAAGGTCCATGAGGGAGAGCTTTATAAGAAAAGCGCTACCGAAGTACTTCAAAGATGTATCTCCAAGGAGGAGGGGTGGCAGCTAATGGCTGAAATTCATGCCAGCCTCGGCGGTCACCATGCCGCAGCTCGGGCCCTTGTAAGCAAGGCCTTCCATATAGGTTTCTACTGGCCGACGGCCCGGGCAGACGCACAAGACCTAGTCCAACATTGCATCCGATGCCAGCTTTTCGCCAACCAAAGCCATATGCCACCCACCGCCCTACAAACAATCCCCATAACTTGGCCTTTTGCAGTCTGGGGGCTTGATATGGTTGGACCCCTTAAAGGAGGAAGCCATAAGAAAAAATACTTGTTGGTCATGGTGGATAAATTCACCAAATGGATAGAAGCCAAACCAGTTAAAAGGGCTGAATCTGGACCTGTGATAGACTTCATATCAAGCATGGTACACCGTTATGGTGTCCCCCAAAGCATCATCACCGATAACGGCCCCAATTTCATAGCCAATGAGGTGAAAACTTGGTGCGGCAACATGGGCATTAAGCTCGATTACGCCTACGTCTATCACCCTCAAACAAACAGTCAAGTCGAACGAGCCAATGGTCTTATTATGAGTAGCATCAAACCTAGACTAGTGCGATCCTTAAAAGAATCAGACACGCACTGGGTTGAGGAGCTTGACTTCGTACTCTGGGGGCTGCAGACCACGCCAAATCGCACAGCTGGATACACACCCTTCTTCATGGTGTACGGCGCAGAGGCTATGCTGCCCTGCGATATTATTCATGACTCACCTCGATTGCGCATGTACGAAGAGAGTGAAGTCGAGCTCAATCGACAGGACAGTTTAGATGCACTGGAAGAGGAGCGCGATGTCGCAAAAGCCCATTCCGCATTCTATCAACAACAGGCTCGCAGGTATCAAAGCAGAGAAGTACGGGCCAAGACTTATAATATTGGCGAACTCGTTCTATGTCTACCGGAGAAGAAAAAGTACAAACTCAAGCCCAAGTGGGAGGGTCCCTTCATTATTGACAAAGTTCTCACCGGAGGAGCGTCCCGACTGCGTGATGCATCAGATAATCGCCTCGAGCTGAACCCATGGAACGCGGCCAGACTCCAAAGATTCTACGCCTAGCGCCGAACTCCCTGTTCGTCTCCTTCCCTCCGTTCCTTTTTATTTAAATTTCAGCTCACTTTCCACCTTTCCTTTTGAAAAGCTCTTAAGCTTTAGTGTGGCTGGACTACACATTTGTGACGCACTAATCTTCAAGTATGTGCGTTCATTATACCTGGGGGCTTCTTATACAGAAGCTTAACATAATTATCTTCCGGGCATCAAGCCCACTGCAAATGCGTCATTTTTCCATATGTACCTTTTCTTCGCCATTATATGCATCAATATGACTTAAGTTTTGGCCAAGCTGGGTTGCCTGGCTCCTGTGCTTATGCCCTACGTTCCTGTTAGTTCGGCTAGGGCATAAAGGGAGCACCTTTGCGATTGTTACTGCCGAGTACTCCGGACGTGTACTTCCGACTGGGTGAAGCCGAAAGCTAGCGTTCTTAAGGGAATACTCGGTCGGTGGACTAAAGATGTTTTTACCTAACACAATATAAACCCCCATATGTTACATATACTATGCTTTTTGACCGCAGTTCAGACATGCACGTTAATGCATGCGTACCCAGGGAAAGGAACCCTTAACGGAACTATTCTCTCTGGAAGATGTTTCTTACTAACCATGTAATATGACATAGCTAGTTGGGTACTTGTCTGTTCAAGCAATTATGACCCCTACGCCTGATCCCCATGCGTACCCCGGTTTATATTACCGAGCGGATATTCAGAAACACTCTGGACTGTCGGGTCTAGAGGCTGAAGCAAAAAGGTCCGCCATGACAAATGGTTTACAATCTGGCTAGGGACAAATATGTCATTTGAAGTACATAGTCATTTAGACTCAAATGCTTCTTCTTCTATGCCGTCCAACAGGTTGTCTAGCCTACAATCCTATTGGGAATATTTTGCGGCCAATTTTACCTGGTCATATACCAGACTAACGGGAATTTCTTTCCCATCTGACCCTACAGGTCCGACCCAGGCCATATGATTCGGATCAAGCTTGGTATACCGTTTTTCACCATGGCCCAAGCCTCCCTCGCACCTTCTCGACAGGCAGGTATCTTCCATAGTCAAAAATGCCACCGCGCTCTCTTGAAAAGCTGTACAAGCTCCCCCATACTTCCTGATAGGGAGGCGGATCGCCACAAGGCCTTGGCGACACTCCACATGACCTGCCAAACTTGCTCGTGCAATTGCGAAAACTCTTGTAGCAGATTGCCTGAGGATCCGGGCATCTCCTCTTCGGGACGGCCCGTCAACATACCTACATACATAACTCTGTTAGTTCCTATCCTTGCCGAACTATGTAAATGTTCATTTGAGAACATACTAAAAATGCCACGTTGAAGCCTCTTATTTTCCTTCACGGAGTCAGCCAGCTGGGCCCGAACATCTTTCAATTCTTCACCCAGCTGGGTATTAGCATCTTGGAGCTTGTTTTTCTTCTGTATGACCCGTGTAAGTACACGCTCGCCAGCGGCTGCTTGCCTTTGCGCCTCTTGCTCACCCTCTTGTGGGATTCCCGGATTCTGTTCCGGATTATCTGAGGATTTTGGTCATCAGATATTGTTAGTGTTACTGGTTTATAAACACAATATTGTTTTTTCTCAAATTGGAAATACATACCAGTCGATGCCTCTTTGGATCTTGATAGCTTGGCCATAGCGGCCGTTAGCTGGGTTCGACACTCTTCCAGCTCTTGAGGCAACATGATGTTCTTCTCCGAAAGAACCTATTAGTACAATGATCCTTAAATCAGTTGTATCAACTGCTTCAAGTCTCAGGGGCTACTGATATACATAATTATCATATTTTTATACTTACCCGTATATCTTTCAAATACTGGTCCGTGGCTCTAGCAAGCCCATCCTGAGCGGCTCGGATGTACGCATCACCTGAGTTGAAGGCATTAAAAGCCTCTTCTGAAAAAACCAGGGTCACGGAATGCGGCCCACCGGCGCCGATGATTCATGGCGCTCTCCACTTCAGAATTTGTAATGTACATCCTATCCGAATCCTCTATATGAGGATGGTCCGGTGTCACTTCCGTGTTGTCCTCCATCCTCGAGACCAGGTCCAGAATCCGGCTAGTAGAGGTATGGTTGGCAAGTCCGGCGGATGTTCTTTCTGCTAAAACACAATGGATAGTGTCATACTTTAAGATGACAACCGCGGGGCAGGTTTAAAGCCGTACCTTCTTGATGACGGCTCTACCATGTTTCTGTTCGCCTTTATTTTTAAAGGCCTACCCGGCACAGGCGCCCGTTGTTGGCGAGTCGCCTCGGGTTCGGCTTGGCGCGCCGATCGTCTTCCCTTTAGAGCATAAGAATTGTGCAGTGGGTAAGACGGAGGGAGTGAATCTTCCCCAGAAGATAAATCTCTTGTTTACTTACATGCGATACAAGGAGGAGGCCAAGATAGTCAGTAATGATGGCCACCTCTGTGCCGTCACAGCTCACCTGGTGAAACACCCCTTCCACGAGCTCCACGAATATATCCGGATCCTCTTTGAATCCGGGGTCAAGGGCCCGGTTATGGTCCTATGGCTGTGGTGTCGGGCTATGGAACTCCCTTGTTATTTTCCGCCATTCCTGTAATAAGTAGACAGAGTAAATATTTATGAAAACAAAGGCTTGGGAAATGAATAGAGTAGAGTAATGGATGGCAACTCACCAAGCTGGGAGGGTTGTACATGGAAAATCCATCCCATGGCTTAAAGCGGACGAACTCCTCTCTTTCCCCCTTGTATAAATCGGACAGTATTTCCACCAGAGCGGTGGTGGAGTCCGGACCCTTTCGACCAAAACGGGTGGCGTCGTCTTCTCCATTGAAGTGCCACGTGGGATGCCCTCGGTATTGGAGTGGCTGAACCCCCTGCATTATGGATATCGCCATAACCTCGACTATTGATAATCTGGACTGAGCCAATATTCTTATCTTACTCATCAATTGAAGGACCTCCCTGCTATCTTCCTCTTTGGGGCTCTGGGGATGCCAGTTGAGGCGTTTTCTCAGCGGAGCGTTTGTAAACTCAGGAAGACCCATTCGGATTGGGCCAGGAAGAGAGACATCCTCAATATAAAACCACTCAGAGGGCCATTCTTCGGGTGCCTTCTTCGGTGTGCCGGATAAGTATCCGGTCCCGGCGACGCGCCATATCTCGTCTCCGCCCACTTGGAATATTGATCCCCCTTGATTACGGGGGACGAGGCAGAACAGCTTCTTCCATAGCTCAAAATGGGCTTCGCAGCCCAGAAATTGCTCGCAAAGAGCGATGTAACCTATGATGTGCAGGATGGAGGCAGGTGTGAAGTTGTGCAACTGGAGGCCGTAGAACTCTAGAAGCCCACAGTGGAACGGATGGATTGGAAATCTGAGACCCCTCAGCAAGTAGGAAACAAAGCATACATGCTCCCCCCTGGATGGGTTGGGAAAGTTCTCCGCTTGCTCCCCACCATCGAAGGAAGCCAATCCGGCTTGTACAGGGACTAGATATGTAGGAGGTAGAAACCCTTGGGTCTACAACTTCACTAATCGACCGTGGGATACGGTACACTTCTCCCAATCACCCGGCTTGGTGTTACGAGAGCGGGAGGAAGAGCCGCGAGCTCCGGCCATGTTGGAGTGGTTTTTTCAGGCACGCTCTGATGATTCCTCGCTTGGGGAAGATTGTGTGGATTGCATCTGAAGATCCCCGTCTCTTTAATAGATAATTTATTTACATGGTCAGGGTGGCAAATGTAAAAATGGCCTGACTTCTCGCATTCGCTCGACACGTGGGGGCTGAGACTGTTAAGGTGCAGAAGCCGATGAGTGTAACATTAAATGGGGAACTAGGCACTGCTATTTAGAACAGGTACTTTGAAGTATTCGGAGAAGGAACCTGCCTTGCAATGCCAAAGACAATCTGCGCGCCGGACTCATCGTCATTGAAGCCTAGTTCGAGGGCTACTGAGGGAGTCCTGAATTAAGCGGTCCTCGGACAGCCGGACTGTCGGACTATGAAGATACAAGATTGAAGACTTCGTCCCGTGTCCGGATGGGACTCTCCTTTGCGTGGAAGGCAAGCTTGGCAGTTAGGATATGAAGATTCCTTTCTCTGTAACCGACTCAGTGTAACCCTGGCCCCCTCCGTTGTCTATATAAACCGGAGGGTTTAGTCCGTAGAGCAACAATCATAACTATAGGCTAACTTCTAGGGTTTAGCCTCTACGATCTCGTGGTAGATCAACTCTTGTAATACTCATATCATCAAGATCAATCAAGCAGGAAGTAGGGTATTTCCTCCATCGAGAGGGCCTGAACCTGGGTAAACATTGTGTCCCCCGCCTCCTGTCACCATTAGCCTTAGAAGCATAGTTCGGGACCCCCTACCCGAGATCCGCCTGTTTTGACACCGATAATCACAATATATCTTATTTAATTAATGCATTTATATACTTGGTAAAGGTTGGAAGGCTTAGCCTTCTTCTTGGTGTTTTGTTCCACTCTTGCCGCCCTAGTTTTCGTCATACTGGTGTTATGTTCCTTGATTTTGCGTCCCTAACACGATGAGGGTTTATGGCCCTTCTTGACAGTTCGCTTTGAATAAAACTCTTCCAGCAAGGCCCAACATTGGTTTTACCATTTTCCCAACATAATAACTAAACCTGGTATTAAATTTGACGCATAGGGAGTTAGCGCTACCCAAGCAGTAATTCAACATAATACAGGGGGGCAGTGCTGATGGTGTTGGTCCCAAATGGGCAGCCTACGGGGCCACCTCGAGGAAACTCGAGGTATGGTTTTACTCCTAGCTTGACCCATATGATCGTGGCCTGAGACGAGATACACGCGGCTATTATCAGGGTGTCGACATGTCGGGAGGTCTTGCTATACTTGTTTTACCATTGTCAAAATGTCTTGTGCACCAGGACTCCGAGTCTGATCGGAGGGTCCCGAGATGGAGGATTGTCTCCGCGGATCGTGAGCTTGTCATGGGCTAAGTTGGAACACCCCTGCAAGGTTTAAACTTTCGAGAGTCATGCCCGTGGTTATGTGGCGGATGGGAGTTTTTAATATTCGGCTGTAGTGAACTTGAAGCTAATCTCATTAAAACACACCAACCGCATGCATAACCGTGATGGTCTCTTTTCGACGTGGTTCGGGAAGAGAACACGGTGGGGTTATGTTCGAACATAAGTAGTTCAGGATCACTTATTGATCATTACTAGTTTGCGACCGATTGTGTAGTTTCTCATCTTATTCTTATACTCGTAAGTTAGCCACCATACATTGCTTAGTCGCTTGCTGCAACCTCACCACTTATCCATTCCATACCCATTAAGCTTTGCTAGTCTTGATACCCATGGTAATGGAATTGCTGAGTCCTCGTGGCTCACAGATTACTACAACAATAGTTGCAGGTGCAGGTAATGTGATGATCCGATGTGAGAGCGATGCTTGCTTGTTTTTTAGTTCCTTTACTTCTTCTTCGTTTAAAGGATAGGTTTCGGGTCGGCATCCTGGGCTAGCAGGGTGGATGTCATTGAGTTTCTGTTTGTGTTTCATCCGTAGTCAGATGTTTTTCTCATGTATGATGTTTGATGTATTCATGTGGCATTTGTATGCCTTTGTATGTATCCCCAACTATTATGTAATGGTACGATGCAATGATATCCACCTTGCAAAGCGTTTCAATATGCGGCTCTATCCTTAGTGGGACCTTCGAGTTCCTCTCGGATAGGATCGCATATTGGGCGTGATAAGGTAATAGGGATGCCCAGTCCCGGAATGAAAAAAACTTTATATATGTTGTTCATAATAAATTCCTTGGAAAGTGTTGGTATGGAAGGCACCCGTGATACGGCTAGCCATGGATTGTGTAGGAATGGTGGAAAGGAAATAAACTTTAGTTTCTGTTTGGGAACCGCCTATGATTTATCTAGCATGGAAGATATTGGGAATTCTCGATCATTTTCATTGACAGGAAAAGCATGCCTCTCAAAAAAAATATCTCTCAATTTAAGATATGAGCTCTAGCACCTCTACAAAACTCTGCTTCCCTTTACGAAGGGCCTATGTATTTGATTTTATGCAATTGTTATTTTTATTGAGTCTCCATCTTCTCTTATAAAGCACCAACTAGGGACACTGTTGTCATACTTGTGGATTGGATGTAGCTAATATTTGAGTGTGTTTCATGAATGGATCAATGAGTGAGCATAACGGGCTATGAATAACTCGCTTTAGCATTGATATTTAAGATATGTTTGCTTGTTGATATGCTTGAGTATTGATGTCTTCATATCAAATTATAGACTATTGCTTTGAATCACTTAAAGTCCAAATGTCCATGCTACAAAAGAAAAGAATATGTGATGAACTTGATAGGTAGCATTCCACATCAAAAATTATGTTTTTATCATTTACCTACTCAAGGATGAGCAGGAATTAAGCTTGGGGATGCTTGATATGTCTCCAACGTATCTATATTTGTTATTGTTCCATGCTATTATATTATCAATCTTGGATGTTTTTATATACATTTACAAGAAACTTTATATAGCTTTTTAGGACTAACCTATTAACTTAGTGCCCAGTGCCAGCTGTTATTTTTTGCTTGTTTTTTACTTTGTAGAATATCAATACCAAACAAAGTCCAAATGCCACGTAACTTTTGGAGATTTCTTTTCTCATGATAAGAGACCCTGGAAGCTTCTGGAGGCCACAAGAAGAGACTTGTGGGGCACACTAGGCACCAAGGCGCGTTAGGGGCCTCTAGTGCGCCCTGGTAGGTAGTGGGCCCATGGGCACCGTCTTGACCTACATCGCCTCTATAAATACTCTTAAATCCCAAAACCCTAGGAGAGTCGAGGAAATACTTTCTCCCCTGCCGCAAGTTCCAGAACCACAAGATCCAACCTAGAGGCCTTTTTGGCACTCTGCCAGAGGGGGCAATGATCACAGAGGGGTTCTTCATCATCCTTGCTGCCCCTCCGATGATGCGTGAGTAGGGCAAACCTACGGGTCCGTAGTTAGTAGCTAGATGGTTTCTTCTCTCTTTTTGATCTTCAAGACAATGTTCTCCTTGATGTTTGTTGAGATCTATTTGATGTAATGACTTTTTGGGGTGTGTTTCTTGGGATCCGATGAATTGTGAGTTTATGATCAGATCTATCCATAAATATTATTTGAGTTTTCTATCAGATCTATCCATGAATATTATTTGAGATTTCTCTAAACTCTTTTATGCATGATTGGTATAGCCTCGTATTTCTTATCCAATTTATTGGTTTGGTTTGGCCAACTAGATTTATTTATCTTGCCATGGGAAGAGGTGCTTTGTGATGGGTTCGATCTTGCGGTGCTCAACCTCAGTGATAGAAAGAGACATGACACGCATGTATCGTTGCTATTAAGGATAACAAGATGGGGTTTATTCATACGTGAGTTTATCCTGTCTACATCTTGTCATCTTGCCTAATGCATTGCTCCATTTTTCCATCAACTTAATACACTAGATGCATGCTGGATAGAGGTTGATGTGTGGAGTAATAGTAGTAGATGCAGAATCGTTTCGGTCTACTAATCTTGGACGTGATGCCTATATACATGATCATTGCCTTGGATATTGTCATAATTATTTTCTTTTCTATCAATTTCCCAACAGTAATTTGTTTACCCACCATATGCTATTTTCTCAACAGAAGCCTCTAGTGAAAAGTAAGGCCCGAGGGTCTATCTTTTATCATATAAAAATCCTAAAAATACCTTGCTGCAATTTTCTTTCATTATTTTATTTTGTATTTTAGTTAGATATATTTATCAAATCCTATACAATTTAATCTATCTCAATACCGTTGAGGGATTGACAACCCCTCTACACATTGGGTTGCAAGTATTTGTTGTTTGTGTGTAGGTGATGTTTCATATCTCAAGGAGATACTTATCTCTACTATACTGCATGATCCCTCCTCTTCGGGGAAATCCCAACGCAGCTCATAAGTAGCAGACACTTCACCATATTTTGGGCCTAAGGGAAGGTATTGGTGAGTAATAAGTACGTAGATGATAGGTTGCGAGAGTGACAGAAGCTTAAACCCTAGTTTATGTATTTTTCTTAAGGGGCTGATTTCAATCCACATGTTTCATGCTATGGTTATATTTATCTTAATTCTTCTTTCGTAGTTATGGATGCTTGCGAGAGGGGGTAATCATAAGAGGATTGCTTGTTTAAGTAATAACAACATCATGGGCCCTACCACTGGTCCACCCACATATTGAATTATCAAAGTAGCGAACGCGAATCAACTAAATATGATGAACGTGACTAGACAAGACTTCGATGTGTCGCTGAGAGCAGTTTGCTTTATGTAAGAGAACTTTCTAGCTTGTCCTTTGCTATAAAAAGGATTGGGCCACCTTGATGCACCGTTGTTACTATTGCTACTTGTTACTCGTTATGAATTATCCTACTACAAAGCTAACTGTTATGCTACTTTCAGTACTTGCAGAGAATACCTTGCTGAAAACCGCTTTTCATTTCCTTCTGCTCCTTGTTGGGTTCAACACTCTTACTTATCAAAAGGACTACAATTGATTGTGCGTCATCAGATGTTGATATGACTTTTCTATGTTTAATGCTTGTCACTAGGGCCCGAATGCCATGATTTCAGATTTGAACACTTATGTTTTTCATGAATATATTTGAGAAGTTGATCTTACCTGCAAGCTGCATGCACCAGTTATTGTTCTGAACCTTAGACCCCCCCCCCCAAGGTGACAATAATTGGGATATCGACGGGGATTGTTGGGAAACGTTGCATGGAAAAATATTCTACACACACACACACACAATGATCTATCCATGGAGATGCACAGCAACGAGGGGGAGAGTATGTCTGCGTACCCTTGTAGACCGTAAGTGGAAGCGTTTCACCTATGCGGTTGATGTAGTGAAACTTTCTTCGTGCCCCAACCAATCTAGTACCGAACGCACGGCACCTCCGCGTTCTGCACACATTCAGCTCGGCGACGTCCTCTACCTTCTTGATCCAGCAAGATGGCGAGGTAGTAGATGAGTTCCGGCAGCATGACGGCATGGTGACAGTGATGGTGATGTGATCTCCGCAGGGCTTCCCCTAAGCACTACGAAAATATGATCGAGGGAGTAAACGGTGGATGGGGGCGTCGTACACAGCTAAGACAATGGTGTGTCCTTGTGTGGCGCCCCCTCCCCATGTATATATAGGTGGGAGGGGAGGAGGCAGCCCCTAGGGCACCCCAAGAGACCTGGTGGGAGCCTTAGGCCCACTGCCTTGCCATGCGCCCCCGCCCGCCTTTCCTTCTATGAAGAAGGGGGAAGGAAAGAGGGGGCAAGAGGGAAGGAAGGGGGAGTCCTACTCCACACTTTCCTTTCCCTCCCCTATTTCCTTCTCCTCCTCATAGGACCGGCCTCTATAGGTGCACACCAGCCCCTTGTGCGCTGGTGTGTTCCCTCTCTTGACCCATAACGCCCATATCTTTGCTGAGGGGAGCCCGAAACTCCTTTCCAGTGATCCGATAAGTACCGGGTACCCTCCGAAACACTTCTGGTGTCTGAATACCATCGTCATATATATCAATCTTTACCTATCAACCATTTAGAGACTCCTTTTCATGTCCGTGATCTCATGTGGGACTCCGAACAACATTCGGTCACCAAATCACATAAATCATATAACACTATATCGTCAATGAACGTTAAGCGTGCGGACCCTGCGGGTTTGAGAACTATGTAGACATGACCGAGACATCTCTCTGGTCAATAACCAATAGCGGAACCTGGATGCTCATATTGGCTCCTACATATTCTACGAAGATCTTTATCGGTCAAACCGTTATGACAACATACGTAATTCTCTTTGTCCATGGGTATGTTATTTGCCCGAGATTCAATCGTCGGTATATCTATACCTAGTTCAATCTATTTACCAGAAAGTCTCTTTACTCGTTCCGTAATACATCACCTCGTGACTATATCCTTAGTCGTTTCCTTGCAAGCTTATGATGTGTATTACCGAGAGGGCCCAGAGATACCTCTCTGATACTCGGAGTGACAAATCCTAATCTCGATCTATGCCAACTCAACAAACACCTTTGGAGATACCTGTAGAGCATCTTTATGATCACCTAGTTACGTTGTGATGTTTGAAAGCACACAAGGCATTCCTATGGTATCCGGGAATTGCATAATCTCATAGTCGAAGGAATATGTATTTGACATGAAGAAAGTAATAGCAATAAAACTGAACAATCATTAGGCTAAGATAATGGATGGGTCTTGTCCATCACATCATTCTCTTAATTATGCAATCCTGCTATCAAATGACAACTCATGTCCATGGTTAGGAAACCTTAACCATCTTTGATCAACTAGCTAGTCTAGTAGAGGCTTACTAGGGACACGGTATTTGTTTATGTATTCACACATGTATTTAAGTTTCCAATCAAATACAATTCTACCATGAATAATAAACCTTTGTCACGAATAAGGAAATATGAAATAACAACTTTATTATTGCCTCTAGGGCATATTTCCTTCAGTCTGCCACTTGCACCAGAGTCAATAATCTAGTTCACATCACCATGTGATTTAACATGCATAGTTCACATTGCCATGTGACCAACACCCAAAGAGTTTACTAGAGTGAATAATCTAGTTCACATCGACATGTGATTAACACCCAAAGAGTACTGAGGAGTAATCATGTTTTGCTTGTGAGAGAAGTTTAGTCAATGGGTCTGTCACATTCACATCCGTATGTATTTTGCAAATTTCTATGTCTACAAAGCTCTGTATGGAGCTACTCTAGCTAATTGCTCCCACTTTAAACATGTATCCATATTGTGACTCAGATTCATCTGAATCGATGTCAAAGCTTGCATCAATGTAACCCTTTACGACGAACTCTTTATTACCTCATAATCAAGAAATATCTCCTTAGTCCTCTTAGGTAACTAAGGATAATTTTGACTGTTGCCCAATGATCTACTCCTAGATCAATATTGTACCCCCTTGCCAAACTCATGGCAAGGTACACAACAGGTTTGGAACACAGCATGGCATACTTAATAGAACCTATGGCTGAGGCATAGGGAATGACTTCCATTCTCTCTCTATCTTCTGCCGTGGTTAGCTTTTGAGTCTTACTCAACTTCACACCTTGTAATACAGGCAAGTATCCATTCTTGGACTGAACCATTTTGAAATTCTTCAAATCTTATCAAGGTATGTGTTTTGAGAAAGTTCTATTAAGCGTCTTGATCTATCCCTATAGATCTTGATGCTCAATATGTAAGTAGCTTCACCGAGGTCTTTCATTGAAAAAGTTTCTTATTCAAGTATCCTTCTTTCCTATCCAGAAATTCTAAATCATTTCCAATCAATAATATGTCATCTACATATAATATCATAAATGCTACAGAGCTCCCACTCATTTTCTTGTAAATACAGGCTTCACCATAAGTATGTATAAAACCATATGCTTTGATCACCTCATCAAAGCGTATATTCCAACTCCGAGATGCTTGCACCAGTCCATAGATGGATCACTGGAGCTTGCACACTTTGTCAGCACCTTTAGGATCGACAAAACCTTCTGGTTGCATCATCTACAACTCTTCTTTAAGATATCCATTAAGGAATGCAGTTTTGATGTCCATTTGCCAGATTTCATAATCATAAAATGTGGCAAATTGCTAACATGACTCAGACAGACTTAAGCATCGCTACGGGTGAGAAAGTCTCATCGTAATCAACTCCTTGCACTTGTCGAAAACCTTTTGTGACAAGTCAAGCTTTGCAGATAGTGACATTACTATCAGTGTCAGTCTTCTTCTTGAAGATCTGTTTATTCTCAATGGCTTGCCGATCATCAGGCAAATCCACCAAAGTCCACACTTTGTTCTCATACATGGATCCTATCTCAGATTTTATGGCCTCGAGCCATTTAATGGAATCTGGGCTCATCATAGCTTCTTCATAGTTCGTAGGTTCGCCATGGTCTAATAACATGATTTCCAAGACAGGATTACCGTACCACTCTGGTGCGGAACATGCTCTATTCGACCTACGAAGTCCAGTAGTAACTTGATTTGAGGTTTCATGATCATCATATTAGCTTCCTCTCTAGTTGGTGTAGGCATCACAGAACTGGATTTCTCTGATGTGCTACTCTCCAATTCGAGAGAAGGTACAACTACCTCATCAAGTTCTACTTTCCTCCCACTCACTTCTTTCGAGAGAAACTCCTTATCTAGAAAGAATCCATTCTTAGCAACAAAGATCTTGCCTTCGGATCTGTGGTAGAAGGTCTACCCAATTGTTACATTAGAGTACCCTATGAAGACACACTTCTCCGATTTGGGTTCGAGCTTATCGGGCTAAAGTCTTTTGATATAAGTGTCGCAACCCCAAACTTTAAGAAACGACAGCTTAGGTTTCTTGCGAAACCATAGTTCATACGGTGTCGTCTCAACGAATTTAGATGGTGCCCTATTTAACATGAATGCAATTGTCTCTAATGCATTACCCCAAAACTATAGTGGTAAATCGATAAGACACATCATAGAACACACGAAATCTAATAAAGTACGATTATGACGTTCGGACACACCGTTATGCTGTGGTGTTCCAGGTGGCGTGACTGGTGAAACAATTCCACATTGTTTTAAATGAATGCCAAACTCGTAACTCAAATATTCTCCTCCACGATTAGATAGTAGAAAGTTTATTTTCTTGTTATGATTATTCACCACTTCACTCTAAATTTTTTTGAACTTTTTCAAATGTTTCAGACTTGTGTTTCATTAAGTAGATATACCCATACCTACTCAAATCATCTATGAAGATCAGAAAATAACGATACCCGCCGCGAGCCTCAACACTCATTGGACCGCATACATCAGTATGTATTATTTCCAATAAGTCAGTTGCTCGCTCCATTGTTCCGGAGAATGGAGTCTTAGTCGTCTTACCCATGAGGCATGGTTCGCAAGCTTCAAGTGATTCATAATCAAGTGATTCCAAGAGCCCATCTGCATGGAGTTTCTTCATGCACTTTACACCAATATGACCTAAACGGCAGTGCCACAAGTATGTTGTACTATCAGTATCGACTTTGCATCTTTTGGCATCAATATTATGAATATGTGTATCACTACGATCGAGATTCAATACACCATTCACATTAGGTGTATGACCATAGAAGGTTTTATTCATGTAAATAGAACAACAATTATTCTTTAATATAAATGAATAACCCTATTGCAATAAAAATGATCAAATCATATTCATGCTCAACGGAAACACCAATTAATTTATTAAGATTCAATACTAACCCCGAAGGTAGAGGGAGTGTGTGATGGTGATCGTATCAACCATGGAATCACTTCCAACACACATCGTCACCTTGCCCTTAACTAGTCTCTGTTTATTCTGCAACTCCTGTTTCAAGTTACTAATCTTAGCAACTGAACCGGTATCAAATACCCAGGGGCTACTATGAATACGAGTAAGGTACACATCAATAGCATGTATATCAGATACACCTTTGCTCACTTTGCCATCCTTCTTATCCGCCAAGTATTTGGGGCAGTTCCGCTTCCAGTGACCATTTCCTTTGCAGTAGAGGCACTCAGTTTCAGGCTTGGGTCCAGCGTTGGGCTTCTTCATGGGAGCGGCAACTTGCTAGCCATTCTCCTTGAAGTTCCCTTTCTTTCCCTTGCCCTTTTTCTTAAAACTAGTGGTCTTTTTAACCATCAACATTTGATGATCTTTCTTGATTTCTTCCATCGCCGATTTCAGCATCGCGAAGAGCTCAGGAATCATTTTTGTCATCCCTTGCATATTATAGTTCATCATGAAGTTCTAGTAGCTTGGTGATAGTGACTAGAAAACTTTGTCAATCACTATCTTATCTGGAAGATTAACTCCCACTTGATTCAAGCGATTGTAGTACCCAGACATTCTAAGCACATACTCACTGGTTGAGCTATTCTCCTGCATCTTGTAGGCAAAGGACTTGTCAGAGGTCTCATACCTCTCGACATGGGCATGAGTCTGAAATACCAATTTCAGCTCTTGGAACATCTCATATGCTCCATGACGTTCAAAACATTTTTGAAGTCCCGGTTCTAAGACGTAAAGCATGGCACACTAAACTATTAAGTAGTCATCATATTGAGCTTGCCAAAAGTTCATAAGGTCTGCATCTGCTCCTGCAATAGGTCTGTCACCTAGTGGTGCATCAAGGACATAATTCTTCTGTGCAGCAATGAGGATAATCCTTAGATCACGGACCCAGTCTGCATCATTGCTATTATCATCTTTCAACTTAGTTTTTCTCTAGGAACATATCAAAAATAGGGGAACTATATCGCGAGCTATTGATCTACAACATAGATTTTCAAATACTATCAGGACTAAGTTCATGATAAATTAAGTTTAATTTAATCAAATTACTAAAGAACTCCCACTTAAATAAACATCCCTCAAGTTATCTAACTGATACATGATCCAAAATCAACTAACCCATGTCTGATCATCACGTGAGATGGGGTAGTCATCAATGGTGAACATCTCTATGTTGATCATATCTACTATATGACTCATGTTCGACCTTTCAGTCTCCAGTGTTCCGAGACCAGGTCTGTACATGCTAGGCTCGTCAAGTTTAACCCAAGTATTCTGCATGTGCAAAACTGTCTTACACCCGTTGTATGTGAACGTAGAGTCTATCACACCCGATCATCACGTGGTGTCTCGAAACGATGAACTGTAGCAACGGTGCATACTTAGGGAGAACACTTTTATCTTGAAATTAAGTGAAGGAATCATCTTATAATGCTAACGCCGTTCTAAGCAAAATAAGATGCATAAAAGATAAACATCACATGGAATCAAAATATGTGACATGATATGGCCATCATCATCTCGTGCTTTTGACCTCCATCTCCAAAGCATCGTCATGATCTCCACCGTCACCGGCTCGACACCTTGATCTCCATCATTGCGTCGTGGTTGTCTTGCCAACTATTGCTTCTACAACTACCGCTAATGCATAGTGATAAATTAAAGCAACTACATGATGCTTGCACTTCCTACAATAAAGAGACAACCATAAGGCTCCTGCGGTTGCCGATAACTTACAATACATGATCATCTCATACAATAATGTTTATCACATCATGTCTTGACCATATCACATCACAACATGCCCTGCAAAAACAAGTTAGATGTCCTCTACTTTGTTGTTGCAAGTTTTACGTGGCTCCTACGGGCTTCTAGCAAGAACCGTTCTTACCTACGCATATAACCACAACGGTGATTCATCAAGTTTGTTGTTTTAACCTTGTTCAAGGACCGGTCGCAGTCAAATTTGATTCAATGAAAGTAGGAGAAACAGACACCCGCCAACCACCTTTATGCAAAACTAGTTGCATGTCAGTCGGTGGAATCAGTCTCATGTGCGTGGACATGTAAGGTTGGTACGGGCCGCTTTGGTGTTAAGGAGTATGACTATCACCGCCCACAACTCTTTGTGTTCTACTCGTGCATATCATCTACGCATAGACCTGGCTCATGATGCCACTATTGCGTAATGTTGCATGGAAAACAAAAAAAATCTACACACACGCAATGATCTATCCATGGAGATGCATAGCAACAACGGGGAGAGTATGTCTACGTACCCTTGTATACTGTAAGTGGAAGCGTTTCACAACGTGGTTGATGTAGTCAAACTTTCTTCATGCTGATGTCGCTTGAAGCTACATCGGTATTTCCCCAAAGGGGAAGGGATGATGCAGCACAACGGTGGTAGGTATTTCCCTCAGAAATGAAACCAAGGTTATCAAACCAGTAGGAGAACCAAGCAACACAACGTAAACATCACCTACACACAAATAACAACTTCTCGCAACCCGACATGTTAAAGGGGTTGTCAATCCCTTCCGGGGTACGACGCCTCAAGATAGGCAAAGGGACGTGAGCTAAATTTGTAATAGATTGATAGATCGAACGCCAAATAAAATAAATAAGAATAAATTGCAGCAAGGTATTTTTGTATTTTTGGTTTAATAGATCTGAAAATAAATGCAAGGAAAAAGTAGATCGCATAGGCAAATATATGAGAAAGGGACCCGGGGGCCGTAGGTTTCACTAGTGGCTTCTCTCGAGAAAAATAGCAAACAGTGGGTGAACAAATTACTGTTGGGCAATTGATAGAACTTCAAATACTCATGACGATATCCAGGCAATGATCATTATATAGGCATCACATCCAAGATTAGCAGACCGACTCCTACCTGCATCTACTACTATTACTCCACACATCGACCGCTATCCAGCATGCATCTAGTGTATTAAGTTCATGGAAAAATGGAGTAATGCAATAAGAACGATGACATGATGTAGACAAGATCTATCTATGTAGAGATAGACCCCATCATTTTATCCTTAGTAGCAACGATACATACGTGTCGGTTCCCTTTCTGTCACTGGGATCAAGCACCGTAAGATCGAACCCACTAAAAAGCACCTCTTCCCATTGCAAGATAAATAGATCAAGTTGGTCAAACAAAACACAAATATCGGAGAAGAAATATGAGGCTATAAGAGATCATGCATAAAAGAGATCAAAGAAACTCAAATACTTTCATGGATATAAAAAGATAGATCTGATCATAAACTCAAACTTCATCGATCCCAACAAAGACACCACAAAAGAGTTACATCATATGGATCTCCAAGAGACCATTGTATTGGGAATTCAGAGAGAGATGAAGCCATCTAGCTACTAACTACGGACCCGAAGGTCTACAAAGAACTACTCACACATCATCGGAGAGGCACCAATGGAGGTGGTGAACCCCATCCGAGATGGTGTCTAGATTGGATCTGGTGGTTCTGGACTCTGCAGCGGCTGGATGAATATTTCGTCGACTCCCCTAGGGTTTCCGGAATATTGGGGTATTTATAGAGCAAAGAGGCGGTCCGGGGGGACCCAAGGTGGGCACAACCCACTAGGGCGCGCCAGGACCTCCTGGCGCACCCTGGTGGGTTGTGCCCCCCTCGGGGCACCCCCCAGGCGCAGCTAGGGCCCATTACGTGTCTTTTGGTCCATAAAAATTCTCCGTGGAGTTTCGTTGCATTTGGACTCCGTCTGATATTGATTTCCTGCGATGTAAAAAACATGCAAAAAACAGCAACTGACACTTGGCACTATGTCAATAGGTTAGTACCAAAAAATGATATAAAATAAACATCCAAGGTTGATATTATAATAACATGGAACAATCAAAAATTATAGATACATTGGAGACGTATCAGCATCCCCAAGCTTAACTCCTACTCATCCTCGAGTAGGTAAGTGATAAAAACAGAATTTTTGATGTGGAATGCTGCCTAACATGTCATATCATATTATTTTCTTTATAGCATGGACATTTGGACCTTTATATAATTCAAAGCAATAGTCTAGTTTTGACATAATAATTTAGATACTCGAGCATATCAACAAGCAACCATGTCTTTCAAAATATCAACGCTAAAATAAGTTATCCCTAGCCCATCATGCTCAAGCATTGATCCATTCATGAAACACACTCGAATATTAGTTACACCCAATACTTAAGTACGATCATATTGCCTCCTAGTTATTGCTTTTATAAGAGAGGATGGAGACTCAAATTCAAAAATAAAAATTGCATAAAGTAAAAGAAAGGCCCTTTGCAGAGTGAAGTAGGGATTTGTAGAGGTGCCAGAGCTCAAAGCGAAAAAGTTAGAGATAAAAAATTGGGAGGTGTATCCATCCCACCAACGAAAACGACTTACAGTTCCCAACACTTTCCATGCTAGATATATCATAGGCGGTTCCCAAACAAAAAATAAAGTTTATTCCTTTTTCCACCATACTTTCACTTTCCATGGCTAGCCGTATCCACGGTTGCCCTCCATACCAACACTTTCCAAGGAATTTATTATTTGACAACATAAAGTAAATACATTTTTCATTTCAGGACTGGGCATCCCTAAAACCTTTGCCTTACTCTCGTGCAATGACAAGTGAACATCGTGAGAGTAACACATCCAGCATGGAAAATATTAGCCACCCTTCACCGCTCCGCGAGCGGAACAAATACACAAAAAAGAAGTTTATTTTGAAAATTAGAGATGGCACATGAAAATTTGCTTAGAACGGCAAAAGAATACCTCATATAGGTAGATATAGTGGACTCATGTGGCAAAACTGGTTTAAAGGATTTTGGATGCACAAGTAGAGATCATACTTAGTGCAAAATGAAGGCTAGCAAAAGATTGAGAAGCGACCAACCAAGAAACGGATAATCTCATAAGCAAGCATTAAGCATAAATAACACCGAACAATGGACCAAAAGTAGGATATAATTTCATTGCATGACTATTGACTTTCGTACTTGCATAGGGAATCACCAACCTTAACACCAATATTCTTACTAAGCATAATTACTCATCAACATAACTCACATATCACATCATCATATCTCAAAACTATTACTAAGAACCAAGTTTATTTTGTCCAATGATCTTCATGAAAGTTTTTATTATATCCTTCTTGGATATCTATCACTTTGGGACTAATTTTCATGTGTTGCTTTTCATAAGCTCAAACAAATATAAGTGAAGATCATGAGCATAAAATATTTCGTTCTCTCAATAATTTAAGTGAAGCAAGAGAGAATTTCTTCAAAATTTTGCTAACTCTCAAACAAATCTAAGTGAAGCAAGACAGTGTTTCTTTCAAAATACATAAAGCACACCGTGCTCAAAAAAGATATAAGTGAAGCACTAGAGCAAGTCCATTGCTCATAAGAATTTAAGTGAAGCATAGAGAGCAACTCTAACAAGTCATGACATAATTTTGGATCTCCCAAATAGGTGTGTCCAGCAAGGGACCAAGACTTAAAACACAAAATATCATACAAGACGCTCCAAGCAAAACACATAGTATATGACGAATAAAAATATAGCTTCGAGTAAAATACTGATGGTCGTTAGAAGAAAGAGGGGATGCCACTCGGGGGCATCCCCAAGCTTAGTTGGTTACTCATTTTTTGATAATAGCTTGGGATGTCAGGGCATCCCCAAGCTTAGGCTCTTCTATCCTTCCTCATCCATCATAAGATAACCCAAAACTTGAAAACTTCAATCACACAAAACTCAACAAAACCTTCTTGAGATCCGTTAGTGTAAGAAAGCAAACCACTACTATAAGTAATGTATTAAACCAATTCTATTTTGTTTTTGCATTATATCTACTGTATTGCAACTTTTCTATGGCAAAAACTCATCAAAAAAAACCATAGAGCCATCAAAATAAGTACACAACGCAAAGAAAACAGAATATGTTAAAATAGAACACTCTGCAGCAATCTGACTATTTCAAATATTTCTGGAACTCCAAAAATTCTACCAAATTAGGACGACTAGGGTAATTTGTATATTAATCTTCTGAAAAAATAATCAGGGAAAAATCACTTTTCTGTTATATATGAAAATTATTTTCGTGAGTGCATAAGTTTCTCTTTTTCAGAAAGATCAAACAACTATCACCCAAGAAGATCCTAAAGGCTTTACTTGGCACCAACAGTAATTAAAACACAAAAAGCACAATCATAATAGTAACATAATTGTGCAAACACTCAAGAACAGAAAGCAAAAAGCAAAAATAAATATTATTCATTGGGTTGCCTCCCAACAAGCGCTATAGTTTTACGCCCTTTAGCTAGGCATAAAGCAAGGATCTAAGTTTTGTCATCCTTGTCTTTTTGAAGGCAAAGGGAAAACTTCATATCAATGGCATTTAATTTCCTATTTTGTGAAAGCACATGGCCATTGATAGCAGAAGAAAGATTAAGCACGTTGTAAAAATTCGTATCTAAACTAGACTTCATCTCTTTGATTATTTCATTTTGATAAAAGCACAAAAGAGGAGTTGATTCAACCTTTTCTCCTTTGGGGTGCCCAAATATGGTTTTCATATTTTCATAAGTATCAACGGCATCCCCCTCAAGAAAACCATATTCAAATATAGAATCCAAAACTTGCTTGAAGGAAGAAGGTAAAGCAACATAAAAACTTTGCAGGTATATTTCTATCTGATACTGGGGCACATAGCTAGCACAAATCCTTAACAACCTATCCCAAGCATCTTTCAAATATTCATACAGTAAATAACGAAAAATTCCAGGATCATCTTCATCAAAAATGTTAGAGTTTTCTTTGGCAACCCCGGTAAGTCTTTCCATAGGATCATTATTTATGAGCTTAGAGAGGACAGAGGGGCTATCCAAAGCATTAAAACTCGGGGAAAAACCCTTAGCTTCTCTACAGTCGGTCATGGCGACAGAGAAGAGAGAGTTTAAGAAAACGGAGAAAAATAGCGAACGGAAAAGAGGGGCGAATAAAATGGCAAATTTTTGTGAAGTGGGGGAGAGGAAAACGAGAGGCAAATGGCAAATAATGTAAATTGCGAGGAGATGAGATTTGTGATTAGGAACCTGGTATATGTTGAAGATCCTCCCCGGCAATGGCGCCAAAAATTCCTTTTGATGTCGCTTGAAGCTACATTGGTATTTCCCCCAAAGAGGAAGGGATGATGCAGCACAGCGGCGGCAGGTATTTCCCTCAAATATGAAACCAAGGTTGTCGAACCAGTTGGAAAACCAAGCAACACAACGTAAGCAGCACCCGCACACAAATAACAACTTCTCGCAACCCGACGTGTTAAAGGGGTTGTCAATCCCTTTCGGGGTACGACGCCTCAAGATAGGGAAATGGACGTGAGGTAAATTTGTGGTAGATTGATAGATCGAACACCAAATAAAATAAATAAGAATCAATTGCAGCAAGGTATTTTTGGTTTAATAGATCTGAAAATAAATGCAAGGAAAAATTAGATCGCAAAGGCAAATATATGAGAAAGAGACTCGGGGGTCGTAGGTTTCACTAGTGGCTTCTCTCAAGAAAAATAGCAAATGGTGGGTGAACAAATTACTGTTGGGAAATTGATAGAACTTCAAATACTCATGACGATATCCAGGCAATGATCATTATATAGGCATCACTCCCTAGATTAGTAGACCGACTCCTGCCTGCATCTACTACTATTACTCCACACATCGACCGCTATCCAGCATGCATATAGTGTATTAAGTTCATG
The DNA here is from genome assembly GCA_021437245.1 of Aegilops speltoides. NCBI lineage: Eukaryota > Viridiplantae > Streptophyta > Magnoliopsida > Poales > Poaceae > Aegilops > Aegilops speltoides. The sequence goes on along the minus strand of CM038143.1, from coordinate 159,197,313 downwards.
GAAAATGGAGTAATGCAATACGAACGATGACATGATGTAGAGAAGATCTATCTATGTAGAGATAGACCCCATCATTTTATCCTTAGTAGCAACGATACATATGTGTCGGTTCCCTTTCTGTCACTGTGATCAAGCACCGTAAGATCGAACCCACTACAAAGCACCTCTTCCCATTGCAAGATAAATAGATCAAGTTGGCCAAACAAAACCCAAATATCGGAGAAGAAATACGAGGCTATAAGAGATCATGCATAAAAGAGATCAAAGAAACTCAAATACTTTCATGGATATAAAAAGATAGATCTGATCATAAACTCAAAGTTCATCGATCCCAACAAACACACTGCAAAAGAGGTACATCATATGGATCTCCAAGAGACCATTGTATTGAGAATTCAGAGAGAGATGAAGCCATCTAGCTACTAACTACGGACCCGAAGGTCTACAAAGAAATACTCACGCATCATCGAAGAGGCACAAATGGAGGTGGTGAACCCATCTGAGATGGTGTCTAGATTGGATCTGGTGGTTCTGGACTCTGCAGCGGCTGGATGAATATTTCGTCATCTCCCCTAGGGTTTTTGGAATATTGGGGTATTTATAGAGCAAAGAGGCGGTTTGGGGGGCACCCGAGGTGGGCACAACCCACCAGTGCGCGCCTAGGCCTCCTAGCGCGCCCTGGTGGGTTGTGCCCCCCCCCTCAGGGCAACCCCCAGGCGCAGCCAGGGCCCATTATGTGTCTTCTGGTCCATAAAAATTCTCCGTGGAGTTTCGTTGCATTTGGACTCCGTCTGATATTGAATTCATGCGATGTAAAAAACATGCAGAAAACGGCAACTGGCACTTGGCACTATGTCAATAGGTTAGTACCAAAAGATGATATAAAATGATTATAAAACATCCAAGATTGATATTATAATAGCATGGAACAATCAAAAATTATAGATACGTTGGAGACGTACCACGTGCTCCAACCGATCTAGTACCGAACGCACGGCGCCTCCGCATTCTGCACACGTTCAGCTCGGTGATGTCCTCCGCCTTCTTGATCCAGCAAGACGGCGAGGTAGTAGATGAGTTCCGGCAGCATGATGGCATGGTGACGGTGACGGTGATGTGATCTTCGCAGGGCTTCGCCTAAGCACTATTAAAATATGACCGAGGGAGTAAATGGTGGACGGGGGCGCCGCACACGGCTAAGACAATGTTGTGTCCTTGTGTGGAGCCCCCTTCCCATGTATATATAGGTGGGAGGGGAGGAGGCAGCCCCTAGGGCGCCCCAAGAGACATGGTGGCAGCCCTAGGGCTGTTGCCTTGCCCTACCTTCCCCCTTTCCTTTTATGAAGAAGGGGGAAGGAAAGAGGGGGGAGAGGGAAGGAAGGGGGAGTCCTACTCCACACTTTCCTTTCCCTCCCCTCTTTCCTTTCCCTCCCCTCTTTCCTTCTCCTCCTCATAGGGTCAGCCTCTATAGGGGCACATCAGCCCCTTGCGGGCTGGTGTGTTCCCTCTCTTGGCCCATAAGGCCCATATCTTTGCCGGGGGGTCCCCGAAACTCCTTTCCAGTGATCCGATAAGTACCCGGTAGCCTCCGAAACACTTCCGGTGTCTGAATACCGTCGTCCTATTTATCAATCTTTACCTCTCGACCATTTCAAGACTCCTTGTCATGTCCGTGATCTCATCCGGAACTCTAAACAACATTCGGTCACCAAATCACATAACTCATATAACACTATATCGTCAACGAACATTAAGCGTGTGGACCCTGCGGGTTCGAGAACTATGTAGACATGACCGAGACACCTCTCCGGTCAATAACCAATAGCGGAACCTGGATGCCCATATTGGCTCCTACATATTCAGTGAAGATCTTTATCGGTCAAACCATTATGACAACATACGTAATTCCCTTTGTCCATGGGTATGTTACTTGCCCGAGATTTGATCGTTGGTATCTCTATACCTAGTTCAGTCTTGTTACCGGTAAATCTCTTTACTCGTTCCGTAATACATCACCACATGACTAACTCCTTAGTCATTTGCTTGCAAGCTTATGATGTGTATTACCGAGAGTGCCCAGAGATACATCTCTGATACTCGGAGTGACAAATCCTAATCTCGATCTATGCCAACTCAACAAACACCTTCGGAGATACCTGTAGCGCATCTTTACAATCACCTAGTTACGTTGTGATGTTTGATAGCACACAAGGCATTCCTCCAGTATCCTGGAGTTGCATAATCTCATAGTCAAAGGAATATGTATTTGACATGAAGAAAGCAATAACAATAAAACTGAATGATCATTATGCTAAGCTAATGGATGGGTCTTGTCCATCACATCATTCTCCTAATGATGTGATCCCATTATCAAATGACAACTCATGTCCTTGGTTGGGAAACCTTAACCATCTTTGATCAACGAGCTAGTCTAGTAGAGGCTTACTAGGGACACGGTGTTTGTTTATGTATTCACACATGTATTTAAGTTTCCGATCAATACAATTCTACCATGAATAATAAACCTCAACAACAACAACAACAACAACAACAACAACAACAACAACAACAACAACAACAACAACAACAACAACAACAACAACAACAACAACAACAACAACAACAAGAAAGCCTTTAGTCCCAAACAAGTTGGGGTAGGCTAGAGGTGAAACCCATAAGATCTTGCAACATACTTGTAACGCCCCGGATCCGATGCGCCAGGTGTCCGCCAGTTATTCGCCGTCGTTGCCATGTCATTTGCTTGCGTGTTGCACCTTGCTATGTCATCATCTGCGTTTCATATCATGTCATCATGTGCATTTCATTTTGCATACGTGTTCGTCTCAGGCATCCGAGCCTTTTCCCCGTTGTCCGTTTTGCAATCCGGCACTCCTATGTTCCCCGGCGTCCCCTTCTTCTCTTCTGTTGTGAGCGGGTGTTAAACTTTCTCGGAATGGCCCGAGGTTTGCCAAGCAACCTTGGTATAGCACCGGTAGACCGCCTGTCAAGTTTCGTGCCATTTGGAGGTCATTTGATACTCCAACGGTTAACCGGGTAACCGTAGAAGCTTCTTTTGTTGCAGCCCAACACGCCTTCCAAATTGGCCCAAAACCCACCAAACTCCCCTCCATGCTCTCGGTCGTTCGATCATGATCGCGTGGCCGAAAATCGCACCTCATTTGGACTCTCCTAGCTCCCTCTACCTATAAATACACCCCCGCCCCCGAAATTTGCGGTCTAACCCTAGCCTTCCCCTACCTCGCGCCACCGGACAAAAATCCCCGCAGCCGGACGTGTCCAGCCGCCACCTCACTACGGCGAATCGCGTCGCGACACGTCGTCCTCCCCGCCTCCGCAGCCAACCGGCCGCCGCCACCTCAGCGCCCACTTTCTCTCTCCTCCTGCGCCCGCCCGCCATGGAGCCAGGCGGGGCCTCAGCGGCCAGATCCCGGCTGCCGCCCGCGCCACGCGCCCCCCATCGGCGTGCAGCGTCACGCCGCCGCCCTCCTCCGCCCAGCGCCGCCATCGAATCGGGCGCCGCCCCGCCGGCGCGTCGCCCTCCCGCCGTCCTCGGCGCTCTTCGCCTCTGCGCCATCGAGGCAGCGCCGCTCTACCGCCCCGTGTCGCGGCGAGCCTCCCAGCGACCTCGCCCGCCGCCGCCTAGCCACCACGACCGCCCGCCAGATTACGCCGCCGCCCGGCGCCCGCTCGGCGCCGCCCGCGCCCGTTCTCCGCCGCCTCCGCGCATACTTATGGACTCCGCGAGCTCGGCCTCGCGTACTCGGCCGCCCGCCGCCTTCGCCAACCTCCTCGGCATCCGCGCTGTCGCCGAGGAGCTCGCCAGCGTTGACCTGGCCTGGACGAGATCCACCAGGCCCCGGAACCAAACGCCCCGTGCCATCCCGGATCCCTCCGTCCCGGGATCTCCCCGTCCGTTTTTCGCGAGGTGAAAACCACTAAGTCCCAGATTTCTGTAATTTTCATGCCATGTTCATGCCATCGCATCTTCGCATCCGTAGCTCCGTTTCATGTGTATAATATGTAAAATTGTTCGCCTCGACGAGTACATCATTTCATTCCATTGCATCATTTTCATTTGAGCTCATCTTGATGCCCTAAATGCTATTGGAAGAGTGCATGTTGATGTTAATCTGCTGAAACTGTTATAACTTGCTGTTTTATCATTTTTGCCATGATTGATGTGTGCATCCTATGAGTATGAGCTCTACATGAATGTTGGACTATGCCATGCCATCTTTCCAGGGGTGTTAACCATGTATTTTTGTGAGTTGTGTGCTGAGTGTATCAAGCTTGTAAAGTAGGGTAGTTGCTGTTGCTGTTTTCCTGACAGATTCTGTTATATTTTGTTGCTTTGTTAACATGCTTCCACTAATCATTCTATGCATAATCTGAAGATGCTCTATAAACATGTTTTGATATACATGTCTTGCTCTATCCATTCATACCCTTGTTTGCAATTATAGCCTGCTGGAACATGTTCATATCTTGCTCTAAAGTTGCTTGAAAATGTTGTTTGTCAGCCTGTTAACATTAAGTTCACTTGTACCCATGTGTTTTCCTAGTGATCCATGCACCCTATGAACTTGTTCTTGCCATGCTTAGCTTCATAAACATGCCTTCTTACTGTTGGGTGCCTTGCCATGCCATGTATTGCTCTGTGGTGAGTGGTTCAAGCTCACGAACATGCCTACTTATTGTTGTTCCTGCCATGTTTGAATCTGTAATATAACTTGCCATGTTTACATGGGTGCCATCATATTTTCTATGCCTTTTTGGCTCATGGTCAGTAAGGGTCTTTTGATATATGCAATTAGTAGATTAATGCCATGCCTTTGTTTGCCATGATAAGTTCCTGTAACATGTTGTTTGATAGCTCTAAACATTGCAACTTGATGTTATTTCAGCTAAAGTCTGAAATTGTTATTACTTGCAATATCTCCATGTCATTTTGAGCATGTTCTAGTTGTTTCTGGAGATAGCTCAGTGTTCATGTTTTGTTATGATTTACATGTACTTCATGACCATGCCTTTTGTTATTAGGTTGGGGTGCTGTAGCATGTTGTTTTGATGCTTGTAAGATGCCTAGTTGCTGTTTTGGACAGATTGTTGCTATGACTTGTATAGAGTGTATGTGTTACACCGTTGCTCCGTTTTGAGTGTGCTCTATATGAAACTTGCTTGTTTTTGCATGTAGTTCCATATTATCATGTTGCATCCTTGTTTTGGTGTGTTTGCTTGATGTTTGGGTGCATTTTGCATCAATGCCATGTTTAACTTGTTTTGCTCATATATTCTAGACCGTAGCTCGAAATCTAATGAACTTTATATGTAACTTGACTAGAATTTCATGTAGATCCTCTTGGAGCATCTTAACTTGCTGTTTAACAACTTGAACATAAGGTTTATTCAGTTCTGGACCAATTTCGAAATATGCATATGAGGACTTACCGGAATTGTTGTTTGTTGTTCCGGCCTCATTTAAACTTGCCTAGTTAGGTAGTTTTGTTATGCTTCACCCCTTGCCATGTTAATCAACATTTAATATTGTTGGGTAGCTTAAACAAGAGAGAACTAAATAATTGATGCGGTGTTTCGTCAATATGCAACTCGTTGCATATTGAGCTCCACTTAATTTGTAGTGTTGTTTGTTTGCACTTTGCCATGCCATGCCTCATTAAACCGGACATGCATCATACTTGTTTGTGCATCATGACATGCTTATGCTTGTGTGTTTACTATGTTGTTTGCTTCTTTCCGGTTTGCTTCTCTCGTTAGCTTCGGTTTCGTTCCGGAGTTGTGAGGATTCGTTCGACTACGTCCGTTTGTCTTCTTCATGGACTCGTTCTTCTTCCTTGCGGGATTTCAGGCAAGATGACCTCTACCCTGGATCTCACTACTATCATTGCTATGCTAGTTGCCTCGTTCTTTCGCTATGCTGCGCTACCTATTACCTGTTTGTCCAGCCATCCCATATTGCCATGAACCTCTAACCTTTGACACCATTCCTAGCAAACCGTTGTTTGGCTATGTTCCCGCTTTGCTCAGCCCCTCTTATAGCGTTGCTAGCTGCAAATGAAGTTGAAGATTTCTCCATGGTGGACAGGGTTTATGTTTGGATATCACAATATCTCTTATATTATTAATGCATCTATATATTTGGTAAAGGGTGGAAGGCTCGGCCTTATGCCTGGTGTTTTGTTCCACTCTTGCCGCCCTAGTTTCCATCATACCGGTGTTATGTTCCCGGATTTTGCGTCCCTTACGCGGTCGGGTGATTTATGGGACCCCCCTGACAGTTCGCTTTGAATAAAACTTGTCCAAAGAAGGCCCAACATTGACTTTTACCATTTGCCTCACCACCACCTATCTTTTCCCTTGGGAGTCGCTCTCGAGGGTCATCTTTATTATAGCCCCCGGCCGGTGCTTGTCTAAGTGTTGGTCCGAACCGAGCCGCTCATGGGCCACCTCGTGGCAACTCGAGGGCTGGTTTTACTCGTAGCTTTGTCTCATCCGGTGTTGCCCTAAGAACGAGATATGTGCAGCTCCTATCGGGATTGTCGGCGCATCGGGCGGCTTTGCTGGTCTTGTTTTACCATTGTCGAAATGTCTTGATGTACCGGGATTCCGAGACTGATCGGGTCTTCCTGGGTGAAGGTCTATTCCTTCGATGATCGCGAGAGCTTGTCATGGGCTAAGTTGGGACACCCCTGCAGGGTTTAAACTTTCGAGAGCCGTGCCCGCGGTTATGTGGCAGATGGGAATTTGTTAATGTCCGGTTGTAGACAACTTGACACAAGATCCGAACTAAAACACATCAACCGAGTGTGTAGCCGTGATGGTCTCTTCTCGGCGGAGTCCGGGAAGTGAACATGGTTTCTGTGTTATGATTGGCGTAAGTAGGTGTTCAGGATCACCTCTTGATCATTGCTAGTTGACGACCGTTCCGCTTGTTTCTCTTCTCGCTCTCATTTGCGTATGTTAGCCACCATATCTTGCTTAGTCGCTGCTGCAACCTCACCACTTTACCCCTTCCTTTCCCATTAAGCTTTGCTAGTCTTGAAACCCATGGTAATGGGATTGCTGAGTCCTCGTGGCTCACCAGATACTTCCAAAACCTGTTTGCAGGTGCCTATGTTACCGAGCAGGTGACGCAACCAAGCTCAAGGAGGAGCTCGTTGAAGATCTTGCCCTTTGTGTTGTTTCGTTCTAGTTGATCAGTAGTGGAGCCCAGTTGGGGTCGATCAGGGACCTTTGTTGCTTTTGGGGGTTCTTCTTTTATTTTGGTTCCGTAGTCGGACCTTGATTGTATCTCGATGATGTAATGTTTTATTCATGTAATTGTGTGAAGTGGCGATTGTAAGCCAACTATGTATCTCTTTCCCTTATGTAATACATGGGTTGTGTGAAGATTACCTCACTTGCGACATTGCTTTCAATGCGGTTATGCCTCTAAGTCGTGCTTCGACACATGGGAGATATAGCCGCATCGAGGCGCTATGTTGGTAATCGAGCCTTCCCGACCTTAGGAGCCCCACCGCTTGATCGCTTTTAGCCGCGAGTTGTGTCTAGAAAAAATGTTTTGAGTCATTTAGGATTATATATATCGGAGAGTTAGGAATTCTTTTTACTCCTCAGTCCCTTCGTCGCTCTGGTGAGGTCTCCTGACGTAGAGTTTTGACTCTTCTCTTCTCAAATTTCACTAAATTTTTTTTAGGATCACGTGGGTATCTTAGAATCGTTCCGATGGTTTTATGATGACAACATTGTCTTGGTGCCTCCCGTCAGCAGGGGTTTTTTTTAGTGGAGGTGTCCTGGGGAGTTGAGCTCTGAGGTGTTGTCGTCATAATTTTATCGTTGCAGTTCTGGAATACCGAGTTTAGTACGCCGACATCGAAAATCTCTTTTATGCGCTTGTTGGTGAGATAACCCCGCTAACCCAAAGATCGAGGTGAGTACGGAGTATTGCCATGACTCGTATAATGATGCTTTTCAAGGTTGAGGTAGACGATTTCCGAAGGTTTCTTGGTTATGTGTTGACGGATGGATACAGCTGGATGTAGGTATTGTTAGTTTGGGTGAGATATATTGCTTCCCCTGTATCCCCAACACCAGAAAGTTTCGGGAGTTTTATAGGTGGGAATTCAAGTAGCTCCTAGAATATCCTTCCGACAGATGCATGATATGGGATTGGGTAAATCTCTATCATATGTATTTGTTCCGGCTTATTCTGCAAGCCAAATCCTTTGTTTTGTTTATTTGTGGTATTCGAGTTGCTTCGAAGTCAAATGTTGAATCCATACCTTTCCCTAATTGGTGTTCGCATATTTCTATGTGAGTGTTAATCCTTCTTGATCATTGAGGTTGTCATGTTAATTCTTTTCCTACCGGCGTGCTTCTCTTCAAGTGGATCCGATCATTCTCCCCATCCGCAAGATCAATTCTAAGTTTTCTCAACGGTGTTTGTTTACTTCATCCCAAGTTGCCTTTGTTTTCCCGCCCTCCCACCCTTTTTCTTCAAGGACACAGATTTCTTAACCAAGTATCCATTTATTCATGTGAAGTCTCTTCATTCTTTTCAATCAATGTTCTTATCCGGTGATTTCCCTCGTGAAGATGCTCAACCGTTTCAAGTTCATCATCCTTCATTGTTGTTTCTTCTCCGGTGGATCCTATTCAAGCTTTCGATATTCATCATATTCCTTTCCTCGTTTCTAATGCTTTCTCATACCGATGCACCTCTTTATCATTCTTCTTCTCGCTATTTGTTATTCTGGAATGCTCAAGATATCTCGAAGATTCGTGTTTCCACTCTGCATTCGTTCAAGTTCTTTCGAGATTGGTATCTCATTCAAGTCATTTAATTCAACCGGTGCAACATCTCTTTTAAATCTTTTCAACGGTGTTCTTTTGAGTGGGCCCTAACCCACAGGTCTTTTCCTAGTATCTTACCTGACTCTTTTATTTTCCCAGAGCTATCCTAAATTCTTCTCCAAGTTTGACGTAAGAATGAGTTATCATCAGTCAAATGCTTTTCTCCAAGATCTTTCAAATTCTTTTCATAGTTGGCTCAACCTCTTCGCTTTTGATTCTTCCGGTGTGCCTCAATAATTCTTGGTGGTGTTGCTCGTTGTCATTCTCATCATTTGAAGACCGAAGAAGGATTTCTCTTAAATCTTGGTCCATTCTCTTGAATATTCATGGTTCTAGCTTCATGCTATCCTCATAATTGTTTTCGATTGTGAGAATTCTTTTCTTACCATCCGGAGCATTTCATGAGTTGTTTCCATTTCTTTCCTCTGAAGGCCACCATGTCATAATTCTTCATTCTCAGCGTGTAGCTATCGTTCTCTAAATCTTACCGGTGCGTCGTTCAAATATCCTCTAATCAGTTCATGTTCTCTTCATTCTCATGTATCTAAATCCCCTCAAGTATCTTCATTCATTTTCCAATTCTTCCCGTTGAATCGTGCCTTTGCTACGTTCATTCTCAATTCTTACGGTGGTTCTTTCAAGATATCTCTTCCTTGTTCATCATATCAATTCATTTGTTGTTCCAATCCTACCGGTGGTTCGTTGAAGACCTTCTCAAGTTTTGATATATCTCTTTTAATCCTTTCTATGAGAATAAGTAGTATGCCAAATCCATTGCTTGTCATCAATTTAATTTGATGAAGGATAAACATACAATAAATCTTATTCTTATTTCCTCGAGGTGATTCAATTCTTTTCTTTCGGAGATTGTTCATGATGAAGTAATTCGCGGTTCTAGTGTTTCATCTACTCTTTTTCCGGAGTTCCAAGTTCTCTCGGTTATATCATCGTGAAGCTCCATCTAAATCATTGCAAGGCTTCACCTTGTGTTTTCAACTTCCCTTTCTTTTATCATCCTTTTCTAACCGGAGTTCGTCATTCAGGCTCTACATGGTGGTTCGTCAAGGATTCCTTTCATTCTTCAATTGTTCTTCATGAATTCTCTCGAAGTTATGATCCGCCAAGCTATACTCAAAATTAAACAGGGTGCCCAACACTTGTTTTGTTTTGAGAAGCTCAAGTATTCTCTGTCTTGCATTCCAAAGTGCAATTCCTTCTATCTTATCTTTTGAGATGGTGTTATGTCACTCTTGACAATTTCCATTCATGTTCCGTGATTCACATGTTGTCAAGAATGAGGTATTTTAAATCCATCAGTCTCTTCACTGGAGTTATCTCGGTATAGATTTCACCTAAAGCCTTTCCTAAGGAATGTTGCTATTTGTGGTGTTTATCTATGATCCAAGTTGTCTCTCTATCACCTCGGTGGAAGAAGCTTTCATCTCTTTGGTGCTCTCAATCAAATCAATTGTTTCCATTAGTGGCCGGTTGTCACCTCATAGTCTCGAGATGTTTTCCATAAGCCACAACAAGATTGTGTGTTTCGTTGTTGATTTTCCAACAACTCTGTTCAATCCTTCTTGCAAGGGTGCCTTCCAAGTTCACTTGTGGGAAAATTTGTCATTTTCTTCTCCGTCCCTTTATCCCAACGGTCCAACTTCTATTCTTTCATTACGGAGGCATTGTGATGTTGTGCTCTTCACCCATCACCTCGTTTTGTGAGGATCGTGTTCTTTCTTGCTTATCCATTTAACCGGAGTGTTGTATCATCTCTTCAATATCTTTTCATCTCATCAAGTTTTCTTCTCTTTTCTACCGGAGTGTTGTCCAAATTCTGCCATTCTTGTTCCTTGGCTATCTCATTATACCGAGGTGGTCATATTCTTTTGTTCGTCAAACTCTTGATTCATGTCTTTGCAACCTTCAAATTCTCGTAATGTTCCTTCTTCCTCTTTTCTACCGGATTGTTTGCAATCTCGTTCATCTCCGTTGTACTCTCTCTTTTAAATTTCTCAACATCTCAAGGTTCTTTGGTTTCACTCGTTTGTCAAAGAAGCAACTATGTTTTACATCTTCCTCTTCCGTTTCTCTCCGGTGCCATCCTAGATCTCGGGACGAGATCCTCTCGTAGTGGTGGAGTGTTGTAACGCCCCGGATCCGATGCGCCAGGTGTCCGCCAGTTATTCGCCGTCGTTGCCATGTCATTTGCTTGCGTGTTGCACCTTGCTATGTCATCATCTGCATTTCATATCATGTCATCATGTGCATTTCATTTTGCATACGTGTTCGTCTCAGGCATCCGAGCCTTTTCCCCGTTGTCCGTTTTGCAATCCGGCACTCCTATGTTCCCCGGCGTCCCCTTCTTCTCTTCTGTTGTGAGCGGGTGTTAAACTTTCTCGGAATGGCCCGAGGTTTGCCAAGCGGCCTTGGTATAGCACCGTGAACCGCTGTCAAGTTTCGTGCCATTTGGAGGTCGTTTGATACTCCAACGGTTAACCGGGTAACCGCAGAAGCTTCTTTTGTTGCAGCCCAACACCCCTTCCAAAGTGGCCCAAAACCCACCAAACTCCCCTCCATGCTCTCGGTCGTTCGATCACGATCGCGTGGCCGAAAACCGCACCTCATTTGGACTCTCCTAGCTCCCTCTACCTATAAATACACCCCCTCCCCCGAAATTTGCGGTCTAACCCTAGCCTTCCCCTACCTCGCCAATCGGACAAAAATCCCATGGACGGGCGTGTCCGGCCGCCACCTCGCTCCGGTGAATCGCGTCGCGACACGTCGTCCTCCCGCCTCCGCAGCCAACCGGCTGCCGCCACCTCAGCGCCCACTTTCTCTCTCTCCGCGCCGCCCGGCCATGGAGCCAGGCGAAGCCGCGGCCCAGATCCCGGCTGCCGCCCGCGCTCGCGCCTCCGTCGGCGTGCAGCGTCGCGCGCCGCCGCCCTCCTCCTCGCCCGCGCCGCCGTCGAATCTGGCGCCGCCCCGTCTTGCGTCGCCCTCGCCGCCGTCCTCGGCGCTCCTCCATCTAACGCGCCCCACCGGGGCGCCGCCGCCCTACCGCCCCTCCGTGCGGCCGAGCCTCCCGGCGACCTCGCCCGCCGCCGCTGGCCACACTGACCGCCCGACGCGTGCCGCTGCCGACGCCCGCTCGCGCCGCCCGGCGCCCGTTCTCCGCCGCCTCCGCGCCCCCATGGACCCGCGAGCTCCGGCCTCACCGGACTCCGGCCGCCCTTCGCCAACCTCCTCGGCATCCGCGCCGTCGCCGGAGGAGCTCGCCGCCGGCGTTGACCTGGCCTGGACGAGATCCACTAGGCCCCGGAACCAAACGCCCCGTGCCATCCCGGATCCCTCCGTCCCGGGATCTCCCCGTCCGTTTTTCGCGAGGTGAAAACCACCAAGTCCCAGATTTCTGTAATTTTCATGCCAAGTTCATGCCATCGCATCTTCGCATCCGTAGCTACGTTTCGTGCGTATAATATGTCAAATTGTTCGCCTCGACGAGTACATCATTTCATTCCATTGAATCATTTTCATTTGAGCTCATCTTGATGCCCTAAATGCTGTTGGAAGAGTGCATGTTGATGTTAATCTGCTGAAACTTTTATAACTTGCTGTTTTATCATTTTTGCCATGATTGATGTGTGCATCCTATGAGTATGAGCTCTACATGAATGTTGGACTATGCCATGCCATCTTTTCAGGGGTGTTAACCATGTATTTTTGTGAGTTGTGTGCTGAGTGTATCAAGCTTGTAAAGTAGGGTAGTTCTTTGTTCTTTGTTTTCTGACAGATTCTGTTATATTTTGTTGCTATGTTAACATGCTTCCACTAATTATTCTATGCATAATCTGAAGATGCTCTATAAACATGTTTTGATATACATGTCTTGCTCTATCCATTCATGCTCTTGGTTGCAATTATAGCCTGCCGGAACATGTTCATATCTTGCTCTAAAGTTGCTTGAAAATGTTGTTTGTCAGCCAGTTAACATTAAGTTCACTTGTACCCATGTGTTTTCCTAGTGATCCATGCACCCTATGAACTTGTTCTTGCCATGCTTAGCTTCATAAACATGCCTTCTTACTGTTGGGTGCCTTGCCATGCCATGTATTGCTCTGTGGTGAGTGGTTCAAGCTCACGAACATGCCTACTTATTGTTGTTCCTGCCATGTTTGAATCTGTAATATAACTTGCCATGTTTACATGGGTGCCATCATATTTTCTATGCCTTTTTGGCTCATGGTCAGTAAGGGTCTTTTGATATATGCAATTAGTAGATTCATGCCATGCCTTTGTTTGCCATGATAAGTTCCTGTAACATGTTGTTTGATAGCTCTAAACATTGCAACTTGATGTTATTTCAGCTAAAGTCTGAAATTGTTATTACTTGCAATATCTCCATGTCATTTTGAGCATGTTCTAGTTGTTTTTGGAGATAGCTCAGTGTTCATGTTTTGTTATGCTTTACGTGTACTTCATGACCATGCCTTTTGTTATTAGGTTGGGGTGCTGTAGCATGTTGTTTTGATGCTTGTAAGATGCCTAGTTGCTGTTTTGGACAGATTGTTGCTATGACTTGTATAGAGTGTATGTGTTACACCGTTGCTCAGTTTTGAGTGTGCTCTATATGAAACTTGCTTGTTTTTGCATGTAGTTCTATATTATCATGTTGCATCCTTGTTTTGGTGTGTTTGCTTGATGTTTGGGTGCATTTTGCATCAATGCCATGTTTAACTTGTTTTGCTCATATATTCTAGACCGTAGCTCCAAATCTAATGAACTTTATATGTAACTTGACTAGAATTTCATGTAGATCCTCTTGGAGCATCTTAACTTGCTGTTTGAAAACTTGAACATAAGGTTTATTCAGTTCTGGACCAATTTCGAAATATGCATATGAGGACTTACCGGAATTGTTGTTTGTTGTTCCGGCCTCATTTAAACTTGCCTAGTTAGGTAGTTTTGTTATGCTTCACCCCTTGCCATGTTAATCAACATTTAATATTGTTGGGTAGCTTAAACAAGAGAGAACTAAATAATTGATGCGGTGTTTCGTCAATATGCAACTCGTTGCATATTGAGCTCCACTTAATTTGTAGTGTTGTTTGTTTGCACTTTGCCATGCCATGCCTCATTAAACCGGACATGCATCATACTTGTTTGTGCATCATGACATGCTTATGCTTGTGTGTTTACTATGTTGTTTGCTTCTTTCCGGTTTGCTTCTCTCGTTAGCTTCGGTTTCGTTCCGGAGTTGTGAGGATTCGTTCGACTACGTCCGTTTGTCTTCTTCATGGACTCGTTCTTCTTCCTTGCGGGATTTCGTGCAAGATGACCGCTACCCGGATCTCACTACTATCATTGCTATGCTAGTTGCCTCGTTCTTCGCTATGCTGCGCTACCTATTACTGTTTGTCCAGCCATCCCATATTGCCATGAACCTCTAACCTTTGACACCATTCCTAGCAAACCGTTGTTTGGCTATGTTCCCTTTGCTCAGCCCTCTTATAGCGTTGCTAGCTGCGGTGAAGTTGAAGATTTCTCCATGGTGGACAGGGTTTATGGTGGGATATCACAATATCTCTTATATTATTAATGCATCTATATATTTGGTAAAGGGTGGAAGGCTCGGCCTTATGCCCGTGTTTTGTTCCACTCTTGCCGCCCTAGTTTCCGTCATACGGTGTTATGTTCCCGGATTTTGCGTCCCTTACGCGGTCGGGTGATTTATGGGACCCCCGACAGTTCGCTTTGAATAAAACTTGTCCAAAGAAGGCCCAACATTGACTTTTACCATTTGCCTCACCACCACCTATCTTTTCCCTTGGGAGTCGCTCTCTCGAGGGTCATCTTTATTATAGCCCCGGGCGGTGCTTGTCTAAGTGTTGGTCCGAACCGAGCCGCCATGGGCCACCTCGTGGCAACTCGAGGGCTGGTTTTACTCGTATTCTGTCTCATCCGGTGTTGCCACGAGAACGAGATATGTGCAGCTCCTATCGGGATTGTCGGCGCATCGGGCGGCTTTGCTGGTCTTGTTTTACCATTGTCGAAATGTCTTGATGTACCGGATTCCGAGACCGATCGGGTCTTCTGGGTGAAGGTCTATTCCTTCGATGATCGCGAGAGCTTGTCATGGGCTAAGTTGGGACACCCTGCAGGTTTAAACTTTCGAGAGCCATGCCCGCGGTTATGTGGCAGATGGGAATTTGTTAATGTCGGTTGTAGACAACTTGACACGGATCCGAACTAAAACACATCAACCGAGTGTGTAGCCGTGATGGTCTCTTCTCGCGGAGTCCGGAAGTGAACACGGTTTCTGTGTTATGATTGGCCTAAGTAGGTGTTCAGGATCACCTCTTGATCATTGCTAGTTGACGACCGTTCCGCTTGTTTCTCTTCTCGCTCTCATTTGCGTATGTTAGCCACCATATCTTGCTTAGTCGCTGCTGCAACCTCACCACTTTACCCCTTCCTTTCCCATTAAGCTTTGCTAGTCTTGAAACCCATGGTAATGGGATTCTTGAGTCCTCGTGGCTCACGGATACTTCAAAACCAGTTTGCGGTGCCTATGTTACCGAAAGCGGTGGCGCAACCAAGCTCAAGGAGGAGCTCGTTGAAGATCTTGCCCTTTGTGTTGTTTCGTTCTAGTTGATCAGTAGTGGAGCCCAGTTGGGGTCGATCGGGGACCTTTGTCGCTTTTGGGGTTCTTCTTTTATTTTGGTTCCGTAGTCGGACCTTGATTGTATCTGGATGATGTAATGTTTTATTCATGTAATTGTGTGAAGTGGAGATTGTAAGCCAACTATGTATCTCTTTCCCTTATGTAATACATGGGTTGTGTGAAGATTACCTCACTTGCGACATTGCTTTCAATGCGGTTATGCCTCTAAGTCGTGCTTCGACACATGGGAGATATAGCCGCATCGAGGGCGTTACAAGTTGGTAATCAGAGCCTTCCCGACCTTAGGAGCCCCACTGCTGATCGTTTTTAGCCGCGAGTTGTGTCTAGAAAAATGTTTTGAGTCATTTAGGATTATATATATCGGAGAGTTAGAATTCTTTTTACTCCTCGGTCCTTAAATCGCTCTGGTGAGGTCTCCCGACGAGAGTTTTGACTCTTCTCTTCTCAAATTTCACTAAAAAAATTTTAGGATCACGGGTATCTTAGAATCGTTCCGATGGTTTTATGATGACAACATTGTCTTGGTGCCTCCCGTCGCCAGGGTTTTTTAGTGGAGGTGTCCCGGGAGTTGAGCTCGAGGTGTTGTCGTCATAATTTTATCGTTGCAGCCTCGGAATACCTGAGTTTAGTACGCCGACATCGAAAATCTCTTTTATGCAGTTGTTGGTGAGATAACCCCGCTAACCCAGTACTGAGGTGAGTACGCCGACATCGAAACTCTCATTCTCCCCATTGAACAGCTTGTCGAAGTACTCCCACCATCTATGCTTAATCTCATTGTCCTTCACCAAGAGTTGGCCTGCTCGGTCCTTGATGAATTTGACTTGGCCAATATCCCTCGTCTTCCTCTCTCGGATCTTGGCCATCTTATAGATGTCCCTTTCGCCTTCCTTCGTGCCTAACCGTTGGTAGAGGTCCTCATATGCCCGACCCCTTGCTTCACCAATAGCTCGCTTTGCGGCCTTCTTCGCCATCTTGTACTTTTGTATGTTGTCTGCACTCCTATCCAGGTATAGGTGTCTGGAGCAATTTTTTTCTCTTTAATCGCCTTCTGGACATCATCATTCCACCACCAGGTATCCTTATCTTCGCTTCTCCTTCCCCTGGACACTCCAAGCTCCTCCGAGGCCACCTTACGAATGCAAGTCGCCATCTTCATCCACACATTGTCCGCATCCCCTCCTTCCTCCCAAGGGCCGTCCTTAATGACCCTCTCCTTGAACGCCTGATCTAGGAAAATAAAATAACAACTTTATTATTGCCTCTAGGGCAAATTTCCTTCAGGGATGACTTTAATTTGAGGAGCTCATGTATTCACTATGTGTTAATGCTTTGTTTCGGTTCTCTATTAAAATGATGGCTTAATTACCCTTAGTTTATATTAGGACCCCGCTGCCACGCGAGTGTAGGATAAAAGATGTTATGGAAGTTCTTATCGCAAACACATATGACTGTGTACGAAATACATGCCTACATATGATTGATGAATTGGATCAATTGTGTGTCATTCTAGGTAGTGACATTTACATATTGAATCTCATCTAAATATCCATCACTACTCCATGTCTACGCTTTAAAACTATTACCTTTGTTCAAGTTACTGTTGCTTTGTTTGCTACAAAAGGCTACTATTGTTGTTGTTACTGTTGCTATTGCTACCACTGCTATCATATTATTGTGCTACTAGTAAATTTCTACAAGGAAGTGATTCTCAGGTGTGGTTGAATTGACAACTCAACTGCTAAGGCATATAAATATTCTTTGGCTCCCCTTGTGTTGAATCAATAAATTTGGGTGAAATACTACCCTCGAAGACTGTTGCGATACCTATACTTGTGGGTCATCACTCCCTCATGTGTGTTAGTTGAAATTGGGGTTTGCAACATTTGTTCGGCTAGTCGGTTGAGTTCTGCAACCTGCTCCCGAGTGGGGGCAACAAGTTCGTCCTTAGCATGGGCGTCGCTGCCATTGCGGCTGATACGTCTCCAATGTATCTATAAATTTTTGATTGTTTCATGCTATTATTATCAATCTTGAATAATTTTTATTCAATTTTATTTCAATCTAAGTGACTAACCTATTAACTCAGTGCCTAGTGTCAGTTGTTGTTTTCTGCTTGCTTTTGGTTTTCTAGGAAATCTGTACCAAACGGAGTCCAAATGCTACGAAACTTTTTGATACTTTTCTAGGAAAAAGAGACCCTAGAAGCATCAGGAGGAGTCACGACAAAACAGTAGACGGCAAGGCAACAGAGCGCACCCAGGGGGTAGGCGCTCTCTGTTACCTTGTGGGACCCACGTGTCTCCGTCTCACCTAATTCCACTTCTATAAATTCTCAAATATTGGGAAACCCCCGGAGAGCCACCCGAAATAATTTTTCCGCCTCCGCAAGCTTCTGTTCTTTTGCGATCCCATCTAGAGGCCTTTTCCGGTACTCTGCCGGAGGGAATCAATCACAGAGGGCTTCTACATCAACCTCTTGCTGCCCTTCTGATGATGTGTGAGTAGTTCACCACAGACCTACGCGGGTCCATAGCTAGCAGCTAGATGGTTTCTTCTCTCTCTTTGATCTTCAATACCATGTGCTCCTCGATCTTCTTGGAGTTATATCTGATGTAATCTTTTTTTGTTATGTGTTTGTTTGGATCCGATGAATTGTGGGTTTATGATCAAATTATTCATTGTAAGTAATTGAGTCTTTGTTGTACTTTATCATTCATGATTATTATAGCTTTGTATTTCTCTCCGATCTATCCATTTGGTTTGGCCAACTAGATTGATTTATCTTCATGGGAAAAGTGCTTTCTAATGGGTTCAATCTTGCGGTATCCTCACCCAGTTGCAGAACGGGTAGCGAGGCATGTATTTGTATTGTTGCCATTAAGGATAAAACGACATGGTTTAACCATATTGATTGGTTTGTGTCTATCTACATCATGTCATATTGCTTAAAGCATTACTCTGTTTGTCATGAACTTAATACCATAGATGCAGTCAGGATTCGGTCGGTTGGTGGAGTAATAGTAGTATATGCAGGCAGGAGTCGATTGGATGTGATGCCTATATACATGATCATTGTCATTAATAACGTCATAACTATGCGCTTTTCTATCAATTGCCCAATAGTAATTTGTCTACCCATCGTATGCATTGCTTCGAGAGAGAAGCCTCAAGTGAAAACTATGGCCTCCGGCTCTACTTTAATCATATTACTAAAAATAAAAAAATACCTTACTGCAATTTATTTAATTTTGTTTTTATTTATCTACCACTACCAGATTTAATCCTTGCAAGTAACGAGTTCAAGGGGATTGACGACCCTCTTGCCCGCGTTGGGTGCAAGTATTTGCTCTTGTTTGTGCATGTGTTGTTCACTAGGATTTGTGTGGTTCTCCTATTGGTTTGATAACCTTGGTTCTCACTGAGGGAAATACTTATCAGCTACTATATTGCTTCACCCTTCCTCTTTTGGGAAAAGCTCAACGCAACTCACAAGTAGCAGCAGCCATTAGCTATTCCGTTAACAGGGTTCCGGTTGTTTCGACCAACACTGCCTCGTGCAACAGTCGGCTCGCCCATGCCGGGAGCTCCATTAGTCATGAGAACCGCAACAGGTGAAAGGCTCCCGCAACTTTCCTCGTCCTCGTGGATGGATGCAAACAGATTGTGAAACGATTCATTTGGTTTGGCATCACTACCTGTTGAGCCGAGGCTTGACGTGAGGTAGCATGCTAAATCCAACGATGAAGACGTGGCTTGCCTAAGCACTGGCGGTGGCGGTGGGCCGAGGACCGTGACAATGCTTGGTACAGAGCGGACGGCTAGCGGAGAAGAATGCGAGATTTGTCGGTGCGGAAGTGTGTGACACTGTGCATGGGCAAAGATTCAACATCATGTAGGGCTTCCTTGAGCCACGCCGATCATCGACGATGAAGTTGATCCAGCCAAAGAGGACCATGTGACCGGGAACCAGCTTCATGTCGGCAGTCAAAAACGAGGAAAACGCCACTTGCGCCATTAATTGCGAGATGTGCGGCCCACGCCAACTGTTGTGGGGATGATTCTAACACTGCAAGATAGGGGTAGGGAATGCGGAGGATCTCGCTAGGGAGAAGTGTGACACAACGAGATTTTAGCAGGGCCAGGCACTCTCAGAAGAGTAACAAGACCTACATCCTTTGATCCTTGAGCTCTTCTTTTTCTATGTATTGTTGGAAATTACAAGGAATGTGAACCCTCGTCCAAGTGGAAGGGAGTTGCTTATATAGAGTACACCGACCCTCCTTGCCTTCTGTGCTACAAGAGTTAATCATGACTATTATTTCTACCCACTATGGAAGGTAAGGCCGACTCCAGTGAACGACCCCAAATGGTCCGCCCGCGTCCATTTGGGGCTAAACAAACACAAAACGCGGCTCAACGTTTGGGAGCAAACAGACAAACATCCATTTTTTTGTCTGCTTTTATCCCATTCTCGAACCAAATTTGGGCCGCGTCTACGTTAAATCAAACACGCGCGGACGGGCGCAACACGTGCCCTTGTCCTCCCCTGGCCCCCCTGTTGGGGACACTGACACCCCTTTTTCTCTTCTCCTCCTCCTTCCGCCGTCTTGCCCCTACCCCCCACCATAGCCACCACCGCCATTTTCTCGGGCGCCTCGCTGTCCAACCCGACCATCATATTTGTGCCTCTCTCGCCCCAGCACCAGCGGCCAATCCGTAGATCCGCGGCAGCAGGATTTGGCGCATCCGGCCGACGGCGACTGCGCCTTGCCATGGATTGGCCGGGTACTGGCCAGCACAACCCCGGCAATTCCTCCATGCCGCATGCAGGTATAGACTCCGCCTCTAGCCTCTCGGATCTATCCCATCGGCGGTTCATCGGAAATGGCACGCCCGGTCATTGTCCGGGCTCGGCACTAGCCCAACAGCTCGTCGGCTCACCGTTGCCGCTCATAAAGTGCGACAACTGTCCGCGGTAGGTCATGCGCCGCGTTTCTACCACGCTAGAACATTCTTGATGGGTGTTCTTCAAGTGCAAAAAAGTTGGGGTATGTGCTTCTTTTGATCCGGTTGTGCTCTCGGATTCCACCCAATTTGCGTGTATGACGGATGCAAGTTTTGGTATTGGGAAGAAGGATACATCGACCTATTGATAGCACGAAATTTGATAGATGCTCGTGCACTCGTTGCTAGAATAGAGGCTAGAGATGTGATTAGATGCGAATCAACGTCTACTTCTTTAGAATCGAAGAAGAAAGGAGTGTGCAAGCTCGAGAAGCCACGGATCAACATTTAAAACATAAAGATATTAATCCAACTATTAGGAGTAGTTATGGAAGTTGGATAGCTTTTAAAATGTCTAATTGTGGTTCGATCTTATTTATTTTTGGTCTTACTCTCTTAGCAAAGAATTGGTGAATGTACTTCAATGTATCCAAATGTTGTTGATGAAATAAAAGAAATGTATTTTAGTGGGCAAAAAAATGTGTCCACCTGTTGGGCGTACGTCCAGCGCATCAAGAAAAATGGCCGGACGCCGCCTCATTGCCCTACTCAAACGGAAAAAAAATGAACAGAAGGAAGTTCTGTTTAGGGTTGTGCGTTAAGTTGGCGTAACTGACATATTAGTATTGGTAATTGTATGCTCTATCAACTATGGCGACGCTTCGGATGCTCTTCGTGCTCGTTCCTCTTATCGTCTTTCGAGTGATTTGTTCGTCTGAGCATCTAAGAGTTCCTCGTCCGAATGATAGAGCGCATTGCAATCGCCCGAGTCCTTTCAGGGTCACGTCTAACGTTAGCGTAACTTGAGTTGTAGACCCACGGATCATATTGTATTGGATCTTCATGAGCATACCCCTTGGTTCAACCTCATCAGCAAGCGATGGCGGCTATGTGTCTTGTGGGCGGAGAAAGACACTCTATTTAAGGACATCGACACTGCCGCAGTGGAATTTGAGGCGAGACCTAGGACGGCGGCGGCTCCCCGTCGTCCTCACCGTCAACGTCATTCACGCCCCGCCGCCACGACGAGCAGGCCGACACGTACACGCCCGCCGTCGTCGATAGCGAGAAAGAGTAGAACATGGGATGCCACCGCCGACGTATTGCCGGGCCTCACAGTCGGTGAGTTTGCCTGGAGTTTCGCGGAAGCACTCTTCCCCCTCCCGCTGAAGCTTCACTTCTTGGGGCTCACGGCTTGTCGGTGAGCTTGCTGCCGGACATGAGGAAGACATGTCGTGGGTAACGGGTGCCACCACGACCGGCGGTCATTTAGACTTGGTTAGAATAGTGTATTCCGTTATAATTTAGTTGAAATATTTCAAAAATGTAAAGATTCTCGTCCGGTTTAGATGAAAATCATACGGTTTGCATGTACATTCGTCCTTTTTGTTCAAATCTGCTTCGAAATGTATGCGGTATGATTGGATGACCAGCTCCCATATCACTGTCCGCAGACCCGTCTGTTCGCGTGTGCGGACGGACACGTGTCCATTTTAGGGTCCGCGTTGGATATGTCGTTAGGTATGCATGTGATGCTTGGAACTAAAGGTCGACTATTAGTTTTGTTTCTTTCAAGAGCACACCAAATGCGTTAGCATCAAAATTTCTTGTTTGGAAAAACAGGGATTTGCTCTGATGCTCGAATGAAACTTGCCACTACTCCAAGACGGCTGCAATGACTTTTCCACTTTCCAGTTACGAGTCCAATTATCAACTGTTTGGTTGTTGTTCCCATTTACTCGGACAGTTAAATTACACCGAGGTCTCTCAAATTTCTTACAAACCTTTCCCCAACGGGTGACCCAACCCTCACAAACACGGCCGGGCAGCCGACGTCGGCGCTGACCTCGGCCTCGAACCCGTGCACCGTCGCCTCCCCCAGGCTACCGTGCCCGCTCCTGTGCCCACCACCGAACTCTTCGCCGGTCCACACGTGCCTCCACGACCCTCCGTCCGACGTTGGAAAGTAGGCGGTCACCGCGGTCCTGCCCTTGTCCAGGACCGGCACCACCAGCATATCCGTCCCGACCAGGAACTGCTGGTACGTGAGCTCCTGCACGCGCCGGTCCTCCGGGTAGTGCAGGAAGAGGTGGCGCGCCACGGGGAGGCCCTTCTCCGCCGCCTCCTGCATGCCAAGAAACCCATCGATCCATCACCCGAACTCCTGATTAATTGAAAAATTAGTAGCGCTAGCAGAGCGGCATGGGGTCTGGACCTTGACGAGCTGGAGGCGGTAGAACTCCCAGGCTTTGTACATCTTGGCGCAGCGCGCGAAATGCGCGAGGGTCCGGCTGTTGGAGTAGAACTGGCAGTTGGACCCGGGCTTGTTCCCCTGCAACAAATCGGTGGATCATCTGAATCATCATGCGTGCGTGTTTCATCCAATCCAACAGTGGTACGTGTGTGTGTGTGTGGTGGTACCTCGTGGGTGCGGAAGACGACGGTGAAGGCGTTCACCTCCATCCACCGCATGAGGAGCTCCTCGCTCCGTCGGTAGCGCAGGAGCGGGAGGTCGACGGTGCAGTACCCGCCGGCGTCGCTGTGGTTCAGCGGGATGCCGGAGAGGCCGCCGCTGAGCAGGCCGACGACGCTGCTCTTGATGCCGTCGTTGGCCTGCCAGCTCACCATCTGGTCCCCCTCCCAGAAGAGCATCGCCCACTTGGAGCTCTCCCTGAACCCCGCCCGCACGAAGAACACCAGCCCTTCCTCCTCCTCCTCGCCGGCTTCCGACTTCCACTCGTCGGCGAACTCCCGGTTGACGCGCGCCCACAGCTCCGGGTACCGGTTGTGCGCCGCCACGGGGTCCTCCCCGGAGTGGAGCCGCGCGTCCAGAGGGAGGCCCTCGCCGAAGTCGGCCATCCAGCCGCTGACGCCTTCGTCCGCCATCCCGCGCAGGATGCCCTTGAACCAGGAGCTCGCCTCCGGGTTGGTGAAGTCCAGCATGGCCACGTCGAACGCCGTGTTGGGCATCATGTACGGCTCGCCGGCCTCGTCCCTCACCAGGATCCCCAGCTCCTTGGCCTCCTCGAACAGGTGCCTCCTCGCATTCCCCTTCTCACCCATCTGCACATATACGTATATGTAAGCTCGATCACAAGGAATTTTGAGCAAAAATTGGAGCTCTGATCGATCGGGGATGCACGGCACGAACCGGGACAAGGCAGGGATTGCAGTATGTCATCGTCCTCACGCCGTCGCGCCGGAGATCGCGTATAAGGTCCTTCCAGCCGGAGTAGTGATCGTCGTCGACCTCCCAGTTCCACCAGAGCTGCGACCCGATCGCCGTCTTCCTCTGCCCAACCCAATCCTGCAGAATATGCAACACGCACTTGTTCAGAGTTGGGAGTCGAGTGTTTCTCAAGTGCTTCTTGATTCCTTCAGACCGGAGACCTGCAGCCAGAATGCGGAGACCGGGACGTCGTGGTCTTGCAGCTGGCTCCACACACGGCGGACGGCGTCCGTGCCGCCCTGCATGCCGACGACCGCGCCGGACATGATCCATCTGGGAAGAACCGGCGGCCGTCCGGTCGACCCCGTGTAGCTCGTGATCAGATCGGTCGGTGACTCTCCCTGCAGTATTCTTCCCTGAACCGAATTACCATATACCTGCAAAACAGAGCATGGAGTCGCTGAATCGTTCGTGCACAGCGGAGTTGAGTTGGACTGTCCGCAGTTCTTGACTTCAGTCAGCTCAATCGGAGACTAATTAGAAAAGAAAATGCATATAGACCTGCTAAATGGCTACCTGAATCTGCACTCTGTCAGGTTTTGTAAGGTCAAATATAGAATAATCGTATCCCTCCAGGTACAGGGACCTCATCTTGGAGGTCATGTAGAAAGGAGATGGAGCATACGTGGTGCTCCAGTTTCCTCCCGACCTGCAGAAAATCACCACGAGTTGAACACCACAACAAAGCATCTCATACTCGAAATACTACGAAAAAGTACTGTAGGACTGCTTAAAATGGCAACAAAAACAAAATCTCCTTGTCTGGCTATGACAAAGTGAGAGAACTGTGGACATGGAGTAGGAGTTCCAAGCACACACGCGCAAGACAACTGTGACAATCTGTCACTGTCGCTAGCTGTGAGTCGTTACACTCACCATCGTTGCCATCTTAAATACTTGTACGTTTCAAGTTCGTTCAAGGATGCAACAAGCGACCACACTAAGTTCCAATCTCAATCCGTCGATGATGCCCAAACTCTTGAATCTGAACGGTCAAACTTTTGAATCTTTGACCAAAATTATATATAAATTGGACGGTTCAAAACAAATACTAAATTATTGTTTTGCAAAATTTGCTGTAATATATGGAATTTGTTTTTATTAGGTAAAAACATAGTACCGCATATTGAATTTAGTTTGAAACCCACAATCAACAAATATTTGTAAAAACGAAACATGGGGAAACTATTATTTACCTGTAGCTGAGGAGATTGGCAGCGAAAGTGATGGGCTGGTCTCCCCTGCCAATCCCCTGTTCCTGCACAAGAACGGGCACCCTTCTCCCCTTGAATTCCATGCAGCTGAATTGCTCGCCGAAGCCGTAGAACCGCTCGTCGCGCTCGCTCACGTACGTGAGGAACACCCGGTTGAACTCCTCCGGCCGTGCCTCCTCGTCCGCCGACGCTCTTTCCGTCGGCGGCAGCAGCGCTGAGAGCTCCTCCTGGGCGGAGAGCTTCTTCTTCTTGCTCATGTTCCTATGGACTCTCCCCGCCAGGCGGAGCCGAAGGCTCAGGATGTTGATCCGGTGGGGCCTTGGAGCTGTCGTGGCCGCCGGTGGTGGACTCGAAGGATCGGCGTGGCCGCAGCTCCATTGGTAGTCGGCGATCTTGACGCTGAACGACACTTGCGTGTCGCTCTTCTCCTCCAGGAAGACCCAGTACCTCCCTGACAGGACCGGCTTTCCAGCGCGGGCCCTGGCACGGCGGCCGGCGCGCAGGCCGCAGCAGCACGACGACGCAGGGTCCGCCTTCTTCGCAGACACGACCCCAGTGATCAACAGCACCGGGAACCGTGTCTGGTCAGACGCTTCGAACGCGGCGCCGCACAGGGCGTCGGCGCCGGCCTCGACGTCGCAGCGGTACAAGGACCTGATCCTGTCGACGCTCTGGCGGTCGGGAACAAGGCGGGCGCGTCCGTCGCGGAGCGCGAACGATCCGCGGCACTCGTCGGCCTCGGTGGTGGCGGAAGCCGCGGAGACGAACGCGACGCCGGGGATGGTCTCCCACATCACGCGGCTGCGAGGATCGCCGTCGGAGCAGAAGACGCGTGCCAGCGAGACCGCTCCGCCGAGCGAGGGATTCCAGCTCAGGCGGAATCGGGAGCCAACGGGGTAATCGTGGGCGTGGGCGAGCTTGGAGAACGGGCCGAAGGAGAGGGGCGGCGCGGCATCGCCGTTGCGGAAAGCGGCGGCCGGGACGGCGCGCGGGAAGGGGTTGTTGAGGTGCGCGTTGTGCTTCTTGGTGGTCTTGGGCTTCTCCGTCGCCGGCGACGTCATGGCGGTGCCGGGGGAACTGGAAGAAGCTCGCGCGCGGGTGCTCTGCTCGACTTGGGATTGGGAAGCCCGCCATTGCCCATTGGCTGAAATAGATCCTGGAATGAGGGAGGATGTGGACGGGACGATGGGCCCGGAGACGGAGAGCACGCCTTCGTTTTTGACCGACATCGAACGGAAATCTAAAGTTCTCAGGACACGTTTGAAATGAAATTACATTAGATTCTTGATGTTAACTTCTTTTTTCTACCGAGGTGGATGATGTTAGAACATCTACAACCACAATTGCCTAAATCCGGCACACAAATACCCGCGGACGCGCGACCGGCCGCGTCCACAAACAGTGACCGGACAACACACGAAAAGTTGATTTCACAACCATAAACACCATTTTCAAAGTTGAAGTTCGGAGTCCGGAACCCTCACGCTGCCGGTGAACGTGAGATCAATGATGGATTCATCCTCGGAGGAGCCGGTGATGTCCACCATGACGCAATTGCGGCGCTCGACTGATGCACCATACGGGGCACCTGAGAATGCGACTCCGCCTCGTCAACATTCACGCCGCGAGGGCTTCCACCGTCTCCCATGCCCGCTGCCTTGCACGGCGGGCACGCCACGTCATATTGGCGTCAGCGGAAACCCATGTGTTCACCTTCGCCTCGGGCGCAAACGAAGCGGTTGCGCATCCGCCGACGCGTTCGGACGCCAGATGGACCGCATCGCCTCCGGTAACGCGGTAGCTGAAAGAACATGGTGCCCCCATGTTTGGTTTTGGCAATTGATCACAATTTTTATGGACTAATGATTGCTTTGAGTTATATTTGAAGGGTTTGTCCATAGGCATTGCTTGAAGACCATTTGTTGGTTTCAAGGTTATAAGAAGGAGTTGGCCATGTGAGAGTTGAGACTATTGCAAGCTTGTCTTGAAGAAGAGGATTCGTTGAGCATTGATGTTTACCTTCCAGATACCATCTTTATGGAGAGAGAGAATATATGATACAAGGTTGATCAAGACTAAGTACAAAGAGTGGATTCAAGTTGATCAACACACAAAGCATAAAAGATGTACCAAATGGGATCAAATGATCCCATAGTATGGTAAGCATTGTCCATTACGCTTTTGTGTACCAATCCATGATTTATGTGAGGTTTCTATGTGGGTTAGGTATCTTTCCATGGGCTTTCATCAAAAGGAAGATATCATATAACCTATGAAGGATGACATCAAGTGGTGATCATCATCAAGGTTGCGTTGTGCAAGTTTAAATAGAGCGTCACGAAGGGATTACATGCTTGAAGCTTTCTGTCCACTCTGGTGATAACTAAAATGTGAAGATGTGTCAAAGAGAGGCTCACCCATAGTGAAGTATGGAGGAGCAATTCACTAGTCTTCATCAAGCCAGCGAAATCAAAAAAGGTGGTCCAACTTGAGGAGGTCAATATCGTCATCATCTAGTTCAAGTGGACTATGAGCAAGGCTAAGGTACGGTATATCCTTAATAGGTTTTTCTATCTTACCGGTCTCGTGGTGTTAGTTGGGAGACCGGGCTATAGGATCGATAGTCGTACTATCAAGGGGGGCTCTCAAGTGAGTAGGTTGATCGTATCATTCGTAGAGAGCTCAAATCTTTGCATTCTTGGCATCATATTTCTTGGTTCTTGTTTGGTTTTTCTCTATGTGAAGTTTTGGAGCTTTTGGTTATCTTCTTGACAAGCTCAAGTTCATCGAAAACGGATTCCATTTGCATCTTTTATTATATTTTCCATGTTGAAGTTTTTGTCGGTTCTTCACTTATGGAGGTTTCACACTTCTACATTATTGGCATATTACTCTTGC
Organism: Aegilops speltoides; assembly: GCA_021437245.1. Lineage (NCBI taxonomy): Eukaryota > Viridiplantae > Streptophyta > Magnoliopsida > Poales > Poaceae > Aegilops > Aegilops speltoides. The sequence continues at coordinate 159,169,391 of CM038143.1, read as the reverse complement.
TTGTCCTAAATATTTGAAAACTCATGTCATTAGCTTTCTATAAAGTTTGAGTTTGTCGAAATCTGAGTCTGTCCACTAAAGTTATGGCAATTTCGGTCTAACATGTTTCCTCTATCTGTTGCTCAAGGCGGTTGTACCACGTACCTTGGCGGTTGTACCGACAGTCTGGTGCTTCAGGAACAACACCGTCCGAGGGGTGATTCCCTCGGGTTAGGAAGTGTCCCAGGTGGTGGCGGCGCGTTTGCACCGCTGCTCTTTGGCGGTTGTGCCGCCAGGGACTTGGCCACCCCATAGGGAGCTGTCGGGCAGTTGTTCCAACTGAAGTACCGCCCCAACCACCAGAAAAGGTTGATTCCTTTTGGGTGGCTAGGCGGTACTCAATGATAGTCTCCCGGTTATCCTAGCTGCTATCTTTGTAGCGGTACAACCGATGGCATGAGTCGGTTGTACCGCTCTGGACTTAGCGACTATAGGAGCCCTGACGCAGTGATTGTTCTAGTCCATGTACCACACATGGGTGACTCCGTTCGGGTACTAGGGCGATAAATGGTTGTACACATCCGGTTATACCTTCCGAATTTATTCAGCGGTACTACCGGTGACACCGGCAGTTGTACCGTACCAGGCACAATGGGTTGGAATTTCCGCCTTGAGCGGTTGTAACGCACTCCGATGAGGTTGTATCGCTCATGTGTTTTTCTGCAACATAATAGTTAGATTCGTGGGGCCCTATTTAAGGGTTCTTCTTTCCTATTACCCCCAACGACCTTGTGCAAGTTTTTCCCCACCACTGTTGACCTCCTGGAGCCTTCTTTCTCTCTACCCCCCCCCCCCTGATTCTTGCTTCTTTTCGAGGGAAAAGACATGGGATACTAGATCTATATTTTCACTAATCCATCTCTCCTCTAGGTGAGGGGAACCCTTTGGATCTAGATTTTGGAGTTATTTGTGTTCTTTTCTTTGTTCTTCCTCTCATATTCCCCCATAGCATTAGTTGTTATGGTGGGATTTGGGAGAGAAGGACTTGAGTACTCCTTGTGCTCTTGCCATTCCATTTGGTGCATCGGTTTGAATTCCCCACGGTGATACGTGGACGTGAAAGTTGAGTAGCTCATTACTCTTGGGTGCTTGGTACCCTAGAGCTTGTTCCTCTTGGGTGTTTGGGCACCCTAGACGGTTGGTGTTGTTGCGGAGCTCAATCATTGTGGTGTAAAGCTTGGGGGCGCTTTGGGAGCCTCCAATTAAGTTGTGGAGATTGCAATGAGTAATTTGTACGGGTTCGGTAACCACCCTCAAGGGTCGCCAATTGTACAGGTTCGGTGACCGCCCTCAAGGGTCCCTTAGTGAAGACACGGCACCTTGCATTGTGCGAGAGCATGAGGAGAATACGGCGAGCCATTGTGGCGCTTGGGGAGCATTGTGCCTCCATATCGCTCTAATGGAGATTAGCATCCGCAAGGGTGTGAACTTCGGGATATATCGTCGTCTCCGCGTGCCTCGGTTATCTCTTACCCAAGCCATTTACTCATGCACTTACTTTGTGATAATCATAGTGCTTAATATTATATATCTTGCTATCACATTGTTATTTATCTTGCTTAGCATAAATTGTTGGTGCACATAGTTGAGCCTTCTATATTTAGGTTTTGTTCTTGAAAAATTAAACGCTAGTTTTATTCCACATTCGTTCATCAAGCGTAAACCGAATTTTTTTAAACCATCTATTCACCCCCCCCCCCTTAGGCGCCATCTGAAGGAAATATGCCCTAGAGGCAATAATAAAGTTATTATTTATTTCCTCATATCATGATAAATGTTTATTATTCATGCTAGAATTGTATTAACCGGAAACATGATGCATGTGTGAATACATAGACAAACATATAGTCACTAGTATGCCTCTACTTGACTAGCTCATTAATCAAAGATGGTTATGTTTCCTAACCATAGACATGTGTTGTCATTTGATTAATGGGATCACATCATTAGGAGAATGATGTGATTGACATGACCCATTCCGTTAGCCTAGCACTTGATCATTTAGTATATTGCTATTGCTTTCTTCATGACTTATACATGTTCCTGTAACTATGAGAATTATGCAACTCCCGTTTACCGGAGGAACACTTTGGGTACTACCAAACGTTACAACGTAACTGGGTGATTATAAAGGAGTACTACAGGTGTCTCCGAAGGTACATGTTGAGTTGGCGTATTTCGAGATTAGGTTTTGTCACTCCGATTGTCGGAGAGGTATCTCTGGGCCCTCTCGGTAATGCACATCACTATAAGCCTTGCAAGCAATGTGACCAATGAGTTGGTTACGGGATGATGCATTACGTAACGAGTAAAGAGACTTGCCGGTAACGAGATTGAACTAGGTATTGGATACCGACGATCGAATCTCGGGCAAGTAACATACCCATGACAAAGGGAACAACGTATGTTGTTATGCGGTTTGACTGATAAAGATCTTCGTAGAATATGTAGGAACCAATATGGGCATCCAGGTTCCGCTATTGGTTATTGACCGAGAATAGTTCTAGGTCATGTCTACATAGTTCTCAAACCCGTAGGGTCCGCACGCTTAACGTTACGATGACAGTTTTATTATGAGTTTATAAGTTTTGATGTACCGAAGTTTGTTCAGAGTCCCGGATGTGATCACGGACATGACGAGGAGTCTCGAAATGGTTGAGACATAAAGATTGATATATTGGATGACTATATTCGGACACCGAAAGTGTTCCGGGTGATTTCGGAGAAAACCGGAGTGCCGGAGGGGTTATCGGAACCCCCCGGGAGAGTAATGGGCCTTATGGGCCTTAGAGGGGAAGAGAGAGGGGCGGCCAGGTGGGCCGCGCGCCCCCTCTCCCTCTGGTCCGAATTGGACTAGGAGGGGGGCGGCGCCCCCCTCTTTCCTTCCCCCTCTCCCCCTTCCTTCCCCCTCCTAGTAGGAGTAGGAAAGGAGGAGTCCGTCCTACTCCTACTAGGAGGAGGATTCTCCTCCTGGCGCGCCCTAAGGGTCGGCCGCCCCCCCTGCTCCTTTATATCACGGGGGGGGCACCCCATAGACACACAAGTTGATCTACGGATCGTTCCTTAGCCGTGTGCGGTGCCCCTCCACCATATTCCACCTCGGTCGTGTCGTCGCGGAGTTTAGGCGAAGCCCTCGCCGTAGAACATCATCATCGTCACCACGCCGTCGTCTTGTGGAACTCATCTCCGAGCTTTCTTTGGATCGGAGCCGGAGATCGTCATCGAGTGAGCGTGTCTGAACTCGGAGGTGCCGTCGTTCGGTGCTTGGATCGGTCGGATCGTGAAGGCGTACGACTACATCAACCGCGTTGTGCTAAAGCTTCCGCTTACGGTCTACGAGGGTACGTGGACAACACTCTTCCCTCTCGTTGCTATGCCATCACCATGATCTTGCGTGTGCGTAGGAAATTTTTTGAAATTAATACGTTCGCCAACACCATCCACGTCCTTTCTACAGCGACACACCTCGTGTTGGATCCATGCGCCATTTGCGCATATGCAACGGATTCTCGACGGAAGGAGTCCAAGCGTTGTCATTGGGCGGCCTCCTCCCGGGAGCGGCAGAGCGCAAGACGGACAGTCATCTCCTCGTTTGAACCACATGGGATGAGCTCAGGTTCAAAGGATCTGGAGGTGCAAGACTTGGATCCAATGCCTGCCATGCCAGAGAAGGCAGGAGATCGCCGGACGGGAACTTGTGGGCGGAGGGAGTGGACTGGAGGGAATGGGAGTGGAGTGGAATGCGGCTAGGGTTTTCAACCGAAGGTGTGGATAAAGTCCATTTTATGTGGGGTCTGATGAGCCAGTGTAGGCTGGATCCAACGTGGCGGACGTGCCCGGACGCGTCCCGGTGTCCCTATATCCACCTAGATTTAGGCTGGATATGGGAGTGTTGATCAGTCCGGGTGTTTGGGCCGACTACGAGGAGGCCGGTTGGGTGGCATTTTTGCGTCCGAACAATGACCGGGTAGTCCGTCGGGACGTTTATGACTGGTATGAAGGGTCCAGTTGTAGATGCTCTTACCGTACTGTTGGTCAGGCACCAAAGTTCATGATACATTCATCCAAAATAAAGTTCAACACACTTTCGGATGTCGAATATCATGTGAAATCAAGTGTTCGATGTAGAATGTGCTTTGCGCTCTACTAATTAGTGAAGATACTTCTGTAGAAAGTAAAATGTTATAACATTTTTGTGAATCAAATGTATATAGATAAGCCTGTTTTAAAGTGTACAAAATAATGAAGGGGGAGTATAATTTTGAAGGTAGAATCGTACGATATGTTATAACGAAGACAAAAACATTAACTTAACACCCCACAAAAAGAAAAACAGTACTACTAAAGTACACCGGTATTACACGTAAGAACTTACATAACCAGATTGCAATTTATTTGAAAGAAACACTCAATCTATTTATAATCAATTATACAAATACAAAGAACAATGGTGACAACAAAAAATATAGCCCGTTCCATATAACATCTAGCAATGACTACAAACATTGGAGCAAGCGAAAGGCACGCCGTCGTTATCACATCTCCCTTGCCGGAGCGGAAGAAACCATGTAAATAGATGCCATCGTCGTCGGGAAAGTCGCCGTGCTAAGGCCTAGGGACCATCATTAATGAAGAGAGTCGTAAAATCGAAAGGACCAAACATACAAACACACGAACAAAGACAATTGAATATTGACATATCACATTAAGCAAATATATCAATTTATAGTTACATATGCATGATGTTGCACAAACCGTGGCGCGGCTGCGATTTGCTACACAAACTATGGTCATTGGCATCTTCTGATCTACTCTATCAGTCCGAAATAATTTGTCACATGTTTTAGATGTATCTAGCACTAACCTGATGTTAGATACATTCATTTGAGGGACAAACTTTTTCGGACGAAGAGAGTATATCGATGATTTTTTGGCCACTGTTTTTACACTCATGGATTTAAACAAATGTGCATCGCTGAGACAGAGACCCAAAAACAACAACAAGCTTTGCTCACAACGCATCGTCAATGGATGTATGAGAAAGAGGACTTCGGCAATCCTAAAGATTTGGATGTATTTTTCAATTTAGATGTTCTTTTAGAATTTGTGATACTTAATTTATGCCCTTTCGGCCTTTCCGTAGGAAAAATATTTTGGTCACGTGCTAAACTGTCGGTTAAACATGGCAACAAAACTCTAGCCAACGACCGCGTCCTATTGTGAACAAAGACCTGATTGTGGGAACATACAAAGTACGTACTCCTACAAATTGCTTTGGCAATGAACATACAAAGTACTTGTACCAAAAGGAAAGCCGTGTTCGCTCAAGCCAAGTGCTTTGGCAACATATATGAGGGGTTCTGTTCTAACTTAACGATGAATTTAGCTCAATATGCGGCTGGCTGCCGAGTCGGCCAGGTACAATGAACCTGCTGCTAGCACAACTTTCCCTTTTAAGGCGACATCGGCTGTATTGAGACAGCTTGACTGGTTGCCTGTTCATTTTTTGGGAACATTCTTCTAAATACAGTACAGACGCACCTCGTATATATCCCTATAAATACATGCACGCACAATTTATTTATGTGAGCACATCCAAGGACTGATCTGGTCTACTCCGTCCGTCCCATAATGTAAGAGCGTTTTTTAACGCTAGTGTAGTGTCAAAAACGCTCTTATATTATGGGACGGAGGGAGTATCATCTTAATATTAGCGAAGTCACCACAGACGCTTTTGTAGTCGCCGGAAACGTCTTTTTTCACTGAACGAACCTCGCCAAAAAGACTTAAATAAATTCAGAAAAATGCAAGCAACAGTGTCAAGTGTAGAACTTGAACACTAATGGGCTGATTCCACCATAAAGAACTTAACCATCTGAGGTAGACCCAGTTTGCTTTTGCGGGAACATTGGGTTGTTACAGTTTGGTGAAAGACGTACACACCCTGTAAGAAATACTCCCTCCGTCTCAAAATTCTTGTCTTAGATTTGTCCAAATACGGATGTATCAAGTCACGTTTAGTATTAGGTACATCCGTATCTAGACAAATACTCCCTCCGTCCCAAAATTCTTGTCTTAGATTTGTCGAAATACGGATGTATCAAGTCAAGTTTTAGTATTAGATATATCCATATCTAGGAAAATTTAAGACAAAAATTTTGGGACGGAGGGAGTATAAGACAAGAATTTTGGGACGGAGGGAGTACCTTTCATGGCCTTCTATCTATGTTTTTTTCAACAGTACGCAATCTTTTATCTAAGATCAAGTGCCCCCCCCCAGCCACCAACACACAAAGATAAAGTAGTACGGAGTACTATATGTTTTTTTCTCTTGCTTGTGAAAGACCAAAACTAAACATGTTCCCCCAAAAAAACACTAAACATGTTGCCAACCCTAGCTGTTGTTCCAAAGGTCCGCTTCATGCCGCGATCTCTTGGTCATAGTTGTATATACGGCTGCGCTAAACTAAGGCTGAGCGCAGAATCCTAATTCTACGCTCCGGCCAGGAAACGTCGCGCATGTCTGACCAAGCAACCCAGTTCCTCTTCCACTTGGTCGTAATACCTTTGCTAATTTCTAGTAAAAAACGTCCAGCCAGTTACGACCAATTGTCGAGTGTTCGCTCCCTCGTTAACTGTCCCCTGGCCCACACATCTTTCCCGTGCATATCAAATCAATCGTAACACCAAATTTATTTATAATAATACAAACCAATGATTTACGTGGTTCTGCATGGTAACCAGTAGTAAAACTACCTTCGCTCTCATGCATAGTCTTTGTGCACTTTACGATAGGCCACACCATTACATTTTTTAATCTGAATGTCTTCAGTACTAATTAAACTATCATAATTATTAGGAATTCTTTTACATAAATAGGAGAATTTACTAAAATTATTTTATGCCAAGTGACTAGTTCATGTACAGTGCATGGTAGTAAAAAAATAAAGAGAAAACGGAGATTAGTGCTTAACCTTGTAAAAGAGTACACTGCCAATGGTAAAGATGATTCCCTGCAACTAAAAGCGGACACGGCAGCGTCGTGGCTAAGGAATTATCAGTGAATTACTACAGCTGGCTCATGGTATTACCATGCGTGATAACTGGACAAGACGTGCATTGCTGAATCACCATAAAAGAGTTACTATATAGCTAGTCGGTACATAGTAATTGTATTACCATTTGGTTTACTACTATTTTTACCAAAAATCTATCCGGTAATGTGTAACCTTCCATTACCATGTTCCCCTTAATTATAGTACTCCATTACTACATTTGATTAATTCATTACTACATGCACGGGAGGATGTGGCGGAGCGCATACGTGGTCGTAATCTCATTAAATGGTTACGATGCAGTTTTCACTCGAAAGGGAGACGTGTGCAACAAGATGGTTCGGCTAATTAGGCGCACGTAACTGGTTGGGTATGGCGGCCAGAGTGTACGATACTTTATAGTACGCTCTGGCTTAGTTTAGCATGTCTATATATATACACTATTCTGATCACGGGATCAGAATAATATTCTAATCACAATCAGAACTTCCTGAGTTACAAGCCTGAACTTCCTTCTGTATGAACCCGACCTTCGGGCTATCTTCTCAACTATGTCTCTCTGCGCGAATTTTTCTAGTCACTCATGTTCTATGTGATGTACGTGTAATCTGCAAATGGTTTTCATCAACTAAATGCCCGTTTTAAATAGGAATCTCGTTCGTTGGCGGATTTTGCTATCGGGTTGTGATGAACATGTTTCTATTGCAATTTTACTGTCTGAGTTGTTCGACCCGAACTTTCCCCTGTGCTAGGTTGAACTTCTGTCAACATTGCCCAAATGGGGCTTGCGATATACCGTTGGAAATCTATGGACACGAGTATCATGATACAAGTTAAATTTTTGATAAAATGTGAGTGGTTTAAGAGCAGTTTCAAAAACCGTTTTTTCTTCATACAAAAAACATGAATCGTATTTCCGATCGCATTTCTAAACTGTTTATCAGAACGAGGCAAATAATATGGCATTGGAAAGGTGCTGCAAAATCGCTTCTTCCACATGTTGAAAGTTTTCTCTAATTCCCTATGGTTAAAGAGTAATTTGAAAAATCGTAAAATTTCACAAATCGAACATCCGAGTTCGTATTTTTGATGTCATTTGTAAACGGCTTATCCAATTGAGGCAAATGATACAACGTTGAAAAGCTTATGAAAATGCCCTACTTTCTCATGTTGAAAGTTTTTTTGAATTTTGAACGGTTTAAAAGTAATTTAGAAAATGGTACAAGTTTCACCGAGTTTGTATTTTCAAGCTAATTTTTTAACCGTACATCCGAATGCAACAAATGATATGGCGTTGGAAATCTTGAAGAAATACAAAACTTTTTGGTATATATTGTTTATCCCAATTCCTTACTGTTTTAAGTCAATTTTGAAAATGGCTAAAAACGTATTTTCGCCGTAATTTCTGCAAACTTTATTGGAATGGGGCAAATAATATACCATTGAAAAGCTACGAAAAATGCAAAACTTTTTCATGTTGATGGTTTTCTCTGATTCCTAGCCGTTTTCAAGTAATTTCAAAAACGGTGGGATCATTTGTTCTGGCTCTATCGCGAAACAGATTCTTCGAAAATGCACCGCGTGAAGAACTTGAACTTCTCAGCATGTCTACTTAAACTTCACTTTGCTTTTCACGTGCTTTTTTTGCCCGTAGCTCTCCATCCACTCACTGAAATTGAGCAAGTGATATACCGGTAAAAAGCTGCTGTAAACACGCAACTTTCCCGTGTTGATCATTTTTTCATACTCGCGACGATTTTAAAAGTTTTTCATCTGAAATTCATTCAGTGCAGTAGTTGAACTTCCTGCTGTTTTCACGTTGAACTTCTGTGACGTATTATCGTTTGTAATTTTCTCATCCATTTCGTCAGTGTTACACAAACAATATTCTTTTTGTACAAACCTCTCTCACAATATATTTTTAATTTTATCCGACCGAGGACTTGAACTTGCACAAATGATATTCCTGTTGTTTTGAAGTAAATTAGAAAATGATGAGATCATGATTTCTACCTTCATCGCGAATGGAAATGCACTGCGTGAAGTAGTTGAACTTCTCGGGCATGTCTGTTTGAACTTCACTCTGTTTTTGACATGTTGTTTTTTTGACGTGCTGTTTTTTCCACTGCGTGAAGTAGTTGAACTTCTGGGGCATGTCTGTTTGAACTTCATTTTGTTTCACTTTATTGTATTTTTCTTATATGAAATACACACCATGTAGTACGTGAACTTCGGGTTGTTGTCACTTTAAACTTCTCTCTGGTTTGAGAGAATTATTTTAAAACACAAAAAACAACATATTTTTTATGTATTTTTGGACATCTAAATACACGGTGAACCTCTCTCACAAATTTTTTTTGAACTTTTCCTCGCTGAGCACTTGAACTTCTAGCAACCATTTTTTTCGTTTATCAGTTGTTTTTTAAAGTGCAAAAAATGGTGTTGTGTTTTTTATTTTTTGTACAGGTAAATCCTAGGTTTTAATAAACTCTGAACTTCTATGTTATTTCAATTTGAACTTTAGCTTTTTATATTTTGAGTAAAGAATTGTATTCGATTTTTATACGGAAAAAATCGAACATGGAAATACAAGGTGAACCTCTCCCGCAAGAATTTTTGAACTTCTTCGGACAAAGCACTTGAACTTTTTTCAACAAACCTTTTAAGCTTTTACTTTTTCTATACTTTTATTCTCTCGTGAAATGCATTCCTTGTAGTACTTGAAGTTCTCGTTGTTTTCGCTATGAACTTCTTTCACCAGGTAAGAATTTTTTGAATACATCAAAATGTGTCTTAAATGTTATACATGAAAATATTAAACCGTTCATCGAAATGTGGCACATAATATACCCGGTGGAAAGCTTATGAATCACAACAAGTTTTTCATGTTGACATGTGTTACAAATTCGTTGTCGTTTGAGAGAAGTTTTTAAAATGGCAAAACAACGTTGTTTTTGCTGTTTAAAACAACATGTAAATGAACGACAGACGTCTCGTAAATATAATTTTTGAACCGTGCAGGGTGGAGCACGTGAACTTCTTGCAACAAACCTTTTTGGGTTTTAGTTTTGTATTCTTTTATTCTCTTCTGAAACGAAGTAATTGAATTTCCCGTTGTTTTCACCTTGAACTTCTGTCAAGTATTTTTGTTCAATCTCTCACAAGAACTTTCGAACTTCCTCGGGCCGAGCACTTGAACTTCTAGCAACAAAACTTTTAGCCTTTGCTTTTACATTACTTTTTTAATACAAAATGCACATTGTGTAGTACGTGAACTTCTGGCAGTTATCACTTTGAATTATTCTCTGTTTTTTCCCTAACTCCCAAATCACTCATCCAAATTGAGCATCTAAATCATAGGTTTTTATAATCTCTGAACTTCTCTGCTTTTTAAGTTGAACTTCTTTGTTTTATTCTTAGGAAAAATGATTTTTTAAGTAAACATCAAACAACCTTTTTCTAAATTTAACTTCGTACTTCAACTTTGCATAGAAAGAAGAAGAGTCTGAGTTTTTTATATACATCGAACTACTCCATTTTAATTTAAAATCCTTGACTTTCTTTTTAAAATTGTATTGCTCCATTAAAAAACAAAAATGATGTTACCCTATACCAACGAAAAAACTATGTTTTTACAAATATCAAAATGCCCTCTGTTTCAATTTAAATCTCTTTGTGTATTTTTAGAATTGAGAAAAAATGGAGTTTTTAAAATAAATATCGAACTTCTTCGTTTTTTTTAAATTGAACTTCTTGGTTTATTATTTAGTAAAATTGAACTTCTTAGTTTATTCGTTAGTAACAGGAAAAAATTGACTTTGTAATAAAGGTCAAACTGCTCCGTTTTTTAAAATTGAACTTCTTGGTTTATTATCTAGTAAAAACTGAGTTTTTAATATACATTAAAGTCCTCCATTTTTAAATTCGAACTTCTTCATTTTAATTTGAACTTATTCAGTTAGATCTTCCTTTTAGTTTAATTTGAACTTCTTCATTTTATTCTTTAGTAACGAGGAAAAAGTCTGAACATTCTATAAACTTCGTACTTCTCTATTATTTCAATTTGAACTTCTTAGTTTTATTCTTCGGAGAAAAAAATGGTTTAAGAATCATACAATTTTCTTAAAATTGAACTCCTTAACTTTTATTTTTCTGAGAAACGGAAAGAATTTGAGTTTTCTGTATACATCGAACTACTCCTTTATTTTAATTCAAAATTCTTCATTTTTTTCTTTAGTAAAAGGAAAATATGATATTTTTATAAATATCGAACTTCTATATTTTCGTAATTTGGAATTCTTGGTTTATTTCTTTTATTAACAAAAAATCCTAGTTTTGTAATAATTATTGAACCACACCGTTACTTAAATTAGTACTTCTAGAGTTTTTTAATTTAGAACGGCGTAAATCCTTTTTAAGATTTTTGAACTACTCTATTTTTAAAATACAAAATTCTTTTTTTTTTTAGTTTTGAACTTCTTGTATTCATTCTTTTATAATGAGAACAGTCTAAATTTTATATAAACATATATAAACATCGAACTGCTTGCTCTTGTGCTTCAAATGATAGTCTCCCCAACACTCAACTCTCTCTCACAGGATTTGGATTTGGTGGAAAGAAGGTTTGAGTGGAAAGCAACTTGGGGAAGGCTAGAGATCAAGATTTATGTGGTAGGAATGGAATATCTTGACCTCAACACAAGTGTAGGTGGTTCTCTCTCTGAAAATGTATGTTGGAAGTGTAGGCATGTTCTGATGGCTCTCTTCACAAATGAAGAGTGGGTGGAGGGATATATATATAGCCTCCACACAAAATCTAACCGTTACACACAACTCACCAAACTCGGTGGGACGGAATCCTGAAACTCGGTCAGACCGATTTAGTAAATAATGTGACCGTTAGGAACTTCGGTGGGACTGACATGTCAACTCGGTCGGACCGATATGGTTAGGGTTAGGGCATAACGTAATCTCGGTGAGACCGATTACGCAAAATCGGTGAGACCGATTTTGGTAATAGACACACAGAGAGTTGGTCAGGCAAACTCAGTGGGACCGTTCGCTCATCTTGGTTGGACCAAAACGTTACGAAAGGGAAACAGTGAGTTTGCATTGCAATCTCGGTGGGACCAATCACTCATCTCGGTTTGACCAAAACGTTACGAAGGGAAATAGAGAGATTACAATCCCATCTCGGTGAGACCGAGATCCCTATCGATGATACCGAAAAGACTAGGGTTTATGGCAGTGGCTATGACAACTGAACTCGGTGGCGCCGGATAGACAGTTTCACTGGGGCCGAGCCTGACTTTTGGTTTGGGACATATGTGGATGTGAGAAAGTAGTTGAGGGATTTTGGAGCTTATCACTAAGCAGTTTGAGCAAGAAACTCATTAAGAAACACCTCATCCCCTCTTGATAGTATTGGCTTTTCCTATGGACTCAATGTGACCTTGGATCACTAAAAGTAAAATGTAGAGTCTTGTGCTTTGAGCTTAAGCCAATCCTTTTGTCCTTAGCATTTTGAGGGGTCCACTTTTCTCATCCATGCCATGCCAATCATTGAGCTTTCCTGAAATAGTTATCTTGAAATAGCATTAGCTCAATGAGCTATATGTTGTTAGGAATTACCAAAACCACCCAGGGATAGTTGCACTTTCAATCTCCCCCTTTTTGGTAATTGATGACAACATATAGATCAAAGCTTCGACAAATGATAATAAGATTGAAAAACATCGTCGCTTTGAGAAGTATGTGATAAGTAAGAGTTCCCCCTAAATTTGTGCACTCTTTAAAATTTGCTTTGGACCGCAAATGCACAATGTGTTAGGACCATGGGTCACTCTTTCATGTCACATACATCTTGGTGGAGCGCTCAAAATGATAATAATTGAACATATGCACTCATCGCCAAGCAAAGTGAATGATCATATAAGGATATAAGAGATAATATCATCCAACAAGCATTAAGGGTAGCATAGCATATGATCAAACACATGATCATCCAAGTATCTTACAAAAGACATAGTGTATCAAGCAAGCTCACAATAAAGAAGTTCAACCACCAAAAACAAGAGAGATAAAAAGCAACACTCTCTCCCTCGAAGCCTATGATCTATACATTTTTCTCGCCCTTTGGCAACAAGTTACCAAAAAGTTCAAAAATGCATAGTGCTAAACGACTCTCAGGCTTGGTCTTCATGAGGTGGTGTAGAGATGACTCCAATGATGAAAGAATCAGTTGATGTAGCTGGAGCTGGTGGTACCGAAGTTGTGGCAGCTAGTGCAGATGTTGTAGCTCTAGTATCTGTGAGTGGCACTACAGCAGATCTCTGTCCTCTGGCACTCTAGCAAAAGCATCTGTAGTGGACTTGCCCTTCTTCTCCTCCACATACTCATAGAGGGCTTGCCAAGGACTTTGGCAGTAGTTGTTCTTACCCTCTTCTTCTTCTTGGCTTCACCAGCAGCTTCTTCTTCAGACTCAATGGTGAACATCATAGTTTCACCTGTGGCAACCTTCCTAGGTTTGGATGTAGGCACTCTCCTGGCAGGTGCCTTCTTGTTCATGCCTAGCTTTGTGGTAGCAGCTGTGCCATACTCCTTTTTCAACACCTTCTTCTTTGAAGTGGCATCATCTTCAACAGCCACATAATCCTCATCTTCAGAATATGAGGTTTTCTTCTTCCTTGTCCTGGTGGTTGCTTTTGGCAAATTGATGGGAGTGCTCCTGCTGCCCTCATCATAACTGCTTGAGGGACTAGTACCCTCACTCATCTAAGCTTGCTCTTCAGACTTGTTCTGGCTATCACTTTGATCAGACATTTTGCAAACTCATTGACAGCAGACCTTGTGAATAGGTATAGATGAGGTAGAGTGAATGAGCATCACAAAGTACAGAGGTTTTTGCAAAATAGTTGAGTCAAAAACTGAGTTTTAGTTTCCGCGGAAAGCATTTTGGAGCTACCAATTTGTAAACTCGGTGATACCGAAGCAGCTTTTGGAACCTAAACTAGTGAACTCGATCAGACCGAGTCACAGTTCGATGGCACCGAGACTGCTAGGGTTTCACAGAGAATCGATCTCGGTCACACCGATTTGCAATTCTCGGTCACACCGAAAATTGCATGTGCAATGGCTTAAGCCAAATCGGTGAGACCGATTTCTACAACTCGGTCGGTCCAAGATGAGTTCGGCGGAAACCTAACCCTAAATTTTCAAATCAAATCTAATCTATGGAATGCTTTCGCTGGACAGGAAGATTTCATACGTGGGAGGAATCATGGCAAAGCAATGTGCTAGGAATCGGAGTTAAAGAATAGCACAAAGTATCAAGTTCATACCCTATCTCGGCGGTGAACTTGCTACGGCGGCAACGGCGGGGCAGGATGTCGTTGGCGGCAGCGGAGACCAGCGGCGGGAGGTCGCTGGCGGCTAAGAGGACAATCCGGAGACCCGAAGAGACAAAGCAGGTTATGCGCGGGCGAAGGGTTTCGGAAAATTTTCCAAAATTTGACCCGTGAGTATATATAGCCTGACCCTATCGGTGTGACCGAGTGGAACAACTTGGTGGCACCGAGATGCAAAACTGCAAGCAGTTATTGCAACTCGATGTGACCGAAAGGTTCTAATCGGTTGCACCAAGATTGAAAACCTAGATCAACTTAGTGATCTCGGTATGACCGAAAAGGGCGAATCGGTCGGACCGAAATGCACAAAGAGGTTTTGGAAGTTTAAGTCTATGATGAATGGGGGACTCCAAGTACTCCTCACATAGAGTGGTCCAAATCTGACTTGATCAAACTTTGTGATGTAGCATGAACAGAGTTTGAGACAAGAAAAGCATAGATAGCTAGAGAAGGTTCTTAGGCATTCTTGTCCATCCACTTGGCAAAAGGAAAGAAACCAAACAGTCAAAACTACAAGTGGATGTTCTCGAATGAGTAAAATATGCAACCAACATGCTCACACAATAAAATAGCAAATGAAATATGTGGCAAAGCATGCACAACCAAGTCTAGCATCTATCAAACAATTGGCGATGACTAGGTCATCTATATATGAGTATATTGACTAAGGAGTCAAATGAGAACATTTGATCATAGGTCATACTCATCATTTAAGCACAAGTGGGGTTACCACTTTTACATAAAGCATTGTTGTGTTCACACCATTAGAGTTGCTTTAGCTCAATTCTTAGAGTAAAGCTCCCCCTAGATGTGAGATCCCCCCTAAGAGGGATGAACTAACCTTGGGTTTTGTCGATGATGACTTCATGTAGGTGTTGAAGATGTGGATGCTTAATGTTGATGTAGATCATTTGGAGAAATCCATTGGAGTGAGTTGCACTTTCAATACCTACACGGGTTCTTCCCACAATGAACAAACAAGCATATCCATAGACATAGAGTGATGCACACACAAGATGATGTCCATGAAAGCATTAGGTTACCTTGTCCCTTATCTTACCAACAAGAGGGTTTGTGACTCCTTGAACTAGTGTAAGATGTGGAAGTTGATTGCACTTGTCCTTGCCAAAATGATATGAGTGAAGTATATTGGCGGAGTCACCCTCAAGAACTCTCTAGTTCTTCTTCTTTGGAATCCACATCATCTTGATGGGAATCCTTGGAGTTGTAGTTGTACTCAATGAAGTAGAACTTGATGTAGTCTTCGGAACCCACTTGACCAAGGCCTTAGGAGCTTCTTCAAATGCATCAATCTCCTCTTGAAGCTTGTCCTTGCCTTTTTGCTTGTGGTCTTGTGGTGGAAGATCATCTTGAGCTTGTGTTCCTTTGAAAGAAGTAGGATCATACTTCTCTTGTTGAGGAACAAACTGCGTCTTGGGGTATTGATCTTCTTCCCACTCAACACCATTGGCATTGAACTTTCGTTCCAAACCAACACCTTGATTCTTCCGATGCCTTCCTTGCTTGCGTACAATTTCCTCGAGTTGCTTACTTCCGGCAAGGCTCTTGTAAACACCTTTCTCTATAATTCCCTTCAATAAGCTATTTTCTTGATCAAGTGTAACTTGGCTAAGAGAATCATTAGTGGAATCAAGAGAACTACTAGAAGCAACAACATTGGATTTAGCATGATTATTGTTACTACTAGAATAAGAATCTTTCTTGTTCTTGTTACTAGACTTGACTTGTGGCATGTAAGTAGATAAGAGTGAACGCTTGGCAATGTAAGAAGAACTTTTCTTGCGAAGATCATCATTGATTGCCTTTAAAAACTCATGCTCTTGCTCAAGGTTGAGCTTTTCAAAGTGTAACTTCTCATGAGTCTTTAAAAGTTCTCGATGATCTTCCAAGATAGTTTCATGAGCTAACTTAAGAGTGTTTAGTTCTTTAGTTAGGCGCTCAATCTTCTCCTTATCATTGTCATTCGTTTTATCTTGATTAGCATGATTATTTGACGTTTCATCATAGTATTCATCACTAGAGTTGTCAACAAGTAAATCATCGTCACTTAACAAATCATCTTCATCACTATTGAAATCAACATACTCGGGGTGTGATACCTTTGGGCCTTTAGCCATGAAGCATTGAGGGAGTCCTGGACTAGGGGGTGTCCGGATAGCCGGACTATCATCATCGATCGGACTCCAAGACTATGAAGATACAAGATTGAAGACTTCGTCCCGTGTCCGGATGGGACTTTCCTTGGCGTGGAAGGCAAGCTTGGCGATACGTATATGTAGATCTCCTACCATTGTAACCAACTCTGTGTAACCCTAGCCCTCTCCGGTGTCTATATAAACCAGAGGGTTTTAGTTCGTAGGACGAACAACCATTACAACAATCATACCATAGGCTAGCTTCTAGGGTTTAGCCTCCTTGATCTCGTGGTAGATCCACTCTTGTACTACCCATATCATCAATATCAATCAAGCAGGAGTAGGGTTTTACCTCCATCGAGAGGGCCCGAACCTGGGTAAAAACATCGTGTCCCTTGTCTCCTGTTACCATCCGCCTAGACACACAGTTCGGGACCCCCTAACCGAGATCCGCCAGTTTTGACACCGACATTGGTGCTTTCATTGAGAGTTCCTCTGTGTCATCACTGATAGGCTCGATGGCTCCTTCAGTCATCAACAACGACGCGGTCCAGGGTGAGACTTTTCTCCCTGGACAGATCTTCATATTCGGCGGCTTTGCACTGCGGGCCAATTCGCTTGGCCATCTGGAGCAGATTGAAAGCTACGCCCCTGGCCACCAGGTCAGATTCGGAAGCCTGAACTTCACGGACGACATCTGCGGAGACTTGATCTTCGACGGATTCGAGCCACGGCCGAGCGTGCCGCACTATCACGATGGGCATGATTTAGCTCTGCTGCCGGACAGTGCCCTAGAGGCCGCACATGAGTCCGCTCTGATCCTTAATTCGGAGCCGACTGCGCAGATCGAGGATGGGTGGCTAGACACCGCCTCGGGGGCTGCAACCTCTACGGCGATGGAGCCGAATACTGACCTTGTCCCTCGCAAAGCTCGTGACTCCGAGGTGCCGGACTCCTCGCCGGACTCCGAACCTCCCGCGCCCCTCCAATCGAATCCGATTGGGCGCCGATCATGGAGTTCACCGCTGCGGACATCTTTCAACACTAACCTTTTGGTGACATCCTGAATTCGCTAAAGTATCTCTCGTTATCAGGAGAGCTTTGGCCGGACTGCGGTCAGGACGGTTGGGATGCGGACGATGAAGAAATTCAAAACCCACCCACCACCCACTATGTAGCCACTGTCGACAATCTAACCGACATGCTAGACTACGACTCCGAAGACATCGACGGTATTGACGACGATGCCGGAGACGACCAAGAACCAGCGCCCACGGGGCACTGGAAGACCACCTCGTCATACGACATATACATGGTGGACATCCCAAAGGATGGGAATGGCGAGGATGCAGCGGAGGAAGGCTCCTCCAAGAAACAGCCCAAGCGCCGGCGCCAGTGGCGCCGCTCTAAATCCTGCCACAGCAAGAATGGAGATTCCGGCACCGGAGATAATAACACCCCGAGAGGGTCAAGACAACCCCTCCAAAGAAGATTCAAAGACAGAGGAGGACGGAGAAGCCAGCCCTCATCCGAGAGCGGCAGACGAAGAGGTAGAGGATGATAATTACATACCTCCCTCCGGAGACGAGGCAAGCCTCGACGACGACGAATTCGTCATGTCTGAGGATCCCGTCGAACAAGAGCATTTTAAATGCAGGCTTATGGCCACAACAAACAGCCTAAAGAAAAAGCAGCAACAGCTTAGAGCTGATCAAGACCTGCTAGCCGACAGATGGACTGAAGACCTCGTGGCCGAAGAGCATGAACTCGAACGCCCCTCCAAAAGCTACCCCAAACGCAAGTTGCTCCCCGATTAGAGGAGGAGGCATATAGACCTTCATCACCAGCGCACAATACGGCAGACCGACCACCTCGTGGCCACGACAAATAGGCCTCTAGGCCCTCCACTAGAACCGTACCCCGGCACCGCTCGAAAAGTATGAAGCCACGGGGGAATGCGCCGGACTTGCGAGACATATTGGAGGACAAGGCAAGACAATCAAGATCGATCTATGGATCACATGGGCTCCCCATGATGCGCGACGACTACCGTCGCGCCGGATACAGCAACTCCGGCCGGGCCGAACACAATAGACAAAGCTTGCTTGAGCTACGTCGTGATATAGCCCAATATAGAGGCGCCGCACACCCACTATGCTTCACAGATGAAGTAATGGATCATCAAATCCCTGAAGGGTTTAAACCCGTGAACATTGAATCCTCACGATGGCACAAGACCCAGCGGTTTGGATCAAAGACTATCTCCTTCATATCCACATGGCCCGCGGTGACGATCTTCACGCCATCAAATATCTCCCACTCAAGCTTAAAGGACCAGCTCGGCATTGGCTTAACAGCTTGCCAGCAAAGTCAATTGGGTGTTGGGAGGACCTAGAAGCCGCATTCCTTGACAACTTCCAGGCACATATATGCGACCACCGACGCCGATGACCTAAGCCACATAATTCAGCAGCCAGACGAATCGGCGCATAGTTCGGACACGCTTCTAACAAAGAAAAATCAAATCGCCGACCGTCTCGGATGCGGAGGCCCTCGCAGCCTTCAAACATAACATCCGCGACGAGTGGCTGGCGGCACCTAGGACAGAAAAGCGAAATCCATGGCAGCCCTCACATCACTCATGACCCGCTTCGCGGAGAGGACAGTAGCTAGCCCGCATAATAACCTCAAAAAAATTCGGCAACCGGATAACAAGGACCGCAATGGCAGGTCGCGTCGCAACAAAAACAAACGCCGCATTAACGGCGACAACACTCAGGATAGGGCGGTCAACGCCGGATTCAAAGGCTCCAAACCCGGTCAGCGGAAAAAGTCATTCAAAAGAACTACTCCGGGTTCGTCCAAATTGGACCGAATACTCGACCGCTCGTGCCAGATACACGGCACCCCCGAAAAGCCAGCCAATCACACCAACAGGGATTGTTGGGTATTCAAGCAGGCATGCAAGTTAATCGCCGAAAACAATGACAAGGGGCTGCATAGTGATGACGAGGAAGAGACTCGGCCGCCGAAGAATAAAGGACAGAAGGGTTTCCCCCCACAAGTGCGGACGGTAAACATGATATACGCAACCCACATACCCAAGAGGGAGCGGAAGCGTGCACTTAGGGACGTATATGCGATGGAGCCATTCGCCCCGAAGTTCAATCCATGGTCCTCTTGCCCGATCATTTTGATCGAAGGGACCACCCCACCAGTATCCGCCATGGCGGATTCGCCGCATTGGTTTTAGACCCAATCGTTGATGGATTTCACCTCACCAGAGTCCCGATGGATGGCGGCAGCAACTGAACCTGCTTTATCGGGATACGATGTGCAAGATGGGCATAGACCCTCAATGATTAAACCTACAAAGACGACCTTCAAAGGCGTCATACCGTGTAGAGGCCAATTGTATAGGCTCACCACACCGAAGTGGTCTTGGATCCCGGATAACTTCCGGCGAGGAGTTAATCTTCGACATAGTCCCGTTCCGCAGCGGCTATCATGCTCTGCTCGAACGGACCGCGTTTGCAAAGTTCAACGTGGTCCCGCACTACGCATACCTCAAGCTCAAGATGCCAGGCCCTCGAGGAGTCATTACGGTCAACGGAAACATCAACGCTCCCTCCGAACGGAGGAACACACAATGCTCTCGCGGCGAAATACTGAGCAGCCTCTTAAGGCAATTTTGAGTCCGCCTGTTAAGCGGACACCACCAAACGCTACCGAGTAACTTACAACAAGACCACAGCACGCCCGAGCATCGCCAGAGTAATGCGGCCCCAACCCCAGCCCTCGCCAAATTGCAAGATTGGTCCTTCGTATACATCATTACGCTCTGGAGATACCATGGGCATAGGGGGAGGGGCACGGCCACCACAGGCCTAGAATGCGGCTTAACCGCACCAGGGGCTCCCAAGTGTGTGACCCTTTTTATTTCTCTTTTTTCTTACGCACAGGACTCCGTTCACCAGAGGCCCTGTCCGGTAGTAGACCTGCCGAACACACGATGCAACAGCCAGGGGAGGAGAAGGGCTACGACGAGTATCCAGGTGGTCTCCATTACGAGCATTAAATCCATTTCATACACCATTCCGCAGCCCACCCCTGGAGGGGGACATGTTTAATAGTCTTACCCCTTTGCTTACCGCACTATTTGTATCGTTCTGCATTCATCGCAGAATTCCTTGAATAAACAATGCATCGCTTTTTGCTTATAATTGCATTTCTTTCTTATATATATGTTCATTTATGACATCTTGCATCCAGACACTTGCATGCGGCCGAATACACCAGGGGCTTAAGTTCCCGCATTATGGTGTGACAAGTCCGAACACTTTCACAAGTGCGGCACCCGAACTTTTAGCATTATATGCATCGGCTCGAATCATGTCTTGGGTCAATAGTTGGGTTTGCCTGCTCCCATGTTTTGGTACCTTACGCCCGCTTTTATCGGCTAAGGTAGCACTGGAGAACCACTCGCGATTGCGCCCGGTTGAGCTAGGCGAGCGCCTCAGTGGAGAAAGCTAAAACTGACCGTCATGATAAGGCGAGAGCTGGTCGCTGTTCGAGAGGTCTTTTCGAGTCCCTAAAGACTTATGCCTCTTAGAGCGAGGAACCAGCTTTGTCCGGCCCAGGCGTGGATAGCGCCCCGAACTCGGTCTTCCGAACACTAGGGGCTTCACCGAAATTTAAAATTATAGACTTCTATTGCTAAGTGAGAGTGTTCAAGCATCATAAGTCCGGTTGCCTCGTTCGCTGTGTTGAGCGCCTCCCTAGATGGACCCAACAATGGGAACAAGAGCGCTCAAGTTTATCCGAACACCCCAGCACTCGTGGCATGGGGGCTGAAGCCAACGACTTGCCATCTCTCAGATTTGATAAACGGCCGCACAGAAGGTAATATTTTAAATTAATAAGCGGTGCTTAGCGCATATGAACACAGTTTTCAGCGCACAGGATAACATAATGCGATTCTACTCAAATATTACATCTTTGGAGCACTCATCCGCAATCATGCGGGCACCCTTCAGGACACTCTTATAATACATTTCGGGCGTGCGATACTCCTTGCCCGCCGGTGGCGCGTCCGTCAGAAGCTTCTCAGCGTCCATCCTGCCCGAAAGGCACTTTTGCACGGCAAGGCCCGACGGGCACCTTCAATGCAAAGTGAGTGCTTGACGACTTCGACCGAGGACACGCATCCACCAGCCGCCGCACCAGGGCGAAGTAGCTCCTGGCATGGCCTCCTTGGGCCACAAACGAACTATGAGGCCCTTCATGGCCTGTTCGGCTACCTTGTTTAGCTCGGCCACCGCTTCACTGGTCGCTAAAGGCACTGGATGTCCGCCTCGGCATACCGAGACCGAAGACCTTCTCCGTCGAGCTCCCTCCTCGGCCCGATAAAAGCGGCAGATCGGACATGCTGCGAGGCAGATCTGCGAACGCTCTGGAGAGCTCCGAATTGGGTAAGTAATGTAATTCACATTCACATGCTTGCTTTGCATGAAAAATGCCTTACCCGCCGCTATTTCCTTCACCGCCTCGATTTCCTGGAGGGCCTTGTGGGCTTCGGCCTTAGCGGCTTTGGCACTCTCAAGAGCCGATGCAAGCTCTGACTCTCGAGTCTTCGAGTCGCGCTCCAAACTCTCATGCTTTTCCACGAGAGCCTGGAGCTCTTGCTGCACCTCCGCCACCCGCGCCTCCTGCTTCTCTCGCTCGGCTCGTTCCGCAGCCGCATTGTGTTTGGCCGCAGACACGGCCTCCTTCAGGGTTGCCACCTCGTTCATGGCCCTTGGAGTACCCACGTTATCCTTGTTATTTCTCTTGCAACCAAAATCCTTTTCTGTAAGGTACAAATTTAATACGGTGTTACTCACCTTCCTTGTCCTCGAGTTGCTTCTTGGCACGGCCGAGCTCGCTCTCGGACCGCCGAGGTTCTGCTTCAAAGCCTCGACCTCCAGCCAAGTCTGGCAGAGGTCAAGCAAGACAGCCTGCAATCCCATATTGACATATTTTTAGACCTCCTGCGTATATCTTTTTAGATCCTCGGTCGGCTTTTCTTTCCAACACCGAACCGAGCATCGAGGGCTACTGTCTATGTGGTATTATATTACATATTTTAAATCTCTTACCTCAAAGCTGTTAGAAGGCTGCTGCGAAGCTTCAGTCAGCCCGCTCTTGGCGAAGCTGAACCTTTTCAATCACCGCACTCATGATAGTGCGGTGTTCTTCCTGATGGAAGCGCCGTTGGCGCCTCCAACAAGTTATCCGGCGCCTCGGTTGGGCGGAGGCCGCCGGTGTCACGATCTTGCCCTTCTCACAAAGGGCAGCTGCGGACTCGGAACCACTGCAGGTTCTGTTGCGGAGTCCGGTGCAAAGTCCGGGAGGTTGCCCTGTGGCACCTCCGGAGCCTCCCCCTCCTGGTGGGTCCCCTCCTGGGATCCCACCTCGGCGTCATCAGCATCATGAGGGGTGGAGGCGGTCGGAAGGGAATCCATATCCGACGTAGCCAAGGACCCGCTCGACGAAGCGGGAAGATCGTCCTTGGCCGGACTACAGGTTGTATGCGGCATTAGAAGGACACCACGTGGCAAAAAGAGAAATTATAAATCATCCAGAATTGGACACTTACGATCTTGCCAGAGGCTTGGCCCTTGAGGGCCACTCCTCGTCATCCGCCGTCGTCGGCGTTAGCGGAGCAGTCCGGAGGAAGGGTCCGTCCTTTCTTGGACCCTTCGGCCGCCCTCGTTGGGGAGGCCTTCCTCTTGTTCTCTCCCCACTGGGAGAGGCCTCTTTCTCCTCCTCCTCGGGGGAGGAGTCTGCCTTGGAGTCATCGGACGATGAGTCCGATACCACCTGGCGCCGGGAACTCCTTCGGGTTCCCGTGGCCTTCTTCTTGGCCTTCTTCTCCGGCACCACGTAGTGCGGGACCAGCAGCCCCGCCAAACGGGTGTCCGCTGGGTCTTCGGAAGGGAGCTGGATAGTTAACTTCCTGACGCCGTCTTCGCCATCTGTTAAAGGAGTTGGGAGTTTAGATCCCACATAGAGTCAAACTATGAAAGAAATGAGTGTCCCATAAAGGATAACATAGCTTACCTCGCCGCGGGCGCTGCGTCTGAATCTGTGATCTTCACTTGCGAGATGCGGGGCTTCTCCGCCTTGAACAGCACCCTCCGTGCAGCCAGACGTCATGTCAAGAGCCCGCTCAAGGTCCGTGTTGTGCGGATCAAACTCCCACAAATTGAAGGCCCGTTCTTTGGCGGGGAGAATCCGGCGACGAGCATGACTGGATCACGCTGACAAGCTTAAGCTTCTTGTTCACGAAGTGGTCAGAGACAGGATCGAGTCCGTCAGCTCCTCCGAACTACCCCATAGCAAGCCCTTCTCTTTCCAGGAGGTGAGCTGCATGGGGATACCAGATCTAAACTCAGGGGCCGCTGCCCATTTAGGGTCACGCGGCTCGGTGATGTAGAACCACCCCGATTGCCACCCTTTGATGGACTCCACGAAGGCGCCCTCGAGCCAGGTGACGTTGAGCATTTTGCCCACCATGGCACCTCCGCACTCCGCTTGGACGCCCTTCACCACCTTCGGCTTGACATTGAAGGTCTTTAGCCACAAGCCAAAGTGGGGCTGGATGCAGAGGAAGGCCTCGAACACGACGATAAACGCCGAGATGTTGAGGATGAAGTTTGGCGCCAGATCGTGGAAGTCCATGCCGTAGTAGTAAATGAGCCCCCGGACGAAGGGGTGAAGTGGGAAGCCCGGTCCGCGAAGGAAGTGGGGAAGAAATACGACCCTCTCATGGGGCCTGGGGGTGGGTATGAGCTGCCCTCGTCGGGCGGCCGGTCTTGCGATGTCGCCGACAGTATCCGCGCCACAGCAGCTTCTCGATGTGCCCTCCAGAACGGAGGAGGCCATCCACTTGCCTCCCGCTCGGACATGGCTGGAGAAGGTTGAGGCGAGATGTGCGGACTTGGGCGCTGGAGCTCGAAAAGGTGAGGATGGATAAGGTAAGAGGAAGAAGGCGTAGGTAAAGGAGGTGGATCCTTATCCCCTTATATATGGGCGGACGAAGACTATGCATCCCCACCAGCCTGGTAAAACTCGCTTATCTCCCAAGCGCCACAATCAATGGCGCGGTTGGGTTACCCACGTCTGTATTGATGGGAATCCCGGAATAAGGAGAACAAGATCTCTGCTTCGACAAGACGTGCCAAGGAAACCGCTTCGCTAAACACGCTGAGGTGGTATAATAAAAATGATTCAAGTAAAGGCTTGGTAGTGGTGTGACGTCACGCCACAAAATACGCCAGCAGATTGAACTTGTGTACATATTATTCTCTCTACGGTGGTATGTGGAATTTATTTTGCAGAGCCGGACACTATCCTGGTGTTCGCAATCTTCTATGGATTATTCAGAAGAGGAACCCGCCTTGCAATGCCGAAGACAATATGTGCGCCGGACTCGTCGTCATTGAAGCCTGGTTTAGGGGCTACTAAGGGAGTCCTGGACTAGGGGGTGTCCGGATAGCCGGACTATCATCATCGGCCGGACTCCAAGACTATGAAGATACAAGATTGAAGACTTCGTCCCGTGTCCGGATGGGACTTTCCTTGGCGTGGAAGGCAAGCTTGGCGATCGGATATGTAGATCTCCTACCATTGTAATCGACTCTGTAACCCTAGCCCTCTCCTGTCTATATAAACCGGAGGGTTTTAGCCGTAGGACGAACAACCATTACAACAATCATACAATAGGCTAGCTTCTAGGGTTTAGCCTCCTTGATCTCGTGGTAGATCCACTCTTGTACTACCCATATCATCAATATCAATCAAGCAGGAGTAGGGTTTTACCTCCATCGAGAGGGCCCGAACCTGGGTAAAAACATTGTGTCCCTTGTCTCCTATTACCATCCGCCTAGACGCACAGTTCGGGACCCCCTACCCGAGATCCGCCGGTTTTGACACCGACAAGCATCTTCCAATTCCTTCATTTGGTGAGTCAAATATGTCGTAGGAGTTGGTTGACACAAGTGCTAGACCAGCAACACCTTCATCTTGAGTATATTCGGAGTCGGAGTGATAGCTTCTCTCGGAGTGATTGTCGGAGTCGGAGCCGGATACCCATTCACCAACATGAGCTTGATGTCTTTGTTTTGTGTAGCTCCTTGATGACTTGTCCTTCCTTTCTGAATCCTTGGTTCTCCAGGATGTTCTTCGTTCATAACAATCATCTCTACTCCTTCTTTCTCTTTATGGTGATTCTTCTCTTCTACTCCTTTTTGGAGAATCTTCTCTTCTTTTGTAGGGAGTCGTACACTCATTGGAATAGTGTCCGGGTCTTCCACAATTGTAGCAATTACACTCACGACTAGAAGACCTTTTGTCATTATAGGACCTTAACTTGGAACTTCTTTCCTTGCTTCTACTCTTGTAGAACTTGTTGAAGTTCTTCACCATTAGGCTCAATTCTTCATTGAAGGTTTGTTTCTCACTTGATGATGTGGGAGCTTCACATGAGTCTTTGTAAGCACCACTTGACTTGTTGTGGAGCTCCTCCTTATCCTTGAGTGACATCTCATGAGCAACAATTCTTCCAATGACTTCCGTTGGCTTGAGATCTTTGTAATTGGGCATCATTTGGATCAATGTGCACACGGTATCATATTTTCCATCCAAGGCTCTTAGGATCTTCTTGATGATGAATTTGTCAGTCATCTCTTCACTTCCTAAGCCGGCAATCTCATTTGTGATAAGAGCAAGCCTAGAGTACATCTCAGTGACGCCTTCACCATCCTTCATTTGAACTTGTCAAGTTGACCTTGAAGCACATCCAATTTGGATTCCTTGACGAAGTCGGTACCTTCGTGAATGTCAATCAAAGTATCCCAAATTTCCTTTGCATTCTCAAGACGGATGATTTTGTTGAATTCTTCGGGGCACAATCCGTTGAAGAGGATATCACAAGCTTGAGCATTGTATTGCAGCATCTTCAACTCTTCCGCGGTAGCTTCATGGTTTGGTTCTCTCCCATCAAAGAATTCACCTTGCAAGCCAATATACACAATAGCCCAAACGGCGGGGTTATGTCCAAGAATATGCATTTTCATCTTATGCTTCCAACTAGCAAAGTTTGTACCATCAAAGTAAGGACCTCTATGGTGGTAATTTCCCTCACTAGACGCCATACTCTCCTAGGTTGTGAAACCAAGGCTATGACCACCAAAAGCTATGGAAATCAAAGCAAATGGAGACCAAAGCTCTGATACCACTTGTAGGATCGAAAGTATGTCTAGAGGGGGTGATTAGACTACTTGACCAAATAAAAATATAGCCTTTTCCCAATTTTAGTTCTTGGCAGATTTTAGCAACTTAGCACAAGTCAAGCAATCAGCCTACACATGCAATTCTAAGAGTATAGCAGCGAAATATAAAACAATTGCATATGAAGGTAAAGGGAGGAGTTCGAGGAGGCAAACACAATGTTGACACGGAGATTTTTTATCTGTGGTTCCGATAGGTGGTGCTATCGTACATCCACGTTGATGGACACTTCAACCCACGAAGGGTAACGGTTGCGCGAGTCCACGGAGGGCTCAACCCATGAAGGGTCCACGAAGAAGCAACCTTGTCTATCCCACCATGGCCGTCACCCACGAAGGACTTGCCTCACTAGGGTAGATCTTCACGAAGTAGGCGATCTCCTTGCCCTTACAAACTCCTTGGTTCAACTCCACAATCTTGTCGAAGGCTCCCAAGTGACACCTAACCAATCTAGGAGACACCACTCTCCAAGAAGTAACAAATGGTGTGTTGATGATGAACACCTTGCTATTGTGCTTCAAATGATAGTCTCCCCAACACTCAACTCTCTCTCACAGGATTTGGATTTGGTGGAAAGAAGGTTTGAGTGGAAAGCAACTTGGGGAAGGCTAGAGATCAAGATTTATGTGGTAGGAATGGAATATCTTGACCTCAACACAAGTGTAGGTGGTTCTCTCTCAAAAAATGTATGTTGGAAGTGTAGGAATGTTCTGATGGCTCTCTTCACGAATGAAGAGTGGGTGGAGGGGTATATATAGCCTCCACACAAAATCTAACCGTTACACACAACTCACCAAACTCGGTGGGACCGAATCCTGAAACTCGGTCAGACCGATTTAGTAAATAATGTGACCGTTAGGAATTTCGGTTGGACCGACTTGTCAACTCGGTTGGACCGATATGGTTAGGGTTAGGGCATAACGTAATCTCGGTGAGACCGATTACACAAACTCAGTGAGAACGATTTTGGTAATAGACACACAGAGAGTTGGTCAAGCAAACTCGGTGGGACCGATTCGCTCATCTCGGTTGGACCGAAACGTTACGAAAGGGAAATAGTGAGTTTGCATTGCAATCTCAGTGGGACCGATCGCTCATCTCGGTTTGACCGAAACATTACGAAGGGAAACAGAGAGATTACAATCCCATCTTGGTGAGACCGAGATCTCTATCGGTGAGACCGAAAAGACTAGGGTTTATGGCAGTGGCTATGACAACTGAACTCGGTGGCACCGGACAGTTTTGGTGGGGTCGAGTCTGACTTTTGGTTTGGGACATATGTGGATGTGAGAAAGTAGTTGAGGGATTTTGGAGCATATCACTAAGCACTTTGAGAAAGAAACTCATTAAGCAACACCTCATCCTCTCTTGATAGTATTGGCTTTTCCTATGGACTCAATGTGACCTTGGATCACTAAAAGTAAAATGTAGAGTCTTGTGCTTTGAGCTTGAGCCAATCCTTTTGTCCTTAGCATTTTGAGGGGTCCGCTTTTCTCATCCATGCCATGCCAATCATTAAGCTTTCCTGAAATAGTTATCTTGAAATAGCATTAGCTCAATGAGCTATATGTTGTTAGGAATTACCAAAACCACCCAGGGATAGTTGCACTTTCAGACATTTCATATTAAGCACACATTATATTTCATTTCCATATTAAGGAAGCAAAATTTCATAATTGAAAGTCATCATAGTACAACATGATATAGCTTCAGCACTCAGCTACCACATTACACAACTGCACCAGCAGCAAGTTCCACATGCAACATGTAGAACCTTTTGAAATTAGCATCATAGACGGTATATAGACAGATGCATCTCATCTGGAAAACTGCTGGAGCGACAGGCAAATATTGAGCCTTCATTCATGTTGAAGGTCTTTGCAACTTTACGCCAGTGCCTGTGGATGATTGACTGTCCGTCCTTTGTCCTCTTCAGGAACACTTCAATATTGAACCATGGGTGTTGTATGAAAACCTTCCTCGCCTCCTGACCATAGAGGTGGTTTGAGAGGTAATCAGCATTGAACTGCTTTGGAAAGGCCTGAAAACAAGGATGTGCATAAATATCTTCTCTATATTGGAAATGGGGCAAACGAATAAAAGGCAAGGTATAATAGTTAGTACCATCTTGTAGTGAACCGATGTCTTCTTCACTGTGCAGACAAAGATCTTGTTGTTTTTTATCGCTAATTTCTTTATCCTAACAATCTTTCTGAGTTTCTTGATTTCATTGATATTCATGGACAACTCATTTCCCCATATGCAAAAAGGGTCGAACAGTGGGTCAAAACCTCTGACAGCAGGACCTACATGTGCAAGACCAAATTGTTAAAAACCAAAATATTAGAATGGTTCCTGCAATTGCACAATAATGTGCTATTAGACAATGGATCATGCACGTGCTAACCTCGATTGTAAACCTCAGTGCTTCCCATTGTTTCCCTGCAACACATATAAGGTAGTTAGTCATCAGG
Organism: Aegilops speltoides; assembly: GCA_021437245.1. Classification (NCBI taxonomy): domain Eukaryota; kingdom Viridiplantae; phylum Streptophyta; class Magnoliopsida; order Poales; family Poaceae; genus Aegilops; species Aegilops speltoides. Next base: position 159,139,929 of record CM038143.1, on the reverse strand, counting down.
TTAAGTAAGGGTTCGCATGCTATTAGTAAAATATGTTGATGAAAAATAAGCACATTGCAGATCCATCAGATTAATTCAAGCCACACGAAAAACCCATTTACCCTAACCAAGCATGATTAAGAACTAGGAAATATGGCACTTGTATATGTTTCCCATGTATTAAGTGCAGCCAAATCCGATTTATTCCTCACATGCACAACAATACAAAATTCTACCCACGACAATGGACATCGCATTGCAGAATTGAACCAAGCAGTTAACTAAACACCACAACAAATGAACCAAACGTTAACTGAGCACCACATTGCACAATATAACATACTCCTAATAGAAGATCAGATAGTTAACCAAACATTTAACTACAACCAATTGTAGGAATTGTATTTGTTTCTCATGTATTTACTACAACAAAATTCAATTTATTCCTAACATGGTATGCAATAACAAAATGCACCCACAATTTTGTAAAGATAAATTCGATTTATTTCTCACATGGAAGACAATACAAAATTGCAGCCTGAAAAATTGAACATCACATTTGCAGAATTCAACCAAACAGTTAACTGAAGACGACAACTAATTAACAAAACAGTTAATAAGTGAGCACCACACTGCACGACATATAGAACATATATACTAGAGCAACAAATTGCATGGTAAAATTAGATAGCACAATTCACTAGAATTTGTGAAGGAAAAGCAGGAGCAGCACACGCAACGGGTAAACCGAGCATGCTTAACCGGCGTAGCTAGCAAATGGCAAGGTGCTCCTCCCAGATCTGGGGGTCGGCACGAATGGTGGCGCTTATTGGTGGAGCGGTCAGTGATTTGGGTGGAAGGTGTCGCGCTCGCCCTGGCGGTCACGGCATGTGGGGTGTGGAAGGAGGAGGAGGATGGGGGTTGGGTGTTTATTACCTGCCTGGATAGACGAGGCCGAGCAGCGTGAAGGAGGGTCACCGACAAGGAGGCGGCGCTGCAAGCAAGGAGTGAAGGTTTCAACTTGTAAAGGAAGGCGGAAAGAGGGGAAATGTGGTTTTGGTAAGGGGGAGGGGGCGGGGAGGTAGATATTTCTGCGGAAGCCGAAAATTTGGAATCGCTTCAGCGAAAAAACTGGCGTGCAAAGTATCATCAGACACGGTCCCTTATTCAGAACTGTGTACGATATGTGGACATCACAAATGATTCAGATAGCTTAACCCGTGTGTGATGAGTTTGAACGTCAAAAGTTTTGGTTTGAATTTCCATGGTTACAGTGGTCATCCACGTCATTGCATAATTTGGGTACACAAGGAGTCTACAGCACACCCACACTACGGCTGGTGCTCGTCGATCTCCGCTGCCGCCTCCATGTCCAGCTCGCAACCGACGGTCTCCTAGGGAAGGGGCTCCATGGCATCCATCGCACCATACTCGGCAAGCATCTCGCCATCCGTGTCTGCCATCTCTTTGGAAAAGGCCGCCACGAGCTGGGCGTGGGCGGACGCGATCTGGGCTTGGACGGGCTCCGTCGTCGCAAGGTATGTGGCGGAGGAACGGACGGCTGCTCAAACGCTCTCGACGATTTCCAGCTCTTCGGTTGTGGGTTGCCGACCGTTGTCGGAGAAGCTTCATTTGATTTGTGCGGTGACCGCCAGGAGCTGGGCGTGGGCGGCCTCGACATGGTCGTGGGCGGCCTCCATCAGGGCTAAGGCCGCCGCTGCAGAACGGATAGCTGTTGTGCCGCTCTCGCCAGTTGCTATCCCCGAGGCAGATGTTGCTGCCGCCACCTGAGAAGCAACAGCGGCCGTTTGGGCTGCCTTTGCCGCCCGGTCGCAGATTGCGGCCGTGCTCATGCACCTTGTTAGCACGCGCATGGCGGCTGCGGCCGTGCTCTCGCCGGAGTGGGCCACCGAAGTTGCCCTCACGACGCGGGTCCACGTGCCCATCTTTCACAGGCAAAGATTGAATAGTGAAATGATATTTGGGGAGCGAGCTAGTGTGCTTGAGACGCCTGCTGTGGACTGTAGCCGACGCACCTTCTCGCGTAAGCCATAGGCGTACTTTACACCAACGGTGCTCCAGGACATTTTGTGCTGCATCTCACACGGTTGCTGATAATAAACTGTGTGTGATCTACTTGATTTTTCATCTTGGTTTGAATTACATAATGGGGTCACAGCGGCAAAGGACGGTGTTTGAATTGCTAGACCTTTTATTTGGAGTGAACATGCAACTATATATGTGTCATAAAAGAATTGGAATTATTCAGGGTTCGTTTGAACATTTTATACATTAAATTGGTTTTCTAGCCATTTCAGGTGAACAATTCAAATTTGAACTACATGCACATGCTCCAGTGCATATAAATTGGTTGAAAAATAAAATCTATGTCCTATGGTGCATGCTTAGGTCCCATGCAAGAAATGGGAATGAATTTCAAACACCAGGGCACCATTCATTGCCGGCAAAACATTGAGATGCCTGATTTTTAAATTCTAGTAAATCCAAAACTTGTCTGAAATTCATGAAACTTGGCACGCTATCATGGAGCAGCATCAACATGTCGTGGTAAAAATTTTGTCCCATTTGGGGCAGTTTTGGGTCTATGCTTCTCACAAACCGGAGCTTCTCACAGCAAGCATGATGGTTCTCGGTAGGGAACGTCCCACCTTTGGGGACGAAATGATATCCATTGCCTCTTACAGCTTTCAAAAAAATTCTCGTGTCAACATAGAACAATAGGACTGTTGTGTCATTTTTTTGTGATTTTTCGGGGTTTGTTTTGACATTTTTATGCATTAACTAAGTTTTCAATGCATTTATGTGCATAATTCAAATTTGAACTACATGCACATGCTCCAGTGCATATAAATTGGTTGAAAAATCAAATATGTGTCCTTGGGTGCATGCTTAGGTCCCATGCAAGAAATGGGAATGAATTTCAAACACCATGGCACTATTGATTGCCGGCAAAACATTGAGATGCCTGGTTTTTTTAAATTCTAGTAAATCCAAAACTCATCTAAAATTCATGATACTTGGCATGCTATCATGGAGCGGCATCAACATGCCATGCTACAAATTTTGTCCCATTTGGGGTAGGTTTGGGTATATGCTTCTCACAAACCGGAGCTTCTGACAACAAGCATGATGGTTTTCGGTAGGGAACGTCCCACCTTTGGGGACAAAATGATATCCATTGTCTCTTATTGCTTTCAATTCTTTTTCTTGTGTCAACGTAGAAAATTAGGAGTGTTGTGTGAATTTTTGTGATTTTTGGGGGTTCGTTTGGACATTTTTGTGCATTAACTGAGTTTTCAATGAATTAATGTGCATAATTCAAATTTGAACTACTGCACATGCTTGAGTGCATATAAATTGGTTGAAAATCTAATATGTGTCCTTGGGTGCATGCTTAGGTCCCATGAAAGAAATGGGAATGAATTTCAAATACCAGGGCTCCGTTGATTGCCGACAAAATGTTGAGATGCCTGGTTTTAAAATTCTAGTAAATCCAAAACTCGTCTGAAATTCATGAAACTTGGCATGCTATCATGGAGCGGCATCAACATGTCATGGTACAAATTTTGTCCCATTTGGGGCAGGTTTGGGTATATGCTTCTCAAAAATCTGAGCTTCTCACAACAAGCATGATGGTTTTCTGTCGGGAACGTCCCACCTTTGGGGATGAAACTATATCCATTGCCTCTTATTGCTTTCAAACTTTTTTCTCGTGTCAACATAGAACAACAGGAGTGTTGTGTGAATTTTGGTCATTTTTTGGGGTTCGTTTGGACACTTTTATGCATTAACTGAGTTTTCAATGCATTTATCTGCATAATTCAAATTTGAACTACATGCACATGCTCCAGTGCATATGAATTTGTTGAAAAATCAACTCTACGTCCTTGGGTGCATTCTTAGGTCCATGCAAGAAATGAGAATGAATTTCAAACACCAGGGCACCGTTGATTGCCGGCAAAACATTGAGATGCTTGGTTTTTAAATTCTAGTAAATCCAAAACTCGTATGAAATTCATGAAACTTGGCATGAGGTTTGGGTATATGCTTCTTACAAATCGTAGCTTCTCACAACAAGCCTGATGGTTTTCGGTTGGGAACTTCCCACCTTTGGGGACGAAACGATATCCATTGCCTCTTATTGCTTTCAAATTTTTTTCTCTTGTCAACATAGAACAACAGGAGTGTTGTGTGAATTTTTGTGATTTTTTGGGGTCCGTTCGGACATTTGTTACGCATTAACTGAGTTTTCAATGCATTTATGTGCATAATTCAAATTTGAACTACATGCACGTGCTCCAGTGCATATAAATTGGTTGAAAAATCAAATCTGTGTCCTTGGGTGCATGCTTAGGTCCCATGCAAGAAATGGGAATGAATTTCAGACACCAGGGCGTCGTTGATTGCCGGCAAAACATTGAGATGCCTCATTTTTAAATCCTAGTAAATCCAAAACTCGTCTGAAATTCATGAAACTTGGCATGTAATCATGGAGCAGCGTCAACATGTCGTGGTACAATTTTGTCCCATTTGGGGCTGGTTTGTGTATATGCTTCTCACAATACGGAGCTTCTCACAACAAGCATGATGGTTTTTGGCAGGGAACGTCCCACCTTTGGGGACAAAACGATATCCATTGCCTCTTATTGCTTTCAAATTTTTTTCTCGTGTCAACATAGAACAACATGAGTGTTGTGTGAATTTTTGTGATTTTTTGGGGTTCGTTTGGACACTTTTATGCATTAACTGAGTTTTCAATGCATTTATCTGCATAATTCAAATTTGAACTACATGCACATGCTCCAGTGCATATGAATTGGTTTAAAATCAAATCTATGTCCTTGGGTGCATGCTTAGGTCCATGCAAGAAATGAGAATGAATTTCAAACACCAGAGCACCCTTGATTGCCGGCAAAACATTGAGATGCTTGGTTTTTAAATTCTAGTAAATCCAAAACTCATATGAAATTCACGAAACTTGGCATGAGGTTTGGGTATAGGCTTCTCACAAACCGTAGCTTCTCACAACAAGCATGATGGTTTTCGGTAGGGAACTTCCCACCTTTGGGGCGAAACGATATCCATTGCCTCTTATTGCTTTCAATTTTTTTTCTCGTGTCAACATAGAACAAAAGGAGTGTTGTGTGAATTTTTGTGATTTTTCGGGGTTCGTTTGGACATTTTTTACGCATTAACTGAGTTTTCAATGCATTTATGTGCATAATTCAAATTCAAACTACATGCACGTGCTCCAGTGCATATAAATTGGTTCAAAAATCAAATCTGTGTCCTTGGGTGCATGCTTAGGTCCCATGCAAGAAATGGGAATGAATTTAAAACACTAGGGCGTCGTTGATTGCCAGCAAAACATTGAGATGCCTCATTTTTAAATCCTAGTAAATTCCAAAACTCGTCTGAAATTCATGAAACTTGGCATGTTGAAAGGATCGATATGGTTGACTAGAGGGGGGGTGAATAGGCAACTAACAATTTTTAAGCTTTTCTTTACCAAATTAAACTTTGCAACAAATAGGTTGTCTAGATATGCAACTAAGTGAGCAACCTATATGATGCAATAACAACTAGCATGCAAGCAAGCAAGAGATGTAACAATAAGTAAGCTTGCGAAAGTAAAGGCACGAAATAACCAAGAGTGGAGCCGGTGGAGACGAGGATGTGTTACCGGAGTTCCTTCCTTTTAAGGGAAGTACGTCTCCGTTAGAGCGGTGTGGAGGCACAATGCTCCCCAAGAAGCCACTAGGGCCACCGTATTCTCCTCGCGCCCTCACACGATGCGAGATGACGTGATTCCACTATTGGTGCCCTTGGAGGCGACGACCGAACCTTTACAAGCAAGGTTGGGGCAATCTTCACAACAATCGGAGGCTCCCAACAACAACAACACCACGAAGCTTCACCACAATGGAGTATGGCTTTGAGGTGACCTCAACCGTCTAGGGTGCTCAACACCCAAGAGTAACAAGATCCGCAAGGGATAAGTGGGGGGAATCAAATATCCTTTGGTGGAAGTGTAGATCGGGCCCTTGTCACCCAATCCCGAGCAAATCAACAAGTTTGATTGGCTAGGGAGAGAGATCGGGCGAAAATGGAGCTTGGAGCAACAATGGTGCTTAGAGGTGGAAGAGATAGTCAACTAGAGGTAGAAGACATCCCTTATATAGTCGTGGAAAAAAATCCAACCGCTATCCACAAGTTCTGCCCGCGACTCACGGTACTACCGCTCCAAGGAAGCGGTACTACCGCGAAGCAACGCGGTACTACCGTGGACGATCACGGTACTACCGTGGAAACTGCACAGGCCGGAACAAGCCTGACGAAGGAGAAGTACTACCGCTGGCGCGGTACTACCGCTTCCCTTGCGGTACTACCGCAAGGCAGAGGGTCACGGTTCGAAGGGCGCGATGAAATAAATTACATCCGTGCCTACTTCCACGTAAACTAGGGTGGTGCAAAACTCGACGCGGTACTACCGCATGAGAGGCGCTGGTATTATCGTGGTCGGCGCGATGTAAAATTACATCCGCGCTTACTACCGCGACACTGCGGTACTAGGTCGAAGGGGCACGGTACTACAACTCCTAGGGAGCGGTACTACCATGGGCCCCAGCGGTACTACCGCTCTGGGCGAGAGGTACTACCGTGGGGGCGCGGATGTAAAAAATTACATCCGCCCCTACTACCGCACCGGAGCGGCACTAGGCCAGGGTGCCGCGGTACTACCGCACCGAAGGGGCGGTACTACCGTGACACGCTGCGGTACTACCGCTTGTACCTACGGTACTACCGCAAGTACAGCAGTAGTCGCCAGTTTTCCACACAACCAAGATAACGAGGGGTAGCTCCAAAGTGCAAGGAAAGGAGAGACAAGTGTACGTGTGATTCCACCCAACCTTTCCGACGTGGACCCCCTCTTAATAGTACGGCTCTCCTACGACTCAACTCCACCAAAGTGAAACGTAGAACAACGCCGGCTTCGACAGACTCCGAGGGGCACCGAATCGTCTTGTGCCTAATGATGAAGTATCTGAGGGACTCAAGGCACACGATTAGTCCGCAAAAGCATTGTCATCAATCACCAAAACACTTAGGGATAAATATGCCCTTACAATCTCCCCCTTTTTGGTGGATTGATGACAACACGGGATTTGCACATAGATAAGATAATTTAGAGCAGTGGCAAACCCCACTTCTCTAAAATATAGACGGGGCTCCCCCTAGATGTGTGCACTTTAGATGAATGCTTTGGACTGCATGGCACACAAACTAGGATCAACACTCCCCCTATATTTTAGAGACCAAGACATGATAATAAGCATAGCATAGCATGAAGGTAGCACAATATAACACAAACTAGCTAGGATAGATAGAGTGCATATGTCTTACACCATACGAGGTAAGATAACCAAGGTTCAAACGAGAAAAACAGCAGAGAGTTCAACCGAAAGCAGCAAACGCACGACACACAAGACTCGCAAATCCCTACACTCTCTCCCCCTTTGGCATCGAGACGCCAAAAAGGCAGAGAGGGCACCTACACACACAAGAGGTGGCTCAAGCAGAGAAGTCGTCCCAAGCCTCTTCGTCAGACGCCTCTGCAGCTGGAATGGACTCCTCGACCTCCTCCTCAGAATCAGTCCACTTGTATCCTTGCTTCTCCATCCACTCGGTCTCAGGAGTGATGTGCTCCTCAGACCCGCCAGACACATCCTCGCCATAGAGCTGCAAGACCTTGTTGTGCCGGGCGACGACTCTCCTTGACTCCACGTGAGCCTGTCTTCGACCCTTGGCTTGCATGCAGAAAAGAGACTTCATCTTATCCTTCAACTTCTTGGCCCAAGAAGGCCTAAAGTCACTCTGAGAGGGCCTAGCAGAACGGCCCTCGGCGCCAGCAACATCCTCATCAACAGCAGCAGCCCTAGCAGCAGACGCCTCAGCACGAGTAGCGGTGTTAGCCCAGTTGGGTTTGACCCGCAGACAAATGGGCTCATGGAGAATCCAGTCTGGAGCTAGGAACTCTTCCTCAGGGTATATCTTCTCCCAAGTCTTCGAAATCAGCAGAAACAGGTAGGGCCCATAAATAGGCACCTTGCGGTTGAACACAGCAAACCGAAGCTCACACCACATGATGTGAGAGACATCAAGTGGCTGAGTCTCGAGACGAGCGAGCCTCCGGCAAATAAGCATCATGTCCACCATATAGGCATGAACCTTGTCTTTGTCAGCGATGCGTGGGAACAAGGAGTTGCGGAAGATGCGGTACATGATATCCGAAAGGGGTTGAGAACCAAGATTGTCTTGCTATTGGCGGCGCCTTCTCAACCATGAACGGGTGAGCTTGTCCTTGTCGGCAGAGTCAAGATTGCCATGAGGGCTAACACCCACCGGAGTGTCAAGTCCATCATCAAGAACTTGAAGCAAATCCATGAACTCCTTCCGTGTAGCGACACTTGCGGCCATTGGTCATCCAGTCATCCTTCTTTCTTCATTGGAGTGAAAGTACATCAAGCAAAGAACCGACATATGATCTCGTGGTCATAGTCCGTGGAAAGAGATCACATGCTCAATGCCAAACTGCTCCACCAAGTCCGAGCCTCCCCAAAGTAGTCACGAAACTTGTCCTTCCTCATGTGGTGCATATCAATCCATTTCACTTCCACATAGGTATTCTCGCTTATTCTTGATGACATCCAAATAGATTTGGGTTTGGGTCTTGTTCCGAACAGTTCACACCTCTCGACAAAGGAGCGTGGGGTCACATAAGGGTGAAGTTGCCTGAGACGGACATACTCTGTAGGGCCTATCTCATCCATACCCCTGGCGGGCTCCTTGTGCTTGCTAGCGATGGTCTTGACATTGCGCTTGGACGCAGATGACCCCTCAGGAACTTCTCCTGGGTTGCGCAGACGCTTGGAGCCAGTGTCACGAATGGGATTGGACCGGCAAGAGCCACCACCTGAGACACACACGCAAAGCACCAAAACAAGAGGCGAAAAGAATCAATGCAAAGGCCATAAGACAGCACATGAAACCCATAGAAGATTAACGAGAAAGTTGGCATGCGATAGATGTGAGCCACGGTAGATCTGCCATGGTTTGCGGTACTAAAGGCTTAGTACAGCTCGAGCACGCAGAGTACTGCAGGTGGTCACGGTAGTACCGTGGCTGGGCAGTAGTAAACTTTAGTATCTGACGCTGCGCTGGTAGTACCGCGCCCTAGGGCGGTAGTACCGTCGAAGCGGTAGTACCGCGTCGCGTCGAGATCTAACAGATTTGAATCAAAAAGAACCGCTGGGCCATGGCATGTGCTACGGTGATCGATCTAGCGCAAGACAACAATACAAGTGTAAATCCTATGCAATACCACACTCCTTCATCCTACTCTTGCAGAGATTTAATCTAGGAATCTCAAGAACATACAAGCCTCCCCAAAACCTAGAAGAACCAAACACAATCAAAAAGGAGAAGGATTTGGGAAAACCTTGGTCCATAGCAAGAGCACGTGGTGAAACGATCCCACCGGACGGAATCACGGAGGGCAGCGGTGGAGGAGATCCGGCGACGAACGCCGGCTCCGTTCGTGAGCACGGGAGAGGAAGAGACGACGTGGAGAGAAAGAGAACGAATGGGTATGGGGAGTTAGAACTCCCCCTGCCCGGCCTTATCCCCACGCGCTCGAACCGGCGCGGTAGTACCGCGGGTCATCGCGGTAGTACCGCTCGGGCGGAAGTACCGCACCGAGGCGGTAGTACCGCTCAACCAGGCGGAAGTAAAAAATTACTGCCGCTTGGGGACGGTAGTACCGTGGCTGGCCGCGGTAGTACCGTGGCCGACCGCGGTAGTACCATGAGCTCACGACACCGAAGGTTTCAAACAAGAGAAAAGTACGCCTTTGCACGAAGAAAAAAAAACAGACACACACAAGCAACCACAAGAGAAACAGCAAGAAACCACCAAGTGACAAATTCTCTCGAGGAGAGAGGGCGGTGGCCGAAGCCACCTATGTTTGAGTTGGCACCGCGAAGAATTATCCTTGGGCCCATGACCAAAACTCGTCTTTGAAGCACAAGTACCATCAAAAATGGCTAATGTGAAAGAGGTGATCTATTTATGCATAATGGGGGGAGGGAGAGTTCATTGAGAGAACAACACTCCCCCTATGTCCATGCCTACACCTAAACTAGAAAACAAGTTGAGTGTGGTGGGGGGTGCACGGGTTCAAGTCACATTGCTCAAATCAATGATATTTAGCTCATGCCTTAACTCGCGAAATCTTGCTTCATCCAAGGGCTTCGTGAAAATATCTGCAAGGTTATCATGAGTGTTGACATACTTGAGCTCGATCTCCCCTCGCCTAATGTGATCCCGGATGAAGTGGTACCGAATCTCAATGTGCTTCGTCTTGAAGTGTTGCACCAGGTTGAGAGAAATCTTGATGGTACTTCCATTATCACACCAAAGAGGCACTTTGTCACAAATGACACCGTACTCCTTTAAAGTTTGCCTCATCCATAGGAGTTGAGCACAACAACTACCGGCCGCCACATACTCCGCTTCGGTGGACGAGAGAGACACAACTTTGCTTCTTGGAAGACCAACTTACCAAGGAGCAACCAAGAAATTGGCACCTCCTAAGTGGACTTCCTATCCACTTTGTCTCCGCCCAATCGAATCTGTGAAACCTTCAAGCTTGAAGTTTGCTCCTCTTGGGTACCATAAGCCAAAGTTTGGGGTATGAGCCAAATATCGAAGATTCGCTGACCGCCACAAAGTGACTTTCCTTTGGTGCGGCTTGAAAACGTGCACACATCCCCACACTCAACATGATATCCGGTCTAGATGCACAAAGGTAAAGCAAGGAGCCAATCATGGAGCGATATACCTTTTGATCCACCGCTTACCATTGGGATCGATGTCAAGTTGGCACTTGGTAGGCATTGGTGTAGTAGCCGGCTTGACATCACTTAGCTTGAATCTTTTAAGCATGTCTTGAGTGTATTTGGCTTGGTTGATGAAGGTTCCTTCTCTTCTTTGTTTGATGTCGAAACCAAGGAAGAACTTCAACTCTCCCATCGAAGACATCTTAAACTTGGAGGTCATGAGAGCGGCAAATTCTTCATTGAAAGCTTTGTTAGGGGAACCAAAGATAATATCATCAACATATAGTTGGCATACAAACAACTCCCCGTTGACCTTCTTAGTAAAAAGAGTGGGGTCGATTAGCCCTACTTCAAATCCATGATCTTGTAACAACTCGGTAAGGTGGTCATACCACGCACGTGGGGCTTGTTTAAGGCCATAGAGTGCCTTATCGAGTTGATACACATGATCCGGAAAGTGGGGATCCTCGAACTCGGGGGGTTGCTTGACATAGACCAACTCATTAATGGGACCATTAAGAAAAGCACTTTTCACATCCATGTGTTGCAACTTAAAGTTGTGATGGGAAGCATAAGCAATCAACAAACGAATGGATTCAAGACGAGCAACGGGAGCAAAGGTTTCACCGTAGTCGATACCCTCGACTTGGGAGTAGCCTTGTGCTACCAATCTTGCCTTGTTGCGAATGATGTTCCCATGAGCATCTTGCTTGTTCTTGAAGATCCACTTGGTTCCAATGACGCTAGGTTCCCGGATGGTCTTGGCACCAATCTCCACACCTTGTTGTACTCGAAGTTGTTGAGTTCTTCATGCATGGCATTGAGCCAATCCGAGTCTTCGAGCGCCTCATAGACCTTTTGGGGTTCGACACAAGAGACAAACGCGTGATGTTCACAATAGTTTGCCAATTTTCTACGAGTGCTTACCCCCTTTCTTAGGCTTCCAACCACCTTTTCCATGAGATGGCCTTGGGTGGTGAGATTGGAAGCAATCTTCGCGGCACGACGCTCTAATTCCTCCTCGGGTGTGGAAAGAGGAGGGTTGACTTGATCATTTTGAGCGCCGTCTTGAGCTTGTTCTTGATCTTGAGGTTGCTCTTGATCTTGAACTCGCTCGAGGGGGAGAACTTGACCTTGGGCATCATTTAGAGGTTCACCACCGTCTTGAGGTAGATCTTGCCCTTGGTCTTGTTCACGATGTTGAGGGCCTTCACTTTGTTCTTCGGAAGCGTGTGGGTCTTGATGAGGTGATGGCTCTACTTGAGTAGAGCATTGTCCTTCTCCTTCGGCCACAAGGGGTTCCTTAATGGGTAGGATTTGACCAATACCCATTCTTCTTATGGCTTGGGGAGGAATTTCATCACCTATATCACAAGTACCACTTTGCTCCACTTGGGAGCCGTTATTTTCGTCAAACTCCACGTTACATCGCCTCCTCAATGAGTCCGTGGACTTGTTGAGGACACGTAAGCATGAGAGTTTGTAGCATAACCAACAAATATGCCCTCATGAGCTCTAGCCTCAAATTTAGACAACCGAACACCTTTCTTGAGAATGAAACACTTACAACTAAACACTCGGAAGTACTTGAGGTTGGGCTTGTTGCCGGTGAGAATCTCATACGGAGTCTTGTTCAAGCCTTTGTGAAGATAGAGCCGATTGGATGCATGACATGCGGTGTTGATGGCTTCGGCCCAAAAGTTGTATGGAGACTTGAACTCCGCCATCATGGTCCTTGCCGCATCCATCAACGTTCGGTTCTTCCTCTCCGCAACACCATTTTGTTGAGGGGTATAAGGTGCCGATATTGATGCTTGATCCCTCATCACTAAGAAACTCATCCAAGGTGTAGTTCTTGAACTCGGTCTTTGTTGTCGCTTCTTATTGTTAAGATCTTTGCATCATCTTGACGTTGAGCTTCATTTGCAAAGTTGATGACGGTTTGTTGGGTCTCACTCTTCCTCTTGAAGAAGTATACCCAAGTGTATCTTGAATAATCATCCGCAATCACCAAGCAATACTTTCTTCCTCCAAGACTATCAAAAGATGGAGGCCCGAAGAGATCCATGTGAAGGAGCTCCAAGGGTCTCTTCGAGTAAATGATGGTTGAGGGAGGGTGAGCCTTTTCATGAAGCTTTCCTTCAATACAAGCACTGCAAGCACGATCTTTGGCAAAACTAACATTTGTTAGTCCACGGACATGGTCCCCCTTGAGAAGACTTTGCAAAGATCTCATATTGACGTGGGCTAAACGGCGATGCCAAAGCCATCCCACGTCAACTTTAGCCATTAGGCATGTCGCGGTCTTAGTGGGTTGCTACGAAAAGTTAACCACATAGAGGCCATTCTCGACATGCCCAACAAAGGCTACTTTAAGAGTCTTGCTCCACAAGAGGGCCACGGTATCAATATCAAAGAATGTAGCAAAGCCCATGAGTGCAAGTTGACGAACGAAAAGTAAATTGAATGCAAGGGACTCAACAAGCATGACTTTCTCGATCATTAGATCATGAGAAATGACAACCTTGCAGAGACCCAATACCTTAGAATGTGATGCATCACCCCACTCGACATTGGTGGGCATAGATGGAATCTCTTGCACGTCCACCACCAAGTCCTTGCTCCCGATCATATGATTTGTTGCTCCACTGTCGAGCAACCATGATCCCCCACCGGAAGCAAACACCTACATGAGATCAATGCTTGGTTTTAGGTACCCATTTAGTAATGGGTCCTTTGATGTTAGTAACAAGGGTCTTGGGAACCCAAATAGACCATTCAATGTACTCATAAGAAGAACCAACAAATCTAGCATAAACATGTCCATCACTAGCACGGCACAACACATATGAAGGGTTAAAGTCGCCGGCTTTGTTTGAGGAAATGCTTTTGCCCTTTTGGACAACAACTTCCTTCACTTTCTCCTTATTCTTCTTAGAAGCACCATCTCCCTCTTTCACGAACATTTGTTTGAGGGGAGGAGGACGATTGGCCTTGTTGTTCTTCTTCTTCTTGCTCTTGGACTTGGGTCCAAACCCAATTCCTTCTTTGGCCACAACTTCCTTTTGATTGCTCAAAAGGTCGTTGAGGTTTTTCTCACCTTGAATGCATGTCACAAGGCCTTTCTCAAGTTGATCCTTCAACTTGGCATTTTCCTCCACAAGATGCACATGCTCACAACAAGGGTTAGTAGCACATGCATTATCAATTAATACCATATGAGGAAAGGTGGCCTTTTCCTTGATTAGCTTAACTTGGAGTTGAGCATGAGACTCTTTGAGGCTAGCATGAGTACCCTTCAAGACCTTGTGGGCCTTGTCAAGTATCGCAAACTCCTCTTTGAGTCTAGCATGATCAACCCCAAGTTTAGCCTTCTCGGAGGTTAGCACACGAGACATGACAAGAGCATGATCAAGATCTTTCTTTAACTTAGCATGGTCATCATTGTGTGACTCCTCAAGAGTCAAACGATGCACACACTCTTCCTCAAGAGCATTAGAGAGATCCTATATCTCATCGGCATAGTCACGACTATGACCTTCCATCTTGGAGATGGTTTCTTCGTGAGCCTCGATCATGCCATTGGCCTCACCAAGTTGTTCCAAGAGAGCAACAAAGTGCTTCTTGGACTTTCCTTTGAGCTTACTCATAAAAGACTCAAATTCATTCACTTCCTCATTAGACTCAACATGTCCATCAATGCAATCCTCCACGGAGGGATTAGTAATGATGGTGGTTGTGATGTTGGGGGTTACCTTGTTTGAAGCCTTAGCCATGAGGCATCTAGCGGTGATGTTTTCGTTGGGTGATTAGAAGAGAGACACCCGGGGAGTAGCAATGGCAATGGACGCCATGGCCATTGCTTCTTCATTCTCATCATCATCGTCATCCTCTTGGTATTCTTCTTGAACCACCAACCCACGAGAGGGAGTCTTCTTGGTGAAGTTGTTCTTGTTGGGGAAGGACTTGGCTTTGTCTTTCCGAATGAACTTGCCACCATTGTCTTCCCGCTTCTCGTAAGGGCAATCCGCAACGAAATGGCTCACATTGCCACAGTTGAAGCAAGTTCTAACTCGTTGCTTGCCCTTGACGCCACTTGAGTTGTTTTTGTTGAAGTTGGGTCTTGAGCTCTTCTTGCTCCAAAATTGTCTTGAAGCAAGGGCCATGTGCTCATGATAGTCAAACTTGGTGTCTTCGGGGTTGCTTTCCTCATCTTCCACTTCTTCCTCTTCTTCCATAGTAACCTTGGCCTTCAAAGCAAGGTTAGGCTTCTTTGCTCTTTGAGAACGGAGCACCGCATTGTCGGCGGTCTTGTCCAAGATGCTCATTGCAACGAACTCATCCAACACTTCACTTGAGGTCATGGTGTGGAAGTCCGGTCGTTGACGAATGACGGAGGACATGGCCTTGTTGTAGGGCATCATGGCCTTGAGGAACTTCCGCTTGATCCAATTGTCATCTGTGTCCTTGCTTCCATGATCTCGAAGTGCGACCGCGAGTTTGGTCACTCTTCTAAGAGCTCACGGGTTCTTCATCTTCTTTCATTGCAAACTCATCGGCTTCATCTTGCACCACTTCATAGTTGGAGCGTTGAATGCTAGCACTTCCATGGTAGAGACCCTCAACACATTTCCATGCTTCTTTAGCCACGACATGGGGTCGAAGATGAGGGAGATCTTCGGGAAGAATTGCATCTTGGATGATGAAGAGAGCACTCTCATTGAATTGATTGTCCACGCCTTCTCGAGGGTGAAGTTGCTTGGGTCATGAGGGTAAAACCTTCTTCAATGATTCTCCAAAGGTTAGCATTCACATGTTTCAAATGACGCTTAAAGCGATAGACCCAATTATCAAAATCTTCATGTTTCTCATATTTAGGAGGTGGACCGGCATGATTCAAATGAGTGGAGGGGATTGGCCCTTTATAGACCGGGGGTTCCACATGGGCAAAGATGCCGGTGCCATTTCTACCACTAGTAGAGGGACTCTTTTCATTGTTAGCTTCCCCCTTGACGGAGATAGCATCCGTCACCTTGTTAGTAGGATCACCCACTTTCATAGGCGCGGTAGATAATTTAAGTCCCTCTAGAAAATCATTAAACATGCTTTTAACCTCGGCCATCATGGAGGTTTTCAATGTGTCTAAAGCCACATTGAATTCCTCACGAGAGACCGAGGTTCCCCCTTCGGCCGAAGACGAGATGGGATTTACACCGGAGTGTTCCTCCGCACCATCGTTGGTGTCAACCATACTCTTCGGACGGCAAAGTCCTTAATAAAGAGACGAGGCTCTGATACCAATTGAAAGGATCGATATGGTTGACTAGAGGGGGGGTGAATAGGCAACTAACAATTTTAAGCTTTTCTTTACCAAATTAAACTTTGCAACAAATAGGTTGTCTAGATATGCAACTAAGTGAGCAACCTATATGATGCAATAACAACTAGCACGCAAGCAAGCAAGAGATGTAACAATAAGTAAGCTTGCGAAAGTAAAGGCACGAAATAACCAAGAGTGGAGCCGGTGGAGACGAGGATGTGTTACCGGAGTTCCTTCCTTTTAAGGGAAGTACGCTCCATTAGAGCGGTGTGGAGGCACAACGCCCCAAGAAGCCACTAGGGCCACCAGATTCTCCTCACGCCTCACACGATGCGAGATGCCATGATTCCACTATTGGTGCCCTTGGAGGCGGCGACCGAACCTTTACAAGCAAGGTTGGGGCAATCTCCACAACAATCGGAGGCTCCCAACAACAAAAACACCACGAAGCTTCACCACAATGGAGTATGGCTTCGAGGTGACCTCAACCGTCTAGGGTGCTCAACACCCAAGAGTAACAAGATCCGCAAGGGATAAGTGGGGGGAATCAAATATCCTTTGGTGGAAGTGCAGATCGGGCCCTTGTCACCCAATCCCGAGCAAATCAACAAGTTTGATTGGCTAGGGAGAGAGATCGGGAGAAAATGGAGCTTGGAGCAACAATGGAGCTTAGAGGTGGAAGAGATAGTCAACTAGAGGTAGAAGACATCCCTTATATAGTCGTGGAAAAAATCCAACCGTTATCCACAAGTTCTGCCCGCGACTCATGGTACTACCGCTCCAAGGAAGCAGTACTACCGCGAGGCAACGCGGTACTACCGTGGATGATCACGGTACTACCGTGGCAACTGCACAGGTCGGAACAAGCTCGACGGCGAGCGATTACTACCGGGCGCGGTATTACCGCTCCCCTTGCGGTACTACCGCAAGGCGGGAGGGTCACGGTTCGAAGGGCGCGGATGAAATAAATTACATCCGTGCCTACTTCCGCAAAACTAGGGTGGTGCAAAAACTCGACGCGGTACTACCGCATGAGAGGCGCAGTACTACCGTGGTCGGCGCGATGTAAAAATTACATCCGCGCTTACTACCGCGACATCGCGGTACTAGGTCGAAGGGCACGCAGTACTACAACTCCTAGGGAGCGGTACTACCGTGGGCCTCGTGGTACTACCGCTACTGGGCGAAGCGGTACTATTGTGGGGCGCGGATGTAAAAATTACATCCGCCCTAGTACCGCACCGAGCGCACTAGGCAGGTGCCGCGCATCGCCGCACCGAAGGGTGGTACTACCGTGACACGCCATGGTACTACCGCTTGTACCTGCGGTACTACCGCAAGTACAGCAATGGTCGCCGATTTTCCACATAACCAAGATAACGACGGTAGCTCCAAATTGCAAGGAAAGGAGGGACAAGTGTACGTGTGATTCCACCCTACCTTTCCGACGCGACCCCTCTTAATAGTACGGCTCTCCTCGACTCAACTCCACCAAAGTGAAACGTAGAACAACGCCGCTTCGACAGACTCGAGGGCACCGAATCGTCTTGTGCCTAATGATGAAGTATCTGAGGGACTCAAGGCACACGATTAGTCCGCAAAAGCATTGTCATCAATCACCAAAACACTTAGGGATAAATATGCCCTTACACATGTAATCACGGAGCGGCATCAACATGTCGTGGTACAAATTTTGTCCCATTTGGGGCTGGTTTGTGTCTATGCTTCTCACAAGACGGAGCTTCTAACCACAAGCATGATGGTTTTTGGTAGGGAACGTCCCACCTTTGGGGACAAAACGATATCCATTGCCTCTTATTGCTTTCAAAAAATTTCTCTCGTGTCAACATAGAACAACAGGAGTGTTGTTTGAGTTTTTGTGATTTTTTGGGGTTTGTTTGGACATTTTTATGCATTAACTGAGTTTTCAATGCATTTATTTGCATAATTCAAATTTGAACTACATGCACATGCTCTAGTGTATATAAATTGGTTGAAAAAAAATTGTGTCCTTGGGTGCATGCTTAGGTCCCATACTAAAAATGGGAATGAATATCAAACACCAGGGCACCGTTGATTGTCGGCAAAACATTGAGATGCCTGGTTTTAAAATTCTAGTAAATCCAAAGCTCGTCTGAAATTCATGAAACTTGGCATTCCATCATGGAGCGGTATCAACATACCGTGGTACAAATTTTGTCCCATTTGGGGCAGGTTTGGGTATATGGTTCTCAAAAACCGGAGCTCCTCAGAACAAGCATGATGGTTTTCGGTTGGGAACGTCCCACTTTTGGGGACGAAACGATATCCATTGCCTCTTATTGCTTTCAAATACTTTTCTCGTGTCAACATAGAACAACAGGAGTGTTGTGTGAATTTTTGTGATTTTTCGAGGTTCGTTTGGACATTTTTATGCATTAACTGAGTTTTCTATGCATTTATGTGCATGATTCAAATTTGAACTACATGCACATCCTAGCATATGAATTGGTTGAAAAATCAAATCTGTGTCCTAGGGTGCATGCTTATGTCCCATGCAATAAATGGGAATGAATTTCAAACACCAGGGCACCGTTGATTACCGATAAAACATTGACATGCCTGGTTTTTAAATTCTAGTAAATCCAAAACTCGTCTGAAATTCATGAAACTTGGCATGCTATCATGGAGCGGCATCAACATGTCGTGGTAAAAAAATTGTCCCATTTGGGGCAGGTTTGCGTATATGCTTCTCACAAACCGGAGCTTCTCACAGCAAGCATGATGGTTTTCGATAGGGAACGTCCCATCTTTGGGAACGAAATGATATACATTACCTCTTATTGCTTTCAATTTTTTTTCTCATGTCAACATAGAACAACAGGAGTGTTGTGTGAATTTTTGTGATTTTTTGGGGTTCATTTGGACATTTTTACGCATTAACTGAGTTTTCCATGCATTTATCTGCATAATTCAAATTCGAACTACATGCACATGCTCCAGTGCATATAAATTGGTTCAAAAATCAAATTTGTTACCTTGGGTGCATGCTTAGGTCCCTTGCAAGAAATGGGAATGAATTTCAAACACCAGTGCGTCGTTGATTGCCGGCAAAACATTGAGATGCCTGGTTTTCAAATTCTAGTAAATCCTAAACTCGTGTGAAATTCATGAAACTTGGCATGATATCATGGAGCAACATCAACATGTCGTGGTACAAATTTTGTCCTATTTGGGGCTGGTTTGTGTATATGCTTCTCACAAACCGGAGCTTCTCACAACAAGCATGACGGTTTTTGGTAGTGAACGTCCCACCTTTGGGGACGAAACGATATCCATTGCCTCTTATTGCTTTCAAATTTTTTTCTCATGTGAACATAGAACAACAGGAGTGTTGTGTGAATTTTGGTGATTCTTCGGGGTTCGTTTGGACATTTTTATGCATTAACAGAGTTTTCAATACATTTATGTGCACAATTCAAATTCGAACTACATGCACTTGCTCCAGTGTATATAAATTGGTTGAAAAAACAAATTTGTGTCCTTGGGTGCATGCTTAGGTCCCATGCAAAAAATGGGAATGAATTTCAAACACCAGGGCACCTTGCCGACAAAACATTGAGATGTCGGGGTTTTAAATTCTAGTAAATCCAAAACTCGTCTGAAATTTATGAAGCTTGGCATGCTATCATGGACCAACATCAACATGTCGTGGTACAAATTTTGTCCCATTTGGGGCAGGTTTGGGTATATGCTTCTCACAAACCAGAGCTTCTCACAACAAGCATGATGGTTTTCGATAGGGAACGTCCCACCTTTGGGGACGAAACGATATCCATTGCCTCTTATTGCTTTCAATTTTTTTTCTCGTGTCAACATAGAACAACAGTAGTGTTGTGTGATTTTTTGTTATTTTAGGGGTATGTTTGGACATTTTTATGCATTAACTGAGTTTTCAAAGCATTTATGTGCATAATTCAAATTTGAACTACATGCACATGCTCCAGTGCATATCAGTTGGTTGAAAAATCAAATATGTGTCCTTGGGTGCATGCTTAGGTTCCATGCAAGAAATGGGAATGAATTTCAAACACTGGGGCACCGTTGATTGCCGGCAAAACATTGAGATGCCTGGTTTAAATTCTAGTAAATCTAAAACTTGTCTGAAATTCATGAAACTTGGCATGCTATCGTGGAGCGGCATCAACATGCCGTAGTAAAAATTTTGTCCCATTTGGGGCAGGTTTGTGTATATGCTTCTCACAAACCGGAGCTTCTCACAACAAGCATGTTGATTTTCGGTAGGGAACGTCCCAACTTTGCGGCCGAAAAGATATCCATTGCCTTTGATTGCTTTAATTTTTTTCTCGTGTAACATAGAACAACAGGAGTGTTGTGTGAATTTTGTGATTTTTCGGGGTTCGTTTGGACATTTTTACGCATTAACTGAGTTTCCAATGCATTTATCTGCATAATTGAAATTTGAACTACATGCACATGCTCCAGTGCAAATAAATTGGTTGAAAAATCAAATCTGTGTCCTTGGGTGTATGCTTAGGTCCCATGCAAGAAATGGGAATGAATTTCAAAAACTAGGGCACTGTTGATTGCCGGCAAAACAATTCTTAAAATCATAGTAAATCCAAAACTATTCTGAAATTCATGAAACTTGGCATGCTATCATGGAGCGGCATCAACATGCCGTGGTACAAAATTTGTCCCACTTGGGGCAGGTTTGGGTATATGCTTCTCAAAAATCTGAGCTTCTCACAACAAGCATGATGGTTTTCTGTCGGGAACGTCCCACCTTTGGGGACGAAACGATATCCATTGCCTCTTATTTGTTTCAATTTTTTTCTCTCGTGTCAACATTGAACAACAGGAGTGTTGTGTGATTTTTTGTGATTTTTTTGGGTTCGTTTGCACACTTTTATGCATTAACTGAGTTTCCAATGCATTTATGTGCATAATTCAAATTTGAACTACATGCATGCTACGTCTTGAGCTTGCGTTGGTTTTCTTTGAAGAGGAAAGGGTGATGCAGCAATAGTAGCGTAAGTATTTCCCTCGGTTTTTGAGAACCATGGTATCAGTCCAGTAGGAGGCTCCTCAAAAGTCCCACGCACCTACACAAATAAACAAAGAACTCGCAACCAACGCAATAAAGGGGTCGTCAATCCCTTCACGGCCACTTACGAAAGTGAGATCTGATAGAGATAGTATGATAAGATAAATATATTTTTTGGTATTTTATGATATAGATTGGAAAAGTAAAGATGCAAATAAAAGTAGATTGAAAGCTTATATGATAAAAGATAGACCCGGGGGCCTTTGGTTTCACTAGTGGCTTCTCTCAAGATAGCATAAGTATTACAGTGGGTGAACAAATTACTGTCGAGCAATTGATAGAAAAGCGGATAATTATGAGATTATCTAGCCATGATCATGTATAGGCGTCACGTCCATGACAAGTAGACCGACTCCTGCCTGCATCTAGTACTATTACTCCACACATCGACCGCTATCCAGCATGCATCTAGAGTATTAAGTTCATAAAGAACAGAGTAACGCATTAAGAAAAGATGACATGATGTAGAGGAATAAACTCAAGAAATATGATATAAACCCCATCTTTTTATCCTTGATGGCAACAATACAATACATGCCTTGCTGCCCCTGCTGTCACTGGAAAAGGACACCGCAAGATTGAACCCAAAGCTAAGCATTTCTCCCATTGCAAGAAAGATCAATCTAGTAGGACAAACCAAACTGATAATTTGAAGAGACTTGCAAAGATAACTTAATCACACATAAAAGAATTCGGAGGAGATTCAAATATTTCTCATATATAAACTTGATCATAAACCCACAATTCATCGGATCTCGACAAACACACCGCAAAAAGAGTTACATTGAATAGATCTCCAAGAAGATCAAGGAGAACATGGTATTGAGATCCAAAGAGAGAGAAGAAGGCATCTAGCTAATAACTATGGACCCGAAGGTCTGTGGTAAACTACTCACAACTCATCGGAGGGGCTATGGTGTTGATGTAGAACCCCTCTGTGGTCGATTCCCCCTCCGACGGAGCGCCGGCAAAGGGTCCAAGATGGGATCTCGCGGATACAGAAGGTTACGGCGGTGGAACTAGGTTTTCGTGGTCGCTTCTGATGTTCTCGGGGTGCGTGGGTATATATAGGAGAAAGAAGTACGTCGGTGGACTCCCGAGGGGCCCACGAGATAGGGGGCGTACCCTCCACCCTCGTGGCCGCCTCGGCTACTTCTTGACTTGCACTCCAAGTCCTCTGGATCACGTTTGTTCCAAAAATCACGCTCCCGAAGGTTTCAATCCGTTTGGACTCCGTTTGATATTCTTTTTCTTCGAAACACTGAAATAGGAAAAAAAAAGCAGCAATACAGGTCGGGCCTCCAGTTAGTAGGTTAGTCCCAAAAATGATATAAATGTGTAAAGTAAAGCCCATAAACATCCAAAACGGGTAATATAATAGCATGGAATTATCAAAAATTATAAATACATTGAGATGTATGAATGCACATGCTCCAGTGCATATGAATTGGTTGAAAAATAAAATCTATGTCCTTGGGTGCATGCTTAGGTCCCATGCAAGAAATGGGAATGAATTTCAAACGCCAGGGCACCATTGATTGCCGGAAAAACATTGAGATGCTTGGTTTTTAAATTCTAGTAAATCCAAAACTCGTCTAAAATTCATGAAACTTGGCATGCTATCATGGAGCGGCATCAACATGTCATGGTAAAAAAGTTGTCCCATTTGGGCAGGTTTGGGTATATGCTTCTCACAAACCAAAGCTTCACACAACAAGCATGATGGTTTTCGGTAGGGAACGTCCCACCTTTGGGGACGAAACGATATCCATTGCCTCTTATTGCTTTCAAAAATTTGTTCTCGTATCAACATAGAACAACAGGAGTGTTGTGTGAATTTTTGTGATTTTTCGGGGTTCGTTTGGACATTTTTACGCACTAACTGAGTTTTCAATGCATTTATGTGCATAATCCAAATTCGAACTACATGCACATGCTCCAGTGCATATAAATTGGTTGAAAAATCAAACTATGTCCTTGGGTGCATGCTTAGGTCCCACGCCAGAAATGGGAATGAATTTCAAACACCAGGGCGCCGTTGATTGCCGGCAAAACATTGAGATGTCTCATTTTTAAATTCTAGTCAATCCAAAACTCGTCTGAAATTCATGACACTTGGCATGTTATCATGGAGCGGCATCAACATGTCGTGGTACAAGTTTTGTCCCACTTGGGGCTGATTTGTGTATATGCTTCTCACAAACTGGAGCTTCTCACAACAAGCATGATGGTTTTTGGTAGGGAATGTCCCACCTTTGGGGACGAAACGATATCCATTGCCTCTTATTGCTTTCAAATTTTTTTCTCGTGTCAACATAGAACAACAAGAGTGTTGTCTGAATTTTGGTGATTTTTCGTGGTTCGTTTGGACATTTTTATGCATTAACTGAGTTTTCAATGCATTTATGTGCATAATTCAAATTCGAACTACATGCACATGCTCCAGTGTACATAATATGGTTGACAAAACAAATTTTTGTCCTTGGGTGCATGCTTAGGTCCCATGCAAAAAATGGGAATGAATTTCAAACACCAGCGCACCATTGATTGCCGGAAAAACATTGAGATGCCTGATTTTTAAATTCTAGTAATTCCAAAGCTCGTCTGAAATTCATGAAACTTGGCATGCTATCATGGACCGGCATCAACATGTCATGGTACAAATTTTGTATCATTTGGGGCAGGTTTGGGTATATGCTTCTCACAAACCGGAGCTTCACACAACAAGCATGATGGTTTCCGATAGGGAACGTCCCACCTTTAGGGACGAAACGATATTCATTGCCTCTTATTGCTTTCAAATTTTTTTCTCGTGTCAACATAGAACAACTAGAGTGTTGTGTGATTTTTTGTGATTTTTAGGGGTTCATTTCGACTTTTTTATGCATAAGTAAGTTTTCAAAGCATTTATGTGCATAATTCAAATTTGAACTACATGCCATGCTCCAGTGCATATAAATTGGTTGAAAAATCAAAAATGTGTCCTTGGGTGCATGCTTAGGTTCCATGCAAGAAATGGGAATGAATTTCAAACACCGGGGCACAGTTGATTGCCGGCAAAACATTGAGATGCCTGGTTTTTAAATTCTAGTACATCTAAAACTCATCTGAAATTATTGAAACTTGGCATGCTATCGTGGAGCGGCATCAACATGCCATGGTAAATTTTTTGTCCCATTTGGGGCAGGTTTGGGTATATGCTTCTCACAAATAGGAGCTTCTAACAACAAGCATGATGGTTTTCGGTAGGGAACGTCCCAACTTTGGGGACGAAACAATATCCGTTGCCTCTTATTGCTTTCAAAAAATTTTCTCGTGTCAACATAGAACAACAGGAGTGTTGTGTGAATTTTTATGATTTTTCGGGGTTTGTTTGGACATTTTTACGCATTAACTGAGTTTTAGATGCATTTATGTGCATAATTGAAATTCGAACTATATGCACATGCTCCAGTGCATATGAATTGGTAGAAAAATCAAATCTATGTCCTTGGGTGCATGCTTAGGTCCCATGCAAGAAATGGGAATGAATTTCAAACACCATGGCACCGTTGATTGCCAGCAAAACATTGAGATGCTTGGTTTTTAAATTCTAGTAGATCCAAAACTCGTCTGAAATTCATGAAACTGGGCATGCTATCATGGAGCGGCATCAACATGCCGTGGTAAAAATTTTGTCCCATTTGGGCAGGTTTGGGTATATGCTTCTCACAAACCGGAGCTTTTCACAACAAGCATGATGGTTTTCGGTAGGGAACGTCCCACCTTTGGGGACGAAATGATATCCATTGCCTCTTATTGCTTTCAAATTTTTTTTCTCGTGTCGACATAGAACAACAGGAGTGTTGTGTGAATTTTTGTGATTTTTTAGGGTTCGTTTGGACATTTTTACGCACTAACTGAGTTTTCAATGCATTTCTTGAGTGCATATAAATTGGTTGAAAAATCATATCTGTGTCCTTGGGTGCATGCTTAGGTCGCATGCAAGAAATGGGAATGAATTTCAAACACCAGGGCGCTGTTGATTGCCGGCAAAACAATGAGATGGCTGGTTTTTAAATTCTAGTAAATCCAAAACTCGTTTGAAATTCATGAAACTTGGCATGCTATCATGGAGCGGCATCAACATGTCGTGGTACAAATTTTGTCCCATTTGGGGCTGGTTCGTGTATTTGATTCTCACAAACCGGAGCTTCTCACAACAAGCATGATGGTTTTTGGTAGGGAAACGTCCAACCTTTGGGGACGAAAGTATATCCATTGCCTCTTATTGCTTTCCAATTTTTTTTCTCATGTCAACATAGAACAACAAGAGTGTTCTGTGAATTTTGGTGATTTTCAGGGTTCGTTTGGACATTTTTATGCATTAATTGAGTTTTCAATGCATGTATGTGCATAATTCAAATTCGAACTACATGCACATGCTCTAGTGTATATAAATTGGTTGAAAAAACAAATTTGTGACCTTGGGTGCATGCTTAGGTCCCATGCAAAAAATGGGAATGAATTTCAAACACCAGGGCACCGTTGATTGCCGACAAAACATTGAGATGCCTGGTTTTTAAATTCTAGTAAATCCAAAACTCGTCTGAAATTCATGAAACTGCGTAGGCTATCATGGACCGGCATCAACATTTCGTGGTACAAATTTAGTCCCATTTTTGGCAGGTTTGGGAATATGCTTCTCACAAACCAGAGCTTCTCACAACAAGCATGATGGTTTTCGGTAGGGAACGTCCCACCTTTGGGGAAGAAATGATATCCATTGCCTCTTATTGCTTTAAAAAAATTCTCGTGTCAACATAGAACAACAGGAGTGTTGTGTGATTTTTTTTGATTTTTTGTGGTTCGTTTGGACATTTTTATGCATTAACTGAGTTTCCAAAGCATTTATGTGCATAATTCAAATTTGAACTACATGCACATACTCCGGTGCATATAAATTGGTTTAAAAATCAAATATGTGTCCTTGGGTGCGTGCTTAGGTTCCATGCAAGAAATGGGAATGAATTTCAAACATCAGGGCACCGTTGATTGCCGACAAAACATTGAGATGCCTGGTTTTAAAATTCTAGTGAACCTAAAACTCGTCTGAAATTCATGAAACTTGGCATGCTATCATGGAGCAGCATCAACTTGTCGTGGTACAAATTTTGTCCCATTTGGGGCAGGATTGGGTATATGCTTCTCAACAATCTGAGCTTCTCACAACAAGCATGACGGTTTTCTGTCGGGAACGTCCCACCTTTGGGGACGAAACGATATCCATTGCCTCTTATTGCTTTTAAATTTTTTCTCGTGTCAACATAAAACTATAGGAGTGTTGTGTGAATTTTTGTGATTTTTTGGGGTTCGTTCAGACACTTTTATGCATTAACTTGGTTTTCAATGCATTTATGTGCATAATTCAAATTCGAACTACATGCACATGCTCCAGTGCATATGAATTGGTTGAAAAATCAAATATATGTCCTTGGGTGCATGCCTAGGTCCCATAGAAATGGCAATGAATTTCAAACACCAGGGCACCGTTGATTGCCGGCAAAACATTGAGATGCTTGGTTTTTAAATTCTAGTAAATCCAAAACTCGTCTGAAATTCGTGAAACTTGGCAAGCTATCATGGAGTGGCATCAACATGCCATGGTAAAAAATTTGTCCCATTTGGGCAGGTTTGGGTATATGCTTCTCACAAACCGGAGCTTTTCACAACAAGCATGATGGTTTTCGGTAGGGAACGTCCCACCTTTGGGGACGAAACGATATCCATTGCCTCTCATTGCTTTCAAATTTTTTTCTCATGTCAACATAGAACAACAAGAGTGTTGTGTGAATTTTTGTGATTTTTCGGGGTTCATTTGGACATTTTTACGCACTAACTGAGTTTTCAATGCTTTTATGTGCATAATTCAAATTCGAACTACACGCACATGCTCCAGTGCATATAAATTGGTCGAAATAACAAATTTGTGTCCTTGGGTGCATGCTTAGGTCCCATGCAAGAAATGGGAATGAATTTAAAACACCAGGGCGCCGTTGATTGCCAGCAAAACATTGAGATGCCTGGTTTTTAAATTCTAGAAAATCCAAAACTCGTCTGAAATTCAAGAAACTTGGCATGCTATCATGGAGCGGCATCAACATGTCGTGGTACAAATTTTGTCCCATTTGGGGCTGGTTTGTGTAGATGCTTCTCACAAACCGGAGCTTCTCACAACAAGCATGATGGTTTTTGGTAGGGAACGTCCCACCTTTGGGGACGAAACGATATCCATTGCCTCTTATTGCTTTCAAATTTTTTTCTCGTGTCAACATAGAACAACAGGACTGTTGTGTGAATTTTGGTGATTTTTCGGGGTTCGTTTGGACATTTTTATGCATTAACTGAGTTTTCAATGCATTTATGTGCATAATTCAAATTCGAAGTACATGCACATGCTCCAGTGTACATAATATGGTTGAAAAAACAAATTTGTGTCCTTGGGTTCATGCCTAGGTCCCATGCAAAAAATGGGAATGAATTTCAAACACCAGGGCACCGTTGTTTGCCGGAAAAACATTGAGATGCCTGGTTTTTAAATTGTACTAATTCCAAAGCTCTGAAATTCATGAAACTTGGCATGCTATCATGGACCAGCATCAACATGTCGTGGTACAAATTTTGTCCCATTTGGGGCAGGTTTGGGTATATGCTTCTCACAAACCGGAGCTTCTCACAACAAGCATGATGGTTTTCGGTAGGGAACGTCCCACCTTTAGGGACGAAACGATATCCATTGCCTCTTATTGCTTTCAAAAAAAATTCTCGTGTCAACATAGAACAACTCGAGTGTTGTGTGATTTTTTGTAATTTTCAGGGTTCGTTTGGACATTTTTATGCATTAACTGAGTTTTCAAAGCATTTATGTGCATAATTCAAATTTGAACTACATGCACGTGCTCCAGTGCATATAAATTGGTTCAAAAATCAAATATGTGTCCTTGGGTGCATGCTTAGGTCCCATGCAAAAAGTGGGAATGAATTTCAAACACCACGGCACCGTTGAATGCCGGCAAAACATTGTGATGTCTAGTTTTAAAATTCTAGTAAATCCAAAGCTCGTCTGAAATTCATGCATCTCGGCATGCTATCATGGAGCGGTATCAACATACTGTGGTACAAATTTTGTCCCATTTGGGGCCGGTTTGGGTATATGCTTCTCAAAAACCGGAGCTTCTCACAACAAGCATGATGGTTTTCGGTAGGGAACGTCCCACCTGTGTGGACGAAATGATATCCATTACCTCTTATTGCTTTCAAATATTTTCTCGTGTCAACATAGAACAACACGAGTGTTGCATGAAGTTTGTGATTTTTCGGGGTTCGTTTGGACATTTTTATGCATTAACTGAGTTTTCAATGCATTTATGTGCATAATTCAAATTTGCACTACATGCACATGCTCCAGTGCATATGAATTGGTTGAAAAATCAAATATGTGTCCTTGGGTGCATGCTTATGTCCCATGCAAGAAATGGGAATGAATTTCAAACACCAGGGCACTGTTGATTGCGGGCAAAACATTGAGATGCCTGGTTTTTAAATTCTAGTAGATCCAAAACTCGTCTGAAATTCATGAAACTTGGCATGCTATCATGGAGTGGCATCAACATGCCGTGGTAAAAAATTTATCCCATTTGAGGAAGGTTTGGGTATATGCTTCTCACAAACCGGAGCTTCTCACAACAAGCATGATGGTTTTCGTCAGGAAACGTCCCACCTGTGGGGACGAAACGATATACATTACCTCTTATTGCTTTCAATTTTTTTTCTCGCGTCAATATAGAACAACAGGAGTGTTGTGTGAATTTTTGTGATTTTTCAGGGTTCGTTTGGACATTTTTACGCATTAACTGAGTTTTCAATGCATTTATGTGCATAATTCAAATTCGAACTACACGCACATGCTCCAGTGCATATAAATTGGTTGAAAAAACAAATTTGTGTCCTTGGGTGCATGCTTAGGTCCCATGCAAGAAATGGGAATGAATTTCAAACACCAGGGCGCCGTTGATTGCCGGCAAAACATTCAGATGCCTGGTTTTTAAATTCTAGAAAATCCAAAACTCGTCTGAAATTCAAGAAACTTGCCATGCTATCATGGCGCGGCATCAACATGTCGTGGTACAAATTTTGTCCCATTTGGGGCTGGTTTGTGTATATGCTTCTCACAAACCGGAGCTTCTCACAACAAGCATGATGGTTTTTGGTAGGGAACGTGCCACCTTTGGGGACGAAACGATATCCGTTGCCTCTTATTGCTTTTAAATTTTTTTTCTCATGTCAACATAAAACAACAGGAGTGTTGTGTGAATTTTTGTGATTTTTCGGGGTTCGTTTGGACATTTTTATGCATTAACTGAGTTTTCAGTGCATTTATGTGCATAATTCAAATTCGAACTACATGCACATGCTCCAGTGTATATAAATTGGTTGAAAAAACAAATTTGTGTCCTTGGGTGCATGCCTAGGTCCCATGCAAAAAATGGGAATGAATTTCAAACACCAGGGCACCGTTGATTGCCGGAAAAACATTGAGATGCCTGGTTTTTAAATTGTAGTAATTCCAAAGCTCTGAAATTCATGAAACTTGGCATGCTATCATGGACCGGCATCAACATGTCGTGGTACAAATTATGTCCCATTTGGGGCAAGTTTGGGTATATGCTTCTCACAAACCGAAGCTTCTCACAACAAGCATGATGGTTTTCGGTAGGGAACGTCCCACCTTTAGGGACGAAACGATATCCATTGCCTCTTATTGCTTTCAAATTTTTTTCTCGTGTCAACATAGAACAACTGGAGTGTTGTGTGATTTTTTGTGATTTTCAGGTTTCGTTTGGACATTTTTATGCATTAACTGAGTTTTCAAAGCATTTATGTGCATAATTCAAATTTGAACTACATGCACGTGCTCCAGTGCATATAAATTGGTTGAAAAATCAAATATGTGTCCTTGGGTGCATGCTTTGGTTCGATGCAAGAAATGGGAATGAATTTCAAACACCGCGGCACCGTTGATTGTCGGCAAAACATTGAGATGCCTGGTTTTTAAATTCTTGTAAATCTAAAACTCGTTAGAAATTCATGAAACTTGGCATGCTATCGTGGAGCGTCATCAACATGCCGTGGTAAAAATTTGTCCCATTTGGGGCAGGTTTGTGTATATGCTTCTCACAAACCGGAGCTTCTCACAACAAGCATGATGGTTTCGGTAGGGAACGTCCCAACTTTGGGGACGAAACGATATCCATTGTCTCTTATTGCTTTCAAATTATTTTCTCGTGTCAACATAGAACAACAAGAGTGTTGTGTGAATTTTTGTGATTTTTCGGGGTTCATTTGGACATTTTTACGCATTAATTGAGTTTTCAATGCATTTATGTGCATAATTGAAATTCGAACTACACGCACATGCTCCAGTGCATATAAATTGGTTGAAAAAACAAATTTGTGTGCTTAGGTGCATGCTTAGGTCCCATGCAAGAAATGGGAATGAATTTCAAACACCAGGGCGCCGTTGATTGCCGGCAAAACATTGAGATGCCTGGTTTTTAAATTCTAGAAAATCCTAAACTCGTCTGAAATTCAAGAAACTTGGCATGCTATCATGGAGCGGCATCAACATGTCGTGGTACAAATTTTGTCCCATTTGGGGCTGGTTTGTGTATATGCTTCTCACAAATGGGAGCTTCTCACAACAAGCATGATGGTTTTTGGTAGGGAACGTCCCACCTTTGGGGACGAAACGATATCCATTGCCTCTTATTGCTTTCAAATTTTTTTCTCATGTCAACATAGAACAACAGGAGTGTTGTGTGAATTTTGGTGATTTTTCGGGGTTCGTTTGGACATTTTTATGCATTAACTGAGTTTTCAATGCATTTATCTGCATAATTCAAATTCGAACTACATGCACATGCTCCAGTGTATATAAATTGGTTGAAAAAACAAATTTGTGTCCTTGGGTGCATGCCTAGGTCCCATGCAAAAAATGGGAATGAATTTCAAACACCAGGGCACCGTTGATTGCCGGAAAAACATTGAGATGCCTGGTTTTTAAATTGTAGTAATTCCAAAGCTCTGAAATTCATGAAACTTGGCATGCTATCATGGACCGGCATCAACATGTCGTGCTACAAATTATGTCCCATTTGGGGCAGGTTTGGGTATATGCTTCTCACAAACCGGAGCTTCTCACAACAAGCATGATGGTTTTCGGTAGGGAACGTCCCACCTTTAGGGACGAAACGATATCCATTGCCTCTTATTGCTTTCAAATTTTTTTCTCGTGTCAACATAGAACAACTGGAGTGTTGTGTGATTTTTTTGATTTTCAGGATTCATTTGGACATTTTTATGCATTAACTGAGTTTTCAAAGCATTTATGTGCATAATTCAAATTTGAACTACATGCACGTGCTCCAGTGCATATAAATTGGTTGAAAAATCAAATATGTGTCCTTGGGTGCATGCTTAGGTTCAATGCAAGAAATGGGAATGAATTTCAAACACCGGGGCACCGTTGATTGTCGGCAAAACATTGAGATGCCTGGTTTTTAAATTCTAGTAAATCTAGAACTTGTCTGAAATTCATGAAACTTGGCATGCTATCGTGGAGCGTCATCAACATGTCGTGGTAAAAAATTTGTCCCATTTGGGGCAGGTTTGTGTATATGCTTCTCACAAACCGGAGCTTCTCACAACAAGCATGATGGTTTTCGGTAGGGAACGTCCCAACTTTGGGGACGAAATGATATCCATTATCTCTTATTGCTTTCAAATTATTTTCTCGTGTCAACATAGAATAACAAGAGTGTTGTGTGAATTTTTGTGATTTTTCGAGGTTCATTTGGACATTTTTACGCATTAACTGAGTTTTTAATGCATTTATGTGCATAATTGAAATTCGAACTACATGCACCTGCTCCAGTGCATATAAATTGGTTGAAAAATCAAATCTGTGTCCTTGGGTGCATGCTTAGGTACCATGCAAGAAATGGGAATGAATTTCAAACACCAGGGCGCTCATGATTGCCAGCAAAACATTGAGATGCCTGGTTTGTAAATTCTAATAAATCCAAAACTCGTCTAAAATTCATGAAACTTGGCATGCTATCATGGAGAGGCATCAACATGTGATGGTACAAATTGTGTCCCATTTGGGGCAGATTTGGGTATATGCTTCTCACAAACCGGAGCTTCTCACAACAAGCCTGATGGTTTTTGGTAGGGAACGCCCCGCCTTTGGGGACGAAGTGATATCCATTGCCTCTTATTACTTTCAAAAAAAAATTCGTGTCAACATAGAACAACAGGAGTGTTGTGTGAATTTTGGTGATTTTTTGGGGTTCGTTTGCACATTTTTATGCATTAACTGAGTTTGCAATGCATTTATGTGCATAATTCAAATTCGAACTACATGCACATGCTCCAGTGTATATAAATTGGTTGAAAAAACAAATTTGGGTCCTTGGGTGCATGCCTAGGTCCCATGCAAAAAATGGGAATGAATTTCAAACACCAGGGCACCGTTGATTGCCGGAAAAACATTGAGATGCCTGGTTTTTAAATTGTAGTAATTTCAAAGCTCTGAAATTCATGAAACTTGGCATGCTACCATGGACCGGCATCAACATGTCGTGCTACAAATTTTGTCCCATTTGGGGCAGGTTTGGGTATATGCTTCTCACAAACCGGAGCTTCTCACAACAAGCATGATGGTTTTCGGTAGGGAACATCCCACCTTTAGGGACGAAACGATATCCATTGCCTCTTATTGCTTTCAAATTTTTTTTCTTGTGTCAACATAAAACAACTGGAGTGTTGTGTGATTTTTTGTGATTTTCAGGGTTCGTTTGGACATTTTTATGCATTAACTGAGTTTTCAAAGCATTTATGTGCATATTCAAATTTGAACTACATGCACGTGCTCCAGTGCATATAAATTGGTTGAAAAATCAAATATGTGTCCTTGGGTGCATGCTTAGGTTCAATGCAAGAAATGGGAATGAATTTCAAACACCGGGGCACCTTTGATTGTCGGCAAAACATTGAGATGCCTGGTTTTTAAATTCTAGTAAATCTAGAACTCGTCTGAAATTCATGAAACTTGGCATGCTATCGTGAGCGGCATCAACATGCCGTGGTAAAAAATTGTCCCATTTGGGGCAGATTTGTGTATATGCTTCTCACAAACCGGAGCTTCTCACAACAAGCATGATGGTTTTAGGTAGGGAACGTTCCAACTTTGGGGACGAAACGATATCCATTGTCTCTTATTGCTTCCAAATTATTTTCTCGTGTCAACATAGAACAACAGGAGTGTTGTGTGAATTTTTGTGATTTTTCGGGGTTCATTTGGACATTTTAACGCATTAACTGAGTTTTCAATGCATTTATGTGCATAATTGAAATTCGAACTACATGCACCTCCTCCAGTGCATATAAATTGGTTGAAAAATCAAATCTGTGTCCTTGGGTGCATGCTTAGGTACCATGCAAGAAATGGGAATGAATTTCAAACACCAGGGCGCTGATGATTGCCGGCAAAACATTGAGATGCATGGTTTGTAAATTCTAATAAATTCAAAACTCGTCTAAAATTTATGAAACTTGGCATGCTATCATGGAGCGGCATCAACATGTCGTGGTACAAATTTTGTCCCATTTGGGGCAGGTTTGGGTATATGCTTCTCACAAACTGGAGGTTCTCACAACAAGCATGATGGTTTTCGACACAGAACGTCCCACCTTTGGGGACGAAACGATATCCATTGCCTCTTATTCCTTTCAATATTTTTCTCGTGTCAACATAGAACAACAGGAGTGTTGTGTGATCTTTTGTGATTTTTCGGGGTTCGTTTGGACATTTTTATGCATTAACTGTATTTTCAATGCATTTATGTGCATAATTAAAATTTGAACTACATGCGCATGCTCCAGTGCATATAAATTTGTTGAAAAATTAAATCTATGTCCTTGGGTGCATGCTTAGGTCCCATGCAAGAAATGGGAATGAATTTCAAACACCAGGGCACTGTTGATTGCCGGCAAAACATTGAGATGCCTCATTTTTAAATTCTAGTAAATCCAAAACTCGTCTGAATTCATGAAACTTGGCATGCTATCATGGAGAGGCATCAACATGTCATGGTACAAATTTTGTCCCATTTGGGGCAGATTTGGGCATATTCTTCTCACAAACCGGAGCTTCTCACAACATGCATGATGGTTTTCCGTAGGGAACGTCCCACCTTTGGGGACGAAACGATATCCATTGCCTCTTATTGCTTTCAAATATTTTCCTTGTGTCAACATAGAACAACAGGAGTGTTGTGTGAATTTTTGTGATTTTTCGGGGTTCGTTTGGACATTTTTATGCATTAACTGAGTTTTCAATGCATTTATGTGCATAATTCAAATTTGAACTACATGCACATGCTCTAGTGCATATAAATTGGTTGAAAATCATATATGTGTCCTTGGGTGCATGCTTAGGTCCCATGCAAGAAATGGGAATGAATTTCAAACACCGGAGCACCGTTCATTGCCGGCAAAACATTGAGATGTCTGGTTTTTAAATTCTAGTAAATCAAAAACTCGTCTAAAATTCATGAAACTTGGCATGTTATCATGGAGCGGTATCAACATGTCGTGGTAAAAATTTTGTCCCATTTGGGGCAGGTTTGGGTATATGCTTCTCACAACCGGAGCTTCTCACAACAAGCATGATGGTTTTCGGTATGGAACGTCCCAACTTTGGGGACGAAACGATATCCATTGCTTTTTATTGCTTTCAAATTTTTTCTCGTGTCAACATAGAACAACAGGAGTGTTGTGTGAATTTTTGTTATTTTTTGGGGTTCATTTGGACATTTTTTACGCATTAACTGAGTTTTCAATGCATTTATGTGCATAATTCAAGTTTAAACTACATGCACATGCTCCAGTGCATATAAATTGGTTGAAAAAACAAATCTATGTCCTTGGGTGCATGCTTAGGTCCCATGCAAGAAATGGGAATGAATTTCAAACACCAGGGCACCGTTGATTGCCGGCAAAACATTGAGATGTCTGGTTTTAAAATTCTAGTAAATCAAAAAGTCTGTTAACCATTCACGTGACGCCACGTGTCTTGGTTTTAATGGCTGTAGGAGGTGCTTGACCTTGACTGAACGGGAGGCGTGCGAGCGCCGTCCGGTGCGCAGGCTGACTGAGAGGCGTGCAAGCTGTCCTCGAGTGTGCAGGCTCATCGGGAAGCGTGCGAGCTGGACGCTACGCAGGCTCACTGGGAAGTGAGTCCTTTGACTTTCATGGCCGCCCGCCTTGCTCGCATCCTCTCCATTAATGGCGCCCAAGCCGCAGTTTAATTTGCTTTTTAAATATAAAACACTCATCGCAAATGTTTTAGTTAGAACACCCGTATGCAAACCGACAGCTTCCCCAGGAAGCCAAGAGAAAATGTGTCGAGTAGGATTTCTGCAGCTCTTGATCACAAACGTTTTAGATAGAACACTCGTATGCAAAGTGAGAGCAGCGCAGGGTTTGTGCATCCCTTCAACGCAAACGGTTATTTTTGATGACCCGTGTGCAACCACGTACAAACAATTTGATAAGATTTGTCAATCCTTGTAACACTTCGATTTGTCAAAATATGAAGCTAAAAATCACTAGCAGTATCTAATTTTTGCAACTAAATTTCAGTAATTAAGCATAGATTTCATTGATAGATTAAGCAGTCGTTCTTAATTTATACAAACAGTTCAAGTTCACAGCTGAACCGACCAAACTTTCCCCGAATTGTTGCCAACCACGTACTGAAATAGCTAGTTCAACTATATATACTAGCTAATTTTAAGTACATTGTACAGTTCCACCACATCTATAGTCAAATGAGCTGAACAAAATAGCCCCTAAATACTACTACTACTGCGGAGGGGCTTTGTACTACTTTCGGCTGCCTCTCCTCTGTCGAGCGCGCTCAGTAAGAGGCGGAGGAGGAGGAGCCTACCGACGAGCTGGGCAACCGCAATGCAGTGCCTGCCGCTGTTGCAGCTTCAGCGACTCTCACCTCAAATGCCCTCTGCTGCTCCAGACGACCCCTCTCGAAGCGGTGGTTCTCCTCGTAGATCTCCTGATTCCTTGCCTCTGAGGCGGCGTGTGCCATGACCACGGCGGCGGTAAGTATCTTTGCATGCTCGACGAGGCGCTCCTCCTCCTCCCGCGGGAACTTGGTGTAGCGCGCAAGGTCGCTGACGCACGTGCGGGCATCCACCTCCGCCCCCCGCCTTCAGGTGGTGGTTCGGAGCGGGTGATGACCCCGGCGATCGATGGTGGGCTGGCGGCCGACGACGGGGTGGTGGCCACGACCACCACCTCCTGCCTTCGGGCCGTGGTGGCAGAGCGGGTGATAGCCACAATGGCCAGTAGTGGGGTGGCGGCCACGACGGCCACCTCCCGCCTTCGGGCCACGGCGGTGGAGCGGGAGACAGCCCTGGCTTTCGATGGTGGTGTGGCGGCAACGGCAGCCGGCAACAACTACCGACGGGCACCGGCGGCGGAGCGTGTGGTGGGTGTTCCGCGCACACCCAACACGGACGCCACGCGCACTACGCTACGTCGGGGACTGCGCCGCCGCCGCGGTGTAGCCTCCCAACTGGAGTTGTCCTCTGATGACGGCAGAGTGGCTGAGCGACAATGACGGACCGGTGCCATTGGCGATTGTGGGAGAAGCAGACGAGATAAGCTACAGGGACAAAGGGAAAATGTGACGCAAGACTCGTCGGCCGTGAGGGTTTTTATAGCAGGCTGGTAAGCATTGGTATTTTGGGGGATTTCACCAAGTCGGGCGAGAAGCTTGCGCGGGAACCTGCGAGGTTGCGCGGGAACGGGCTCACCAACGATTCATTGGCGCCACCGGTTGGCCAAAAGAACGCCCCCGCGCGCTGCGCAAGCTTGCGATGTAAGCCGTCTACGGCGGCGGGGTGTCAAGACGTGCGAGAGGAGGACGAAAGGCCGGTTGCGATTTAATTACCTACTATACCACCGTCCTTGTTTATAAGTATGATTTAACTAATAAAATATGAATGCATGTCACCAAAGATTATATAGTTGGATTTGTATTTGAACATAGTTTCCAACTATATAATTTTTAAAACATGCATTAACATTTTTTTGGTTAAATTTGAGGGCAAAGTATGGCACGAAATATAAAGGAGACTATAGACTAGACGAAGGTGGTACCACACGGCCGCTCTCTATGATGCGACACAACTGTCAGCCGGCTTGTAGGCGACCATTTCCTGCGTGTTCAACTGCTCTATGCGTGTGGTTGCTTGCGGTTCAGGCGGCCGCGGCGTGCTCTCCTCGCGTCCCGTCGCGCGCGCTCTACTCTCGCGTCCCTACGGGTGCTCTGCCCTCGTCCCTCCACATGTGCTGCCAGTGTTTGGGGCCTGCGCATGATCACGCACGTTTGTGTGCAAGCGGCTGCGCTGGGCGCGGTGCGACGATGCAGTTACCCGCCGCAAAAACTACCATGCGGACGCGCCAAGAATCCATGCCGCCCTGCCCCCTTTTATTCCTGCGGCTATTTACATTCATCTCTCGTCTCACACGACACAATAAGCACACCCACGAGGACACATACAGAGAGCACATCCGGCGGTTCCAATGGCACTCCCCGTGGCTCCAATGGCGCTCCCAGCGGCCGACGACGACAACGGTGGGCAGTTCACCACGCATCACGTAGTGGACACCCACGTGAGGGGGAAGGCCCTCTCGGTGGTGTACACGAACGATCCGGTCTCGGTGGAGAGCTCCATCCAAACTATGGAGCAGTTCCTTGCCGAGTTGTCATTTGATTAACGGGATCACATCATTAGGAGAATGATGTGATTGACTTGACCCATTCCGTTAGCTTAGCACTTGATCGTTTAGTATGTTGCTATTGCTTTCTTCATGACTTATACATGTTCCTATAACTATGAGATTATGCAACTCCCGTATACCGGAGGAACACTTAGTGTGCTATCAAACATCACAACATAACTGGGTGATTATAAAGATGCTCTACAGGTGTCTTTGATGGTGTTTGTTGAGTTGGCATACATCGAGATTAGGATTTGTCACTCCGTGTTTCGGAGAGGTATCTCTGGGCCCTTTCGGTAATGCACATCACTACAAGCCTTGCAAGCAATGTGGCTAATGAGTTAGTTACGGGATGATGCATTATGGAACGAGTAATGGGACTTGCTGGTAACGATATTGAACTAGGTATGATGATACCGACGATCGAATCTCGGGAAAGTAACATACCGATGACAAAGGGAACAACGTATGTTGTTATACGATTTGACCGATAAAGATCTTCGTAGAATATGTAGGAGCCAATATGAGCATCCAGGTTCCGCTATTGGTTATTGACCAGAGATGTGCCTCGGTCATGTCTACATAGTTCTCAAACCCGTAGGGTCCGCACACTTAACGTTCGATGACGATTTATATTATGAGTTATGTGATTTGATGACCAAAGATTGTTCGGAGTCCCGGATGAGATCACGGACATGATGAGGAGTCTCAAAATGGTCGAGACATAAATATTGATATATTGGAAGGCTATATTCGGACATCGTAATGGTTCTGGAGAAGTTCAGGTATTTTTCTGGAGTACCGGGAGGTTACCGGAACCCCCCGGGGAATTGATGGGCCTTAGTGGGAAGGAGACGCGGCAACCAGGAGGTGGCGCCTGATACGTCTCCAACGTATCTATAAATTTTGATTGTTCCATGCTATTATATTACCCGTTTTGGATGTTTATGAGCTTTAGTTTACACTTTTATATCATTTTTGGGACTAACCTACTAACCGGAGGCCCAGCCCGAATTGCTGTTTTTTGCCTATTTTAGTGTTTCGAAGGAAAGGAATATGAAACGGAGTCCAAACGGAATGAAACCTTCGAGAGCGATCTTTTTGGAACAAACGCAATCCAGGAGACTTGGAGTGGACGTCAAGAAGCAGCCGAGGTGGCCACGAGGCAGGAGGGCGCGCCCTAGGGGGACAGGCGCGTCCCCCACCCTCGTGGGGCCCTCTTTGCTCCCCTGACCTATCTCCTTCGCCTATATATATATATATCTATGTCGGTGTAATGGGCCATGGGTAGGCTGACCCAGGACCCAAGATCTTTCGAGACATCGGGGCGAGTCGCGCCCCTCAGCCGAGTCCCAGCGGGGCGACCTTCGAGAAGGCCGAGTCCCAGGCGGGCGACCTTCGAGGAGGCCGAGTCCCAGCTGGCGACCTTCGGGAGGGCCGAGTCTCAGCAGGCGACCTTCCAGAAGGCCGGGTCCCAGCTGGCGACCTTCGAAGAAGCAGAGTCCCCAGACGGCGACTCTGGAGCAAGCCGACTCCGGGCTTGCGACCTCTCAAGGGGCCGACTCTGAGAGTCGGCCCGCGACCTTTCACGAAGACCGATGCGGGGTACAGCCCCGTCGTGGCTGTCCCCTCGGACCCACGAGAAGAAGGCATGGCTACAGTGAGCCGCGTCGCCAGGAGATCTCCGGCGGGCGCTGCATCGCTGCCATGCCTCCTTAATCTCAGCCACAAGGCACAAGGCATCGTGCCCACGACGGCGCGCGCGACGGCCGGAGATCGCCGGCCCCGTCGGTGAGATAGAAGAAGACGGCGGAGAGTCAAGACGGCCCTCGGAGTCGGCCTCCCTAGAGTCGGCCGCCTCGCCAGGCCCCACAAGCCATAAACCAGATTGGACAGGAGTGGCGGCGGTGATCACCGACAGCGGCGGCACCGCTCCCACGACCCCATGACCAAGCCTCGCCATCGAGTGCTTTGCCAGCGTTCTCGCTTATCTGCGGGCCCGCCAATCGGCGGGCCCCGGCCAGGATGACGGTTCGAGGAGATCGACGGTGAGGCCACGCCCAGTCGGATTACCATTGTACCCGGGTAGGCCTATATAAACCCCCGGCACCCATGCAAAGGGTTCGCCCTGGATAGGTTTAGACATATAGCAAGAGGGAAAGAGCTAGCCTTGCTCCTTCCTCGCCTCCACACAGCTCGAGGAGCACCATTGTACTATCACCCCATAGTGATCATGCGGAGACCCCGCAGAGCAGCGATGAGGTGTTATCTCCTGAGAGCCCCGGCCGGGTAAGATTCGCGGCGTGCATGTCTTCGCCTCATCCCGCTTCGTGCACCAGCGACGTTCTACTCGCCCCACCATGATAAGCCACCCGCTGGCATATGTCGATCCAACCCCGACATTTGGCGCCCACCGTGGGCGAGGTGCACCGTCGTCCGGAGATCTGCTCGACGGAACCCTCTTCCTCCTGGCGAAGCGCAGCCAGCCCGGCTTCGCCAGATGGAGTTCAGACGACGGCGCGTTGCGGCGCCGGCCGCTGCGAAGCGAGCAGCCTCGCCAACTCATCGGTGAGGTGCGCCTCGACGAGCTGCGCCGAGCACAGCGCGGTGGCCCCGAGAACCTTCTCGCGGCCTCCTCGACCAACTTCAAGTCGCCGGCGAGCCTGCCAGACTTGAGTCTCAGACTCCTCCGACCCGATGCTGGTCGACTCCGACGCCAGACGCTGATACCTTCCCCACCAACGTGGTGGTTTACGACGAGCCGCTCAGACGAGGAGAGCGGCGGAAGCGCCGTCACGGAGGTGCTCGTCATCGGCCACGGCGAGCACTCCGGGAAAACGCCAGACCCGCTGCTGCGGCCTCGAGACCTGTCGCGCGCTCTCCCAGAGGACGCGGACGCAGAGATGCTGGAAGAGCGCCGCCTTCAGCTCATTGAAGGCGCCAAGAAGTTGGCAAGTATGAGATGCTTGTCCGAAGCATATCAGCGCGAGATGGACCGCGCTGTGGGCGGCTCGCCGGCTCTGACTGGGCCGAGCCATCTCGGCGTGGTCAAAGAGCGCGGCGCGGCCATCGCCGATCTGTTTGGGGCGAAGCGCCCCGCGTACGCCACCCCTGCGGAGAACATCCGCGCCGCCCAAGCGGCGACTGAGGAGCTGAGGAACCTCGACGGCGAAGAGCGCCGTGTGATGACGGAGCGAGTCCAGCAGCTCCTCGACGCAGTTGCTGCGCAAAATGCGGCAGGCGGCCGCGCTGACGCGCGGCAACAGAAGAATGACGACTTACCCCCTCGCCGAGATCAAGGCGCGACCTCCCGGACGCCGACTGGCGGAGTCCGCGGGAGGAGAGAGAAGGAGCCGGCAGCGAGCCACACCGACTCAGATTCCATCGAAGCGACCAAGATGGCCGCCCAGGCAAAGGAGCGGCGAGGTGATTATTTGCCTCCCCCCCAAGAGAACGGCGAGTCTCTCGCCGCCGTTGAGCATCCGACTCGGAGATCGCCTCGATCGCCGAGAGGAGTCGGAGAGAACGATGCCCGCCACCGGATCGACCGCCTCCACAGATCCTGGCGTTAGAAGAAGAAGACGAGCTGGTCCGCTTTGCTTCCGGGCCCCGTGATCGAGACGAGCCCTTCCCCAAAGGGTTCACGCCCCCGAGACACGCCCAAGTACACCGCTCCATGAAGCGGAAGATTGGCTGATAGACTACTCTACGGCTGTCAGCATCGCCAACGGCAACAAGCGAGTCGCCGTCAAGTATGTTCCCCTCATGCTCCAGGGCACGGCCCGGACATGGCTGAACAGCTTGAAGCCCCGCAGCATCAACAGCTGGGTCGACTTCACCGAAGCCTTCATTCGCAACTTCACCAGCACGTACAAGCGACCTCCCAAGCCGCGCCAGCTCTCCTTGTGCGTGCAAGGCCCCGAGGAATCGACGCGACTATCTCACGCTACCGGGCGAAGCTCCAAACTCCTGCGAGGGCGCACGAGGTGCAGCCATCGAGTATTTTTACACCGGGTGCCGAGAGGGCACCTCCTCAAGCACAAGCTCCTCTCGCGACGAGCCCGAAACCTCGACGAACTGCTAGTCATAGCAGACAAGTACGCCACGGCCGACTCCTCTATGAAGACGGAGATCCAAGTCAACGCGGCTGGCAAGGTGATTCCACAGGCTCCCAGAACGCCGGCTGGAGACGCCGGCCGACGGCAGCAACAGAACGACAACAAGCGCAAAGCCTCCCAGCCGACTTCCAACACTCGGCAGGTCGCAGCAGTAGAAGATCAGCAGCCAGAGGGGCAGCCTCCGGCTAAGCGGCAGAAGGGCGGCAAGTCCAACTGGTTGCCGGCTTTCTCTTATGAGCAGACTCTGGATGGTCCGTGCAAGTTTCACAGCGGTGCGAAGCCGTCGAACCATACCACCAGGAAGTGCCACTGGCTCGTCCGGATCGCCAAGGGAGACGGCCTCGCCCCTCCGCCGCCTGCAGGGCCGCCGCCGCCTCCGCCGCCTCCGCAGCCGGCGGCTCGGCCAGTCGGCGTGGTCCAAGACGAGTTCCCAGAAGAGCACGGAGCATACGTAGTGTTCACCACCGACAGATGATCGGCGCGGCAAGCGCCAACAAAGAAGAAGAAGTCAACGCAGGGGCGCAAGCCCCCGAGTTCATGCATTGGTCCGAAAGCCTATCACCGAGTCGGGCAGATCACCCGGATGTGATGCCGAGTCCGGCTCTACGCCTTTGGTTCTCGGAGCAACCTTGGCCACTGACAAGCGTGCCGCCCGTTTCTCGCGGGTCCTGATAGACGGAGGGGTCCTGATAGACGGAGGCAGCAGCATAAACATCCTGTACAAGGATACCATGGAGAAGCTCGGAATCAGGCGGAGGCAGCTGCAAAGCAGCCGCACCGTGTTCCATGGGATTGTACCCGGCCTCTCCTGTTCGCCGATTGGCAAGATCCTGATAGACGTCCTCTTCGGAGACAAAGATCACTTCCGCCGAGAGCCGATCTGGTTCGAGGTGGTGGATTTGGAGAGCCCGTACCACGCTCTGCTAGGTCGGCCTGCTCTGGCAAAATTCATGGCGGTTCCCCACTACGCCTACCTCAAGATGAAGATGCCGACCTCCAAGGGGATCCTGACCGTTGCCGGCGACTACAAGAAGTCATCCGCTTGCGCGGCCGAGAGCAGTCGGCTGGCCGAGACTCTGGTGATCGCGGCCGAGAAGCGGCTCCTTGATCGGGTCGTGGCGATGGCTGGGAAGCAGCCGGAAATGTCGCCTAACCCCAAGGAGTCGGAGGCAGAAGGATCGTTCAGGCCGGCCAAAGAAACTAAGAAGATACCCTTGGACCCGGAACACCCAGAGAGGTACGCTGTCATGGGCACTGGCCTCGACAGCAAATAGGATGGCGAGCTCGCCGATTTCCTCCGTGAGA
Source organism: Aegilops speltoides (assembly GCA_021437245.1). Classification (NCBI taxonomy): domain Eukaryota; kingdom Viridiplantae; phylum Streptophyta; class Magnoliopsida; order Poales; family Poaceae; genus Aegilops; species Aegilops speltoides. Next base: position 159,096,273 of record CM038143.1, on the reverse strand, counting down.
ATCGGGACATCTTCGCGTGGTCCCCCAAGGACATGCCCGGTGTACCGACGGAATTCGCCGAGCACAAGCTACATGTCAGGCCAGATGAAAGCCCGTCGGCAGCCCTTGCGCCGCTGTCGTCAAGATAAGAGAAGAGTCGTAGGGGAAGAGATAGCCCGGCTCCTGGCAGCCGGATTCATCATGGAGGTGTTTTTTCCGGAGTGGTTGGCTAACCCTGTACTAGTGCTGAAGAAGAACAAGCAGTGGCGGATGTGCATCGACTACACCAGCCTCAACAAAGCCTGCCCGAAGGATCCGTTTGCCCTGCCAAGGATCGATCAAGTGATAGACTCCACAGCCGGATGCGAGCTGTTGAGCTTCTTGGATGCATACTCGGGATATCACCGATCAAGCTGAATCCAATGGATGATCAAGACCGCATTCATCACGCCGCTTGGAGCCTTCGCTGCCGACGATGACGTTCGGCTTAAGGAATGCCGGCGCCACCTTCCAGCGTTGCATGCAGAAGTGCCTCCTCAAGCAACTCGGCAGGAATGCCCATGTTTATGTGGATGATGTGGTAGTAAAGACGGAGAAGCGTGGGACGCTGCTAGAGGATCTTAAAGAGACCTTTGAAAATCTGCGCCGATTCCAGATCAAACTCAACCCAGAGAAATGCGTGTTTGGAGTCCCGGCCGGCCAGCTCCTTGGTTTTCTGGTCTCCGAACGCGGCATAGAGTGCAAACCTGTGAAGATCAAGGCCATTGAGAGGATGGAGGTACCCAGCCGATCGTTGGATGTCTGAAGTTCACCGCCGCTTGGCTTCCATAGTCGATTCATCACCGGTGGCGAGAAAGCTCGCCATTGTATCAACTGATGAAGAAGACCACTTTTTCGAGTGGAACCACAAGGAAGATGAGGCATTTCTCCAATCAAGAAGATGTCGGCGACTCCCCTGTTGGCGGCTCCGACTCCCAAAGAGCCCATGCTTTTGTACATCGCCGCCACCACTCGGGTAGTCAGCACAGTTATTGTAGTCGAGCGCAAGGAGGAAGGCAAGGCGCTCCCGGTCCAGAGACCAAGATATTACCCGAGCGAGGTAATCGCCGACCTCCAAGCGTAACTACCCTCACTACCAGAAGATGTGCTACGGTGTGCATTTTGCCGCCAAGAAGCTGAAGCCCTACTTTCAAGAGCATCCAATCACTGTGGTTTGCACCGCCCCACTCGCTAAGATCATCGGAAGCCGAGATGCTTCCGGCCGAGTGGCCAAGTGGGCCATCGACCTAGCTCCCTACACGATCTACTATCAACCTCACACCGCCATCAAGTCGCAGGCGCTGGCCGACTTCCTCGTCGATTGGGCCGAGACCCAATACTTGCCGCCTGCGCCTAACTCTACTCATTGGCGACTGCACTTCGACGGCTCCAAGATGCGCTCCGGCCTCGGGCCGCGTAAATCCTCACCTCCCCAAGGGCGACAAGCTCAAATCGTCTTTGCAAATCCACTTCGCCGCCTCCAACAACGTCGCCGAATATGAAGCACTCATCCACGGGCTCCGGCTTGCCAGGAACTCGGCATTCGCCGGATCCCGTATACGGCGACTCGACTTGGTGGTTCAAGAATCATCCGCGATCGACGCCAAGGACGCAAACATGGCAAGCTACCACTTCTTGGTGCAGCAGCTCAGCGGATATTTTGAAGGATGCGAATTCCTTCACGTACCAAGAAACGACAACGATCAAGCAGATGCATTGGCACGAGTCGGCTCCACTCGCCAGGCGATACCTTCCGGCGTCGCCCTTCAGTGCCTCCTCAAGCCGTCTATCAAGCCTTCACCAGAGTCCGACTCCATTTTCGTGCCGGCTCCCCCAGAAATAGTTGGATCCGACTCAAGACCCCACAAGCGACCTCAAGAAAGCCACGGTCGGCCGGGATCGCGCCCGGTCGGCCCGGGATCGCACCGCCGGCCGGGATCGCGCCACTGCCCAAGGACTGCGCCAGTCGGCCCGGGGACTGCGCCAGTCGGCCCGGGGACTGCGCCAGTCAGCCAAGAGATTCCCTCAATTCAGCAAGCGGCAGCAGAGTCCAACCCGCCGCCTCCCAGCCCAGCCACCCTTGTCCAAGTCGCTGTGGTGGCAATCGAAGAGATAGCAACACCTTCATGGGCGCAACCCATCCTCAAGTTCCTAGTCAACAAGGATTTGCCTGCAGATGAGACTCTGGCTCGGCAAGTGCAACGCCGAGCGGCAGCCTACACCATAATCAACAGAGAGTTAGTCGACGCAGGCGTCGGTGTCCACCAGCTGCGTGGAATCGAAACAAGGCCAGCGATCCTCAAAGACATCCATCGTATGCAGTGTGGTCACCATGCGGCCTCGAGGGCGCGTGGCCAAAGCCTTTCTAAGACGGGCTTCTTTTGGCCGACCGCCTGGAAGAAGCTAAAGAATTAGTCAAGAAGTGCAAGGTGCGGTGTTCCGCTCCAAGCCCCTTCAGCCGGCTTCTGCACTAAAGACAATCCCCATCGCCTGGCCCTTCGCAGTTTGGGGCTTGGACATGGTGGGACCTTTCAAGACGGCCCGAGGCGGCCTGACTCATTTGCTTGTCGCAGTGGATAAGTTCACCAAGTGGGTAGAAGCAAAGCCCATCAAGAAATTAAATGGGCCTACAGCAGTGACCTTCATTGCCGACATCACGGTGCGGTACGGCATACCGCATAGCATCATCACCGACAATGGCACCAATTTCGCCAAAGGCGCCTTGGCTCGTTTCTGCGCGACGCAGGGCATCCGACTGGACCTAGCGTCCGTTGCCCATCCGCAGTCAAACGGCCAGGTGGAACGAGCCAATGGCCTCATCCTGTCCGGCATCAAGCCTCGATTGGTCGAACCACTCGAGCGCTCGGCCGGCTGTTGGGTGGAAGAGCTGCCTGCCGTCCTCTGGAGTCTGCGCACGACTCCGAACAGATCAACCGGCTTCACGCCGTTCTTCCTCGTCTACGGTGCCGAAGCCGTCATCCCGACGGATATACAATTCGACTCTCCGCGAGTCTCCATGTACACCGAAGAGGAGGCTGAAGAAGCACGCCAAGACGGCGTCGACCTGCTGGAAGAGGGCCGGCTGTTGGCACTCACCGTCCAAAGATCTACCAACAGAGTCTGCGCGATACTACAACCGCAAGGTCAAGCCAAGATCATTCCAAGAGGGCGACCTTGTGCTCCGCTGATTCGAGAGAACAGCCGCCAGCACAAGTTGTCGGCGCCTTTGGGAGGGCCCTTCATCATCGAGAAGGTGCTAGGAACGATGCCTACTACTTGATCGACGCCCAGAAGCCACGAGCACGCAAGAGAGACGACTCCGGCAAAGAGACAGAGCGCCCGTGGAACGCAAATCTTCTTCGAAGATTTTACAGTTGATGCAGATATGTATCACGCTACCCCTTTGTATTAAGTACTAAGACCTTAGGCCCCGAGACGAGCTCGGGACTGCCTTTGATTATCTCGTATGATATGGATCCCGCTCCCGAAATGCTTCCTCCTTTTTTATCATACTCTCTGGCACCGGGTCCGACTAGTCGGCCCGGGGACTCGCCGCCTTGTGCTATGAAATGCTCCCTGAGGTCAGACAAGTAATGTGTTGTGCTCAAAGTCGTCTCCCACGGAAAGCGCAGCTTCAGAGCGATCGCCGATAAGCGGGAGCGGAAGCGAAGACACACGAAAAACGGCTAAGGACTTAAGAGCTACGCATAGCCCAAGCCGGCTCCCAGTTTCCCCTACTGAGCCGACTCACGGCAGTCGGCTCATAGTTTCAACCTTTATTAAAAACGACCGACTTTGAGAGTCGGCTGGCCGATTTCCAGCCAAAACTTGCTACGGCACTCTAAACGACTAAGTACTTGCCTCCTAAAGTAGCTGAGCGCTTGACCCAGTGGCGATCCATGAGAGCGGCCGCCCAATCGGCAAGGCGGCAAACCAAGGAAGGCGGCAAAGGGAAAAGTCTAAAAGAGCCAAAGCAAGGAAAGGCGGAAATTCGATAAATATATACATAAGGCCCTTGGCCGAATACACCCCGCGGGTGGAATTGTTGAAACTGACAAGTTTTTCAAAGTACAAAAGAGACAGTAAAGTCGATGCACTCTAGGGGCGGCCTCGAGCCGGAGGGACGGAGGCGGCGGCGGCGTCCGACGTCGGGGCAGTCGGCTGGGCGGTCTCGGCCTGGTCACCTTCAGCGGCGGTCGCCCGGTCCTTTCGAGGCTCGTTCTTTGGAGGCGCGATCAGCCGAGGCTGGCCGCCAGCCGTGTTCCGCGCCTCCTCCTCCTCGCCTCCGTCCTCCGACTCGCCTCCCCCTCGGTCTTGGAGCCGACATTCTCCGCCGAGTCCTCCTCGTACTCTGGTGCATCCCAACCACTCGGCGGAGCCTCCTCGCCGTCGGCGGTCCGCTCGGGCACAAAGACACTGGTGTCCGTGTACTCGGCGATGGCCGCCAGCAGCAGGCGACGAGGGCGCCTTCCACGCCCCTAACTCGGCTGGGCCTCGACCGAACGCGCCAGCGGTCAGTCCAGCCGTGTACCACCTTGATTTAACTCTGTGGTCTGGCGCTCGCCGGGCGCGGGCCGAGGAGCCTTTCCAAGACTCGAAGCGACCGACGGCGACCTCCAGCCAGTCGGCCGTCCGACTGGCGGTGCGAAGAGCCGGCACCTCCGGCCACAGGGCGGTAACGACTTGGGCGCCGGCGCGTTGAAGGCGACGCATCAAACGGTGAGCAGGGCGAAGGCGAGCCCCGATGCTCAAGATCTGCTCGTCAACGGTCCGAGGGGCGTTGGCGGCGATCTCTTCGCCCTGCGCCCTCCGCTCCTCCCGATCCGCCTCGATGGCCGGAGGGACAGCCTGCGAGTGGCCGGGGAAGAAGTCTGCCAAAAGACAAGAAAAAGAAACAGTCAGAAAAACCAGAAGACGGTTCGACACAGAGTCGAAGGACCAAAGACGAGGAGCCAGGAGTTACCATCGACGATGTCCTCGAGCACGTGATAGCCGGAGGTCAGCATCGCCTCACGATCGGTCCAGGCGGCCCGCTCCATCGCGAACTCGGCCAGAAGACCCTCCTCCCACGACTTGGCGTCCTCCTGCGCCTTCCGAAGCAGGTCCTTCTACTCGGCCAGCTGCGTCGCCAGAAGGTCGCGCTCTTGGACGAGCTTGTCGCATTCCTCCTCCTTAGCGCGACGGGTGGCATGGGCCTCATCCAGCTGCCCTTGAAGGGCGGCATTGGCGTCTGAGCCCAAAGAAAGATAAACATCATCAACAAAGAAGGTCGCTGGAGATCCGCCCGATCGCTCAACAGATCGGCCGAATCTCGGGATTACGACCATGGCGGTTAGCGCTCGCGCGCCCGTGAAGAAGAAAGAAGGAAAATCGCCGGAGAGATCCGCCCGATCATGAGCGATCGGCCCAATCTCGGGGACTACAGCCGCTGGTGCGCCAATAGCTGCCCCAAGAAGGAAGAATCCGCTTACCTCGACTCTCCGCCAGATCGGCAGTCCGCTTCCTCAGCTCTTCAACGTTGCGGTTGAAGGCAGTAGCGCGGAGGTTGTGATACTCCTGCAAGGCCGGCAAAGCAAAGTCAGCCTTCGGAGATCGCCAGAAGGAGTTCCGAGCCGCCTGCTCAGCAGCCGACTCCGAACTCGGGATTACACCCAGCAGGAGTGCGCCGCCTCTACGAAAAAGACAAGAGAACAAAAAAAAGAGGGAAAGAACAAAGCGTACCCGGACTGAGGCCCACATGGCCAGATGCGTCCTGGTGTAGAGTTGGAGGGCTTCGCCTTCCTTGCGCAACTTGGACTGAACGTCGAGCGCTGGTTCAGCGAGCCGTTGCGCGCCAAGCACCCACCGGTGGGCGCTGCACCGAGGCCTCGGCGTCGTGTTTGCCATGCCGGGCGGCGTCAGTCTCTCGAGCCCGCGGCGCGGAGCTCGTCCTCTCGACCCGGCGGCGTGTCGGCACGGCGACCTGGAGAAGCAGCTGCGCGTCGGCGTCGTCCGCAGCCGGCGGATCCTGCGGGTCCACTGGCTGCTTGCCGTGCGGCCTCGGAGACGGAGGCGGCGGAGGTGGCGGAGGCGGCGCGCGGGTGTCCGAGCCCGAAGCGTCGCCACCTTCCTCTGCGAGAGGGTTGGCGGTGCCGACCTCCCCGGTCTGCCCCGTGAATTCAGGGGGCGGTGGCGCTGACGACAGCGGAGGAACGAGCATCGCCGCGCGGCGACGAACGGCCGCCTCAGCATCCCGTTTTGCCGCGGCCGCGGCCGCGGCCACGGCCTCATCCAGATGTCGCTGGGCGTTGGCGGCCGCCTTGTCGGCCTGCGCCTTCTCCAGGCGCTCGGCCTCCTCCTCCGCGCGCTTCTCCTGCGCGTTCCGCGCCGTCGCCTCTCGGAGGTCGGCGGCGGGATCAACCCGCCGCGTGTTGGAGGATGTCGCCCCCGACCCCATGACGGAGGGCGCGGCGACTCTCTCAAGGGAGAGGGGGGCGCTGGAGGAGAAGGGGGGGAGAGTCAGGACAATTCAAGCAAAAGACAGGAAAGAAACAAAGAGTAAGGGACTTACGAAGAAACAAGCGGCGGCCTTTTTACTTCCTTCCGGAAGCGGTTGGCTTTCGCGGCCGCCTCTTCCCGCTTGGTCGCGCGGCGTTCCCCCAGGCTTCTTCGACTGCCGCGGGCGCGACTCGGCCGGCGTGACGCCTCTTTGAGCCGGCCTGGAGGGAGGGGCTGGCTCTTGGCTGGCGGTGCGGGACGACTTCCGCGTCGATGTCGCCCTCGGGCCAGTCGGCGAAGGTCGCCGACGGTCTGAGGCCGCCGTCCACCTCCTCTCCGCTGCCTTCGGCGTCGGCCTCCAGCGCCGCGGCTCCCAGGTTGGGGTCGTCGATGTCGCTGACCTCGTAGTCAGGAACATACTCACGCGGCTCTCTCGTGGCGCCGGCAGCAGGCGCCGTGAGAGGGTTCTGCTCAGAGTACCAACGAGATCAGAGCTCGAAGTCGGATGCAAGCAGATCGAAATGCAAACGGGAAAAACTTACCACTGGCGGAGGGTTGTCGCGCGAGTACGGCTCCTTGCCGAACTGCCACTCGTCGGTGAACTTGCAGTGGGCGATGAGGTTCACCATGTTCGCCACTTCTCCGCGCGGCATGTCTTTGGTGCACAGCCGGCTTGGATCGTGCCGGCCGCTCATCTGGCAGATGAGATGGGGCCGGCCTTGGAGCGGAAGTACCCGGCGCGCCACGAAGGCGGCCAGGAGGTCGGAGGCGACGAGCCCCTCCGACTGCGTCATGACTCGGAGGCGCGCCACGGCGCCGACTCCGGAGGCCGAAAGCGTCTTCGACCGATGGGACCAGCTAGCCGGCCGGCCAGTCAGCGGCTCGGGGTCGAAGGGCGGCAAGTTGACCCAGTCGCCGTCGGTGGCGACGTTCTTCACATAGAAGTATGTCTTCTGCCACATCTTCACCGACTTCACCAGCGGGATGGGCGGAAAGGGGTTGTCGGCCGTCGTGCGCCGTGACGCGATGAACGTGCCGCGCTTTGCGCGGCGTGCGGCAGCCTGCGTCTTGAAGCCAAGAGAAGAACTCTCCCACAGCTCGAGGGTGGGGAGAACGCCGATGTAGCCCTCGCACAGGGTGGCGAAGGCAGAGAAAGCACCACCGCGTTGGGGTGAGGCAGTGCGGCTGCAAGTGGTACAGATTCGGAACGAGCGGAGAAACCCGCCGCCGGGAGCCCCATCCAGCGCATGAGGTGCGAGCGGAAGATGACCCGCTGCCGCGCCGCGCGCTGGCCGGATTTCTCCCGCCGGCGCAGGGCGGGCCTGCACCAAATCCGCGCTCGGGAGGCGGCGGGTCCGGCGGAGGAACTCGATGTCCTCCGCGTCCACGTCTGAGCCATCCCACTCGCCGGAGCGCGAGGCGGGGGGCGCGGCGGCGGAGGAGCTCATCGTCGGCGAGGAAGAAGAAAGCAACGGAGCGAGAAGAGGGAAGAAGAAGGGCAAGAGGGCAGGGGAGGGAGTGCGCGTGCTATGCCGCCGCTCCCCCTCGGCCTATGTATAGCCCCATGGGCTGAGAAGCCGAGGGGACGACGTGGGGATTAACTGCGCCCACGCCCCCACGACGCCCCACGATTAAAAACCCCACGAAGTTACTGCCCGCAGTAACCACGTGGGGATGCCAACCGCCCTCGGCCGCAGCGGATCCGCTCGGGAGCCGAGGCGCGGTAGTGGCGGGCCCTACCTGGCGGCCCGTCCCGTCACGCGCGTGGGCGGGCAGGCTATCGCCCCCACGTGGCGTCACGCGATAGGAGCATCTCAGATGGCGGGCGTAGCCGACACGCCGCTGGTTTCCGCCACGACCATGAAAGCAAGAGCCCCAGCGGGGCCAGCCGACTCTAGCGAGGCGGCCGAAGACGCGGCAGCCGAATCTCGAGTCGGCACCGCCGAAATCTGAAATCGCCAAGCCCTACGAGGCGGCGCCGCACTGGCCGCGCCACCGGGGACTCTTGTTTGTAATGGGCCATGGGTAGGCTGACCCAGACCCAAGATCTTCGAGACATCGGGCGAAGTCGCGCCCTCGGCCGAGTCCCAGGGGCGACGACCGAGAAGGCCGAGTCCAGTGAGGCGACCTTCGAGGAGGCCGAGTCCCACCTGGCGACCTTCGGAGGCCGAGTCTCAAGAAGCGACCTTCCGAAGGCGGGTCCCACCGGCGACCTTGAAGAAGCAGAGTCCCAGACGGCGACTCGGAGCAAGCCGACTCGCTTGCGACCTCTCAAGGGGCCGACTCGAGAGTCGGCCCGTGACCTTTCACGAAGACCGATGCGGGTACAGCCCCGTCGTGGTTGTCCCTCGGACCCACGAAGAAGGCATGGCTACTGATGAGCGCGCCGCCAGAGATCTCCGGCGGCGCGCACCGCTGCCATGCCTCCTTATCTCAGCCACGATGCACAAGGCACTTTGCCCACGACGGCGCGCCAGACGCCCGGAGATCGCCGGGCCCCGTCGGTGAGATAGAAGAAGACGGCCGGAGAGTCAAGACGGCCCTCGAGTCGGCCTCCCTAGAGTCGGCCGCCTCCGGCCAGGCCCCACAAGCCATAAACCAGATTGGACGGAGTGGCGGCGGTCACCGACAGACGGCAGACTGCTCCCACGACCCCATGACCAAGCCTACGTCATCGAGTCTTTGCTGGCGTTACGCCTATCTGCGGGGCCCGCCAATGGCGGGCCCCGAGCTTTAGCGAGGATGACGGTTGCGAGGAGATCGACGGCTGGGGCCACGCCCGGTCGGATTACCATTGTACCCCGGGTAGGCCTATATAAACCCCCGGCAAAGGGTTCGCCCTGGATAGGTTTAGACATATAGCAAGAGGGAAAGAGCTAGCCTTGCTCCTTCCTGCCTCCACACAGCTCGAGGAGCACCATTGTACTATCACCCCATAGTGATCATGCGGAGACCCCGCAGAGCAGCAGTAGGGGTGTTATCTCCTCGGAGAGCCCCGAAGCTGGGTAAGATTCGCCGGCGTGCATGTCTTCGCCTCATCCCGTTTCCAGGCACCGGCGACGTTCTACTCGCCCCCACCATGATAAGCCACCCGTTGGCATATGTCGCATCCAACCCCCGACAATCTACGTACCCTGAAAACATCCAGGAGCACGAAGAAAAACTATTTCCACCACTACAACCTTCTATATCCGCGAGATCCCATCTTGGAGCCTTCGTCGGCGCTCCGTCGAATGGGGAATCGATCACGGAGGGCCTCTACATCATCTCCAAGGCCTCTCCGATGGGTTGTGAGTAGTTTACCACAGACCTTTGGCTCCATAGTTATTAGCTAGATGGCTTGTTCTCTCTCTTTGAATCTCAATACAAAGTTCTCCTCGGTCTTCTTGGAGATCTATTCAATGTAACTCTTTTTGCGGTGTGTTTGTCGAGATCCGATGAATTGTGGGTTTATGATCAAGTTTATCTATGAGAAATATTTGAATCTCCTCTGAATTCTTTTATGTGTGATTGGTTATCTTTGCGAGTCTCTTTGAATTATCAGTTTGGTTTGGCCTACTAGATTGATCTTTCTTGCAATGGGAGAAGTGCTTAGCTTTGGGTTCAATCTTGCGGTGTCCTTTCCTAGTGACAGCAGGGGCAGCAAGGCATGTATTGTATTGTTGCCATCGAGGATAAAAAGATGGGGTTTATATCATATTGCATGAGTTTATCCCTCTACATCATGTCATCTTTCTTAATGCGTTACTCTGTTCTTCATGAACTTAATACTCTAGATGCAGGCAGGAGTCGGTCGATGTGTGGAGTAATAGTAGTAGACGCAGGCAGGAGTCGGTCTACTTGTCATGGACGTGATGCCTATATACATGATCATGCCTAGATAATCTCATAACTATTCACTTCTCTATCAATTGCTCGATAGTAATTTGTTCACCAATCGTAATACGTATGCTATTTTGAGAGAAGCCACTAGTGAAACCTATGGCCCCCGGGTCTATCTTTTATCATATTAATTTCCCGTCAACGAGTTATTTTTGCCACCGTTTATTTTGCATCTTTTACTATCCAATCTATATCATAAAAATACCAAAAATATTTATCTTATATTATTATCTCTATCAGATCTCACTTTCGCAAGTTACTGTGAAGGGATTGGCAACCCCTTTATCGCGTTGGTTGTGAGGTTCTTGTTTGTTTGTGTAGGTGCGTGGGACTTTTGAGGAGCCTCCTACTGCATTGATACATTGGTTCTCAAAAACTGAGGGAAATACTTACGCTACTTTGCTGCATCACCATTTCCTCTTCAAGGGAAAAACCAACGCATGCTCAAGAGGTAGCAAGAAGGATTTCTGGCGCCGTTGCCGGGGAGGTCTTCGCTCAAGTCAAGACATACCAAGTACCCATCACAAACTCATCTCCCTCGCATTACATTATTTGCCATTTGCCTCTCGTTTTCCTCTCCCCCACTTCACCCTTGCCGTTTTATTCGCCCTCTCTTTCAGTTCGCTTGCCTTTTTTGTGCTTGTGTGTTGGATTGCTTGTCACGATGGCTCAAGATAATACCAATTGTGTGACTTTTCCAAAACCAATAATAATGATTTCCTTAGCACTTTGATTGCTCCTCTTAATGATGTTGAATCTTGTGAAATCAATGTTTCCTTGTTGAATCTTGTTATGAAAGATCAATTCTCCGGCCTTCCTAGTGAAGATGCCGCTACTTGTCTAAACAACTTGTTGATTTGTGTGATATGCAAAAGAAGAAAGATACGGATAATGATATTGTTAAATTGAAGTTATTTCCGTTTTCACTTAGAGATCGTGCTAAAACTTGGTTTTCGTCTTTGCCTAAAAATAGTATTGATTCTTGGAACAAGTGCAGAGATGTTTTTATCTCTAAGTATTTTCCTCCCGCTAAGATCATCTCTCTTAGAAACTATATTATGAATTTTGAACAACTTGATCATGAGCATGTTGCCCAATCTTGGGAAAGAATGAAATTAATGATTCACAATTGCCCTACTCATGGTTTGAATTTATGGATGATAATACAAAAATTGTATGCCGGATTGAATTTTGCTTCTAGAAATCTTCTAGATTCGGCCGCGGGGGGCACTTTTATGGAAATCACTTTAGGGGAAGCTACTAAACTCCTATATAATATTATGGTTAATTATTCTCAATGGCACACCAAAAGATCTACTAGTAAAAAGGTTCATGCGATAGAAGAAATTAATGTTTTGAGTGGAAAGATGGATGAATTTATGAAATTGTTTGCTACTAAGAGTGCTCCTATTGATCCTAATGATATGCCTTTGTCTACTTTGATTGAGAATAATAATGAATCTATGGATGTGAATTTTGTTGGTAGGAATAATTTTGGTAACAACGCGTATAGAGGAAAGTTTAATCCTAGGCCGTTTCCTAGTAATTCCTCTAATAATTATGGTAATTCCTACAACAATTCTTATGGAAATTTTAACAAGATGCCTTCTGATTTTGAGAATAGTGTTAAAGAATTTATGATCTCTCAAAAGAATTTCAATGCTTTGCTTGATGAAAAATTGCTTAAAGTTGATGAATTGGCTAGGAACATGGATAGAATTTCTCTTGATGTTGATTCTTTGAGACTTAGATCTATTCCACCTAAGCATGATATCAATGAGTCTCTAAAAGCCATGAGAATTTCCATTGATGAGTGCAAAGAAAGAACCGCTAGGATGCGTGCTAAGAAAGATTGCTTTATAAAAGCATGTTATTGATGTGTCTCCTATTAAGTCTTTATTTTGCAATATGAATCTTGATAATGATGGGACTGGAGATGAGTCAACTTTAGTTAAAAGGCGTCCCAATGATTCGAAGTTTTTAGATATTGATGCTAAATTTGGTAGAAGTAGGATTGGAGAGATCAAAACTTTACATAGTAATGAACCTACTATTATGGATTTCAAGGAATTTAATTATGATGATTATTCTTTAATGGATTGTATTTCCTTGTTGCAATCCGTGTTGAATTCTCCTCATGCTTATAGTCAAAATAAAGGTTTTACCAAACATATCGTTGATGCTTTGATGCAATCTTATGAAGAAAAACTTGAATTGGAAGTTTCTATCCCTAGAAAACTTTATGATGAGTGGGAACCTACTATTAAAATTAAAGTAAAGATCATGAATGCTATGCTTTGTGTGATTTGGGTGCTAGTGTTTCCATGATTCTGAAAACTTTATGTGATGTGCTAGGCTTCCATGAATTTGATGATTACTCTTTAAACTTGCACCTTGCATATTTCACTATTAAGAAACCCATGATAAGGATTAATGATTTTATTATTGTTGCTAATAGGAATTATGTTCCTGTAGATTTCATTGTTCTTGATATAGATTGCAATCTTTCATGTCCTATTAATCTTGGTAGACCTTTCCTTAGAACGATTGGTGCAATTATTGATATGAAGGAAGGGAATATTAGATTCCGATTTCCATTAAGGAAAGGCATGGAACACTTTCCTAGGAAGAAAGTTAAATTACCTTATGGATCTATTATGCGAGCCACTTATGAGTTGAATACCAAAGATGGCAATACCTAGATCTATTCTTGCTTTTATGCCTAGCTAGGGGCGTTAAACGATAGCGCTTGTTGGGAGGCAACCCAATTTTATTTTTGTTTCTTGATTTTCTATTTAGTAATAAATAATTCATCTAGCCTCTTCTTAGATGTGGTTTTATGTTTTAATTAGTGTTTGTGTCAAGTGAAACCTATAGGATTTTCTTAGATAGTAATTATTTGATCTTGCTGAAAAAGTCAGAAACTTTCTGTTCACGAAAACAATTGTTTAAAATCATGCGAACGTGATAAAATACCGATTCCAATTGCAGTAGATAAATAAAAAAATTATATATAATTTCCAATTTTGTTAGAAGTTTTGGAGTTCTAGAAGTATTCTAAAGTTAGAGATTTCTACAGACTGTTCTGTTTTTGACAGATTCTGTTTTTCGTGTGGTGTTTGCTTATTTTGATGAATTTAAGGCCAGTATCGTGTGGTATGAACCATAGAGAAGTTGGAATACAGTAGGTTTAACACCAATATAAATAAAGAATGAGTTCATTACAGTACCTTATGTGGTGGTTTTTCTTTCTTGCACTAACGGAGCTTACGAGATTTCTTGCTGAGTTTTGTGTTGTGAAGTTTTCAAGTTTTGGGTAAAGATTTGATGGACTATGGAATAAGGAGTGGCAAGAGCCTAAGCTTGGGGATGCCCATGGCACCCCAAGATAATTCAAGGACAACCAAAAGCCTAAGCTTGGGGTGCCCCAGAAGGCATCCCCTCTTTCTTCTTCGTTTATCGGTAACTTTACTTGGAGCTATATTTTTATTCACCACATGATATGTGTTTTGCTTGGAGCGTCTTGTATGATATGAGTCTTTGCTTTTTATTTTACCACAACCATCCTTGCTGTACACACCTTTTGGGAGAGACACACATGAAGTGGAATTTATTAGAATACTCTATGTGCTTCACTTATATCTTTGAGCTAGATAGTTTTGCTCTAATGCTTCACTTATACTTTTTAGAGCACGGCGATGGTTTTATTTTGTAGAAATTATTGATCTCTCATGCTTCACTTATATTATTTTGAGAGTCTTTTAGAACATCATGGTATTTGCTATGGTTATAAAATTGGTCCTAATATGATGGGCATCCAAGTTGGGTATAATAAAAACTATCATAGGAAGTGAATTGGATGCTATGATCAATTTGATGGTTGATAATTGTTTTGAGATATGAAGGTGGTTGTCGGTGTACTAAGGTAGGGGTACCTCAGTACCCCAACTTGTGCACGGGCAGTTGCAGCTCCCCGCGGCAGGGTCTACCACGTGCTCACCGGATACCTTTCGTGCTCCATGTCAAGCCATTCAAAGACAGAGTGTACAAGACAAAGGATTGAGACCCCGGCAAGCGGAGCTTGCCGGGAAGGCCGTCCCAGGCTCAAGGTTATATCATTCACACAAGGCCCCGGCGAGAGGAGCTCGCCGGGAATACTAGGAGATCACGTCATAGAAGACACGCCTCGGCGCTACGTGCGTCCCGGCGAGGGCCCGGGGAGCGGCAAATTACGGAGCCCGGCAAGTTCCCGGGCCCGGCTAGGTCAAGGCCCCGGCAAGGTACTTGCCGGAGGATTCTGTTGTGTGCTGTAGCCAACTCATCCCCACGCGTCGCCCTGGGGCCTTTCCAGGGACGCGTGGCGGATGGCTGCGCGGCTTGGGGGACACGGTGGCACTTCACGGTGGTGGATTCATCGCCGTGGCAGACGGAGACGCAAGGGCGGGAGCTTTTGGGGTCGACGGCGACAGGCATTAAATGCCTTTGTCCCCCTCTGTCAAAAGTAGGTAGAAACCACTGTTCATGCACTGTAGCTTCACTGTTCCCGCACTGTTCCAACTACCACCTCTTTTACGTTTTTACCCCTTTCTCCTACGCTGCCACCTGTTGGCGCCCCCTTTCGACTATAAAAGGGAGGCCCATGCGCACATAGAAGGGGTTCGGCTAGTTCGATTCACTCGACGCTACAGCACCACCATACGCTCGCTCTCTCGAGCAAGATCAAATACAAACACAAAGCAGCAGTAGGGGTTTTATCTCTCCGGAGAGCTCCGAAGCTGGGTAAAATCCGCCCGCGTGCATCGCCTCGACCTGCTCTCTGTGCCTCCTCCGCCCTCGTACCGCACAGACGAAGGGGCCCCGGCCCCATAGGTGCCCGCGGCGGGCAGGACTCCCCCGGCATCTTTGGCGCGCCAGGTAGGGGGCGTCGAGGTTGTGCGGACCTGGTCCGGCGTTCGCGCGGGCGCGTTCTTCACCAACCTCTCCAAGTTTCGTCGGCAACTTCATCGACAACTGCGCCATGGCCCCGAAGACGAGGGCTTCAAGGGTTGCAGACCCGTCTGCATCTCACCCGCCACCACCGGAGCCAGCGGTGGGCGGAGGGGACGCCGTCGAAAGGATGGTCGCCGGCGAGGGCACCCGCGGCGCCACCAGATCCAGGGACAGGACGGATGACCACGCCTCGGTCTCCGTGGATCCACGTCCATCTCAGCACAACAAGCCAGCAGCGCCATACCACGGGAGGTGGTATCCGCCTGCTGGAGCAAGAGCAAGCCGGAGGCTCGCGGGATGCTCCGGACCGCCGTCCGTGCATGAGCAAAGCGAAAGTGCCAGGGCAGGATCCTGCTCCTCCTATCGCTGTTAGGAGTCCGAGCATATCCCATTCCTCGCGCCGCTCGCCCCCGCTTCCCCTCCACTCTAGCAAGCGCGTCTCCCTGGAGCGCTACGCTGTCGTCGAGGACGCGCCATCGAGCTCCAAGTCCGGCGAGGACAGCTCTGGTGCTCACTCCGACAAGCGCAGCTCCTCGGAGCGCTCCAAATCCGGCAAGGACAGCTCTGGTGCTCGTTCCGGCAAACGCATCTCCCCGGAGTGCTGCGCTGCCGTCGAGGAAGTGCCATCGAGCTCCACCGGCAAGTGCGGGGAAACAAGAAATAGAAAAGCTAAGTTGTTCGAGCCTTTTGTGCAGAGCACTCCTTAAGTCCATGCTTTTTTATGTTATATCCCTCGTGCGTTCGTCCTTTGTACGCAAAACCTGTGCGCGGAGGAGCCTGCCCGTGGATAGCCGCACCCTTACCTTGCTTCGAGCACACTCAACGAGTTAAAAGTGAGCTGCGACAAGCTTCGCGCCCTTGTTTCGTTTTCGAGGTTGCTCAGCAAGCTAAGTGCGTCGCGACTAGACGCGGCAAGGTTGCTTGCCGGAAGCAACACCAGCCAGCGGGCTGCTGATGTTCCGCACTCAGCAAGTGTGTTAAGCACCGGCAAGTTCCCTAGAAGCGTAGGGTAAAAGCGCACAAAGGGTGTGAAGTAGAGGGTGTAACGTGGCAAGCCTTGCCGTAAGATGTCCTTCGTATGAGAGACTTGTGCGCGAGAGGAGCCAAGTCATGGTCCAGCTGCGCCCTTGCCTTGTTTCCGAGTCCGCTCGGCAAACACAAGCGCGCTGCAGCTGGCCCGGCAAGGTTGCTTGCCGGAGGCAACACCCGCCAGCGGGCTGCTGATGTTCCGCACTCAGCAAGCGTGTTCGCGCCGGCAGGCTCCCCGAGAACGTAGAGTGCAAACATACGAAGGGCAAGGCGCGGCATCGTATTGCAGAGTCACATAGAAAAGATTTATATACATATACATGTACATGATGAAGCTGTTGCAGATCTATCTCAGCTATTTTCATGGCTGAAATTGCAGCAACAAGGAGAAACCAGAAGAGCGCACCAGCACCTGGGCCCCGGCAAGCCAGGGTTGCCGGGGGCTGCGAGTGCCAAGATTCCTTCCCAGCAAGCCAGCGTTGCTGGGGGCTGCAAATACTAAGATTCGTCTCCGGCAAGCCAGAGTTGCTGGGGGCTGCGATATCAGATAAGTTTTTCATCCCTCGTCATGCATCCTCTTATGGACCGGGAAGGCGGGCTGCGTCTTTGAACGAAGCGTGCCTTGTAAAACCCGTCTTGCAGGAGGAGCCAAGTCGTGGCCCGATTCGCCTTTGGTTTGTTTCGAGCACACTCAACGATTTAAGTGAGCTGCGACAAGTTTCGCGCCCTTGTTACGTTTTCGAGTACGCTCAACAAACACAAGTCTTGCTTGCAATCGCCCAAGGTTGCTTGTCGGAGGCAACACCACCAGCGAGCTCTGATGTCCCGCGACTCAAGAAGCGTGTTCAAGCCGGCAAGCTCCCGAGAGCGTGGGGTAGGAACATACAAGGCACGAAGTCAAGTAAAAGACTCGATCCGCAAGCTTTCCCTCTTTTCATTAAAAACATCCTAGTTTAGTACAAGTCCATAGAGGATGAAAAACATGATAGAGAGGATTACAAGTTTTTAAACGCAACTAAGGCCCGAGGGCTTACAAATTGAAAGATAAGATGCCTGTAATCCCTCTCCTGTTTCTCTGTTCAGGAGTTCAGGAGGTAGGTCAAGGAGTCCCCGGCAAGAGAAGCTTGCCGGGAAGGGCAAAAGGGGCGCCTAGGCGAGCTACGGCGCCAAGACACCAAGAGAACACCCCGGAGCCGGCCAGAGCTTGGCGAGGCAGGCGTCGGAGGCGAGCTTGGAGACGGGTGGTGGGGCGTCGGCCGACGAGGGCACCTCGCCAGATTCGACATGACGGCCTTGCCGCCACCCCTCTTCCTCTTCCGCAGCCTCCCTCGCCAACCGCCCAAGGAGACGGCCCGGGAGTTCAAGGCCGGCGACCGGATTGTGGGGTCGCCGGTGGCGCTGACGGACGGCGTCCGACGCCTAGTCGGACCCGCCATCCCCTCGTCGCCGCTGTCGCTCCCTCCTCGTCACTCGCCGAGGAGGGACCTTGTTGTCGGAGGAGCTGTCCACACAACATCTCGCCGGGTCCCGAGTCCCGAAGACCTTGGCGGCGAGAAGGTCGCCTCCATTAACTTGAAATGGAGGTAAACCCGCCGTCAAGCTATGGATCCGGCGAACGTCTTCCACCCTCGGTCGAAGTACATCACGCCGGGCTGGGGATACGACACTCACTCGAGTGCCGCTGATCCCGCAGCCCTCATGCGCAACTCCATCATCTCGGCGGATCCGGTTCCATCGCGCTTCATGAACGGGCCGGCAGCAGCCGAGGCGCCGACGAGGCGCTCGGCGCAGCTTGATGAAGAACTCCCAGGGATCGTCTCCGGTATGGACCGCCTCGAGGACAGGAGCCGCCGGAGGAGATGGGGGAGGCGCGTCGCCACGACCGCCTCTCCCCCGGCCGCCTCGACCACGCCCTCGCCCCCGTCCGCGGCCTCGTCCCCTCCCTCTCCCCCTCGTGGCCGGCTCCGCCGCCACGGGTGCGGGGTAGGGAGAGGTGCGCTGCCTAGAGGCGACCCTCGCCGCTACCGTCGAAGAGCTAGGATTTCCTCCCTCCATGGCAAAAAGAAGAACGGAAACTGAAGACGAAGAGAGAAGAGGAAGTGTGAGGCCATTGTGCTCCCTTTCCGCCCCTTTTAAAGGGCGAGGTGGGGCTCAACCGCCTGCCCACCAATCAGAAGCGTGGAGGCGGAGGAGCGGGCCGACTCACCATCTCCACCCGTGACGGCTCGGTCTCCCACCTTCGCCGCCCGACCCCGTGCATGGGGGCAGCGTGGCGAAAAGCGGAGCCGAGCGACGGGTGAAGTGACCTCGCTCGCACCACGATCACGGGTGTGGATGCCATAAAGACCGCATCGCCGCCCACGTCTCCCACGACGCCGCAATCGACGCAGCGTGCCGTTCGGGGGAGGGATGCGGCAGAGGCGAGCAGGATTCGGCGCCGTGGGCGCGTGTGCCCGTGCAGACTGCTTTTGGGCCTGGCCCAACAGCGCTCGGCACCGTGTGTGGCCCAGCCGGGGCTCTGTCGGTGTACTAAGGTAGGGGTACCTCGGTACCCCAACTTGTGCACGGCGATTCAGCTCCCAGCGGCGGT
Source organism: Aegilops speltoides (assembly GCA_021437245.1). Classification (NCBI taxonomy): domain Eukaryota; kingdom Viridiplantae; phylum Streptophyta; class Magnoliopsida; order Poales; family Poaceae; genus Aegilops; species Aegilops speltoides. The sequence goes on along the minus strand of CM038143.1, from coordinate 159,077,288 downwards.
CTACCACGTGCTCACCGGATACCTTCGTGCTCCATGTCAAGCCATTCAAAGACAGTGTACAAGACAAAGTTGAGACCCGGCAAGCGGAGCTTGCCGAAGGCCGCCCTGTGCTCAAGGTTATATCATTCACACAAGGCCCCGGCGAGAGGAGCTCGCCGGGAATACTAGGAGATCACGTCATAGAAGACACGCCTCGGCGCTACGTGCGTCCCGGCGAGGGCCCGGGGAGCGGCAAATTACGGAGCCCGGCAAGTTCCCGGGCCCGGCTAGGTCAAGGCCCCGGCAAGGTACTTGCCGGGAGGATTCTGTTGTGTGCTGCTGCCCAGCTCATCCCCCCACGCGTGCCGCAGGGCCTTTCCGAGGACGCGTGGCGGATGGCTCTTGCGCTTTGGGGACACGGTGGCACTTCACGGTGGTGGATTCATCGCCGTGGCGACGGAGACGCAAGGCGGGAGCTTTTGGGGTCGACGGCGACGGGCATTAAATGCCTTTGTCCCCTCTGTCAAAAGTAGGTAGAAACCACTGTTCATGCAATCGTAGCTTCACTGTTCCCGACCGCTCCAACTACCACCTCTTTTACGTTTTACCCCTTTCTCCCTGCTGCCACTGTTGGCGCCCCTTTCGACTATAAAGGGAGGCCCATGCACACGTAGAAGGGGTTCGGCTAGTTCGATTCACTCGACGCTACAGCACCACCATACGCTCGCTCTCTCGAGCAAGATCAAATACAAACACAAAGCAGCAGTAGGGGTTTTATCTCTCCGGAGAGCTCCGAAGCTGGGTAAAATCCGCCCGCGTGCTTGCCTCGATCTGCTCTCAGCCTCCTCCGCCTCGTACCAAGACTCACGAAGGGCCCCGCCCCATAGGTGCCAGCAAGGCGGACTCCCAGCGATGGTAATATTAGAGTCATGCTAGTTGAGTAGTTGTGGATTTGAGAAATACTTGTGTTGAAGGTTGCAAGTCCCGTAGCATGCACGTATGGTAACCGTTGTGTAACAAATTTGAAACATGAGGTGTTCTTAGACTGTCATCCTTCTGAGTGGCGGTCGGGGACGAGCGATGGTCTTTTCCTACCAATCTATCCCCCTAGGAGCATGCGAGTAATGCTTTGTTTTTTATGACTTGTAGATTTTTGCAATAAGTATGTGAGTTCTTTATGACTAATGTTGAGTCCATGGATTCTACGCACTTTTATCCTTCCATCATTGCTAGCCTCTTCGGTACCGTGCATTGCCCTTTCTCGCCTTGAGTTGTGGTGCAAACTTCGCCGGTGCATCCAAACCCTGTGATACGATACGCTCTATCACACATAAACCTCCTTATATCTTCCTCAAAACAGCCACCATACCTACCTATTATGGCATTTCCATAGCCATTCCGAGATATATTGCCATGCAACTTTCCACCATTCCATTTATTATGACACGCTTCATCATTGTCATATTGCTTTGCATGATCATGTAGTTGACATCGTATTTGTGGCAAAGCCACCATGCATAATTTTTCATACATGTCACTCTTGATTCATCGCATATCCCGGTACACCGCCGGAGGCATTCATATAGAGTCGTATTTTGTTCTAGTGTCGAGTTGTAATCATTGTGTTGTAAATAAATAGAAGTGTGATGATCATCAGTAATAGAGCATTGTCCGAAATAAAAAAAGAGAGAAATGCCAAAAAAAAGGCCCAAAAAAAGAAAAGAAGAAGAAGAATAAAAAAGAAAAAGGAAAAAAAGAAAGAAGAAATAAAAAGGGACAATGCTACTATCCTTTTTCCACACTTGTGCTTCAAAGTAGCACCATGATTTTTATGATAGAGAGTCTCCTATGTTGTTACTTTCATATACTAGTGGGAATTTTTCATTATAGAACTTGGCTTGTATATTCCAACAATGGGCTTCCTCAAATGCCCTAGGTCTTCATGAGCAAGCAAGTTGGATGCACACCCACTTAGTTTCTTTTGTTGAGATTTCATACATTTATAGCTCTAGTGCATCAGCTGCATGGCAATCCCTACTCCTTGCATTGACATCAATCGATGGGCATATCCCTAGCCCGTTGATTAGGCGCGTCGATGTGAGACTTTCTCCTTTTTTGTCTTCTCCACATAACCCCCATCATTACTCTATTCCACCCATAGTGCTATATCCATGGCTCACGCTCATGTATTGCGTGAAAGTTGAAAAAAGTTTGAGATCACTAAAGTATGAAACAATTGCTTGGCTTGTCATCGGGGTTGTGCAAGATGAGAGCATTCTTGTGTGACGAAAATGGAGCATGACCAAACTATATGATTTTGTAGGGATGAACTTTCTTTAGCCATGTTATTTTGAGAGGACAGGATTACTTTGTTAGTATGCTTGAAGTATTACTATCTCTCATGTCAATATGAACTTTTATTTTGAATCATTTGGATCTGAATATCCATGCCACAATAAAAAAATTACATTGAGAAATATGCTAGGTAGCATTCCACATCAAAAATTCTGTTTTTATCATTTACCTACTCAAGGAGGAGAAGGAATTAAGCTTCGGGATGCTTGATACGTCTCCAAAGTATCTATAATTTTTTATTGTTCCATGCTATTATATTACCCGTTTTGGATGTTTATGGGCTTTACTTTACACTTCTATATCATTTTTGGGACTAACCTACTAACCGGAGGCCCAGCCCGAATTGTTGTTCTTTTGCCTATTTCAGTGTTTCGAAGGAAAGGAATATCAAACGAAGTCCAAACGGAATGAAACCTTCGGGAGTGATCTTTTTGGAACAAACGCAATCCAGGAGACTTGGAGTGGACGTCAAGACGCAGCCGAGGTGGCCACGAGGTAGGAGGGCGCGCCCCACACCCTCGTGGGCCCCTCCTGGCTCCCCTGACCTATCTCCTTCGCCTATATATATCTACGTACCCTGAAAACATCCAGGAGCACCACGAAAAACTATTTCCACCGCCGCAACCTTCCATATCCGTGAGATCCCATCTTGGAGCGTTCGTCGGCGCTCCGCCGGAGGGGGAATCGACCATGGAGGGCCTCTACATCATCTCCAAGGCCTCTCTGATGAGTTGTGAGTAGTTTACCACAGACCTTTGGGTCCATAGTTATTAGCTAGATGGCTTCTTCTCTCTCTTTGAGTCTCAATACAAAGTTCTCCTCGATCTTCTTGGAGATCTATTCGATGTAACTCTTTTTGCGGTGTGTTTGTCGAGATCCGATGAATTGTGGGTTTATGATCAAGTTTATCTATGAGAAATATTTGAATCTCCTCTAAATTATTTTATGTGTGATTGGTTATCTTTACAACTCTCTTCGAATTGTCAGTTTGGTTTGGCCTACTAGATTGATCTTTCTTGCAATGGGAGAAGTGCTTAGCTTTGGGTTCAATCTTGCGGTGACCTTTCCCAGTGACAGCAGGGGCAGCAAAGCATGTATTGTATTGTTGCCATCGAGGATAAAAAGATGGGATTTATATCATATTGCATGAGTTTATCCCTCTACATCATGTCATCTTTCTTAATGCGTTACTCTGTTCTTCATGAACTTAATACTCTAGATGCAGGCAGGAGTCAGTCGATGTGTGGAGTAATAGTAGTAGATGCAGGCAGGAGTTGGTCTACTTGTCACGGACGTGATCATGCCTAGATAATCTCATAACTATTCGCTTTTCTATCAATTGCTCGACAGTAATTTGTTCACCCACCGTAATACTTATGCTATTTTGAGAGAAGCCACTAGTGAAACCTATGGCCCCCGGGTCTATCTTTTATCGTATTAATATCACGTCAACGAGTTATTTCTGGCACCGTTTATTTTGCATCTTTTACTTTCCAATCTATATCATAAAAATACCAAAAATATTTATCTTATCTTATTATCTCTATCAGATCTCACTTTCGCAAGTTACCGTGAAGGGATTGACAACCCCTTTATCGCGTTGGTTGCGAGGTTCTTGTTTGTTTGTGTAGGTGCGTGGGACTTTTAAGGAGCCTCCTACTGGATTGATACCTTGGTTCTCAAAAACTGAGGGAAATACTTACGCTACTTTGATGCATCACCCTTTCCTCTTCAAGGGAAAAACCAACGCATGCTCAAGAGGTAGCAGCGCCCCCCCCCCCCCAAGCCAAGTCCGAATTGGACAAGGGGTTGGGGGCACGGCCCCCCTCTCCCTTCCTTCCCTCTTCTCCTTTAGGTGGATTCCCCTTCTCCGGGTGCGCCCTAGCCTGGCCAGCCAGCCTCCCCCTCCCTCCTTTATATACGTGGGGAGGGGGCACCCTAGAACACACAAGTTGATCTTTTAGTCGTGTGTGGTTCCCCCCTCCACAGTTACACACCTCGGTCATATCGTCGTAGTGCTTAGGTGAAGCCCTGCGCCGGTAACTTCATCATCACCGTCACCATGCCGTCGTGCCGACGGAACTCTTCCTCGGCCACAACTGGATCAACAGTTCGAGGGACGTCACCGAGCTGAACGTGTGCTGATCGTGGAGGTGTCGTACGTTCGGTACTTGGATCGGTTGGATCGCAAAGACGTTCGACTACATCAACCGCGTTACTAAATGCTTCCGCTTACGGTCTACGAGGGTACGTGGACACACTCTCCCGGCTCGTTGATATGCTTCTCCTAGATAGATCTTGCGTGATCGTAAGCAATTTTTTTGAAATACTACGTTCCCCAACAAGAAGGTGCTTACGCAGACCACCCGGGCGCGTGTCGCTCAACTGTGGCGTCTGGAGAGCTTTCAGAAGAAATGTACGACATAGAGTGCCCATACTTATTCCCGTGTGGTGGTTAGTGCAAAAATGCCAGAGGCCTACTCAGATCACATATCCAAACCATTAGTGACTTAGGAGCATGCGGAGACGATCAATGATCCATGATCGGTGGTCCCATCGCCCCGCCTCATTGACTTACGGCAAGGGCTAAGAATGCCCGGCCATGCCGCATAATTAACTCGCGGGTACCCTCATGGTCAACCCGACTCCACATTTCTCGTGGGTACCCTCGCGGTCAACCCGACTACAGTAACTCTCACGGGTACCCCTCGGGGCCGACTCATCTTCAACATGATTCTGGGGTAATGTAAGTTAACCGTGTGTCCATAACACCAAACGGGGAAATGAGGAATCACCCTTGATGGATTCCCACTTGATGTACTCGTCAAGATGAACTTGGAGGAATCACCCTTGAAGGGTTCACACTTGAGGTGTTGTACGACAGAGTCGTTATCGGGAGTGCTGAAGGAGGAATCACCCTATGTAATCCATGACCGATTAGCTACACTACAAAGTTATCATCAGGAGTGCGTTACGAGGTATCACCCTCGAAACCCGACAGTAACTCTACAGAGTCGTACAACTAAGGGGTGTCAGTGATGTGTCGGGCTCTGGACGTTGATCACGTTGATCGAGTCATTGGTGATGAAGCGGGGCAACAGTGACAAGGTGAGGGGTCACTGATGGATCACTAACCAACCTATACTAAGCATATAGGATAACAGGTAAGGTAACAATAGCAGGTTACAAAATCAGGCTATGCATCAGAATAGGAGCAATCAAATACAGTAGCAAATTCTAATGCAAGCAGGAGAGAAGGAATGGGTATATAGGAATAATCAAGGGGGTTTTGCTTGCCTGGAAGCTCTGTTGTAAGGAGTTGAATGCCTGCGGTGTAGCCGTACTCGGGAGCAGCGTCAGTCTCAATGTCTACCGGAGAAGAAGAGGGAATAAATTTTACTAACTTAGTTAAGTAGTTGGTAGGGCCCACTAGTCAGTGTCAGATTAATTAGCTAATTAATTAATTTAGTGAAATTAGTTAAATTAAGGAGTGGCCCACACGTCAGTGACTGGGGGTGCCCAGTTAGCACAGTTGACTGGGTCAAACAGTCAACTGGACCCGCGAGGCCCACTGGTAGTGACCCAGGATGGGCCCCGGGTGGTGCCACATCAGCGGGCGGCAGAGTTTTACCGTCGATGACTTAAAACATGATGGGGGGCACTGGAGGCAATCGGGATTCGTCTATGATGGCTCAAATCGAGTGTGGTAAGTTGTTACGGGAAGCTGACGCTCATGCGCATCCGACGGGACGAGCTGGAGGTCGCGAGGTGGACGGAGGTGGCCACTGCAGCAATGGCAGGTGGCAGCCAGAGCATGGTTCAGGCGTAAGCCTCGTTTGGCGAGGCGAGCGGCCAAAGCAACGTCATGGGCGGCCTTGCGGGGACGTCCCAAGCACGCGGACGTGCTCTTTTGGCCCTGGAAACAAACGACGATGTCGGGGCGAGCTCCACGGCGGAGGTAAGCTCCAACGATGTTGGGGCTACGGCTAGCGGGCGTGCCCGAGAAAGAGAGGTGGGGGGAAGAAGGGAGGCTCACAATGAGCCGGTAGGGGTGCAAGGCTATACCTGGCCATCTGTCAGGTCGGGTCGGGCCTGCCAAAGCCCGATGCAAAAAACCCAGGCTCGAGCCCGGCCCAGCCCAGCCGCTAGGCCTAAAAATCGGGCCCGATCCTGACCCATCATGCTAAAAGCCCGCCGGGCCTCGGGCCATGGGCCCGGGCCTGGCCGTCGGGCTCAAAATCTAGGCCTAGGCCTGGCCCGTGGGCAAGGTCAGGTCGGGCTTTTTCGGGCCGGGTCGGGTCAGGTCATCCGAGCCGGGCTGCCCAGGGCCAGGGCTATGCAAGGCCAGCTCGGGGGAGGCTCGGGCGATGAATCAAGCGGCGGCACCAATATTGAAGACGACCTTGATCCCGTCTTTGTAGGGCTCCTCGGTGTTGAGTAGATGTTGTAGACGGCATAGGCAACGACGATGGTTCCCCGGGACACGACGATGCGGCGCGGTGCAGTCGGTGGCCGCGTGAACGATGGCGGCACGACGACAATGGCGTTGAGCACGAGGTCCAGAGGAGAACGCGGGTGGGGGAGGGGAATCTGAGGGGCTAGGGTTCACCTGGGGATGCCCTGGGATTGAGCTTATCCCCCCCCCACGATGGCAACGGCGTTGGGGGACCGACGCGTGTCCATCGCCAGCTCGGGCGCGCGCGGCGTCGACACCCACATGAGAGAGGAGAGAGTAGATGGGCTAGGACGGCTCGTGTAGGTCGCAAGCTTAAGTGCATAGTAAATTTCTTCCCTTTCTTTATTTCTCTCTGTTTTCTTTTACAGAACTTGTTATGCAATATTTGAGCTGCCAAATGGATTTTGTAAAATGTGGGACTTGGCCACATAATTACGTTGCAATATTCTGTGTTGGCACAAAAAGTTTGAGGGCAATTAGAAAAGTGTAAGCATTTTTAGAAAATGAAAAGGTTAATTATTTTGCTGCTGAACCACTTAATTAATTTTCAGGGGCATTTTGGGAATTCAAATGAGGGTGGTTTTATTTTTATAATAGCTTTGGGTATTTTTGCAATATTTTGAACATTTTTGTTTTGTTGCTTGGATGATTAATATTTTGACTTTATTTTAAATTTGATTTTGAGGTTGAAATATTTCTTAATTGTTTTTCTTAGGGCATAATGATGATGACTTGGCATGAGTGATTAGCATAACTAGGGTTTAGTAATCCAAGGATGTCACGTGGCCTTGTCATCCTTAATGACGTTCAACAAAATCTCGTTTAGACCTTGAATCTCATGAAGCACGTGTTGAATCATGGTGGCATTATTCTTCACTTCAATCACTATATCCTTGTTTTCAGGCCACCATGAACTTTTCCCTGCATCACTTTCACTTGGACGAGAGATGTCCCAATTGGAGGGTATATGCGTACAAGAAGTATTCTCAACTCGATAACTGTGAATCAAATTGTGAAAATTGTTTCAATGTAACCTGCATGAGGGTCTCTTTGGAATGAAGCCCTCTAATACCTTGTGAGACCTGTATGAATTCTTTCCACTTTTAAGGCCCTGCATGGATTTGGCTTAGTGAAGATGCTGGCCAGAGTCCCTTGCCCTGACATGTTTTACTCTTTCCGCTGCATATACTCTTGTCATGCTTGCTTGAAATGTATTGTGAGTGCTTTAACATGTGCTAAACTCAACCTTAACTTGAAGAAACTAAAAAATTCCACTTTTGCTTGTTAAGGGTCTAATCACCCCCCCCTCTACACCCCTCTTCTCGATCCTTTCATGTTCCTATTATTCTAGTGCTGAAAAAGGATGGTACATCACATATGTGTATTGATTGTAGATCCATTAATAATATTGCTATTCAATATCGCCATCATATTCCTACACTAGATGATATGCTTGATGAATTAAGTGGCTCTACCATATTCTCCAAAGTAGATTTGCATAGTGGATACCATCAAATTTGTATGAAATTGGTAGATGAATGCAAAACGACATTTAAAACTAAGTTTGGATTATATGAGTGGTTAGTCATGGCTTTTGGGTTAAATAATACACCTAGGACTTTCATGAGATGAATGAACAAAGTTTTACGTCCTTTCATTGGATGATTTGTGATAGTCCATTTTGATGATATATTGATTTATAGTAAACCTTTGAGGAACACTTGGATCATTTGTGTGTTGGTTTTATTGTTGTACGTGATGCACGTGTGTTTGGTAACCTTGGGAAGTGCGTCTTTTGCACCGACCGAGTATCTTCTCTTGGCTATGTTGTTACTCCACACGGAATTGAAATTGATAAAGCCAAGATTAAAGCAGTTGAGAGTTGGTCGCAGCCCAAAATGGTCACATAAGCGAGGAGTTTCTTGGACTCGCTAGCGTTTTGTGAGAGATTTCAGCACCATTGCTACACCTCTCAATGAGTTTACAAATAAGGATGTGTCTTTTGTTTGAGGTCCTGCACAAGAAGAAGCCTTCATGGTATTGAACTAACGCGTGCTCCTTTACTCCAACTTCTTGATTTTAATAAGACTTCTGACCATGAATGTGATGCTAGTGAAATTGGATTAGGAGGTGTGTTATTACAAGATAGTAAACTTGTTGCATATTTTTCTAAAAAACTGAGTGGGCTTAGTCTGAATTATTCTACTTATGATAAGGAATTATATGCTCTTGTTCGGACATTGGAAACATGGCAACATTATTTATGGCCCAAAAAATTTGTTGTACATTCTGATCATGAATATTTTAAACACACTAAGTCAAACAAAACTGAACCATAGACATGCTAAATGCGTTGAATTTATTGAGACTTTCCCTTATGTCATTAAACACAAGAAGGGTAAAGAAAATGTTAGTGTTGATGCATTGTCTCGTCGCTATACTATGCTTTCACAGCTGGTTTGGAGACCATCAAAGATTAATATGTGCATAATGCTGAATTTAAAGATGTAATGCAGAACTGTAAAGAATGAAGAACGTCGAACAAGTTCACCATTAATGATGGATTTGTGTTTTGTGCTAACAAGCTATGCATTTTAGCTACCTCCGTTCGTCTTTTGTTGTTGCGGAAGGTGCATGGAGGAGGTTTAATGGGACACTTTGGCGTGAAGAAGATGGAGGACGTACTTATTACACATTTTTTTCGTCCAAAGATGAGATGGGTTCTTGAGCGCTTTGTTGCTCGCTACATTACATCAAAAAGCTAAGTCACGACTCAATCCTCATTGTTTATATATGCTTTTTCCGTAGCTAGTGTTCCATAGGAGGACATATCTATGGACTTTGTCTTAGGTTTACCTTGAACAAAGAAGGGGAGGGATAGCATATTTGTTGCCGTGGATAGATTTTTAAACATGGCACACTTTATACCATTTCATACAAGCAATGATGTTGCTAGTGTTGTTGATTTGTTCTATCGTGAAATTATTGGCTTGCATGGTGTGCCAAATACAATTGTTTCAGATCGTGATACTCAAACTTGTAGTCACTTTTATAGATGTTTATGGCCTAAGTTGGGGACTAAACTACTTTTTAGTACTACATGTCATCCCCAAACTGATGGACAAACTGAATCAGTCAATAGAATATTATCTACTACTTAGGGATGTTTTGAAGAATAACCTGAAAATGTGGGAAGAATGCTTGCCTCATATTGCATTTGCTTATAACCGTTCGCTGCATTCTACTACTAAGATGTGCATTTTGAAATTGTGTATGGTTTCTTACCTCGTGCACCCATTGATTTGTTACCTTTTTCATCTTCGGAGAAGGTTAATTTTGATGCTAAACAACGTGCTGAATTGATCTTGAAAATGCATGAGTTAACTAAGGAAAACATTGAGCGCATGAATGCTAAATACGAACTTGCTGGCGATAAGGGAAGAAGACATATTGTTTTTGAACTAGTAGAACTTGTTTGCTTACATTTATGCAAAGATAGGTTTACTGATTTGCGCAAATCTAAGCTAATGCCACGTGTTGATGGTCCTTTTAAGATGTTAGAGAAAATAAATGATAGTACATATAAACTTGAGTGTCTGCAAATTTTGGGGTTAGTCTCACTTTTTAACATTGCAGATTTGAAGCCTTGTATATGTGCAGAATATGAGCTTACGTCGAGGACGACCTCAATTTAAGGAGGGGATGATGATGAGGACATCACTATTACAGTTACACCCACAGCCCTTGCTACTACACATACTCGACCAACTACAAGAGCTTGCACATGCGCACGCCAATTACATTTTTTAGGGAAACAATAGGACTATGTTGCATATTTTTATTGATTTTTTTAAATAGAATACAAAGAATAAGGTCCATAAAAATAAAAATAAAAACTATACACGAACAAAACTGATGAAAGAAGGAAAAAATAGTAAACAACAAATACAACAACAGCATAGCAAGTTATCTAAAGGATTTGATCCAAGTCTCAAATCCATTGTATTCCTTCCTCTTGACTCTGTAGGTGATCCATTTGAGTTCTTCTTTTAGCTTCTTTCTGCATCTATATATACTTGGATGTATATGTTGGAAGATGTAATCATTCCTAGTTGTCCAGATTGCCCAACAGGTGAGGATGATAATCTCCATCGCATATGGTATGCTCAGCAGTTGCTTTAGGTTGCTAATTTCCTCCTGAATGCATGTATGTGTCGGTAGCCAGTTGGTGCAAATGTAGCTCCAACACAATTGTGCAAATTGACAATGAAAGAAAAGGTGATCCCTTGTCTCCAAGGCTTGCAGGTTGCACGCCAATTACATTATCAGGTACTTTCGTTTCTTGGTAACGATTATAGTGTTCATGAGAATATGATACTGCATAAATTGAATACATTTGTTTTGCTTACAAATGAACGGCTCAGCATGGACAAAAAGAATGAACATTGGAGCATGATCAAACATGAAGATGATGGCGCACGCAAGGGGAACAAGAACAAAGTTTTCGATGGAGTTTTTAGCACTTTGAAACCACCATGATGACATACAAGGACATGGACGAAATATACAAGATGACATTTCATAAATCCATAGTTTAATATAGGTGTTGCGCCATCTTATTTTTTGGCCAGACCCATGTAATTTTGAAATACACTTAATAGATTGCTTTTGGAGACCGTATAATAGGGGAAACGACTTAGGACGTAATTTAGTCACACATTGCCAAGGTTCGACAAAATTCTCCTCTGTCACCCTATAAATACAGCTCTTAGGATGTCGTTGTAGACTTGGATTTTGTTTAGATTAAAGTTCGTCATAGTTGTAACTCGCGTCACTCGTTTGTGTTCAACGATCAGACCAAGACGTCACAGAACCCCACTTTGATCAATAAAATTTTCCTCTTAAATTCGCAATAGCCAGATTGCAATCTCAGTTTTTTGTTTGTTCTTATTTTGCGTGCAGCAAATAGACCCTCGTGGTCAGGTAGATCGTGCTCTAGTATGGTCAATAACCTCTCGGAGTTGCTTTAGCAATAGCTAAGGCACGACGTCATAGCACGATCGTAGTCGAATCGTTGAAGTCGACTTTCCCCACAGACGATAATTATCATCGCATCGAAAGATCGGACACCTTCGCCCCTATGACTGCTACCAACCTCAAGCATACACACACTTAAACGTCAAGAAAACTTGGAAAACAAACCAAGACAGTCGGTCCGACAAATCAAGTACGGATAGCATGTGTCGACTGACCTCATTAATCTTTTTTACGGATAGCATGTGTCAGACGTGTGACACAAACACATACCAACTCCGAACGATTTTTTATGGCAAGTTAATGATACAAGGATGACAAATTCAGTTGTCAAGCATGGCAACTTTTTTTCAGATGACAGGTTTCAATTTTGTGGGGGTTTGTTTTTTCTTTTCAGATGGCAACTTTAGTTTAAAAAATATAAGGCCAGATTGCTTCATACCACATGCGTTGCACTTATCATTTGGATTTCTTCTTTATGCGAAATCCATTAACCTTATCGGTTCTGAACGCGGCTGGTGAGCAGGTACACACTTAAAAGCTTCCATCCTCCCATTCGAAGAAAACCATGCATGACTGAAAGGGTAAACTGGAGCACGGCTCAAAAGTAACAGGAATTCAACTACTGTAGCACAGGCCATGGATTTGATGGGTTGCCAGCTGCCTGAGCAAGTTGACCACTTCCAATGATATTGCGGTTTAACCCCCGCGTCAAGATGAGATGGGTACAGCGTGTCAACAAATGAACGCACCATTCATGTTACAAGCACCAGGGGATCAACCCTTTTCTCCGTTCTAGCCTAGATTGCTACTAAACTAGCACCAAAACAACTTCTATGTCGAATGGGTGGCAAGTTGTGGTCTTTTCTATATCATACACAATGGTCAACCTTGTTTAACGCTCTCAGATGTCAAGGTGATCTAGGTTGACCATGCTTGCAGCCTTCTGGATTAGTTCCTTCCTGTATTCAACCTGCAATTGAATGGTGTGGCGTCGAAGTGAAACGTTATGTAAACTCGCAAGCAGAACGAGTACTCGTAAAGTTCACCGGTTGCTTACCCGAGCACCCATAAGAGATGAGAACACAACATTGGCCTCTGCAGCATCTTCGACCGTTAGCTGCTTCAACAGCCTCCTTTCAGGATCCATTGTCGTTTCCCACAATTGTAAGGGCATCATCTCGCCCAAACCTATTTAGCAACCAGGATAAAAGGACACGGTAAATATCTGCCATTAAAAAACAGAAACACATGCCATAAAAAATGCACATGCATGTCATACAAGCATGTACGAGAATATTGTTCACCATAGTTCATAGTCGATCATTATTCCCTTGGATATTCATAGTTGGGTCTTTAGTTGGATGGGTTGAAACACTGTACCTTTGAACCTCTGGGTATTATAAGAAGCATTTGTAGGGAAGGTGTTGACTAGCTCTTTAAGATCAGCCTCATCATAGCAGTAGTGCACTTGTTTCCCACGCTCAACCTAACACAAAAACATAAATATCAAGTACAAACTTAAGATCAACTATTTATTCCAAATTTCAAGTGCTGGGGTCATGATCGAACCTTGTAAAGAGGAGGCACACCAACATAGATGCAACCTTCATCGAAAAGTGCTCTCTACAAACACAGTATGAGAAAGCAAAGCTTCAGTGATCATGTTGCAACTTGCAATCATATGCCATCATAATATATGGTACTGGACAGCTGCGCTTAAAAGCGCATACCATATGGTAGTTCAACTATAACGAGCATGTAAATAGGTGCTTTGCTTACAAGCACGTCATCCAGATAGACCTCGAGCAAGTGCAATTGATCATATACAAACCAGAACCCGGCCATCCCAACCCAACCCAACCATACCACTTCCTTATGGCAAAATTAAGACACTCCTGACTCCATTGTCACCTAAATCTCAGCCCCCAGCAAACCAGTCCATAGTGACAGACCGCCTGCGCATTTTGTGTCCTTTGGGGATTTTCTTCAGTGGACAAGAGTCTAATGGATCTTTAGGTTGAGAAGCAACACTATTCTTCTCATCAGTGTAACCATCAGGGTTGAGTGTTCCAAAATTTATATCAACCGGATTTCAGACCCAAATACACAACCCATATTTCTTCCCCATTTCTCAATTATATTGAGCCCAGCTCCAAGCCTAGTTGTGCAAGAGTTGAAAGTGGAAACACAAGTACAATCAGACAATATTCACTTGGCAGGTAGCCTATGATCCGTACTTCAAAAAAAAAGTATAGACTGCATGTGTATTCAGTGAAGAAGTGTGTTCCCGTGCTACGTGAGGCTCTCATGTGCCTCCACGGAGGTACCTGCTTCAATACCTCTAACAGTTGGCATATGATTCAAGATAACTAAGAGCAGAAGTACCTGATATCTAAAGAAGAAAGTGAGGAGAAGAGTCCGGATATGTGCACCATCTACATCAGCATCTGTCAGTATAACTATCTTATGATACCGAAGAGCTTCCTTCTTAAAATCCTCACCCTGAAAGAAGTAACACCAATAGATGTATAAGCGCATACCATTTGGTAGTTCAACTATAACGAGCAACAGTAACAGAGAAGTTTAGAACAAAACAACATGCACCTTCACTCCTAATCCAAGACCAAGAATAAGATTTTGGATCTCTTCATTTTTGTACATTGCTGCTTCATCCCTCCTCTCAATGTTGAGAATTTTGCCCCTCAGAGGCAAAATAGCCTGCATCCATGATTGAAGACATGCTTAGATCTGAGTGAATGCCAGAAATATTATATGTACGCTGAAAACAAACTCGATACAGAAAACCATATTATGAACTTCCATCTCGCATTTCATAGTTAGGGCATTGTCTACCTACACTAGCAGTGTAAGTAAGAATTAGTCAAGTAAAACTTTTCCTGTAAAAAGGAAAACGAGACACTGTATACCTATAATTATTTATTAGTCCTAATTTCACCCGGAATATTGCATCGTTTTGGAAACAGCTGTCATTATATCATGTTAGTATCGCCAGATTGAAAAGGAAAGGCTATACCTGAAATTTCCTATCCCGGCCTTGCTTTGCACTACCCCCAGCCGAATCACCTTCAACTATGAAGATTTCTGAATTCACGTGTGAACAGCAAAAGTCAAAGCCTCAACATAAGATAGTAAATATAGTGATTTATAACAAAAGCATAGAACTGGAACTGTTAGAATTTAGAAACTTCCTGTCAAAAGAAGAATGTGAACAGATGTATAACAGTCAATTAATTATGCTAATCTGCATAAAAAGATGATGCAAGATTTTCCCAGCACAACTGGCAGCTCACCAGATTCTGCAGGGTTAGAAGATGCACAATCAGCAAGTTTCCCAGGAAGTGAAGAAGATTTCAAGACACTCTTTGTCCTCACTAACTCTCTAGCCCGCTTGGCTGCCAATGCAGCCTGCAACAGAAAAATATGTCATACACTGCACTAGAACGAAAAAATGAGTTCTTGGGAAGGAGTTTTGCTACAATAATGAATAGCAATACCTTGAGAGCATTAAGGGACTTGGACAGAATTGAATCTAAAACATCTGGATGTAACTCCAAGTATTCAGTTAGATTTTCTTGAACAGATTGTTCAACTATTCTTCGCACTTCTGGATTTCCCAGCCTGGTCTGTAAAAGAAAAGAAAAAAGAGAAATTGAGCAATCGTTATGGGAAAAAAGTGTATGGCATTAATCTTCTAGCACATCTCCACCACTATTAAAAGCAAGAGTTGAGTTGGATTCATATAACATCAACCAATCAGCCCTATGGTTGCCTTCCTCCTACAGTCTACAGTTATCCAATGCTGCATCACCAGTTACTAATCCATCTTACTCGTAGCCCTTAATCGCCTATTACTAATGCATGAGATTAGGTCAATGATGTGCAGCCGAACAACACTCGCGCCATGCCCCGCAGCCTCCCTTGTTCCACTATGTTAGACAGCAGATCATAGATGTTCCTCTAGTGATGTGCTTTCCACAACGGGCTCACATTTAAGAGTCTTATAATTTCTAGTGTGTGTGTGTGCTGGGGTGGGGGGCTGAAGGGCATAGCATGGTACATTGGTGTCTGAACTTGGTGTTGCTGTTAATTTGATATCAGGTATATGCTTATCTCATATAGTATGAGCTGTCTTTAAAAAAAGAAAATGTTATTCCAAAAAATTCATATATGCGTATTCGGAATTTGATTTCAGGATACGAAACTATGAAATCTACTGGATAATACTTCAGTTTCGAAACACATAAGAAATAAATTTGTTAAATATTTGAATTCTTAAGGAGATACTTTTGGAAATAAAAAAACCATATATGTTTTCCAAAATATAAAACGACCCAAAGGGGCAGATCCAACTAATCTTGGCCATCAAAACATGTCAATCCAACGATCTAGATTGCTCCGATGGCGAGCGCTCAACATGTTTAGCATGCAGTTAATATCATACCAAATATCAATATCAGTGCAAATCACATAATTAACATGCAATTGATATCCTACCTAATATCATCGTGCAATTAATATTCTACCAAATATCAACCATCAACAGGCAATTAATGCTCTACCAAATTTCAACGTGCATTGCACATACGCCTTTACTAGTGTGTTCCAAACTCGTCAAAAATCAACAACAAATGATGGTATTTCCAAAATCCATCATAACTGAATCATGAGTTTGTTGCCTATCTTAAATATGCATGGAAGGAGGTGCTTTGTTGACGATCCTTATTTTGGTTCAGATTGTTTAAACCATATTCTGGTTTAGACTCATATTTTGTTGCTTTATTGATTAGCAAAAGATTGATTTGAGCCCTCTAACCCTGCAAGACTGTAATTGTTCAGTTGTAACCTCAAAACGAGAACAAAATTGATTCGATCCTCTCTACAAGTTAAATAACCTATTGTCTATTGAATGTTTGGTGTATCTCAGTGATTGATTAGTTAAAGAACCTACTACTATATACAGCTAACTTCATTTGTTAAAAAATTATGGTGCAGTAACTACTAAATCTATGCAGTTAAAATTGGTTGGTTAGCACATTATTATTACAATTTCAATGAATATGTTTTGCGGATTTGCCAATACGGACAAATAACGGTTAGTCCCCTAGAAGGAATTTGGCAACGCCTTTGCGGTCTAGGCAGTGGTAGTTGCAGGATATTCAAAATGTGTTGTAGAGGTAGAATGGCATGCTAACACTTCTACTTATTTTTGTATGCACTCAGTTTTTCCAAAAAGTTATACCAGTTAAGCATGATTTGCAAATATACATGCAATGTCAACTTGCCCACAACTATCATTCATGTTAGCTTGGGAACCTACTAATTTTTAGCCAATGACTTTACTTGCCCTATCATGTTCCCTACTGAAATTTTCAGGGGACAACTGGCTACACTTCACATTAAGTAAATAAAATAGTCCTTATCTCACTTCTAGCTAGTTCCTTATTTTGCCTATTCAGCTAAAATTTGAACTAATTGCTCTGGTTTCTTTTTTGTTCCTTTTAGGCTTTAATCTTGCAACAATTGAGGTTCTAAGATGAACTCACATTAGAAGACCTAAAGGAAATCAATTTCCATTCTATCCAGGCAGGGGACCTCTTGAGCCACTAGGTTATGACCTCTAGGTTAGGTTGGTGATGGTTGTTTATGCAAAAAAAAATCCCAAATAGTAGTTTTTGTCACTAAGAAATTTTGTACAACTGTATCTAGAACAGTCATTTATTTTAGATCGACATACATGTAATTCACCTGTGGTAAAATGTGTTGGCAAGGTAATTCACCTGTGGTAAAATGCGTTGGCAAGGCCACGAGCTCTGCTTCATAACATAATTGAAAAACTAAGTATGTTTGAGGATAACTAATTCCTGAGGAAGATACATTTTTAACCTGATCCTTGGTTTCCTGCAGCAAGGACATCTTGAATAACCAATTGTTTGTAGCATCTTGACTGGAATTTCGGGCGGTATATGAGATCGGAATAGGGGTACCAGGTTTTCCCCGATATTTTACTGATTTAGACATGATGTGTGATCCTCTTCTTAAAGGATGATGATATCTAAGTGCATGCAAACTACAAGATATGTCTGGAAAAATTCTTGTGCAGGGTACAATGTCAGTCAAAGGCCTCACGTTGAAAGACGTCACTAAAGGCATAGTTATCATCACTGTAAAGAAACACTATCTTTGTACATATAATGTTACAATGGTAGCACCGGATATATGGGTCTGTTCAACCAAAACTGACCATACCACAATATTGGCTAGCCCTTAAGAGTTGCCTGCTGTTTGGATACATGTCAAATGTTTGGCTCGTCCGACCTGCCAAAGGCGCGCCCGTGTGTTCTGCGCCAAAATATTGGCGTTGTGCTGAAGGCGTAGAAAACCTTCGCCAAAAAATATGCTCTGGCTCACATGCTCTTTACCCAGTGAGACCCACCACATCACTTCCCTTTCCCCATCCTCTCACACGCAAACAATTGGTCAGCTACCCCTCAAGCTCCTGTAGCATCCTACTTGTTTTTTTTTTTTGACATGAACATCCTACTTGAATAATAGCAGGTGGATCTCCAGCTTCTATCTTGATCTCAAATTAAATTGGTGTGCATGGTGATGTGTGGGCAAAATACTACTTTTGTCTTGGCACTTTGCGGTTAATTAAGTTTGTACACAAATCTTGTAACTGAATGGAAATTAAAACAAATACTATAAGACCCAGGTTGCAGGTTGCAAACCAAACAAAGGCCTACCATTTTACCAACTTTTAGGCAGAAATAGTGGCTATAATCCAAACAACAATAGCTTACCAAAATATTGGTCATGCCCTTATTTTGGTCATGCCAAAAATTTGGCTGGGCTAGTTGGGGCTAAAACTAAACAAGCCCTATATGCTGGATCAATTATTGAAAATGTTTTCATTGTGCTTTTGTGATGCAAAGAGAAACGTTGTTGTTCAGGGCCTTGATAAATCATTCAATGGCATTAAACAGATGAGCTAAGATGAAACTCCTTCGAGTTATCCCGTTAGTTATCTTGTAGTTATTTTTCTTTTCATAGCTTTTTATATGAACAAGTGCGCCCATTGTTTTGTAGGGTCACCTTAGTGTACAGTTTTTGTTTATGGTTTTTTCACGTCAACAGTTTTCTCAGTCCAAAGAAAGACAAAAACAAGACAAATTAGTGTAGATGTAAAAATAGATTTTCCTGTTCAATGTCAACACGTGCATTGCACATACACGGTAACTAGTTCCTCAAGTTACCTTTGTCTGCCCTTCAAACTCTGGATTAGGGACCTTCACTGAAATAATGCATGTCATTCCTTCTCTTACATGCTCCCCACTCAAGCTAATATCTTTATCCTGCAAAAACCATCATTTGTTTAGAAAAATGCCTCAACAAATTACAGATTCAGCTTATTCAAATATTCATTCAATGGAACAAATAAGTAAGCACCCAAAGTGTAGACTGAAAAAATATATACTCCCTCCTTTCCGGTTTATAGGGCTCGATTTCAAAATCTCTTCAACCAAGGTAGATGGTGAGTGGTGGAATAATTTTGTAGTTTGGATAAGTACTTAATTAGGACACTCGTTTTTCTCAAAAAGTTATGTTTATCGACGTATTAATTACAACGCATGCATACATGACCACAAAATGTCCACGAATTTCTACATGCATTGTGAGTTTTCTCCTGATACTTGCATCGGATGATTTAATGCACCTCGAAATCCAAACATGTGATGGTAAGTAGTAGAATTGTGACTTATAAAACGGAAAAACGAAATTTTTGAGATGAGCCCTGTAAAACCGGAAAGGAGGGAGTATATACTAATATACAGCTGTTACTACGGTCCTTATCAAACAAACTTTAACAGAACGGTTTTAAGTCAGAAGGCTAGAGTTGTGAATACCAGGGAAGAACAAAAATATACAGTATGTGCTATCAGTTATAACCTTCATAATCTTCGACTTCTTTGCAAAGCTATTAATTGTTCTTGTCAGGGAAGTTTTCAGCCCCTCAATATGAGTACCACCATCGATAGTACGGATACTGTTGGCATATCCTAGCACTGTATCAGAGTAGGAATCAGAGCACCTGTAAATCATGACAATCGATTGTTTCAGAAAGGCATACAATTCTTCTCTAGAGGACAGAGCAAATGAAATGTGACAAAAGCTTCGAAATTGACCATGAAATGTTGTGTTAAAAATTCCAAATAGCTTTTGCTACGTGCCAGGAATAATGCCATATAGCCTACAAGGGAAGGAAAGAGAAACCCTTACGGCTGTTATTTCTAAATGGTCAGCATCATTTCTTTCCTTTGGCTAAAGGTCAGAGCTGGTGCTGCACAGTGCACACTAATTGATTGCATCAGTGAAGAACATCACAGGTAAATATTTAGCTTACTAGTACACCCAAAAGCTCAAGCTAATTGTGAAAGACAATATGTACTCCCTCTGTAAACTAATATAAGAGTGCTTAGATCACTATTTTAGTGTTCTAAACGCTCTTATATTATTAGTTTACAGAGGGTACGAACTTTTATGCAACGATTGGGTTCGGCATTTTTAGAAGAATTTTTTATGGAAGAAGAGCAAGTTTTTTCTTTGATGTTCACCAAAACATAACTCCAGCACTAGCTCTCAGGTCTTGTTCTGTCAATCCCGCAGTACTGTTGTCGAAGCCACAGAAAGGCCAAGGGCATGTTGGGTTGATAGCCAAAACTTTGCCAGACTTTTCTTGCTCAATCGTCGCATTCTACAAAAGGTTGGTCACCACAGCTTTGGCAAGTTTGGAAAAGATATGAGCCTAACAGGCTGCTGAAAAAGCGTGGTGTGCCACATCTGCGGCAAAATGAAACAAGCAGCTGCCACACCTACGGCAATGTGTACCTGTGAACTAAATATGTCCTAAGCATGCGAAACTTTTTTGGCTAACTTCCATAACTTGTGGGCCAAAAAAATGGAACCACAAGTGAGGCTAAATATGCCCTTAGCAAAAAAATGGAACCACTTGTGGGCTAAATATGCCCTTAGCAAATAAAATAGTCTGACAAATGTGCCAATTAGATGTGTGACTAGCAATAGTTGTGATAGTGAACCAAACACCATGTCTAGCCTGCCTAACTTTCCTAGGCAAGTTGTGACGAATTTGGCCTCCAAGCGAATACTCCGTGATCAAAAGAGGTATGAAAACTTGCATTTTTTCTAATTGTGATAACCAGGTCTCAAACTTCAGAGATCGTCACTCTGATACCTTATTGAGTTGCAGGGACCAACAAGTTCACCTAAAGCTCAAATTGATGGGGAAAGGTAGGCAACATGTTCATGCTCATCAGTCTCAAATATATGCATGATGACTACAGCGATATTAGTTAATATACAGAGCCAGTGAGCTACACATCGCCCCTCCAACAAAGAAAGGTTTACAGTATTTCATCTATAATGCTAAATGGCTTAATCAAGATTGTAGATCACAGCATGTGAACCATCATGCCAAGAGGAGGAAAAGCTATCACGGTTATAGCAGGCTATCAGGCAAGCTATGGTATACATTGCGGTAGACTAAGATATTCCTCAGTGTTTGAAATATGATGTATACGTATGTACTGAACAATACTAAAACTGTATATGTTGATCACTGTGATCATACAATTAGGAAATAACGTACAGGAAGAATTCATCTTCATCACTGCATAAATACAGGAGAGAAATTTGGGGTCCATTTCATTAATATTTCTTATCTACAAGATCAAACTGATTCACTTTAAGAATACAAATATGGTAAAGAAAATAGTTGAAAGACAATCAGTGGTTAGGAATTCAAATGGAATTGGCACGTGCAGCATAGTTGTAGGGTTTAATAAAATTTGACGAACTCGACAAAGTTTATAAATCAACGCACCAGTCTAGCAGGGGAAATTAGAACTATGAACTTGCAAGGTGACAGGAAGTTAAAAACATCATACTTTAAGCCATCTTTAAGCACATCTGATGAATTATGAAAGATAAGTTCGAATTATGAAAGATAAGTTCGAATAATTGTAATTAACACTCGGTCAAATATAAATCCAAAATGATACTGATGTAATCCAGATTTTGGTGGCAAATTTCAGGAAGATACGACATTCAGTTTAGAACCTCTAGTAGTATAGAACACAGTATCAGAAACTTAGAAATAAGAATCACGTGTATAAACTAGAAAAGAGAACAAATTATCGGTATCTTCAATCAGATAAACCACAATTATTTGCTACACAGAACATGGAATATATAAGCAAGTTCGGTGCCTAACACAATGGTGGTTTTTAACTTTCCACGTTACTTTTCCTTTCTTAGCAAAATTCAAGCCGAGGAAATATACTTTACCATTGCAGGGAGACATCAACAATTATTCCATCCAATTCCTTTCTGAATGCTATTGGGTCGTGGAGGGGTTTCTGGGAAAATAATCATACACAAAGTAATAGTGTTAGGGTCATTATGGATATATCAATATAATTTGCAGCTTGTTATATGCACATGCACTCTACTGGCCTTACTGTGGGCGGGATCAGGTGATGCCAGTCTCTTCAGAGGAATATCAAAGAAAAGTGTGTGATAGGAGAAACTAACCACGAAAAATGTAGACCGTTTATTTTCTAAAACTCCAGTAAGAGAAGGCACACATCAGTTCAGTCTATGCACAACTGGCCTAATTCAACCCACTACAGTTCTTTCACAAACTATAGACAAGGTTTTTTTAATCGGTAGGCGCTGAGCGAGCATATTGTGCTTCCACTTAGTGCAACGACAGCTAAAACCGCGTCTAGGCACGCTTAAGCGTTCTGCATGGACGTCGTACAGGCAGGAACAGGGGCACCCAAAAAACAATTTTCAGAGCATGTAAAGCATGTATTAAGCCTAAAATCGCAAACATGTTGGGAAGGAGAGACGGGGAGGAGCTAGAGGTCAGGGAAGGGGAAGAAAGCTGACAGCTGCGAGGTCGGGGAAGAGAAGCCACCAGGCTCCAGCCTAGAAGAGGAGGAGCCCGATATCAGGGAAGAGGGGGAAGGACTGGCGGCGAGGCAGGGAAGGGGAGCTTGAGATCCAGCGGCGCTAGGTCAGGGAAGAAGATGGGTGGTGAGGTCAGGGAAGAAAGCGCCACATCTGGCAGTGCAAGTTCGCCTTGCTCTCCTCTGTTTCTCTCACCTTGCTCTCCTGTGTCTAACGCTAGGCGTCTGAATGCTTTTTTCAACGCTTACCCCAAAAGCGAAGCAGTAGGCCTCCGCTCAGCGTAGGCGTACGCTCAATTTTGGATGGGACAAGGAGCCCGATATATAGCATAGTTTCTAAATTAGCAACAGGACAGGAGCAAGCTGAGCAACATAATATTGGATGGGACAAGGAGTAGAGTTAATAAATGGCTGTCAGAGTCAGTGTTATGTAAAGCAGGTTAGTAGGTTCACGTATTGCTTTTTCAGTTACCTGTTAATAGCAAGAGAAAGGAATAAATCTGGCCCTTATTTTTCATAAGTCACTCAGGAAAGATTAGCTAGGCCAACTGCAAACTGTAGGCAGTAATGTGGCTAGAGTAAATGAAATAGCATATATGCATGACTTTGTATATCTGGAAACCCTAGACAAACTGAGACAGCATGAAACATATAGCTCTAGATGCTGTGGGAGACAAACCTTGTCAGTATTCAACCAGGCAACATATTCAACCAGGCCACCAGCATAACAGTATTCATTGTGTTGAACCTGTGCATCCTGTTCTTCCTTTGTCAGTGTTATTGTCAGCTGGCATTGAGAGAAGTACAGAACATGAGAAATCAACCAAAGGTCTACCTTTAAGCATAACAAATATCACACGGAAATTGTGCATGCAAAGCAAAAATAAAATAAAAAGCTAATAATAACGGGCATAAATAATGACATACGAAACCAAGCTACCCAATTGCAATTTGAAAAGGACACATAAGGATCTAGCTGAAAATCAACCAATGATACAAGTAAAACGAACAAAAATTTGAATGCACTTTAATGCATGCAAGATATGTAGAGAGAATTGTAAACATAATATGCACCGAGGTGTGCAAAAAGCATTTGGTTTGAGCAGTTGGTCAAAATTTAACTCAAAATTCCCATTGGAACAAATCTTTCATTTTTTCTCTCTGTTGTTTGGGGTATCACCAGCAGTAGTGGAACAGCAACATTGATATCCACAATTAGCTGATGCTGTCTTCACAAAGTATATCCTCATGTCTCCAACAAATGATTTTATGAGGCAGAATGCTTCCTTAGCACAGAAGGCCCATACTCCCTCCGTCCCAAAATGTATCATACTGCCAAAAATGATCTTGCATTTTGGGACGAAGGGAGTAATATATAGTATGAGTGCCTTGACTGAATAAAAATCAGAAGTGAATCATATCCTTATTAATGAATAAAATATCAATAGAAGCTTCTTTCTATTCTTGCTGACACACTAACTTACTCCAATAATCTGATAACAAAGGTATGTTAGCCTGACAGAGCAATCAGTATTCATTAATCAGTCAGGTAATAAACAAGCGAAGGAAATAATCATAATCATGTGCAATCTCTGGAACTAACAACCAACTACAGAACAGATCAATGTTTCTAGTTGAAGGACTATCATACCTCAGGATTTAAAAATGCAAGTTCCCGGATGCGACTAGAGATCGTGCTGAAGTCAAACTCAATTGCGGTTGTAAATACTACATCAAAGAAAAAAACTGAGCATTCCGGCAACACAACATAACATAACTAGTAATGCTTAGATCAGAAAACTTTTCGGGAAAAATAGATGCATACTTTCTTTGTCAGGCCAAAATCTGATACATGAACCTTGACGACTTGATTCATCAGGCAGTGTGGTACTACTTAGCGTTGTAAGTGGTTTTCCACGAGAATAGTGTTGTCGATATTCCTTCCCATCACGGCAAACTGTAACTTCTAGTGCCTGACATAGTAATATCGTGAAAATGACAATTAATTGCACATCAATTGCAGAAATATGTACAAGTAGTATATCCAAAACACGTTATCACTGTGATAGAGATTTCTATGGTCATGGTTCAGGCTCTCATCCTATTCTTAAACTGAAATATAGGTATTTCGTACTGCTATTCTAATTTTATTTCATGGTAATCAAGCAACTACGTTACTATGTATGTACACCGCTCCTTTTCACGAACAAGCTAATTTGAACAAAAACAACAACAACAACAACAAAGCCTTTCAGTCCCAAACAAGTTGCGGTAGGCTAGAGTTGAAACTCATAAGATATCGAAACCAAGTCAGTTCTGGCACATGGACAGCTAACTTCCACGCACCCCTGTCCATGGTCAAATCTTTAGTGATATTCCAGTACTTCAGATATCTCTTTACGGACTCCTACCATGTCAAGTTTGACCTACCCCGACCTCTCTTGACATTATCAGCACGCCTTAAACGTCCGCTATGCACTTGCGTTTCTAGAGAAAGAGTCATTGTCCGGTCACAGCAGGTCAACATCCAGATACATTGACGCAAATCTGGAAAGATGTGGTCGGCCTAATTCGATGAAGAATGGCTTGAAGGGGAGAGTTGACACTGCAAGGGCAGGGTGGTGGAGCTTAAACAGCGACAAGGTGAAAGCTTCACCGCCCAGTTGCTGCCGCCACAAGCACAATTGTCTTGGTGCAGCGCACATCAACCCCTTGTCTTCCATGTGTGTCGTCGCCGAACGTCAAATGGTTGCTGACCCCTCCCTGGAGCAACAAGTTCGCCATGTTGGTGATGTTTTTCGACTAGAACCATACATGGTATGGCATGGTGGCTGTGCTTTTATTCGACCCTCTGACTGCATTGTGGATCAAACTGCCACTTCTCTCCTATTCCAACATGCATCATCATTAAGAATGGAGCTTGCTCGTCCTGGACAGATTTATTGGCATATATACTAATGTACCAAGCAAATACAGGCATCATTGCCCTCAAAGAGTTCATTTTGCATGGTGATCCCATGTGCTCACAAAAAATCTCATTAAGGTTTAAATTCCTGGGAGTGATTTCACCCTACCCAGACAAGCCCTAATTGGGATCTCTAAAGAGCATATCTGTGAAATTTACTGATTGTGTTTTGTCTGGACTCTGGGGGTAGAATCATTATTAGACTTGGTCCACGGAATGATAGTACATGAAAAAGCATAACTACCACATTTATTATTATAACCCATGGAAGGCTTGAGAGGATTAGTTTGACATAGATAGAATTTAACTTCCACCCAATGGATCGTGATTTTGTGTAGAGAGAATTGCAATTTTCGCAGAAGATCTACGATCGATACTCTTTCTTTAAAGCATCTATGATTCATATTCAATAAAGGTGAAAGCAAGAACCTCTGACAACGCATTAACAACTGATAGGCCAACACCATGCAGCCCTCCAGCAACGCTGTAGCTACTTGTTGAGCCTCCAAATTTGCCACCAGCATGCATTAGCTGCATAATCAAAAGAAAATCTTTACAAGACAGAAGATGGAAGCTGTTGAACATTTAGGCATGTCGTTGACCACCCAAAAGAAAATTTTAGTGTTGCCTTATGGACAAGCATATGATGCAAATGACAATAAAAGTGTATTGTAGCATCTCTATAAACACAGGCATGCAAGTATAGTAACAGCACACAAGCCTCCCGGTATGGTATTGTCCTAAAAACTAAATGACCGTAGAGGTACCCATAAGTCACAGTTCTTCATTCCCAGAATATAATCTTAATAAATAAGTAAAATTTACTGGGATTTGGGTCAGGATGGTTGACATTGCAATATACAGCCCTGCCAAACAAATAAAGCTTTAACCATACCGTTAAGACAGTCTCCACGCATGATTTCTTCGTCTGCGGGTGTATATCTGTAGGGATCTGCAGTATATCCAGTATTTAGCAGTAATTTTATCTAAGAAAGGAGAAGATAATTCATAAAGTAATCGGAACAGAAGGTTGCATATTGGTTACTCAAAAACTGGTGCTATGTAAATCTCAACTTTCAAGAAAGAAACATAAAGTTTTAAGAAGCAAAATGGTAACAGAGATGTTCAATTAGCAGAACTACATCAAATTGGGCATAGACTGCATAACTGTAACTCTGTAAGATAAACCCTTTTTCTAGACTATGATGTTGAACCGACTGTGTTTAAAGACGAGGGTTATACAGAACATTCAGTCTAGTCCTGTGATCTTGTGTATTACTATTACTTGTGGACATTCTAACAGGCAGAGCTTTTCATAACAATACAAAGACACACACAGTGCTACCAAAAAATCAGTGCACTCAACTAGGCAATAAAGGCAGGTGTGCAAGTGAAGTATCCCAGTAGGATGCGACCACCTACGGATCATAGCTACTATAAGCAAACAACTGCTAGGACCTTCTCCATGTGCTAACTAACATCTGTCGGCCATGTAGCAGCAGTGATGGAACGAACTGCTATCGAATAGAAACAGGCCAATCAGACCCTTCCCACCGTCCTACTTGACTGGTTGATTGTGTTAGATCTATGAATGGTTGTATATGTGTTATGACCTCCATGGACCACAGCTAAAGCACTATTGTTCGCATACAGAATAGTATGTCACATATGCAACATGCATGTGGAAGTTCATCCGAGAGTGCCCAGGAAAAGATATCGTCAAAGGATAGCACTGGCATGAAATAGTCCAAGAAATGGCAGGAGAATATAGTCCAAGGAAATAGTTAACTGCAATTCGAGGGGAAATCAGACAAGGAACTCATAAGCCACAAACATATTCGCACAGGAAAGCTAGCCGGTGCAGCAGCATCCAGCAGTAGGAGTAAGATTAAGAGTTGGTAGTCAAGAGGAGTCCTGTTGGGACGAGAAGTCAGTTAGTTGCATTGTTACGAATCCAGGTAAATTAGAGTTTGAATACATTAAAGAGAACAGTGTGAAAGTGTGATTACACAGATGACTTGGCATGCAGCCGTTCTTTTGTTTATTTCATTGATGACTTTGCTTGGTGTGTCAGCAAAACAAAACTCGCGAGTGAATATGATATAAAGGCTTCATTAACATTTGCTAAACTTCTGTTTGATTTGCCAACAAGTAGGACTACTAAATTAATAACAGTAAATAGTATAGCAGCATGAAACTAAATTCATAACAGTCACATTATTCACAATATTTGTAAAAGCATTGAGCATTCAGTATGTCTTCCTTGGTTTAGGAAAACTGCATACCCCACGGCCATTGTCGGTTACACTAACTGAATTGTCATCATGAAGGACTACATTAATCTCAGTAGCATAGCCTGCTTGAGCTTCATCCACAGCATTATCCAATATTTCAACAACCTAGAATACACCAAACAAAATGATGATCAGGCACGAAACGAAGTAGAACACCTAATAACATGGAAAAAAGGAAAGCTTAATCAGTTGAGATTACCAGATGATGCAACCCACGTGGTCCTGTGCTGCCAATGTACATACCAGGCCTTTTGCGAACTCCGTCCAATGCCTCTAAGACCTGCAAATTAGAAATTTGGTATAAATAAATATCAAGCCAACAAAAACAATTCATTCACGCTTCACAAACAATAGCTAACAGTGGCACACTGGAGAAACACATAACGAATCTGTGCGTGAATGCATATTGTTATTTTTCTCTTTCTTTCCAACAAAAACGTCAGCAAGCTTTACATCTTATATATTTCATTAACTAAAAGTTAACCAGATTGATGAACTAACCATGTGTCTTAACAGTTCATATACAGTACATAATAAATGTTTATCTATTCTACAGTGGCTTAGGAAAATTAAATGCCTTGATAATGGCATTTGCTAAATTGTCAGGGGAAGATTAGGAAGACAGAGCCTACTTGTAGTAATTAAGACGGGGATATTCTTAACCTTCCCAGCTCAGGTTCATAAATCACGATGTAAGTATGAAATCCATAATTATGCACCAAAACAAGAAAGAGTATAAACTATTGTACATGATGTAAAATTAAATATGCAATTCTTATTTTATTCAAGGTAAACACCGTTACGTCAAAATAAAACTTGATGCCTTAAGTGGGTTATCAACCCTGAAAAAGACCCCAAAAATGCTCCACGATATCACTGTCTCAACTGAATGGGTGCAGTGTCACCGCCACCTAACAAATTAGCTGCAATGTAACATTTGTGTGCAAACCCATGCAATCTGGTGGGAAAAAACATGATGAAAACGTATGTATAGGATTGCAAAGCTGCTTGGAGCTGATTAACTCTGTTCCTGCCGTTATGTACTCCCTGAAACTCCCGAATAATCCGCACATCGTATAAAATTTGAGACGGATATTCCAAACACTTGCACCCGAAGTCCAACTTAACCCCTTAGCCACAGAAGTCGTGCAAGAGAATCACCTGGACGTTTGCTGCGGTGTACTCGCCGGCCACCCGCTTCTCCTGCATCGCATCGGATGCCGCCGTAGAGGCCATGAAAGCCCTCACTGCGACCCCATTCCGCCCTGGGACCGCCGCCGCCACAACCCTAGAACGGAAAAACACGCGCCAAAAAATACCAGCAAATCAGCATCCAGGCCGCTCCAGAGAGAGAAATCTGCCTTGCCAAGAGGCGTAGAAGGAAGGATGAAGCGGACATGGAGGCACCTGGGTCTGAAGAGGTGTCGAGCGGAGGGGGAGGGGACCGGGAGCAGACGGGAGGGGGTAGGGGCGCTGGAGAGGAGGCGGCGGAGAAGAAGGCGGAGATGGGGTGGGGGAGGCGACGGACGGAGGAGGAGCGCCATTGGCGGCGGCGGCGAGCTCGCGTCGCGTCCGCCTAGCTTCTGCTTTGGCTTCGCCTGGGTTGCTGCTTGTGGTGGGGGGAAATGGCAGGAGGGGTTGGGGTTTAGACGGCAGTGGATGAGGCGTCGCGGAGCCCGAGGAGGGTTTAGGGAACCGGGTGGTTTCAGGCTAGAGAGAAAGGCTTTTCGAAAAGGAAAGAGCAGGGGAATGCGATGTTCTTCTATTGGGCTATCGGTCGGGCCTGGTGGACTTCTAGGGTTAACTATACCTTTTTTATCCGTTTTGATGACAAGTATATATTTTTATCCGTTTTGATGATAAATATTTTCGGACGGAGTGATATTAGGCTTTCTGAAATTTTGTTCTGCGAAATCATTACTTAAAGGAAATCCCATGTAAATAATGTAAATGTCACTCCTCCGTTCTTTGGTGCTCACAGGTGATGAGTTGTTGCAAACTATGAGTTTCTCCCTTGATTCGTTTCATTCAAACATTTTATCTCTTGAATCGTTCGTCTAAATACAAACCGTTTTCATCGCTGTATTTTGCAGGTCGAGATCTTCAAAACTAGATCTCATGTTTATAGGTTTCGATGAACTTATTTTATGAACAAACTTAGAAAAACCGAATTAGCAAAAAAAAAGATGGGAAACGTTTTATCTCTTGAACCGTGCGTCCAAATCACAAATCCTTTTTACCGTTGTGCTCCGAGAAAAAAACACTAGTTCCTAAGAAAAAAATCGCCAAAACCAAGCAAAAGCCAAAAAATAAAGAAAATAAAAACATGTGAAAAAATCTCAAAGGTGCGCCCAGCATGCGACATGTGACAGCGGTTGGGCATATCACTTGGCACACTTCCAGGTCAAAGAAAGTTACCTATGCGGGTATACCCTTTGATTAGCTCATCCTTTAATCCTTATTATTGAGCATATAAAGGATGAGATAGTGCGCCCAACTAGGGGCACCAGCCCCGTCTCCTTTTTATTCCTGCGCGTTACTGTAGCGACGAGGGAAGGGATAAGGTCTCGACTGCCGAGCGCCGCGTCCAGCATCCTCTCCCTTTCCCCTCGCTCACTTCCTCCTCCCGAGCCCGCGGATCCGTAGCCGCCTTCTTGTTGGGGAACATAGTAATTTCAAGAATTTTCCTACGTACACGTAAAATCATGGTGATGCATAGCAACGAGAGGGGAGAGTGTTGTCCACGTACCCTCGTAGACCGAAAGCGGAAGCGTTAGCACAAAGCGGTTGATGTAGTCGTACGTCTTCATGATCCGACCGATCAAGTACCGAACGCACGGCACCTCCGAGTTCAGCACACGTTCAGCTCGATGACGTTCCTCGAACTCCGATCCAGCCGACCTTTGAGGGAGAGTTCCTTCAGCACGACGGCGTGGTGACGATGATGATGTTCTACCGACGCAGGGCTTCGCGTAAGCACCGCTACGATATTATCGAGGTGGATTATGCTGGAGGGGGGCACCGCACACGGCTAAGAGATCCAAGGGATCAATTGTTGTGTCTATGCGGTGCCCCCCTGACCCCGTATATAAAGGAAGAAGGGGGGAGGTGGCCGGCCAAGGAGGAGGGCGCGCCAAGGGGGGAGTCCTACTCCCACCGGGAGTAGGACTCCTCCTTTCCTTGTTGGAGTAGGAGAGAAGGAAAGAGCAGGAGAGGGAAAAGGAAAAGGGGGCTGCACCCCTTGTCCAATTCGGACCAGAGGGGGGGTGCAGGCCTCCTTCCTTTTGTCCTCTCTCCTCTATTCCCGTATGGCCCAATAAGGCCCATATACTCCCCGTTCCCGTAACTCTCCGGTACTCCGAAAAATACCCGAATCACTCGGAACCTTTCCGACGTTCGAATATAGTCGTCCAATATATCGATCTTTATGTCTCGACCATTTCGAGACTCCTCGTCATATCCCTGATCTCATCTGGTACTCCAAACTCCTTCGGTACATTAAAACACATAAACTCATAATATAACCGTCATCCAACTTTAAGCGTGCGGACCCTACGGGTTCGAGAACTATGTAGACATGACAACCAATAGCGGAACCTGGATGCTCATATTGGCTCCTACATATTCTACGAAGATCTTTATCGGTCAAACCGCATAACAACATATGTTGTTCCCTTTGTCATCGGTATGTTACTTGCCCGAGATTCGATCGTCGGTATCTCAATACCTAGTTCAATCTCGTTACCGGCAAGTCTCTTTACTCGTTATGTAATGCATCATTCCGTAACTAACTCATTAGCTACATTGCTTGCAAGGCTTATAGTGATGTGCATTACCGAGAGGGCCCAGAGATACCTCTCCAACAATCGGAGTGACAAAACCTAATCTCGAAATACGCCAACTCAACATGTACCTTTGGAGACACCTGTAGAGCTCCTTTACAATCACCCAGTTACGTTCTGACGTTTGGTAGCACACAAAGTGTTCCTCCGGCAAACGGGAGCTGCATAATCTCATAGTTATAGGAACATGTATAAGTCATGAAGAAAGCAATAGCAACATACTAAACGATCAAGTGCTAAGCTAACGAAATGGGTCAAGTCAATCACATCATTCTCCTAATGATGTGTTGGGGAACGTAGTAATTTCAAAAAATTTCCTACGCACACGCAAATCATGGTGATGCATAGCAACGAGAGGGGAGAGTGTTGTCTCGTACCCTCGTGAGACCGGGCGGAAGCGATCACAACGTAGAGGAAGTAGTCGACGTTCTCCTCGCGATCCAACCGATCCTAGCGCCGTTACTCCGGCGCCTCAGTTCTTGACACA
Source organism: Aegilops speltoides (assembly GCA_021437245.1). NCBI lineage: Eukaryota > Viridiplantae > Streptophyta > Magnoliopsida > Poales > Poaceae > Aegilops > Aegilops speltoides. Next base: position 159,044,864 of record CM038143.1, on the reverse strand, counting down.
TGTACAGCTCGATGACGCTCCTCGGGCTCCAATCCAGTAGAGCTTGGGAGGAGAGTTCGTCGGCCGACGGCGTGGTGACGATCTTGATGTTCTACCGACGCAGGCTTCGCCTAAGCACCGCTACAATATGACCGAGGTGGATTATGGTGGAGGGGCACCGCACACGCTAAGGAACGATCTCAAGGATCAACTTGTGTGTTCTAGGGTGCCCCCCCTTGCGTATATAAAGGAGCAAGGGGTGCGGCCGGCCCTAGGAGGAGGCGGGGAGGAGTCCTACTCCCACCGGAGTAGGACTCCCCCTTCCTAGTTGGATTAGGACTTGGGGGAGGAAAGAGGGAAGGGGCGCCGCCTCTCCCTGTCCTATTCGGACTAGGGGAGGGTCGCGCCTGCCTGCGCCGGCCCTTCCTCTTCTCCCTCATGGCCCACTAAGGCCCATTAACCCCGGGAGGTTCCACCCCGGTGTTCCTAAAAATCCGATTTCACCCTAACTATTCGAACTCCAAACATAGGCTTCCAATATATCAATCTTTATGTCTCGACCATTTCGAGACTCCTCGTCATGTCCTTGATCACATCCGGGACTCCGAACTTCTTCGGTATACACAAACTCATAATATATCCGTCATCGAAACCTTAAGCGTGCGGACCCTACGGTTCGAGAACAATGTAGACATGACCGAGACACGTCTCCGGTCAATAACCAATAGCGGGACCTGGATGCCCATATTGGCTCCTACATATTCTACGAAGATCTTTATCGGTCAGACCGCATAACAACATACGTTGTTCCCTTTGTCATCGGTATGTTACTTGCCCGAGATTCGATCGTTGGTATCCAATACCTAGTTCAATCTCGTTATCGGCAAGTCTCTTTACTCGTTCCGTAATACATCATCTCACAGCTAACTCATTAGTTGTAATGCTTGCAAGGCTTAAGTGATGTGTATTACCGAGAGGGCCCAGAGATACCTCTCCAGACAATCGGAGTGACAAAACCTAATCTCGAAATCGCCAACCCAACATCGCCTTTGGAGACACCTGTAATACTCCTTTATAATCACCCGATTCGTTGTGACGTTTGGTAGCACCAAAGTGTTCCTCCGTAAACGGAGTTGCATAATCTCATAGTTATAGGAACATGTATATGTCATGGATAAAAGCAGTAGCAACATACTAAGCGATCGTGTGCTAAGCTAATGGAATGGGTCATGTCAATCGATCATTCATCTAATGATGTGACCTTGTTAATCAAATAACAACCCTTTGTTCATGGTCGGAAACATAACCATCTTTGATTAACAAGCTAGTCTAGTAGAGGCATACTAGTGACATCTTGTTTATCTATGCATTCACACATGTATCATGTTTCCTGTTAATACAATTCTAGCATGAATGATAAACATTTATCATGAAATAAGGAAATAAATAATAACTTTATTATTGCCTCTAGGGCATATTTCCTTGATCTCCCACTTGCACTAGAGTCAATAATCTAGATTACATGGTAATGATTCTAACACCCATGGAGTCTTGGTGTTGATCATGTTTTGCTCGTGGAAGAGGCTTAGTCAACGGTTCTGCTACATTCAGATCCGTATGTATCTTGCAAATCTCTGTGTCTCCCACGGACTAAATCCGGATGGAATTGAAGCGTCTCTTGATGTGCTTGGTCCTCTTGTGAAATCTGGATTCCTTTGCTAAGGCAATTGCTCGATATTGTCACGAAGATTTTCATTGGACCCGATGCACTAGGTATGACACCTAAATCGGATATGAACTCCTTCATCCGCACTCCTTCATTAGTCGCTTCGAAGCTGCTATGTACTCGCTTCACATGTAGATCCCTTCTGACGCTTTGTTTAGAACTGCACCAACCGACAGCTCCTCCGTAGTGTAAATCGTATCCGGTCTGCGATTTAGAATCGTCCGGAGCGATGTCAAAGCTTGCATCAACGTAACTGCCATTTATGAGCTCTTTGTCACCTCCATATACAAGAAACATATCCTTAGTCCTTTTCGGTATTTCAGGATGTTCTTGACATTTGTCGATGATCCACTCTGGATTACTTTGGTACCTCCTGCTAAGCTTATAGCAAGGCACACATCAGTCAGTACACAAGATTGCATACATGATAGAGCCTATGGTGAAGCATAGGGAACATCTTTCATTTTCTCTCTATCTTCTGCGGTGGTGGGGCATTGAGTCTTACTCAACTTCACACCTTGTAACACGGCAAGAACCCTTTCTTTGCTTGATCCATTTTGAACTTCTTCAAAATTTTGTCAAGGTATGTGCTTTGTGAAAGTCCAATTAAGCGTCTTGATCTATCTCTATAGATTTTGATGCCCAATATGTAAGCAGCTTCACCGAGGTCTTTCATTGAAAAACTCTTATTCAAGTATCCCTTTATGCTATCCAGAATTCTATATCATTTCCGATTAGTAATATGTCATCTACATATAATATCGTAAATGCTACTGAGCTCCCACTCACTTTCTTGTAAATCTGAGCTTCTCCAAAAGTCTCAGATGAACCCAAATGCTTTGATCACACTATCAAAGCGTTTATTCCAACTCGAGATGCTTGCACCAGTCCATAAATGGATCATTGGAGCTTGCACACTTTGTTAGCTCCTTTGGATCGATAAAACCTTCGGTTGCATCATATACAACTCTTCTTCCGTAAATCCATTCAGAATGCGTCTTTACATCCATTTGCCAAATTTCATAATCATAAAATGCGGCAATTGCTAACATGATTCGGACAGACTTAAGCATCGCTACGGGTGAGAAGGTCTCATCGTAGTCAATCCCTTGAACTTGTCGAAAACCCTTTGCGACAAGTCGAGCTTTGTAGACGAGTTACATTACCGTCGTGTCGGTCTTCTTCTTGAAGATCCACTTGTTTTCTATTGCTTGCCTACCCTCGGGCAAGTCAACCAAAGTCCATACTTTGTTTTCATACATGGATCCCATCTCGATTTCATGGCCTCAAGCCATTTTGCGAATCTGGGCTCACCATCGCTTCTTCATAGTTTGTAGGCTCATCATGATCTAGTAGCATGATTTCCGAACAGGATTACCGTACCACTCAGTGCGGATCTTATTCTGGTTGATCTACGAGGTTCTGTAGTAACTTGATCTGAAGTTTCATGATCAACATCATCAACTTCCTCACTATTTGGTGTAGATGTCTCAGAAACCGGTTTCTGCGACAAACTACTTTCAAATAATGGAGAAGGTACAATTACCTCATCAAGTTCTACTTTCCTCCCACTCACTTCTTTTGAGAGAAACTCCTTCTCTAGAAAGGATCCATTCTTGGCAACAAATGTCTTGCCTTCGGATCTGTGATAGAAGGTGTACCCAACTATCTCCTTTGGGTATCCTATGAAGACACATTTCTCCGATTTGGGTTCGAGCTTATCAGGTTGAAGCTTTTTCACATAAGCATCGCATCCCCAAACTTTAAGAAACGACAACTTTGGTTTCTTGCTAAACCATAGTTCATAAGGTGTCGTCTCAGCGGATTTTGACGGTGTTCTATTCAAAGGTGAATGCGGCCGTCTCAAGAGCATAACCCCAAAGCGATAGCGGTAAATCAGAAGAGACATCATAGATCGCACCATATCTAGTAAAGTGCGATTCGACGTTCGGACACACCATTACGTTGTGGTGTTCCGGGTGGCGTGAGTTGCTAAACTATTCGCATTGTTTCAAATGTAGACCAAACTCGTAACTCAAATATTCACCTCCACGATCGGATCGTAGAAATTTAATTTTCTTACTACGATGATTTTCAACTTCACTCTGAAATTCTTTGAACTTTTCAAATGTTTCGACTTATGTTTCATTAAGTAGATATACCCATATCTGCTTAAATCATCTGTGAAGGTGAGAAAATAACGATATCCGCCACGAGCCTCAACATTCATCGGACCACATACATCTCACGTATGTATGATTTCCAACAAATCTGTTGCTCTCTCCATAGTAACGAGAATGGGGTTCTAGTCATCTTGCCCATGAGGCACGGTTACAAGTGCCAAGTGATTCATAATCAAGTGACTCCAAAAGTCCATCAAGATGGAGTTTCTTCATGCGCTTTATACCGATATGACCTAAGCGGCGAGTGCCACAAATAAGTTGCACTATCATTATCAACTCTGCATCTTTTGGCTTCAACATTATGAATATGTGTATCACTACTATCGAGATTCGTCAAAAATAGACCACTTTTCAAGGGTGCATGACCATAAAAGATATTACTCATAGAACAACCATTATTCTCTGATTTAAATGAATAATCGTCTCGCATCAAACAAGATCCAGATATAATGTTCATGCTCAACGCAGGCACCAAATAACAATTATTTAGGTCTAAAACTAATCCCGAAGGTAGATGTAGAGGTAGCGTGCCGATCGCGATCACATCGACTTTGGAACCATTTCCCAGCGCATCGTCACCTCGTCCTTTGCGGTGTTAAGCTAATCCGTAGTCCTGTTTGAGTTGCAAATATTAGCAATGAACCGATATCAAATACCAGTACTCTGCGAGCTCTAGTAAGGTACACATCAATAACATGTATATCACATATACCTTTGTTCACCTTGCCATCCTTCTTATCCGCCAAATACTTGGGGCGCTTCCGCTTCGATGACCGATCGCTTGCGGTAGAAGCACTCGGCTTGAGTTTAGGTCCGACTTGGGTTTCTTCTCTGAGCAAAGAACTTGCTTCTTGTTCTTCTTGAAGTTCCTTCTTCTTCCCTTTGCCTTTCTTCTTGAAACTAGTGGTCTTATTGACCATCAACACTTGATGCTCCTTCTTGATTTCTACCTCCAGCCTTTAGCATTGCGAAGAGCTCGGTATAGTCTTTACTAACCCTTGCATATTATAGTTCATCACGAAGCCTTTGTAGCTTGGTGGCGTGATTGAAGAATTACATCAATGACACAATCATCCGGAAGATTAACTCCCGGTTGAGTCAAGTGATTGTAATACCCGGACATTTTGAGTATGTGCTCACTTGACGAACTATTCTCCTCCATCTTGCAGCTATAGAACTTATTGGAGACTTCATATCTCTCAATCCGGGCATTACGTAGGAATATCAACTTCAACTCTGGAACATCTCATATGCTCCATGATGTTCAAAACGTCGTTGAAGTCCGGTTCTAAGCCGTAAAGCATGGCACATCGAACTATAGAGTAGTCATCGGCTTTGCTCGCGGACGTTCTTAACGTCGTCGGTTACATCAAGAGAAGCTGGCACCTAGCGGTGCATCCAGGCGTAACTCTTACGTGCAAAGAATGAGGATAATCCTCGAATTACGGACCCGATCCGTGTAATTGCTACCATCATCTTTCAACTTTGCTTTCTCAAGGAACGCATTAAAATTCAACGGAACAACAAAGACGAGCCATCTATCTACAATCAAACATAGACAAGCAAGATACTATCGGTACTAAGTTCATGATAAATTTAAGTTCAATTAATCATATTACTAAAGAACTCCCACTTAGACGGACATCTCTCTAGTCATCTAAGTGATCACGTGATCCAAATCAACTAAACCATAACCGATCATCACGTGAGATGGAGTAGTTTTCAATGGTGAACATCTTATGTTGATCATATCTACTATATGATTCACGCCGACCTTTCGGTCTCCGTGTTCCGAGGCCATATCTGCATATGCTAGGCTCGTCAAGTATAACTGAGTATTCTGCGTGTGCAAAACGGCTTGCACCCGTTGTAGATGGACGTGAGAGCTTATCACACCCGATCATCACGTGGTGTCTCGGCACGACGAACTTTGGCAACGGTGCATACTCGGGAGAACACTACTTGATAATTTTAGTGAGAGATCATCTTAAAATGCTACCGTCGATCAAAGCAAGATAAGATGCAAAAGGATAAACATCACATGCAATCAATATAAGTGATATGATATGGCCATCATCATCTTGTGCTTGTGATCTCCATCTCGAAGCACCGTCGTGATCACCATCGCCACCGTAGCGACACCTTGATCTCCATCGTAGCATCGTTGTCGTCACGCCATCTATTGCTTCTCGACTATCGCTACCGCTTAGTGATACTGAGAAAGCAATTACTATGCGTTGCATTTCATACAATAAAGCAACAACCATATGGCTCCACCGATTGCGATAACCGGTTACAAAACATGATCATCTCATACAATAAAATATAGCATCACGTCTTGACCATATCACATCACAACATGCCCCGCAAAAACAAGTTAGACGTCCTCTACTTTGTTGTTGCAAATTTTACGTGGCTGCTACGGGCGTAAGCAAGAACCAATCTCACCTCGCATCAAAACCACAATGATACTTCGTCAAATAGACTCGTTTTAACCTTCTCAAGGACCGGCGTAGCCACACTCAGTTCAACTAAAGTGAGAGAGACAGACACCCGCCATCACCTTTAAGCAACAAGTGCTCGTGGCGGTGAAACCAGTCTCGCGTAAGCGTCTGCGTAATGTCGGTCCGGGCGCTTCATCTCACAATACCGCTGAACCAAAGTATGACATCTTTGGTAGGTAGTATGACTTGTATCGCCCACAACTCACTTGTGTTCTACTCGTGCAAAACATCAAACCATAAAAACCTGCTCGGATGCCACTTTGTTGGGGAACGTAGTAATTTCAAAAATTTCCTACGCACACGCAAGATCATGGTGATGCATAGCAACGAGAGGGAGAGTGTTGTCTCGTACCCTCGTGACCCGGCGAAGCGATCACAACGTAGAGGAAGTAGTCGTACGTTCTCCTCGCGATCCAACCGATCCTAGCGCCGTTACTCCGGCGCCTATGAGTTCTTGACACATGTACAGCTCGATGACGCTCCTCGGACTCCAATCCAAAGAGAGCTTGGGAGGAGAGTTCCGTCGGACGACGGCGTGGTGGCGATCTTGATGTTCTACGGCGCAGGCTTCGCCTAAGCACGCTACGATATGACCGAGGTGGATTATGGTGGAGGGGCACCTGCACACGGCTAAGGAACGATCTCAAGGATCAACTTGTGTGTTCTAGGGTGCCCCCCCCCTCAGTATATAAAGGAGCAAGGGGTGCGGCCGGCCCTAGGAGGAGGCGGCCGAGGAGTCCTACTCCCACCGAGTAGGACTCCCCCTTCCTAGTTGGATTAGGACTTGGGGAGGGAAAGAGGAAGGGGCGCCCCCTCTCCTTGTCCTATTCGGACTAGGGGAGGGTCTTGTGACCTGCCTGGCCGCCCTTCCTCTTCTCCCTCATGGCCCACTAAGGCCCATTAACCCCGGGAGGGTTCCAGTAACCCGGTGTTCGGTAAAATCCGATTTCACGGAACTATTCGAACTCAAACATAGGCTTCAATATATCAATCTTTATGTCTCGACCATTTCGAGACTCCTCGTCATGTCCGTGATCACATCCGGGACTCCGAACTTCTTCGGTATACACAAACTCATAATATATCCGTCATCGAAACCTTAAGCATGCGGACCCTACGGTTCGAGAACAATGTAGACATGACCGAGACACGTCTCCGGTCAACAACCAATAGCGGGACCTGGATGCCCATATTGGCTCCTACATATTCTACGAAGATCTTTATCGGTCAGACCGCATAACAACATACGTTGTTCCCTTTGTCATCGGTATGTTACTTGCCCGAGATTCGATCGTCGGTATCAATACCTAGTTCAATCTCGTTCTTGGCAAGTCTCTTTACTCGTTCCGTAATACATCATCTCACAGCTAACTCATTAGTTGTAATGCTTGCAAGGCTTAAGTGATGTGTATTACCGAGAGGGCCCAGAGATACCTCTCCGACAATCGGAGTGACAAAACCTAATCTCAAAATCGCCAACCCAACATCGCCTTTGGAGACACCTGTAATACTCCTTTATAATCACCCGATTCACGTTGTGGCGTTTGGTAGCACCAAAGTGTTCCTCCGTAAACGGAGTTGCATAATCTCATAGTTATAGGAACATGTATATGTCATGGATAAAAGCAGTAGCAACATACTAAACGACCGTGTGCTAAGCTAATGGAATGGGTCATGTCAATCAGATCATTCATCTAATGACTTCGTCCCGTGTCCGGATGGGACTTTCCTTGGCGTGGAAGGCAAGCTTGGCAATGCGGATATGTAGATCTCCTACCATTGTAACCGACTCTGTGTAACCCTAGCCCTCTCTAGTGTCTATATAAACCGGAGGGTTTTAGTCCATAGGACGAACAACCATTACAACAATCATACCATAGGCTAGCTTCTAGGGTTTAGCCTCCTTGATCTCGTGGTAGATCTACTCTTGTACTACCCATATCATCAATATTAATCAAGCAGGAGTAGGGTTTTACCTCCATCAAGAGGGCCCGAACCTGGGTAAAAACATCGTGTCCCTTGTCTCCTGTTACCATCCGCCTAGACGCATAGTTCGGGACCCCTACTACGAGATCCGCGGTTTGACACCGACATTAGTGCTTTCATTGAGAGTTCCTCTGTGTCGTCCCGATAGGCTTGATGGCTCCTTCGATCATCAACAACGACGCATCGAGGTGAGACTTTTCTCCCGGACAGATCTTCGTGTTCGGCGGCTTTGCATCATGGGCCAATTAAGCAGCCATCCGGAGCAGATCGAAAGCTACGCCCGCCATCGTGTCGATTTGGAAGCCTAAACTTCACGGCCGACATCCACGGAGACTTGATCTTGACGGATTCGAGCCACGGCCCGAGCGCCGCCACAATCGTCACAATGGGCATGATTTAGCTCTGCTGCCGAGCAAAGCCTCGAGGGCGCACATGAGTCCGCTCCGACCCTTAATTCGAGCCGACCATGCAGACGAGGACAGTGGCTAGACACCGCCTCGGGGCTGCAACCTCTGGCGATGGGCCGAATCTTGACCTTGTCCCTTGTAAAGCTTGTGACTCGAGGTGCCGGGACTCCTCACCGGACTCAACCTCCTGCGCCCTACCAATCGAATCCGATTGGCGGCGATCATGGAGTTCACCGCCATGACATCTTTCGGACTCACCCTTTGGCGACATCCTGGATTCGCTAAAGTATCTCTCGTTATCAGGAGAGCCCTGGCCGGACTGCAGTCAGGACGGTGGGGATGCAGATGACGAAGAAATTCAAAGCCCACCCACCACCCACTTTGTAGCCACTGTCGATGATCTAACCGACATGCTAGATTACGACTCCGAAGACATCGACGGTATGGACGACGACGCCGGAGACGACCAAGAACCAGCGCCTACCGGGCACTGGAAAGCCACCTCAACTCATGATATATATATGGTGGACACTCCAAAAGGGAGCAATAATGAGGAGCAACGGGACGCGGCGAAGGATAATCCCCCCGAAAAACAACCAAAACGGCGACGCAAGCACCGCCCCAAGTCCCGCCTCGATAACAACAGCACCCATAATGACCCAGCCGTAGAGCAGGGCAAACCAGTGGACGACGAATGTGCAACCAAGCAACCATCCGAACAGGATGAATCGGATAATCAACCCATCCTCGGCGAAAACAACAGTCCAGACGATCTCACGCTGGACACACCACCGGAGCATAAGAACCTTCACAAAAGCTTGTCGCCACCGCAAGAAGTTTGAAGAAGCAGAAACGGAAGCTCAAAACAGCGGAAGACATACTCAGAATGAGGTGGAGCAAAGTACTCAAGACCGCGGACAAATACGACAATAGCCACCAAGCAAAGAGCTACCCGAAGCGCAAGCTGCTGCCCGAATTCGACGAGGAGGCCGTAGAGCCCCCACAATCAAAAAGCAAAGAGGCCGCCTGGCCGTATAGACGACCAGATGACAGGCCAAGAGCGCCAAGCGGCACCGCACACAAGCCAGCACATGACACACATAAAGATCCTCGCAAAATAGATGGCCCGCTCAGGTCCATTTATGGGCCAAAGAAGAGGGCCCCAGGAAGCAACACAACACGCCGAGTGTTCGAAGATAGCGGCACACCTAAATCTGGTATTTGCACACCCACTATGTTTCACCGATGAGGTGCTAGATCATGAATTTCAAATGATTCAAGCCCGTAAACATAGAGGCATCTGACGGAACGATGCACCCAGAGTCTGGATTGAGGATTACATCCTACACATACATATGGCTAGAGGAGACGATCTCCATGCCATAAAATATCTACCCTCAAGCTAAAAGGGCCATCTCGGCATTGGCTCAAAAGCCTCCCGAAAATACCATTGGAAGTTGGGAAGAGCTCGAGGACGCGTTTAGAGCAAATTTTAGGGGACTTATGTCCGCCCTCGGGATCTGAGCGATTTAAGTCACATAACCCAACAGCCCGAGAGTCGGTAGCAAAATTCGAACAGGTTCCTCACCAAAAGAACCAAATAGTTGATCGTCCGGGACGCCAAGCCTTAGCAGCTTTTAAACATAACGTCCAAGGCGAATGGCTTGCCGACACCTCGGCCAGAAAAGCCAAGAACAATGGCCGCTAAACAAGCCTCATGACCCGCTTTTGCGAGGGAAGATAGTGGCTAGCAAGATCAACACCAATGACCCGAGTACATCCGAGATCGAGATGGAAATGGAAAATCATGGCGCGAAAGGATCGGTACGAAATAAAGAAATGGCCCAAAGAACACGGCGGTCAACGCCGATTCAAAAGCTCGCATCGAACAACAAAACACCGCCTCTTAAGGACAGCGGTGACGAGCTATCAACCTAAACAAAATTTTGGATCGGATATGTAAAATCCACAGTACCCCCGGGAAGCCTGCAAACCACACCCACCGAGATTGTTGGGTCTTCAAACAGTCCGGCCGACTCAACGCCGAACACAAGGGGCTCGACACGCCAAGCGAGGACGACGACGAACCCCACCAGCAGAGCGCCGGAAAACAAAAGAGTTTCCCACAAGAAGTCAAAACAGTAAACTCACTTCATGTGATAATACGGAACAATAGTGCGGCACCCGCTAAAGTACGCATCACACGGTCCACCCCAGCGGAATCCCGAGATTGGATGTCAAAACCAATTACTTTCGGCCACCTGGATTACTCTAGAAGTATTCGAAACGCAGGATGGACTGCTCTGATATTGGATCCTATAATCGACGAACTACAATTCACACAAGTCCTAATGGATGGCGGCAGTGATTTAAACCTGCTATACCCGGACACAATCCGCAAGATGGGGAAAGACCCTACTAAAATTCGCCCTAGCCGCACTTCCTTCAAAGGAGTGACGCCAGGCCCTTATGCCTAGTCCATGGGCTCCTTACTACTAGAAGTTGTGTTCGGTCCACCCGACAACTTCCGTCGCGAAAAGCTACTCTTCCATGTCGCCCCATTTCAAAGTAGCCATCAAGCTCTATTGGGATGTGAAGCTTTCGCCCGCTTTAACGCAATACCGCACTACGCGTCCCTTACACTCAAAATGCCCGGTCCACGCGGCATCATCTCCTTACAAGGTCGCTCAAGACCCCGGACACGGCTAGGCGAGTCCGGCACAAGCAAACTAGGGGCTTCCTAGCCGCATACCCCTTCGCAAGGGGCTGTGCGTATGAACAATAAGAGCCAATAAAAGCTCAACTCTATTCATTTATTCATACTCTATTTTAAATACATTTTTCGCATGATTTCTTTTCAAACTAAGTTCCTCTCTTTTACAGATGAACAGCGTGCTACACCTCGAGGATCAGATACAAAGACAACGGAGACACAGTAGGCGTGCAGCAGGGACCCGTTGCAAGGATTCTTGTAGGATCGTTGAAGGCAAGAGTGTCTAGAGGGGGGGGGTGATTAGACAACTTGACAAGATAAAAGTTTATGCCTTTTGATTAACATAAGTTTTTAGCAAGTTCACAATGAAGATCAAGTCAAGCATCATGCATACAAGTCGAGCAACATACTACACATGCAATTCTAGAGTATGGGGCAGCGGAAAGTAAATTGCATAAATAGCAAGTGAGAGATTGTGAAGAGCAAACGCAATTTGGAGACACGGAGATTTTTCTCGTGGTTCCGATAGGTGGTGCTATCGTCAATCCACGTTGATGGAGACTTCAACCCACGGAGGGTAACGGCTGCGAGAGTCCACGGAGGGCTCCACCCACGAAGGGTCCACGAAGAAGCAACCTTGTCTATGCCATCATGGCCTCGTCCCACGGAGGACTAGCCTTACTCGGGGTAGATCTTCACGAAGTAGGCGATCTCCTTGCCCTTACAAACTTCTTGGTTCAACTCCACATCTTGACGGAGGCTCCCAAGCGACACCTAACCAATCTAGGAGGCACCACCCTCCAAAAGGTAATAGATGGTGTTGGTGATGATGAACTCCTTGCTCTTGTGCTTCAAATGATAATCTCCCCAACACTCAACTCTCCTCACTGATTTGGCTGTGGTGGAGGAAGGGATTGAGTGGAAAGCAACTTGGGAAGGCTAGAAATCAAGTTTCATATGGTGAGAGTGGAGCAACTTGATCTCAACACAAGGGTAGGTAGTTTTCTTCTCGTAAATGTAAGGTAGGAGTGGTAGTTCTTTCGATGGCTCTCTCCACGAATGAAGAGGAGGTGGAGGGTATTTATAGCCTCCACACAAAATCCAACCGTTACACACATTTGACCAATCTCGGTCGGACCGAGTTGACAACTCGGTGAGACCGAAAGTTCAAATCTTGTGAGCGTTAGGATTTTCGGTGGGACCGAAAATACAATCTCGGTTAGTCCGATTCTTCCAAAGTCTAGGGTTTGCCAATCTCGGTGGGACCGACTTTCTCATCTCGGTGACACCGATTTGAGTCTGAATGTTCTGAAGCTTGGCAACACCAATTTCGGTATGACCGAGTTTGGAATCGGAAAATCCGAAATTCTTAGGGTTTGGGTATATGGTGAGGTGGTTCATCTCGGTGTGACTGGGTTTGGAATCGGTGGGACCGAGATTACTTATGGGTTTATGTTGGAGTGAAAGATTGCTGATAGTTTGAGAGATAAATCACTAAGCACTTAGAGCAACCAGATCATCATCATAACCTCATCCCCTTTTAATAGTATTGGCTTTCCTATGGACTCAATGTGATCTTGGATCACTAAACCAAAAATAGAGTCTTGAGCTTTTGCCAATTCTTTCCTTAGCATCCTAGGGGTTCACCTCTTCAGTCCTTTTGCCATGCCAGAGTGATTGACTTTTCTGAAACGTACTTGTTAAAAGCATTAGTCCAACCACAAAGTATGTTGTCATTAATTACCAAAACCACCTAGGGAGCAAATGTGCTTTCAATTCTCTTCAGATTAAGACCCTGTGTAAACCTTTCTTACTGTCTCTTGTTGATACACATCCCCCGGTTTTTTTAGTATAACCGAGGAGGAGGCTGGCGTTTTGGCATTGGCCGCGTCAAAAAATTTCGCCCGTACCTGGACACTAGGGGCTTAGGGTATTATTCTGCCCGTTATCATAAAGACCGAATACCTTAGGGAGTGTTCGGCGTCTCGAGTTAGGCCTTATATGCATCAGCTCCGAATCATGTCTTTGGTCAAATGTTGGGTTTGCTCGCCTCTGTTGCTGCCTTTACGTTCCGTATCATCGGCTAACGCAGCACCGGAGAACTCTCATGATTGTGCCCAGTTCGGTAGGCGAGCACCTTAGTAGAGAAAGCCAAAACCGCATGATACAGCGAGAGACGTCAACCACTCAATTGACTACGGAATGTCTAGAATTCCTCGCTTTGACGAAGGACCGTTTCGGTCGAGCACATACGCCCGAATGCGGAGAGCGCTGCCGCCCCGAGGGCTATGTCGTAGCCCACCTTGAACTCCTATGGCTAAGTGAAAGTGATAAAGCATCATAGTCCGGTTGCCTCGTTTGCTATGCTACCACCTCCTTCACAGACCAAGGCGTTGGATTAAGTGTGAAAATGCGCTATTTTGCAAACACCCCGCACCATGTGCGTGAAATTCAAGACCGCCATCTTTCAAGTTATACACAAGTATACATTAACGACCGTACAGGAGATATTTCAATACTTGAACGCACAAGTATAAAAAGCACTTATATTATGAATATCGTTTTACAAACCATAAAGATCATTTGAACATGACATTTTTTTAGCACTGCGACTCTATTACACGAGCACCCTGCAGGACTTCCCCAAAATAGTGCTCGGCGGGTAACCGGCTCTCATCCGAACCCCGGGTTGCAACAGCGGTGGCATCCATCTCCGTCCAATGTGTCTTCACACGGGCGAGCGCCATCCGCGCACCCTCTATGCATGCCGACCGCTTCACCGCCTTGATATGCGGCACCGCCCCAAGGAATTGCTGCAATAAGCCGAAATAACTCTTCGGCTTGGGCTTATCCGGCCACGGATGAGTCACTACATCCGTCATCGCCAATCCGGACAATCTATTCAGCTCAGCCCACTCAGCCAACCGATCGGTCAACGGAAGTGAACGCTCTGGACTGTGGAATTGAGACCAAAAAAGCTCTTCTGTCTCGTGATCCTTTTGGCTTCGGAAGTGCACAACCGCATCCGCCGCACTCGCCGCCAAATCCAAATAAGGATCCTCCGGACCCCACAGTTGGCCAAGCTGAGCATACTTCGGATCTGTGAACTTCCTGCGCAGCAGAAAGGGCTTGCCAGCCGCAATGTCTCCGACCTGATGCAGCTCCTCCTTTATAGCCCTCATTGCAGAACGGGCAACCTTGGCTTCGGCGGTGGCCTTCTTCAGGTCTTCTTGCTCCGCTCGGCGTTCTTTTTTAAGAACCTCATAGAGGTCGGTAACATCCTTCAGCTCCACGACCATTCCGGCCGTTTCCTCCCTGCTTCGGTAGTGAGCAGCCCTTTCGGCTTCTAGCTTTCGGTTGCCTTCGAGGCAGCCGCATCACTCCTTCTGGCCTGCTCCTTGGCTCGAGCAAGCTCTGCCCGAAGGTCCTCCACAGCAGCGGCACCATCTGCATTAAGCATACATGTTGTAAGGAATGGGCATCAGCTCCCTTACTAGGTGACCACGGAGAAACAACCTACCTTGTGACTCGTCAAGTCATTTATTGACCAGTAGCGATGTCGCATCCGCAACGTCGAGTTGCCGCTTTAGTTCGGCAACTCCATCATCCGGCCCACCGGACTATCCGCCACCGTGTAGGAAAGGCGAAATTAATACTGAGATTATGATCCTCGACGCGGCTGTCGCTTTCGACAACATACCGAGTCTCGGGGCTACTATCTATCTGGTAGCGCGCTTTATGTGCAAAAGCCGTCAAAAGGTATGTCATTTTTACGTACCTCAAACCCCGCCAAACAAACTTCGGCGACATCATGCAACCCGCCCTCGGAATGAAATTCTTTCAATCACCGCACTCATCAATGTACGGTGATCTTCCGAGATAAACGCCCTCTCAAGTAGATCCTTCAGCTCCCGGCCGTACACGGTTGGTGCCGAACTCTCGACCTGCGGACTCGGGATACCCTCCGTGACGACACCTCGGGGTCGCCCGCCTGACGGTGCGGCGGATGGGCGTCTCGCTCTCCATCATCTCGAACGAAAGGTCCCGAAGACAAGCTCGGTGAGAAGGGCGGAGATCCGAACTACAAGGTAAAAACTTGGTTATCCTCGGAAGCAAAAATAGGGATGTCCCTTATTACAAAACTCCCCTTTTTCTACTTACGGCTCGCTGGAGGGCTGATTCCTTAGGGGAGATAGTGCGGCCGGGGCTTCCCCAGGCGCAGGACCCTCCGGTGAAGATCTCTTCCCCCGCTTTGAGGCCTTGGTCTCCGGATTTTCAGGAGCGGTCCTCTTCTCCCCTTGGAAGGAGGGCTTCTCGATCCACCCTTTCTCAAAAGCCTCCTTGGTAGAGGCGATAGTTTCTCTGTTTTCCCCTTCGCCTTCCTCTGAAGGCGCAACCTCCAGCATCTTGACCAACACGGGATCCGGCGCAGTCTCCGGGAGGGGGGCCGGACACCGTATCAGTTTCGCCTGCGCTATCCACTCTTATTCAAAGGACGATTGGTTAAAAGGCAAATTCAAGAATGCGCAAACAAACAGTGTGTCCGGACACAGGGCTACTTACCTGAGCATCCGGGCGATTGAAGCTTAGGCCGGCGTCCTCGGTCAATTTCGGACACACTTCTTGTGATCCGAAGAACAATTTATACATCTCCACGGGTGTAGTACCCATGAAGTGTTGGAGAGCTCGTGGCCCCTCTGGATTGAATTCCCACAGGCGGAGGGGGCGATGTTTGCAGGGCAGAAGACGCCGAATCAGCATAACCTGCATCACTACGACCAGGTTGATCTCCCTCTCTTGGAGGTCTCGAATCCGGCCCTGCAATAGGGGTACATCCTTTGACGGCCCCCAGTTAAGCCCTTTGTTGACCCATGACATCAGCCGTTGTGGAGGGCCCAAGCAAAAGACGGGCGGCGGCTTCTGCCTGCTACCCTTGGGGGCGGTAATATAGAACCACTCTTGTTGCCACAAACCGAGCTCCTCCTGGAAAGAGCCCTCGGGCCATGGAGCATCGGCCCTCTTGCTTACAACCGCCCCGCCGCACTCTACTTGACGCCCCTCGATCATCTTCGGCTCCACGTTGAAGGTTTTGAGCCACAAGCCGAAGTGAGGGGTAGTGCGGAGGAAGGCTTCGCAGACGACAATGAATGATGAGATGCGGAGGATGGACTCCGGAGCCAAGTCATGGAATTCCAGCCCATAGTAAAACATGAGCCCTCTCACAAAAGGATCCATCGGGAAGCCTAAACCCCGACGGAGGTGGGACACGAACACGACGCTCTCGCCGGGCTCGGGAGTAGGAATGACCTGCCCTTCGGCAGGAAGCCTATGCGAAATCTCATAGGTTAAGTACATGGCTTCTCTCAGCTTTAGCACGTCCTCCTCCATGACGGAGGAGGGCATCCACCGGCCCTGCAAGTCGGAGCCAGACATTGTCGAAGTTCTGAAGCGGTCGAATCTGGAGCCCTGAGTGCTTGGAGCTCGGGGCGAGGGGCGGATGCGATTGAGGATTGAAGAAAAGAAACGGGCCTTGGTCTCATTATAAAGAGGGAGAATACCAAGAGCCGTCCCTGTAACCGTTTGGAACTCACCTTCGATGGAGGAGGCGCGGCAACGGGCGCGGTTGGGTTACCCACGTCCGTATTGATGGGAATCCTGGAATAAGGGGAACACGATCTCTGCTTCGACAAGACGTGCCAAGGAAACCGCTTCGCTAAACGCTACCGAGGTGGTATAATAAAAGCGATTCAAGTAAAGGCTTGGTAGTGGTGTGACGTCACGCCACAAAATCGTCGACAAATTGAACTTGTGTACATATTATTCTCTCTACGGTGGTATGTGGAATTTATTTTCTGAGCGGACACTATCTGGTGTTCACAATCTTCTACAATTATTCGGAGGAGGAACCCGCCTTGCAATGCGAAGACAATATGCATACCGGACTCGTCGTCATTGAAGCTGGTTCAGAGACTCTTGAGGAGTCTGGACTAGGGGTGTCCGAATAGCCGGACTATCATCATCGGCGGACTCCAAGACTATGAAGATACAAGATTGAAGACTTAGTCCGTGTCCGGTTGTGACTTTCCTTGGCGTGGAAGGCAAGCATGGCAATCTGGATAGGTAGATCTCCTACCATTATGGCCGACTCTGTGTAACCCTAGCCCTCTCCTGTCTATATAAACCGGAGGGTTTTACTCCATAGGACGAACAACCATTACAACAATCATACCATAGGCTAGCTTCTAGGGTTTAGCCTCCTTGATCTCGTGGTAGATCTACTCTTGTACTACCCATATCATCAATATTAATCAAGCGGGAGTAGGGTTTACCTCCATCGAGAGGGCCCGAACCTGGGTAAAAACATCGTGTCCCTTGTCTCCTGTTACCATCCGCCTAGACGCACAGTTCGGGACCCCCTACCCGAGATCCGCCGGTTTTGACACCGACAACGGGTCTGTCACATTCAGAGCCGTATGTTTTTTGCAAAAATATTCTATGTCTACAATGCTCTATACAGAGCTGCTCTAGTTAATTGCTCCCACTTTCAAAATGTATCCAGATTGAGACTTAGAGTCATCTGGATCAGTGTAAAAGCTTGCACCGATGTAACTCTTTACAACGGGCTCTTTTATCACCTCCATAATCGAGAAATATTTCCTTAGTCCTCACTAAGGATATTCTTGACCACTGTCCAGTGATCTACTCCTAGACCAAAAATGTACTCCCTTACCAAACTCAGAGCAAGGTATACAATAGGTCTGGTACACAAGATAGCATACTTTATAGAACCTATGGTGAGGCATAGGGAATGACTTTTCATTCTTTTCTATTTTACGCCATGGTCGGGTTTTGAGTCTTACTCAACTTCACACCTTGCAACACAGGCAAGAGCTCCTTCTTTGACTGTTCCATTTTGAATTACTTCAAAACCTTATCAAGGTATGTACTCATTGAAAAAACTTATCAAGCGTCTTGATCTATTTCTATAGATCTTGATGCTCAATGTGTAAGCAGCTTCACCGAGGTCTTTCTTTGAAAAACTCTTTTCAAATATTCCTTTATGCTTTCCAGAAAATTCTACATTATTTCCGATCAACAATATGTTATTCACATGTACTTATCAGAAATGCCGTAGTGCTCTCACTCACTTTCTTGTAAATACAAGCTTCACCACAAGTCTGTATAAAACCATATGCTTTGATCAACTCATCAAAGCGTATATTCCAACTCCGAGATGCTTGCACCAGTCCATAGATGGATCGCTGGAGCTTGCATATTTTGTTAGCACCTTTAGGATTGACAAAACCTTCTGGTTGCATCATATACAACTTTTCTTTAATAAATCCATTAAGGAATGCAGTTTTGACATCCATTTGCGATTTCATAAAATGTGGCAATTGCTAACATGATTCGCACGGACTTTTAAGCATCGTCGAGTGAGAAAATCTCATTGTATTCAACACCTTGAACTTTGTCAAAAACCTTTTTCGACAAGTCTAGCTTTGTAGATAGTAACACTACTATCAGCGTCCGTCTTCCTCTTTGAAGATCCATTTATTCTTAATGACTCACCTATCATCGGGCAAGTCAATCAAAATCCATACTTTGTTCTCATACATGGATCCCATCTCAGATTTCATGGCCTCAAGCCATTTCGCGGAATCTGGGCTCATCATCGCTTCCTCATAGTTTGTAGGTTTATCATGGTCTAGTAACATGACTTCCCGAATAGGATTACCGTACCACACTGGTGCGAACCATACTCTGGAAGACCCACGAGGTTCTGTAGTAACTTGATTTGAAGTTTCATGATCATCATCATTAGCTTCCTCACTAATTGGTGTAGCAATCACTGGAATTGATTTCTGTGATGAACTACTTTCCAATTCGGGAGAAGGTACAATTACCTCATCAAGTTCTACTTTCCTCCCACTCACTTCTTTCAAGAGAAACTCCTTCTCTAGAAAGGATCCATTTTAGCAACGAATATCTTGCCTTGGATCTGTGATAGAAGGTGTACCCAACAGATTTCCTTTGGGTATTCTATGAAGACGCACTTCTCGATTTGGGTTCGAGCTTATCGAGTTGAAACTTTTTCACATAAGCATCGCAGCCCCAAACTTTAAGAAACGACAACTTTGGTTTCTTGCCAAACCACAGTTCATAAGGTGTCGTCTCAACGGATTTTGATGGTGCCCTGTTTAAAGTGAATGCAGCTGTCTCTAATGCATAACCCCAAAACGATAGTGGTAAATCGGTAAGATACATCATAGATCGCACCATATCTAATAAAGTGCGGTTACGATGTTCGGACACACCATTACGCTGTGGTGTTCCATGTGGCGTGAGCTTGTGAAACTATTCCACATTGTTTTATATGAAGGCCAAACTCGTAACTCAAATATTCTCCTCCACGATCAGATCATAGAAACTTTATTTTCTTGTTACGATGATTCTCCACTTCACTCTGAAATTCTTTAAACTTTTCAAATGTTTCAGACTTGTGTTTCATTAAGTAGAAATACCCATATCTTGCTCAAATCATCTGTGAAGGTTAGAAAATAACGATACTCACCACGAGCATCAACACTTCATTGGATCGCATACATCGGTATGTATTATTTCCAACAAGTCAGTAGCTCGTTCCATTGTTCCGGAGAACGGAGTTTTTAGTCATCTTGCCCAAAAGGCACGGTTTGCAAGCATCAAATGATTCATATCCAAGTGATTCTGAAAAATCATCTTTATGGAGTTTCTTCATGCGCTTTACACCAATATGACCCAAACGACAGTGCCACAAATAAGTTGCACTATCATTATTAACTTTGCATCTTTTGGCATCAATATTATGACTATGTGTATCACTACGATCGAGATCCAACAAACTATTTTCATTGGGTGTATGACCATTGAAGGTTTTATTAAATAGAACAACAATTATTCTCTGACTTTAAATGAATAACAGTATTGCAATAAACATGATCGAATCATATTCATGCTCGACGCAAACGCCAAATAACATTTATTTAGGTTTAACACTAATCCCGAAAGTATAGGGAGTGTGTGATGATGATCATATCAATCTTGGAACCACTTCCAACACACATCGTCACTTCACCCTCAACTAGTCTCTGCTTATTCTGTAACTCCTGTTTCAAGTTACTAATTTTAGCAACTGAATAGGTATCAAATACTCAGAGCTACTGTAAACACTAGTAAGGTACACATCAATAACCTGTATATCAAATATACCCTTATTCACTTTGTCATCCTTCTTATCTACCAAATATTCAGGGCATTTCCGCTTCCAGTGACCATTTCCTTTGCAGTAGAAGCACTCAGTTTTAGGCTTTGGTCCAGCTTTGGGCTTCTTCGCGGGAGTGACAACTTGCTTGCCATTCTATTTGAAGTTCCCTTTCTTTCCCTTTTGCCCTTTTCTTGAAACTAGTGGTCTTGTCAATCATCAACACTTGATGCTCTTTCTTGATTTCTACCTTCATTGATTTCAACATCACGAAGAGCTCCGGAATCGTTTTCGTCATCCCTTGCATACTATAGTTCATCACGAAGTTCTAGTAACTTGGAGATGGTGACTAGAGAACTCTGTTAATCGCTATCTTATCTGGAAGATTAACTCCCACTTGATTCAAGCGATTGTAGTACCCAGACAATATGAGCACATGCTCACTAGTTGAGCGATTATCCTCCATCTTTTAGCTATAGAACTTGTTGGAGACTTCATATCTCTCAACTTGGGTATTTGCTTGAAATATTAACTTCAACACCTGGAACATCTCATATGGTCCATGACGTTCAAAACGTCTTTGAAGTCCCGATTCCAAGCTGTTAAGCATGGTGCACTAAACTATCAAGTAGTCATCATATTGAGCTAGCCAAACGTTCATAACGTCTGCATCTGCTCCTGCAATAGGACATAATTCTTCTGTGCAGCAATGAGGATAAACCTCAGATCACGGATCTAATCCGCATCATTGCTACTAATATCTTTCAACATAGTTTTTCTCTAGGAACATATCAAAAATAAACATAGGGAAGCGACAACGCGAGCTATTGATCTACAACATAATTTGCAAAATACTATCAGGACTAAGTTCATGATAAATTAAAGTTCAATTAATCATATTACTTAAGAACTCCCACTTAGATAGACATCTCTCTAGTCATCTAAGTGATCACGTGATCCAAATCAACTAAACCATGTCCGATCATCACGTGAGATGGAGTAGTTTTCAATGGTGAACATCACTATGTTAATCATATCTACTATATGATTCACGTTTGACCTTTCGGTCTCCGTGTTCCAAGGCCATATCTGTATATGCTAGGCTCATCAGGTTTAACGTGAGTATTCTGCATGTGCAACTGTTTTGCACCCGTTGTATTTGAAAGTAGAGCCTATCACACCCGATCATCACGTGGTGTCTTAGCACGAAGAACTTTCGCAACGGTGCATACTTAGGGAGAACACCTATACCTTGAAATTTAGTGAGAGGTCATCTTATAATGCTACCGTTAATCAAAGCAAAATAAGATGCATAAAGGATAAACATCACATGCAGTCAATATAAATGATATGATATGGCCATCATCATCTTGTGCTTGTGATCTCCATCTCCGAAGCACCGTCATGATCACCATCGTCACCGGCGCGACACCTTGACCTCCATCGTAGCATCGTTGTCGTTTCGTCACCTATTTCTTCTACGACCATCTCTACCGCTTAGTGATAAAGTAAAGCAATTACAGGGCGATTGCATTGCATACAATAAAGCGACAACCATATGGCTCCTGCCAGTTGCCGATAACTCGGTTACAAAACATGATCATCTCATACAATAAAATATAGCATCACGTCTTGACCATATCACATCACAACATGCCCTGCAAAAACAAGTTAGACGTCCTCTACTTTGTTGTTGCAAATTTTACGTGGCTGCTACGGGCTGAGCAAGAACCATTCTTACCTACGCATCAAAACCACAATGATAGTTCGTCAAGTTAGTGATGTTTTAACCTTCACAAGGACCGGGCGTAGCCACACTCGGTTCAACTAAAGTTGGAGAAACTGACACCCGCCAGCCACCTGTGTGCAAAGCACGTCGGTAATGATCAACAAAAGGTATGATCAACAAAACTTGACTTGAATCCACCGGAGAAGAGAAAGGAACGGACGATGATGGACTCAAAACTCCGTTAGCATCTTTCTGAGAATCACCGGATAAGGACATTGACGGGAAAAGAGTGGAGAAACTTCACATGAATAAATGGATACTTGATTAAGAAATCTGTGTCCTTGAAGAAAAAGGGTGGGAGGGCAGGAAAACAAAGGCAACTTGGGACGGATGAAACAAACACCGTTGAGAAGAAATGATAATTGGTCTTGCTGATGTTGAAGTGATCGGATCCACTTGAAGAGAAGCACGCCGGTTGAAAAGGATAGACATGACAATCTCGATTGTCGAGAAGGATTGGTATTCACATCGGAGTATGAGAACACCATTTCGGAAAGGTATGGAATCAACACTTGACATTAAAGCAACTCGAATACTACAACTCAAAACAAAAACAAAGGACTGGCTTCCAGAATAAGCCGGAACAAACATATGATGGAGATTTCGTCCGAAGTTTTCGTGGTGGGGCCTACACGGGCTCGATCGTACAACACCATCATGTACAAAGCAGTGCACATGACATACGAAGCGTCCCCGAGTCGGCATAGCCAAGGACTCTTTAAGACACAACGAGACCACTGTAAAACCAACCGTGAATAGGCGGACCACTAGACGTCGAACCCCAATTTCATATCATACATCCATCAAAAAGATATCCTAAGCGCTATACTTGAATTCCCACCTATGAAACTCCCGAAATTTTCTGGTTATGCAATCAGGTGTTGGGGATACAGGGGAAGCATAATATCTCACCCAAAACTAGCAAATCCTACATCCATTTGTATCCATCCTTCAACACATAACCAAGAAACCTTCGAAATCGT
Source organism: Aegilops speltoides (assembly GCA_021437245.1). NCBI lineage: Eukaryota > Viridiplantae > Streptophyta > Magnoliopsida > Poales > Poaceae > Aegilops > Aegilops speltoides. The sequence continues at coordinate 159,021,350 of CM038143.1, read as the reverse complement.
CTACCTCAACCTTGAAAAGCATCATTATCTGAGTCATGGCAATACTCCGTACTCACCTCGATCTTTGGGTCATCGGGTTATCTCACCAACAAGCGCATAAAAGAGATTTTCAATGTCGGCGTACTAAACTCAGGTATTCGAACTGCAACGATAAAATTATGGCGACAACACCTCGAGCTCAACTCCGGGACACTTCCACTAAACCCCGACAGAGGCACCAAGACAATGTTCTCATCATAAAACCATCGAACGATTCCAAGATACCTGGTATTTATGGAGTAGTCTAGCATGTCATTTTCGTGCTCTACTTTTGCTTGAAATTGTTTCCTGGCAGACTGTTTTGCATTAGATTCAATTTTCAGGTCGGTGTAGTTGATCCGTGTATATGATGTTGTTCTTGCCATGTATAGCTCCTATGCCATGTCTTCTTGATGGGTGTATGCTTAGTTTATCATGAGGTGCCTGTAGTGAGTATCGATCAGCTAACATGCCATGTCGAATCTGTTTTTGCCATGTCCTGATATTTTCACCAAGTCTGAAATCTGTAATAAAAACTTGCAATGTTTACATGGGTGCCATCATTTCTAAGGTCCTTTTGGCTTATGGTCAGTAAGGGACTATTGAAATATGCTTTGAGTAGAATCATGTCATGCCTTGCTTTGCTATTATAAGTTCCTGTAGCATGTTGTTTGCTTGCTCTAAACATGCCTTCCGATGTTAATTCCTGCCATGTTAGTATTTTCACCAAGTCTGTGAACCTGATATTTTGAGCACTTTCTCCATGCTTGTTTGAACATGTTATGATGTGATTTAGCCGTAGCTCAGTGCTCCTCTATTAAGCATCTCCTGTAGTTCGCCATATGCTTTGTTTTATGTTGGGGTGCTGTAGCATAGTTTTGTGTCGCGTACAAGGCATCGGCCGTTAAACGCAGATTTGGCGCCTTTGTTTTGCTCAAATTTGTAACCGCTTCATCCGTGATCTTTATATCGATTTCAACCAAATCATCTCATCTTTCCAGTGGCATACTTGGTTTGCCAAGTTGATGCCGGTTCATCATTTTCCTTCCGGAGCATACATATGCATTGCATACCACATCCCGCATAGCATGTCATGTATCGTGATCATATTGCTTGTGCATATGTTCCTGTTTGATTGTGGTTCCATTGCTTGTGTTCTGCTGTGGGTAGAGCGGAGACGAGTACGTGAACGAGGAGCCTGTTGAGAACGCTTTACGATCAAGCTTTTCGATAACCTGAACCTTACTTGCAATATGATCACCTTAAATCACTTCTATCTTTGCTTGTAGATGCTCGCTTTTGCTATGCCTATGCCGATATCTACCACTTGCTATATCATGCCACCCATATTGCCATGTTCCCTAACCACCCATGTCCTAGCAAACCGTTGTTTGGCTATGTTACTTTGCTCACTTCTCTTATAGCGCTGCTAGTCATGTGAAGATGAAGTTTGTCTTGTTGGAACATGATTATTTTGGGATATCACAATATCTATTGTTTTAATTAATGCATCTATATACTTGTAAAGGGTGGAAGGCTACCATGCCCGTGTTTTGTTCCACTTTGCCACCCTAGTTTCGGCCATACCTGTTAAGTTCCTTGATTTTATGCTCTTTACGGTCGGGTGATTTATGGGACCCCTAGACAGCTTCGCTTAATAAACCTCCAAAGAAGGCCCAACCTTGGTTTTACCATTTGCCACCTATACCCTTTTTTCCTTGGGTTTCGGCAGTCTTAGGGTCATCTTTTATTTAACCCCCGCCGTTGCTTCTTCGAAAGTTGGTCCAAACCAGAGCGCCAGGCCGTCACTTCAAGGAAACTTGAGGTCCTGGTTTTAGTTGTACGGATCGCCATCCGCAGTGCCCCGAGAACCAGATATGTGCAGCCTATCGATTTGGTTCACAATGAGGTCTTGTGGTTTAGTTTTACCATTGTTCAAATGTCTTGATGTACCGGGATACTTTAGTCCGACGCAGTGTCTTGGGTGAAGGTTTATTCCTTCTCATGACCGTGAGAGCTTGTGATGGGTTGTTGGGACACCGCAGGTATTATCTTCAAAGCCGCGTGCCGGGTTATGAGGCAGATGGGAATTTGTTAATGTCCGTTGTAGAAAACCCAAAGTCGACCTTTAATTCAAAATACATCAACTGTGGTGTAACTGTGATTTGCCTTTCTCATGAGTCCTGAAGTACTTGTGTTGGAGTTATGTTTGACGTAGTAATGGATCATTTCTGATCGCTAATAGTTTCAATGACCGCCTTTTTTCTCTTTCTCGCCTCTTTTAATGGCAATACCATATATGCTAAGGCTTAAAGAGCTCCTCCTTGACACCAGCCTTCCTTGCTTAAATAGTCTTGATCTCGGTGTGAGATTGCCCCTCGTGGGCTCATGTATTCTTCCAAAACAGATGTGTACCGTGATGCCGCCAGATGGCCACCGAAATGGGGGAATATGATGAGGCACTTGGTCGTTATGTTTCCTTTCCTACATTAGTAGTGGAGCCTGGGGCGTATCGATCCGTGGTCGCATGGGTTGTTCTTCTTTATTTTGGCCGATGATGTAATGCTTTATTCATGTAATTGTGTGAAGTGGCGATCGTAGTTTCAACTATGTATCTTTCCTTATGTATTATGGATTGTGCGAAGATTACCTCACTTATCGCTTCAATGCGGTTATGCTCTAAGTCGTGTCGACACGGGAGCTTATATTGCATCGAGGGCGCGCTATGTTTGTAATCAGAGCCATCCCCGACCTTAGGAGCCCTAACGCTGATCGCTTTTTAGTACGAGTTGCGGTCTAGAAAAATGTTTTGAGTCATTTAGGATTATATATCGGAGAGTTAGGAATTTTTACTCCCCACCTTCGACCTTCTCGGGAGGTATCCCGACGAGTTTTGACTTTTCTCTTCAAATTTCACTAAAATTTTAGGATCGCTGGTATCTTGGGATCGCCCATATTCTTATGATGACAACATTGTCTTGGTGCTGCCTCCCGACATTTAGGGTTGTGGCAGTGTCCCTGGAGTTGAGCCCGAGGTGTCACGCTATAATTTTATCGCTGCAGCCCGAATACCGAGTTTAAGACGCTTATCGTAATCTTTATGCGCCAACAGGAGATAACCTCGCTAACCAAGATCGTGGTGAGTACGAGTATTGCCGACTAGTATAACGGATGCTTTTCAAGGTTGAGGTACAGATTCAAGGTTTCTTGGTTATGTGTCAAGGATGGATACAACTGGATGTAGGGATTGTTAGCTTGTGAGATATATATTGCTCCCTCAGATCCCAACAATTGATTGCAACCGGAAAGTTTCGGGAGTTTATAGGTGGGATTCAAGTAGCTTCTAGTATTTCTTCCCGAGATATTTGGTTGTGATTGGGTAATCTCTTACCACTTATTTGTTCCATTCATACTTGTTTTTATTTTTCATTCATCAATCTCTTATCAAGTGGCTTCTCACCTTTATGGACGGATGTTTACTTTGGAATTCATCTGCTCATCCTTGTTCGAATGTTTATTGTGAAGACTATATGTTGCAATTTCTATCCGTTGATTCAACTTGTCTATCCGCTCATCAAGATGCTAACGGATGTCACCCTTCAGATGGCTCCGCTAACGCCGCCGAATCCGAACGCAGTTGATGGGAGTCGCGAACCCTCCACCTCCACCTCCGCCCCGGAGGCATGGCAACTTTGATGGCAACCACTAACGCCAACGCCAGCTTGTTGATCCAAATTGATGCAAGAGCGAACCAAGGCCAAGGCACCTGGGAATCAAGGTGGGCGCTCTATCATCACCACGCTTCCTACACTCAACCAGCTTCTCGCAACAAATTAAAGTCTTTTCAGTCAGGCCGAGGCCACAGACGCCGACGCATTGGCTCGTGGATATCAACAAGCACTTCAATGCAGCAATGTCGAATTCGGACTACGCTGCTCAAGGCTTTTCAGCTCAAGGATCAAAACTGATTGGTTCCAGAATACAAGGATTCTAGAGGTGGTCGAAAGATTACTTGGACTGATTTCTGCCGACTTTAAAGCTCACCATATTCCTTCCAAGGTTGTTGAGAGCAAGCGGAGGAGTTTCGTAATCAAGCAAGGAAGTATGTCGCTGTACTAACACAACATACGCTTCGTAAACTTGCTCGCTTTAAACAAGACGCTCCTCGATGAGAAAAGTATGATCTATCGCCTCAGAGGTGGCCTCGAGAGGATCTGCAGCTCTTTGTTCTTTCCGAGCCTACTCAGCTTGATCAATTTATAATATGGCACTCTGCTAGAAGGTGCTCACCAAGTGTGAGGCTTCAAAGAAGAGAATCAGGATGCAGTCTAGTCTTCGCCTTCCTCTCATGGCAGCAAAGAAAGTTCTACTCTTCCTCCTCCTCCGTCTGTCGCCTCTTTATCGCAGAAGAACTCGTGGTCGTGGATCTTCCCACCCACCCAACCCAAGCTACTGTAAGTCTCACCTCAAGCTCCAAGGTCAATGCTCCTTATCACCGTCCGCCTCAGAGGTGACCTGCAACAAGTGCCAAGCAGAAGGTCACTATGCTAACAAATGCCATAACCAAAGGCGCCTTCCTCCTCCTCCTCCGTGAGGTCTTCAACAATGCAAAGGTCGCATACAATCCCAAGTCCCAAAGGTGAATATGATGAATGCAAATAAGCAGAGGATTCTTCAGATGTGATAATGGGTAATCTTCCACATCGATATTCCTGCAAAAGTCTTATTTGATACCGGTGCTTCACTTTTCATCTCAAGACCTTTTGCATCTAAGAATGAGTGGGTTTTCAAGCATTGCCAGTTCCTTATCGGCCAGGTCCCCGTAAGCAAATGACACCATAATTTTGTCCCTGAGGTTTCTATCAAGATGGGTGACTATAGATTGCCAAACCAATTGTCCTTGGTGACTCGATATTGATCTTATTCTTGGATGGATCGGCTTTCAAGACAAGGCTCAGCTTTGATTGTGCCATCGTGAAATTCAATTGATACACCCTTCCGAGGATGTTATCATCTATGCCGCCGTGATGAAACCATTCGGTTGTTTTCTCTCAATGAGAAGGGCGAATTGATGTCTCAAATTCCAAATGCTTAGAGTACCAAGATGTCTTTCCGTAAGAGCTCCGGTATGCTCTCATCGCCAACACTCAAGTATCGATCTTGAGCCTCGCATCGAACCCGCTTTGTAAGCGCCCCACAAGCTTGGTCCCAAGGAGTGAAGGAATTGAAGAAACAGCTCGATGAACAAGAGCGCCTGGTTTGATCACTTCTAGTTCATCTCCATGGGGATGTGGAGTTCTTTTGTCCGTAAGAAGGATGGCACGACCCACTTTTGTGTTGATTATCATTCATTGAACAAGAAGACAATCAAGAACAAGTATCCACTTCCCAACATCAATGAGCTATTCGAGCAACTCAAAGGTGCTAAAGTATTCTCCAAGCTCAACCTCCAGAGGTTATCATCGATTCGCATTCGTGAACAAGATATTCCCAAGACAGATCTTAATAAGCTATGGTTCTTATGAATATCACATGTCTTTCGGCCTTGTCAATGCTCCTCCAACTTTCTCAGATGATGAACTTTATCTTCAACCCCTACACCAATGAATTGCTTGGTGTATCTCGATGATATTTTGGTCTTCCAAGAACAAGCAGTGATCATGCCAAACATTTGCGATTGGTGCTCTCGACAAGCTCGTGAGAGCATCAATTCTATGGTTTTCCAAATGTGAGTTCGGCTTGATGAAGTTCTTTATCTTGGTCATATCATCTCAGCCAAGGGTATCGCCATAATCCCGAGAAGGTGTCTTCAATTGTGAATTGGGAACCTCCTCGAATGTCAAGGGCTCATAGTTTTTCTCGGTCTTGCAAGCTATTGTCAAGATTCGCTGAGAATTTCCAAGATTGCAAAGCTCTTTCCAACCTCCTCCGGCGTCAAGTATGTCCGATCGAGTGTGATGTCGCTTCAACACCCTCAAAGAGAAGCTAGTTACAGCCTCCCCGCCTGACTCCCCGGCGAATCCAAGCCATTCGGGTTTTCGTGATGCTTCTGCGGTCTCGTGCAGTGTTAATGCAAGAGAAGAAAGTTGTGGCCTATACCTCTCGGCTACTGAAGCCCAACGAAAAGAACTACCCCACTCACGATCTTGAGTTACGCGCTTGTCCATGCATTGATAACATGGAGACATCTCTTGGGAAGGAAAGGGACATATTCACCGATCACAAGAGTCTCAAGTACATCTTCACCAACCAAACCTCAACCTCGTGCAAACTCGATGGGTTTAAATGATTCAAGAGTACAATCCAAGTATTGAATATACTCCGGCAAGGCTAATGTGATTGCAAGATGCTCAGCAAAAGGCTTATTGCAACAAATTAATTTCAAGCCCTTCCAACCGATCTTTGTGAAGCCAAGCTGAATCTTCAAGTTGTTCTCAGGATTTTGCCAACCTCATAGTCTCTCCTACCTTGGAAGATCAAATTGTGGAGGCTCAACTTCGATACCATGGTGAAGAAGGTGAAACGTGGTATTGATAAGGGCATTTAAATACAAGTGCTATCGCTGATGACAAAGGCACTTTTCTTCGAGGATCGATTGTGGTTCCTAAAGGCGATCCGAGAAAAGTCATCATGAATGAGTACACAATTCCTATCCATTCATCCCGAAGTAATGTAAGATGTACCATGACCTCAAGCAATAGACAGGACTGAATGAAGTAGAAATTGTCAATTCAGAATGAGTGTGATGTCCGCAGAAGGGTGAAAGGAACACCAAAGACCACCGGTCTCCTCCAACTCTCTTGCTATTCCGTAATGGAAGTTTGATCATATCGAGATGGACTTCGTGGATCTGGTTTTCCCAAGTCCAAGCGGAAATGATGCTATCTTCGTTGTCATTGACAAGCTTACTAAAGTGGCTCATTTTCTTCCGCCAAAGAATCTATCACAGCAGCTCACCGGCGAGCTTTACACCTCCGTAATTGTCTCCTTGCACGGTATTCCACAATTGATCTTCGCATCAGAAGCATCTTCACTTCTAAGTTCGGGATTCTTTTTTCGATAGGGCCATAAATTCGTTTCAGACATTTTTCATCCTCAAACTAGTGGCCAAGTCGAATAGTCAATCAAATCAAGATGAAAATATGCTATTTGTCATTTCTTTTGGCATGAAGTGGGAAGAGGTTCCATGCCGAAGTTCTCTCTTACAACAACAGCCTGGAAGTTCTGCAAGGCCCCATTCGAAATTTATATGGCGTAAAGTGCCGATCTTTCCAATTGGTCCGAGATAGAACGCCAACTTGGCAAACGACTTGACCGTGCAAGTCAAGAATGTGCAAAGTCATTCGTGAGAATCTTAAAGCCGCAAGTAATCGCGGCAAAGGGCTATATTATGATGACAAGCAGATGGCTTTTGAATTCGGAGACCATGTCCACTCGCTTCCAATGAAAGGTACTGCCGCCTGCATCGAAGCTTGCCCCAGATACGTCCTTTCAAGATCATTGGCAAAAGAGGCGATCTCGCCTATCAACTTGAGCTTCCACCCAACTTTGCAAACGTGTACGATGTGTTTCACGTGGTCACAGCCCGCAAGTGCTTCAAGATTCCCGAAAGACTATCAACTTTAAAGAAATTTCCAAGAAGATCTTTCTATCATGAGCACCCTGCTGTTATTCTTGAAGAAACCGAGCGCAAGACTCGCAACAAGTCAATCAAATTCGAAGTGAAGTGGTCACACCATTCAACAGAATAACACCGGGAGCGAGGATCACCTCCGCTCCAATATCCGGAGTTTCACCTAGATCTCTGGACGATCCTCTTGTAGTGGTGGAGTGTCAGAACACCTTGGATGTATCTTTCCATATTTGTAACTCCAACTCTTGCCATTTTCGGATATGTGATATGATTTTCCTCCGTGGTTGGGTTTTGTGTTCATTTTGCATTTTGTTCATGTCATGCATCTCATATCATGTCATCATGTGCATCTCATTTGCATACGTGTTCGCCTCATGATTCAACATATTCCCTGGCTGTCTGCTTTGCAATCCCAGACTCTATGTTCCCTGCTGCTCCTCTTGTTCCTTTTTCCGCAAAGCGGTGTTGAACATTCTCGAATGGATCGAGCCTTGCCAAGGGCCTCCGTATAGCACCGTAGACCACCGTCTGTTTCGGGTCATTTGGAGTTCGCTTATACTCCAACGGTTAACCAGCTCAAGAAGGCCTCTTTGAGTTGCAGCCCAACAACCTCCAAACAGCCCAATAACCCATCTAACTCCTCCATGCTCTCGGTCGCTCGATCACGATCGTGGGGGAAAAACTACACCCCATTTGACTCTCCAGCTTTCTATGCCTATAAAAGACCTCAAATCCTGAAACCTTAGAAGTTTTCCTCACATCGACACGCTCTGCCAGCACTGACACGCCCGTCACCAATGCCACGGGCGCTTCATTATTCACCACTGCCAAGCTTCGCTGGGCGTTCGCTTCGTTGCCCTCGCGTTCGGATTCGCGCCATTGGAAGGCCAAGGCTGCTTGCCACACCACTGGCAGGTTTCACTGCCGGATTATTTCCGCTGGGCTGGCTGGCTTCCGCTGCTGCTTTCGCTTCCGGCGGCCAAGGCTTACCACACACATTGCCGCTTCGCTTGCCCCCAAGGCCGCTTCGTTGCCGGCGCCGCTGCTGCTTCACGCTACGCCTCGCTGTTGCTCGCCTTTCACACTGGGCTCATCTGCCAAGGCTTGCTGCCTTCACGCTGCCATATTGATCCGCCGGATCCGCCGGAGCGCCCGCCGTCGTTCTCGACTTTTCTCGCCATTCTCGACGCTGACCGGAGCCATACCGATCCGCTGCGGCTCGATGTAGATCCGAGGATTATTCACCTGTCCCCGAGATCCATACATTTTCTTGCATTTTCATCGCTTCACATCTCCAAAACTATGGCTCCGCTTTTGGGCGATAGTATGTCAAAATGTTCTCAAGAGTACATCATTTCATTCCATTGCATCATTTGCATTTGAGCTCATCTGATGCCCGAAATGCTGTTGAAGATAGCTTCAGATCGTTAGTTTCAGAATTTTATCAGTTCGAGCTATTTTGTCATTTTTGCATGAATTATGTGCATCCTATGAATTTGAGTCCTATAAGTTGAACATTGCCATGCCATCTTTCCAGGGGTATTTTCCATGTATTTTGTGAGCTATGTTGACTAGAACAAGCATGCAAAGTAGGGATGAAGATGTTATTGATTTATTATCCTGAATTGGTGATATTAACCAGTATGGTTTAATATAATTATTCATGTGTTGGCTATTAGGTTGATTGGTTGTAATCATCAGTATCACTTGGCGTACGAACCGTGCATACTAGCTGGTGTGAGATCCAAAACTGTTCTCAATCAGCGACACCTTAAGTGAATGTGTAATATCATTCTAGAGTTCTGTATTTGAATGGCAGGCTACTTTTGATGTTCCTCAGTTTCTTGAGTCCTATATATCTCCCCAAAACATAACAGACTAATTTTGATGTTTTGGATTTTATCCCATGAGTGCCTCTGCAAAAGTTGTTGAATTGCTTTCTTATGCTTCCACCTATTTGCTTTGTGATAAAATTTCACACCATGGTGTTAATAAGTATGAATTATTGTCACCTGCAGCAAACCTTCTCAAGCTGATCACATTGGTTCCTTTCATTTGTTAGCTGGGCAGCTGTAGCTGCACAATGCAAGGGCGAGACTACCAACCGGTGTAGGACAAGGTACGCACACGGCGTTGCAGGAAGAGGTAGTCAAAGGAGATAGATATGGAGGCGGCACAAAGTAGGCCAAGCGCTAGGGATGAGGACATGGCGTGGCGTGAAGAGGCAGTCCACAAACCTCTGTTCATTTTCCGGTCCGTTTCGTTCCCCCCCTCACGGCGCCCGTGTTTGTGTCTCTTGGCCTGACGTATGTGCGTGTGTGGTTCTTCTGCAGCTCGCGGCGAGGGTTGCTGTGTCCAACCTGCCGCCAAGTGGAAATAGTCTCTGTGGCGCTCGTAAATAGAGAGCATTCTGGTAGAAAGGTACATAAAAGAATAGGGAAATTTCTGTCATTTTCTTTGGTCTTTGAAAAATAAATGGTGATATGGGCTGATACATTGCTAAATTACATGATACAAACTCACTTCTCTTTTTTGATTTTTGGTTTACTTGTTGTGCTACAATGGCTCTCCTAGGAATGCTCTTCCATGCTTTGATGTGCATAATCCAGAAAGTGCATGCATCCAGAAACCAAATAGGATTTTTTTGTGTGTTATCTTCTCATGAATCTTGTGCTCATCCAATAAGATAAGGTTTGGTGGTATTGCTTTTGTCTGTCACCCGGTAGATTTCAGAACACTTATTTTGGAACGGAGGGAGTATTAGATTATTTTGTTCCTTTTTAATTTGGTTCTAAAGATTTAGTTTCAGAGTGATCATTTTGCATCAGCCAAGCTTGCCGTTGTTACAAATAATTGTTCTGATGTCCTCAATTCACTTTCTCGGTTTTTTAATGCTACAAGCATTATTGTTCCAGTTTTTTTAGTTATTGATCATGCCATTTTTCTTTCTGCTTTTGTACCTGAAAGATTAGTGATTAGTGAGGCTGACTAAATTCTGAACATGTTCCATGTGAGAGAAATAGCATGTTGATTTTATCTTGAAATAATCATAGCTGAGGGACGAGGTTCGGTACTGAGGGTCATGTGCAAAGCTGGAGGAAGAAGTTGCGAGGCTTTGAATCCTCCTTGTGAAGGGCTCATTGACAGCAGTGAGGATAGTGCCTCTTTAGTTGTAATTGTGATACTCCTGATGTGCAGGTAAACACTCCTGTGATACTCCTTATGCTAAAATGTTGGTTGTTAGTACAAAGGTGGTGACATTATTTGGTTCTTTGGTATTGATTTCATGATTTGTGGTTAATACATGATGTAATACAATCCACATTGCATTATATTTCCAATTACATCTCCTACTTACTCACTACTAACATTCTTTCTAATTCGCCTCTTGCGCCATTGGCGCAACCGGGTCATCTAGTACACACAAAAGTGGTGGAAGCTCAAGGGGGAGGTACCTCGGGCGTTCAAGGAGAGGGTCATTAAGGATGGCCCTTGGGAGGAAGGAGGGGATGCCGACATTGTGTGGATGAAGATGAAGACTTGCATTCGTAAGATGACCTCGAAGGAGTTTGGAGTGTCCAGGGGAAGGAGAAGTGAAAATAAGGATACCTGGTGATGGGATGATGATGTTCAGAAGGCGATTAAAGAGAAGAAAGATTGTTGCAGATGCCTATACCTGGATATGAGCGTAGACAACATAGAGAAGTACAAGATGGCGAAGAAGGCCGCAAAACGAGCTGTCAGTGAAGCAAGGGTCGGGCGTATGAGGACCTCGTCCAATGGTTAGACACGAAGGAAGGCGAAAGGGACATCTATAAGATGGTTGAGATCCGAGAGAGGAAAACAAGGGATATTGGTCGAGTCAAATGGATCAAGGACGGAGCAGACCAACTCTTTGTGAAGGACGAGGAGTTTAAGCATAGGTGGTGGGAGTACTTCGACAAGTTGTTCAATGGGGAGAATGAGAGTTTTACCATTGAACTAGATGACTCCTTTGATGAGACTAGCGTGTGTTTTGTTCAGCGAATCCAGGAGTCTGAGGTCAGTGAGGCTTTAAAAAGGAGGCAAGGCAATGGGCCCTGATTGTAGTATCCCTGTGATGTGTGGAAAGGCATCAGGGACATAGTGATAGTATGGCTAACCAAGCTTTTCAACCTCATTTTTCTGGCAAACAAGATGCCACAAGAATGAAGATGGGCTATATTAGTACCAATCTTCAAGAACAAGGGGGGTGTTCAGAGTTGTACTAATTACCATGGAATTAAGTTGATGAGCCATACAACGAAGCTATGGGAGAGAGTCATTGAGCACCGCTTAAGAAGAATGACAAGCGTGACCAAAAATCAGTTTGGTTTCATGCATGGGAGGTCGACCATGGAAGCCATTTTCTTGGTACAACAACTTATGGAGAGATACAGGGATCAAAAGAAGGACTTGCATATGGTGTTCATTGACTTGGAGAAGGCCTATGATAAGATACCGTGGAATGTCATGTGGTGGGCCTTGGAGAAACACAAAGTCTCAGCAAAGTACATTACCCCCATCAAGGACATGTACGATAATGTTCGAACAAGTGACGTCGCCACTTATGACTTCCCAATTAAGATAGGACTACATCAGGGGTCAGCTTTAAGCCCTTATCTTTTTGCCTTGGTGATGGATGAGGTCACAAGGAATGTACAAGGAGATATCACATGGCGTATGTGTAGGACCTTGAGAAGAGGTGTCTAGAGGGGGCTGATTAGACACTAAGTACCAAAGTTGCAGTTTTTAAGATCTTTAAATTTAAGTGGAGTTTAGGCACAAGTTTAACATTCACAATACATAGCAAGCAAGCATGCAAAGAGTATATGAGCAGCGGAAAGTAAAGCATGCAACTTGCAAGAATGTAAAGGGAAGGGTATTGGAGGATTCAAACGCAATTGGAGACACGGATGTTTTTGGCGTGGTTCCGATAGGTGGTGCTATCGTACATCCACGTTGATGGAGACTTCAACCCACGAAGGGTAACGGTTGCACGAGTCCACGGAGGGCTCCACCCACGAAGGATCCACGAAGAAGCAACCTTGTCTATCCCACCATGGCCGTCGCCCACGAAGGACTTGCCTCACTAGCGGTAGATCTTCACGAAGTAGGCGATCTCCTTGCCCTTACAAACTCCTTGGTTCAACTCCACAATCTTGTCGGAGGCTCCCAAGTGACACCTAGCCAATCTAGGAGACACCACTCTCCAAGAAGGAACAAATGGTGCGTTGATGATGAACTCCTTGCTCTTGTGCTTCAAATGATAGTCTCCCCAACACTCAACTCTCTCTCATGGGATTTGGATCTGGCGGAAAGAAGATTTGAGTGGAAAGCAACTTGGGGAAGGCTAGAGATCAAGATTCATATGGTAGGAATTGAATATCTTGGCCTCAACACATGAGTAGGTAGTTGTCTCTCAGAAAATGTATGCTGGAAGTGTGGGTTCAGTCTGATGGCTCTCTCCACGAATGAAGAGGAGGTGGAGGGGTATATATAGCCTCCACATAAAATCTAACCGTTACACATAATTTACCAAACTCGGTGGGACCGATTCAACAAACTCGGTCAGACCGATTTAGTAAACCTAGTGACCGTTAGGATTTTTGGTGGGACCGACATGCAACTTCGGTAGGACCGATACGGTTAGGGTTAGGGCATAACGTAATCTCGGTGAGACCGATTACACAAACTTCGATGGGACTGATTTTGGTAAAAAGTTTTCCGAGAGAGTTGGTCGAGCAAACTTCGGTTGGACCGATTACACAAACTTCGGTAGGACCGATTTTGGTAATGAGTCAACCAGAAGTTTGCATTGTAATCTCGGTAGTACCGATTGCTCAAACTTCGGTGAGACCGATTTTGGTAATGGACATACAGAGATATTACAATCCCATCTCGGTGAGACCGAGATCCCTATCGGTGATGCCGATTTGTTTAGGGTTTGTGGCGATGGCTATGACATCCCGAACTTCGGTGGCGCGGATAGAAAGAATCGGTTGGGTCGAGTTTGACTTTAGGTTTAGGTCATATGTGTGGAAGTGGGAAAGTAGTTGAGGGTTTTGGAGCATATCACTAAGCAATCGTGGAGCAAGAAACTCATTAAGCAACACCTCATCCCTTCTTGATAGTATTGGCTTTTCCTATAGACTCAATGTGATCTTGGATCACTAAAATATAAAATGAAGAGTCTTGAGCTTGAAGCTTGAGCCAATCCTTTGTCCTTAGCATCTTGAAGAAGTTCCCACATCCTTTAGTCCATGCCACTCCATTGTTGAACTTATCGAAACATACTAGATAAAAGTGTTAGTCCGAAGAAAGATATGTTGACATTAATTACCAAAACCACCTAGGGAGCACTTGTGCTTTCAATCTCCCCTTTTGGTAATTGATGACAACATACATCAAAGCTTTAGATAAAGATATAAAGAATAGCAAGTAAAGCTTGGAAAGACATGTAACAAGCATAGGCTCCCCTATATGTATGCAATCATGTGAATATGGAATATAGAGTCATGTGAGAGCATAACCATGATAGAGTAGGCAATGTGTTACATGTATCTTAACCATATGCATCGAGCAAAGAATATTAAAGAAAATACCTTCATGCTCATGAGTCCTTCTTGCAAACAGTATGTACATCGGCAAGAATTCCTCATACACATGATTGTGATGCATATACTTACCTTGTAGTCTTGAGTTGGCTTAGGATGGAATGAACTGCGTAAACAAGGTTAGATAACACGATACATCTACTAGCGAGCAAATAGAAGAAACCACAAGAATACCAAGACTGGGATGATATGTAGCGAGTGAGTACTAAGTACCACATTGGATTAGACATGTCCCCAAGAGTAAAGATATGCAATGAATTTAAATGATTTCTTTCCCTTAGATGTCTTGCTCCCCTGAATCTAGCATGGGATCTTTGGGAGAAGATAGGGAGCAAAATCGAGTGAAAGATATAATGAACAGAGCTAATGCAAATAAGCACATATGAACATGTCTTTTCCCCTCAATAAGACATGTGGCATCTCTCCTCTTGAACACCAAGCATCTGGGATCCTTGAGAAATATTTTCTACTTGAGTATTCTCTCCCCCTAGAGATCTCTTTCTCCCCCTAAGGAGGTGATACTCTCTTTCTCTGATGTGATCTCTTTAAGTGATAAGCTTTGATGTGATCTCTCTCTCCCCCTTTGACCTCAATTTCCAAGAAGGGTCTTCTGGAATTTGTCGTGAATGGGTTTGGTCCTTGAGTCACAGCACAAAACAATGTTAAAAATGTGATGCTTGTAGAGGACAAGATTCATTGAGTGGAGCTAGATCAGAAAAACACAGAATAAGTGGTAAACTGTTTTTCCTGTTGTGAAATCGGTGACACCGAGTGGTATGCTTTGGTTGTACCAAAAGGATTCGGTTGGACCGAAAACATCAAATCGGTGAAACTGAGTTCATCGCAGAGAAAACACTTGTCACCTCAGCTCACTAAACTAGTAAGATCTCACAAAAATTTGCAAGGAATTTACTGAATGATATGCAATGAATTGGATGCAGAAAAATGCAGAGCAAACAGAAAGAAATCTAGATGAAGTTTTTTTTGAAAGGGGAAACAAATATGCATGAGACAAATGCAAAAACACAGAAAAGAACACAAGAGAACTTCATCTAGAGATGGTCGGCGACGAAGTCACCTATGTTAGACTATATTGACTTAGGAGTAAAGTGAGATCACTTGATTATAGGTCATACTCATCGTTTAAGCTCAAAATGGGGTTGCCATTTTTCGTTTAAGCATCTTGATGTATTCACATCTTTTCGAGTTGCTTTAGCTCATGACTTGGAGTAAAGCTTCTCTAAGATGGATTAACATACTTTGGTTGGTGGTGTTGAACATGTAGTTGAACTTGTGTGGGTTGCTCAAGGTTGATGTAGCTCATCAAGAATTGGGAGCACCACTTGGAATTTGAGTCCATCTTCCTACATGGGTTTGTGTAACACCCCGGATGTATCTTTCCATATTTGTAACTCCAACTCTTGCCATTTTCGGATATGTGATATGATTTTCCCTCTGTGGTTGGGTTTTGTGTTCATTTTGCATTTTGTTCATGTCATGCATCTCATATCATGTCATCATGTGCATTTCATTTGCATACGTGTTCGTCTCATGATTCCGAACATATTCCCGTTGTCTGCTTTTGCAATCCGCACTCCTATGTTCCCGGCGTTCCCTCTTGTTCCTTTTTCCGTGTGCGGGTGTTGAACATTCTCGGAATGGACCGAGCCTTGCCAAGTGGCCTGGTATAGCACCGTAGACCACTGTCAAGTTTCGGGTCATTTGGAGTTCGTTTGGTACTCAACGGTTAACCGCACCCTCGCAAAGGCCTCTTTTGAGTTGCAGCCCAACAACCCTCCAAAACAGCCCAATAACCCATCTAACTCCCTCCATGCCCTCGGTCGTTCGATCACGATCGTGTGGTAAAACTACACCCCATTTGGACTCTCCTAGCTCCTCTATGCCTATAAAAGACCTCCACAAATCCGGGTGAAACCCTAGCAGCTCTCCCCCCCCACCGGACACGTCCGTATGGCACGGACACGTCAAGAACCGCCATTGCCGCGCACGTGGCGCCGCATCGCGCCGCGCCGCCGCCGCCGCCGGAGCCGCTTCATGGCCGCCTGCCCCATGGCCGATCTCGCGCCGCCCGCCGGCCATACGCCGCCGTTCGCCGCCGCCCGGCCGCGTGCCCGCCGCCTCGCCGGACTACCCGCCCTGCGGCTCCTCTGCTGCCGCTGCTTCGCCGCCATCGTCTCGGCTCGCCGCTTGCCGCCTTGCCGCCCGCCGCCGCCCTCCTCGCCGTCCGCGCCGCTTTCCCCCTCGTCGGCCCACGCGCCGCTTCCCGCTGCCTGGCGCCTTCGCCTCACCGCCGTCGGCCTCGCCTCCTCCTCGCCCTGGCCTGCTCCGCCATGCCGCCGTCCCGGCCCTCTCCGTCGCCGCCATTGATCCGCCGGATCCGCCGGGCGCCCTCCGCGGTCGTTCCCGACCTTCCCGCCATCTCCTCGACGCCGTTGGCCGAGCCGCCGCCGCCTCGTCCGCGTGCCCGACAGATCCGGAGGTGATTATTTGACTAAGTCCCCGAGATCCATACATTTTCTTGCATTTTCATCGCTTCACATCTCCGCAACCGTGGCTCCGTTTTGGGCGTATAATATGTCAAAATGTTCGTCTCGAAGAGTACATCATTTCATTCCATTGCATCATTTGCATTTGAGCTCATCTTGATGCCCGAAATGCTGTTGGAAGATAGCTTCAGATCGTTAGTTTCAGAATTTTATCAGTTCGAGCTATTTTGTCATTTTTGCCATGAATTATGTGTGCATCCTACGAATTTGAGTCCTACATGTAAGTTGAACATTGCCATGCCATCTTTCCAGGGGTATTTTCCATGTATTTTTGTGAGCTATGTGTTGACTAGAACAAGCATGCAAAGTAGGGATGAAGATGTTACTGATTTCAGGAACTTAGTGATTTCACTAAGTCTTGTCCTGATATTAATTTTATGCCATATGTTCATGTTGTTTCAGAGAGATCTATGCCCTTTTTGAGCATGATCAGTAAGGGTGTTTTGAGCATATGGTTGTGCTCTATCCATCCATGCCTTTGTTGGTATTTATGGAGTAGTCTAGCATGTCATTTTCGTGCTCTACTTTTGCTTGAAATTGTTTCCTGGCAGACTGTTTGCATTAGATTCAATTTTCACGAGGTCGGTGTAGTTGATCCGTGTATGCTATGATGTTGTTCTTGCCATGTATAGCTCCTATGCCATGTCTTCTTGATGGGTGTATGCTTAGTTTATCATGAGGTGCTCTGTAGTGAGTGCATCGAGCTCACGAACATGCCATGTCGAATCTGTTTTTGCCATGTCCTGATATTTTCACCAAGTCTGAAATCTGTAATAAAACTTGCAATGTTTACATGGGTGCCATCATTTCTTAAGGTCCTTTTTGGCTTATGGTCAGTAAGGGACTATTGAAATATGCTTTGAGTAGAATCATGTCATGCCTTGCTTTGCTATTATAAGTTCCTGTAGCATGTTGTTTGCTTGCTCTAAACATGCCTTCCTGATGTTAATTCCTGCCATGTTAGTATTTTCACTAAGTCTGTGAACCTGATATTTTGAGCACTTTCTCCATGCTTGTTTGAACATGTTATGATGTGATTTAGCCGTAGCTCAGTGCTCCTCTATTGTTAAGCATCTCCTGTAGTTCGTTGCCATATGCTTTGTTTTTATGTTGGGGTGCTGTAGCATAGTTTTGTGTTGCGTGCTAAGTAGCATCGGGCTGTTAAACGCAGATTTGCGTCTTTCTTGTTTTGCTCGTCATTTGCAAACCGTGCATCCGTTTCCGGTGATCTTTATATCGATTTCAACCGAAATCATCTCATCTTTCAGTGGCATACTTGGTTTGCCAAGTTGATGCCAGTTCATCATTTTCCTTCCGAGCATACATATGCATTGCATACCACATCCCGCATAGCATGTCATGTATTGCATCATATTGCTTGTGCATATGTTCCTTGTTTGATTGTGGTTCCATTGCTTGTGTTCTTGCTGTGGGTAGAGCCGGAGGCGAGTGCGTGAGCGAGGAGCCTGTTGAGAACGCCTCGAGGATCAAGCCTTCGACAACTCGAGAACCTTACGGCAAGATGACCATACCTTCGAAATCACTTCTATCTTTGCTTGCTAGATGCTCGCTCTTTTGCTATGCCTATGCTGCGATACCTACCACTTGCTATATCATGCCACCCATATTGCCATGTCAACCCCTAACCACCCATGTCCTAGCAAACCGTTGTTTGGCTATGTTACCGCTTTGCTCAGCCCCTCTTATAGCGTTGCTAGTTGCAGGTGAAGATGAAGTTTGTTCCTTGTTGGAACATGATTATTTTGGGATATCACAATATCTATTGTTTTAATTAATGCATCTATATACTTGGTAAAGGGTGGAAGGCTCGGCCTTATGCCCGTGTTTTGTTCCACTCTTGCCACCCTAGTTTCCGTCATACCGTGTTAAGTTCCTTGATTTTGCGTTCCTTACGCGGTCGGGTGATTTATGGGACCCCTAGACAGTTCGCTTTGAATAAAACTCCTCCAAGAAGGCCCAACCTTGGTTTTACCATTTGCCACCTATACCCTTTTTCCCTTGGGTTTCGCGAGCCGAGGGTCATCTTTATTTTAACCCCGGGCGGTGCTCCTTCGAGTGTTGGTCCAAACTAGAGCGCTTTGCGGCGCCCCTCAAGGAAACTTGAGGTCTGGTTTTAGTTATGCGGACTGCTCATCCGGTGTGCCACGAGAACGAGATATGTGCAGCTCCTATCGGGATTTGTCGGCACAAAGGAGGTCTTGCTGGTTTAGTTTTACCATTGTCGAAATGTCTTGATGTACCGGGATACCGAGTCGATCGGTGTGTCTTGGGTGAAGGTTTATTCCTTCATGACCGTGAGAGCTTGTGATGGGCTAAGTTGGGACACCCTGCAGGTATTATCTTTCAAAGCCGTGCCCATGTTATGAGGCAGATGGGAATTTGTTAATGTCGGTTGTAGAAAACCCAAAGTTGACCTTAACTAAAATACATCAACCGTGTGTAACCGTGATGGTCTCTTCTCGTGGTCAGGAAGTGAACACGATGTTGGAGTTATGCTTGACGTAAGTAGTCGGGATCACTTCTTGATCGCTAATAGTTTCACGACCGCGCCTTGCTTCTCTTCTCGCTCTCTTTTGCGAGTAGCCACCATATATGCTAAGTAAACTTGCAGCAGCTCCTCCTTTTGACACCAGCCTTCCCTTAAGCTTAAATAGTCTTGATCTCGCGGGTGTGAGATTCTTTGAGTCCCCGTGGCTCATGATTCTTCAAAAATGAGATCATGGTACGGTGATGCGGTAGCAGATGGCGCCACTGAGCTGAAGTGGGAATATGATGAGGCACTTGGTCGTTACTATGTTTCCTTTCCGGACGATTAGTAGTGGAGCCCAGTTGGGGCGATCGGGGATCTGTGTCGCATGTGGGGTTGTTCTTCTTTTATTTTGGCTGGATGATGTAATGCTTTATTCATGTAATTGTGTGAAGTGGCGACTGTAAGCCAACTATGTATCTTTCCCCTTATGTATTACATGGATTGTGCGAAGATTACCTCACTTGCGACATTGCTTTCAATGCGGTTATGCCTCTAAGTCGTGCTTCGACACGTGGGAGCTATAGCCGCATCGAGGGCGTTACAAGTTGGTAATCAGAGCCATCCCCGACCTTAGGAGCCCCCACTGCTTGATCGTTTTTAGTGGCCGAGTTGTGTCTAGAAAAATGTTTTGAGTCATTTAGGATTATATATATCGGAGAGTTAGGAATTCTTTTACTCCCAGTCCTTGACCTTCCGGTGAGGTATCTGACGTAGAGTTTTGACTCTTCTCTTCTCAAATTTCACTAAAATTTTTTTAGGATCACGCTGGTATCTTGGGATCGTTCGATATTCTTATGATGACAACATTGTCTTGGTTGCCTCGACATTTAGGGGTTGTGGCGGTGTCCCGGGAGTTGAGCTCCGAGGTGTTGTCGTCATAATTTTATCGTTGCGATTCGGAATACCGAGTTTAGCGCGCCGACATCGAAAATCTCTTTTATGCGGTCGGTTGGTGAGATAACCCGCTAACCCAAAGATCTTGTGGTGAGTACGGAGTATTGCCATGACTAGTATAACGGATGCTTTTGAAGGTTGAGGTACACGATTTCGAAGGTTTCTTGGTTATGTGTTGAAGGATGGATACAATTGGATGTAGGGATTGTTAGCTTGGGTGAGATATATATATTGCTCCCATCCCCCAACACTGATTGCATAACCGGAAAGTTTCGGGAGTTTATAGGTGGGATTCAAGTAGCTCTAGTATTTCTTCCGCAGATATTTGGTTTGTGATTGGGTAATCCTTACCACTTATTTGTTCCATTCATACCTTGTTTTTATTTTTTCATTCATCAATCTCTTATCAAGTGGCTTCTCACCTTTATGGACGTGATGTTTACTTTGGAATTCATTCGTTCATCCTTGTTCGAATGTTTATTGTGAAGACTATATGTTGCAATTTCTATCCGTTGATTCAACTTGTCTATCTGTCTATCAAGATGCTAACGGATGTCACCCTCTTCAGATGGCTCCGCCAACGCCGTAATCCGGAGCAGTGATGGGAGTCGGCGAACCCTCCACCTCCACCTCCGCCTCCGGAGGCATGGCAAACTTTGATGGCAACCACTAACGCCATGGCCTTCGATTGTTGATCCAAATGATGCAAGAGCGTAACCAAGGCCAAGGCAACCAAGGGAATCAAGGTCAAGGGCGGTTCTATCATCACCACGCTTTCCTACACTCAACCAGTTCCTTGCCAACCAGCCAAAGTCTTTCACTTACGTGCCGAGGCCACAGACGCCGACGATTGGCTCGTGGATATCAACAAGCACTTCAATGCAGCAATGTCGGACACGAGGACTACGTCAAGTTCGCGTCTTTTCAGCTCAAGGATCGAGCGGTGATTGGTTCCAACAATACAAGGATTCTAGAGGTGGTCGGTGATTACTTGGACTGATTTACCGGGACTTTAAAGCTCACCATATTCCTTCGGTGTTGTTGAGAGCAAGCGTGAGGAGTTTCGCAATCTCAAGCAAGGAAGTATGTCGATGTACTAATACAACATCTGATTTGAAACTTGCTCGTTTTGCTAAACAAGACGCGTTCTGATGAGAAAAGTATGATCTATCGATTCGAGGTGGCCTTGAGAGGATCTGCGGTTATCTCTTGTTCTTTACGAGCCTACTCGGTTTGATCAATTCTATAATATGGCACTCAAGCTAGAAGGTGCTCACTCAAGTGTGAGGCTTCAAAGAAGAGAATCGGGGATGCAGATTCGGTCTTCGTCTTCCTCTCAAGTGGCGACAAAGCAGCAAAAGTTCTACCTTCCTCCTCCTCCGTTCCGTCGGCCTTATCGTGAGAAGAACTCGGTGGTCGTGGATCTTCCCACCCACCCAACCCAAGCTACTGAACAAGTCTCGACCTCAAGCTCCAAGGTCAAATGCTCCTTATCACCGTCCGCTCTCGGAGGTGACTGCAACAAGTGCCAGCAGAAGGTCACTATGCGAACAAATGCCATAACCAAAGGCGCCTTCCTCCTCCTCCTCCCCGTGAGGTCTTCAAGCAATGCGGTGGTCAAGCATAATCCCAAGTCTGCAAAGGTGAACATGATGAATGCAGCATAAGCGAAGGATTCTTCAGATGTGATAATGGGTAATCTCTCAGTTAATGATATTCCTGCAAAAGTCTTATTTGATACTGGTGCTTCACTTTCTTTCATCTCAAGACCTTTTGCATCTAAGAATGAGTTGGGTTTTCAAGCATTGCCTAGTTCCTTATCAGTTGTGTCCCCGGGTAAGCAAATGACAGCTAATAATTTTGTCCCGGAGGTTTCTATCAAGATGGGTGACTATAGATTTCTGGCTAAACCAATTGTCCTTGGTGACTCTGATATTGATCTTATTCTTGGGATGGACTGGCTTTCTCAGCACAAGGCTCAGCTTGATTGTGCTGTCAGGGAAATTCAATTGACACACCCTTCTGAGGATGTTATCATCTATGCCGCTCGTGATGAAACCATTCGGTTGTTTTCTCTCAATGAGAAGGGCGAATTGGATGCTATCTCGCAAATTCCAGTCGTTTGTGAGTACCAAGATGTCTTTCCAGAAGAGCTTCCGGGTATGCCTCCTCATCGGCCAGTCGAATTCGTTATTGATCTTGAGCACCGCATCGAACCCGTTTGCAAGCGTCCTTACAAGCTTGGTCCCAAGGAGCTGAAGGAATTGAAGAAACAGCTCGATGAACAAGAGCGTCTGGGTTTGATCAGACCGAGTTCATCTCCATGGGGATGTGGAGTTCTTTTTGTCCAGAAGAAGGATGGCACGGACCGACTTTGTGTTGATTACCGTCCATTGAACAAGAAGACAATCAAGAACAAGTATCCACTTCCCAACATCAATGAGCTATTCGAGCAACTCAAAGGTGCTAAAGTATTCTCCAAGCTTGACCTCCGTATGGGTTATCATCGATTCGCATTCGTGAACAAGATATTCCCAAGACGAAGATTCGTAACAAGCTATGGTTCTTATGAATATACTGTCATGTCTTTCGGCCTTGTCAATGCTCCTCCAACTTTCTCTCGCATGATGAACTTTATCTTCAACCCCTACACCAATGAATTCGTCTTGGTGTATCTCGATGATATTTTGGTCTTCTCCAAGAACAAGCAGGATCATGCCAAACATTTGCGATTGGTGCTCGACAAGCTCGAGAGAGCATCAATTCTATCGAAGTTTTCCAAATGTGAGTTACGGCTTGATGAAGTTCTTTATCTTGGTCATATCATCTCAGCCAAGGGCATCGCTGTTAATCCCGAGAAGGTGTCTTCAATTGTGAATTGGGAACCTCCTCAGAATGTCAAGCACTCCGCAGGTTTTCTCGGTCTTGCAAGCTATTGTCGAAGATTCGTTGAGAATTTCTCCAAGATTGCAAAGCCTCTTTCCAACCTCCTCGAAGCATGTCAAGTATGTCCGGGCCTTTGAGTGTGATGTCGCTTTCAACACCCTCAAAGAGAAGCTAGTTCAGCCTCTGTCTTGACTCCTCTGATGAATCCAAGCCATTGAAGTTTTACGTGATGCTTCCTTGCAAGGTCTCGGTCTTTGTGTTAATGCAAGAGAAGAAAGTTGTGGCCTATACCTCTCGTCGATTGAAGCCCAACGAAAAGAACTACCCCACTCACGATCTTGAGTTGGCGGCGTTGTCCATGCATTGATAACATGGAGACATCTCTTGTTGGGAAGGAAAGTGGACATATTCACCGATCACAAGAGTCTCAAGTACATCTTCACTCAACCAAACCTCAACCTCGAGCAAACTCGATGGGTCGAAATGATTCAAGAGTACAATCCAAGTATTGAATATACTCCGGCAAGGCGAATGTGATTGCGGATGCTCGAGGCGAAAGGCTTATTACAACGACTTAATTCTCAAGCCCTTCCAACGGATCTTTGTGAAGCTTTTCATAAGCTGAATCTTCAAGTTGTTCCTCAAGGATTTCTTGCCAACCTCATAGTCTCTCCTACCTTGGAAGATCAAATTCGTGAGGCTCAACTTCGGATACCATGGTGAAGAAGGTGAAGCGTGGTATTGACAAGGGCATTTCAAATACAAGTGCTATCGCTTGGATGACAAAGGCACTCTTTTCTTCGAGGATCGTATTGTGGTTCCTAAAGGCGATCCGAGAAAAGTCATCATGAATGAGGCACACAATTCCCTCCTATCCATTCATCCCGGAAGTACGAAGATGTACCATGACCTCAAGCGATCGTATTGGTGGACTCGAATGAAGCGAGAAATTGCTCAATTCGTGAATGAGTGTGATGTCTGCGAGAAGGGTGAAAGCGAAACACCAAAGACCAGCTGGTCTCCTCCAACCTCTTGCTATTCCGAATGGAAGTTTGATCATATCGAGATGGACTTCGTGATTGGTTTTCCTAAGTCCAAGCGTGGAAATGATGCTATCTTCGTTGTCATTGACAAGCTTACTAAAGTGGCTCATTTTCTTCTGTCAAAGAATCTATCACAGCAGCTCACCGGCGAGCTTTACACCTCGAATTGTCTCCTTGCACGGTATTCCACAATTGATCTCTTGGCACCGTGGAAGCATCTTCACTTCTAAGTTAAGGATTCTTTTGAAGGCCATGGGCACCAACATTCGTTTCAAAGACTTTTCATCCTCAAACTAGTGGCCAAGTCGGCGAGTCAATCAAATCCTTGAAGATATGCTCGGGGCTTGTGTCATTTCTTTTGGCATGAAGTGGGAAGAGTGTCTCCCATATGCCGAAGTTCTCTTCAACAACAGCTTCCAAGCAAGTTCGCAAGGCCCCATTCGAAATTCTATATGGCGAAAAGTGCCGTACTCCTCTCAATTGGTCCGAGACAGGTGAGCGCCAACTTCTTGGCAGCGACTTGATCACGAAGCGAAGAAATGTGCAAAGTCATTCGTGAGAATCTTAAAGCCGCATAATCGCGCGGAAGGGCTATTATGATGACAAGCACCGTGATGTGGCTTTTGAATTCGGAGACCATGTCTACCTCCGCGTCTCTCAATGAAAGGTACTCGTCGCCCGGTATCAAAGGAAGCTTGCCCCTAGATCGTGGGTCCTTTCAAGATCATTGGCAAAAGAGGCGATCTCGCCTATCAACTTGAGCTTCCACCCAACTTTGCAAGCGTGCACGATGTGTTTCACGTGTCACAGCTCATAAGTGCTTCAAGATTCTGGCGCACTATCAACTTTGAAGAAATTGACCTCCAAGAAGATCTTTCTTATCATGAGCACCCGTTGCTATTCTTGAAGAAACCGAGCGCAAGACTCGCAACAAGTCAATCAAATTCACGAAAGTGAAGTGGTCACACCATTCCGACCGAGAAGCCACACAGGGCGCGAGGATCACCTCCGTTCGAATATCCGGAGTTCTTTCAGTCCTAGATCTCGGGACGAGATCCTCTTGTAGTGGTGGAGTGTTGTAACACCCCGGATGTATCTTTCCATATTTGTAACTCCAACTCTTGCCATTTTCGGATATGTGATATGATTTTCCCTCCGTGGTTGGGTTTTGTGTTCATTTTGCATTTTGTTCATGTCATGCATCTCATATCATGTCATCATGTGCATCTCATTTGCATACGTGTTCGTCTCATGATTCCGAACATATTCCCCGTTGTCCGTTTTGCAATCCGGCACTCCTATGTTCCCCGGCGTTCCCCTCTTGTTCCTTTTTCCGTGTGCGGGTGTTGAACATTCTCGGAATGGACCGAGCCTTGCCAAGTGGCCCTGGTATAGCACCGGTAGACCACCTGTCAAGTTTCGGGTCATTTGGAGTTCGTTTGGTACTCAACGGTTAACCGCACCCTCGCAAAGGCCTCTTTTGAGTTGCAGCCCAACAACCCTCCAAAACAGCCCAATAACCCATCTAACTCCCTCCATGCCCTCGGTCGTTCGATCACGATCGTGTGGAAAACTACACCCCATTTGGACTCTCCTAGCTCCTCTATGCCTATAAAAGACCTCCTCAAAATCCGGGTGAAACCCTAGCAGCTCTCCCTCCGCCGCCACCGGACACGTCCGGCCGCATGGACACGTCCGAGCCGCCCAGCCGCCGCCACGTGGCGCCCGCCATTCGCCGCGCCGCCGCCGCCGAGCCCGCCATGCTGAAGGCCGCCCCCATGGCCGGATCTCGCGCCCGCCCGGCGGCCTGCGCCGCCGTTCGCCCGCCGCCCGCCGGCGTGCCCGCCGCCTCGCCGGACTACCCGCCGCAAGCCCTCTGCCATGCTTCTGCCCGCCTCTCGTCTCCGCCGCCGCCGCCTGGCCATATGCCGCCGCACGCCCGCCCTTCGCCCGTCCGCGCCGCTGCTCCCCCCTCGTCGGCCCGAGCCGCCGCTTCTTCATGCGCCGCGCCGCTCCCGCCGTCGCCCTCGCCTCTCTCACACTGGCGCCGCTCGTGCCCGCCCGTCGCCAACCTCTCCCGTCGCCGCGCCTGGATCCGGCCGGATCCGGCCGGAGCGCCCCTCCGCCGGTCGTTCCCGACCTTCCCCGGCCATCTCCCTCGACGCCGTTGACCGGAGCCGCCGCCGCCTCGATCCGCGTGCCCGACAGATCCGGAGGTGATTATTTGACCAAGTCCCCGAGATCCATACATTTTCTTGCATTTTCATCGCTTCACATCTCCGCAACCGTGGCTCCGTTTTGGGCGTATAGTATGTCAAAATGTTCGCCTCGAAGAGTACATCATTTCATTCCATTGCATCATTTGCATTTGAGCTCATCTTGATGCCCGAAATGCTGTTGGAAGATAGCTTCAGATCGTTAGTTTCAGAATTTTATCAGTTCGAGCTATTTTGTCATTTTTGCCATGAATTATGTGTGCATCCTACGAATTTGAGTCCTACATGTAAGTTGAACATTGCCATGCCATCTTTCCAGGGTATTTTCCATGTATTTTTGTGAGCTATGTGTTGACTAGAACAAGCATGCAAAGTAGGGATGAAGATGTTACTGATTTCAGGAACTTAGTGATTTCACTAAGTCTTGTCCTGATATTAATTTTATGCCATATGTTCATGTTGTTTCAGAGAGATCTATGCCCTTTTTGAGCATGATCAGTAAGGGTGTTTTGAGCATATGGTTGTGCTCTATCCATCCATGCCTTTGTTGGTATTTATGGAGTAGTCTAGCATGTCATTTTCGTGCTCTACTTTTGCTTGAAATTGTTTCCTGGCAGACTGTTTGCATTAGATTCAATTTTCACGAGGTCGGTGTAGTTGATCCGTGTATGCTATGATGTTGTTCTTGCCATGTATAGCTCCTATGCCATGTCTTCTTGATGGGTGTATGCTTAGTTTATCATGAGGTGCTCTGTAGTGAGTGCATCGAGCTCACGAACATGCCATGTCGAATCTGTTTTTGCCATGTCCTGATATTTTCACCAAGTCTGAAATCTGTAATAAAACTTGCAATGTTTACATGGGTGCCATCATTTCTTAAGGTCCTTTTGGCTTATGGTCAGTAAGGGACTATTGAAATATGCTTTGAGTAGAATCATGTCATGCCTTGCTTTGCTATTATAAGTTCCTGTAGCATGTTGTTTGCTTGCTCTAAACATGCCTTCCTGATGTTAATTCCTGCCATGTTAGTATTTTCACTAAGTCTGTGAACCTGATATTTTGAGCACTTTCTCCATGCTTGTTTGAACATGTTATGATGTGATTTAGCCGTAGCTCAGTGCTCCTCTATTGTTAAGCATCTCCTGTAGTTCGTTGCCATATGCTTTGTTTTTATGTTGGGGTGCTGTAGCATAGTTTTGTGTTGCGTGCTAAGTAGCATCGGGCTGTTAAACGCAGATTTGCGTCTTTCTTGTTTTGCTCGTCATTTGCAAACCGTGCATCCGTTTCCGGTGATCTTTATATCGATTTCAACCGAAATCATCTCATCTTTCCAGTGGCATACTTGGTTTGCCAAGTTGATGCCCGGTTCATCATTTTCCTTCCGGAGCATACATATGCATTGCATACCACATCCCGCATAGCATGTCATGTATTGCATCATATTGCTTGTGCATATGTTCCTTGTTTGATTGTGGTTCCATTGCTTGTGTTCTTGCTGTGGGTAGAGCCGGGAGACGAGTACGTGAACGAGGAGCCTGTTGAGAACGCCTACGAGGATCAAGCCTTCGACAACTCTGAGAACCTTACGGGCAAGATGACCATACCTTCGAAATCACTTCTATCTTTGCTTGCTAGATGCTCGCTCTTTTGCTATGCCTATGCTGCGATACCTACCACTTGCTATATCATGTCACCCATATTGCCATGTCAACCCCTAACCACCCATGTCCTAGCAAACCGTTGTTTGGCTATGTTACCGCTTTGCTCAGCCCCTCTTATAGCGTTGCTAGTTGCAGGTGAAGATGAAGTTTGTTCCTTATTGGAACATGATTATTTTGGGATATCACAATATCTATTGTTTTAATTAATGCATCTATATACTTGGTAAAGGGTGGAAGGCTCGGCCTTATGCCCGGTGTTTTGTTCCACTCTTGCCACCCTAGTTTCCGTCATACCGGTGTTAAGTTCCTTGATTTTGCGTTTCTTCTGCGCTGTCGGGTGATTTATGGGACCCCTAGACAGTTCGCTTTGAATAAAACTCCTCCAGCAAGGCCCAACCTTGGTTTTACCATTTGCCACCTATACCCTTTTTCCCTTGGGTTTCGCGAGCCGAGGGTCATCTTTATTTTAACCCCGGGCGGTGCTCCTTCGAGTGTTGGTCCAAACTAGAGCGCTTTGCGCCGCCTCAAGGAAACTTGAGGTCTGGTTTTAGTTGTACGGACTGCTCATCCGGTGTGCCCTGAGAACGAGATATGTGCAGCTCCTATCGGGATTTGTCGGCACAGCGGGAGGTCTTGCTGGTTTAGTTTTACCATTGTCGAAATGTCTTGATGTACCGGGATACCGAGTCTGATCGGTGTGTCTTGGGTGAAGGTTTATTCCTTCGATGACCGTGAGAGCTTGTGATGGGCTAAGTTGGGACACCCCTGCAGGGTATTATCTTTCGAAAGCCGTGCCCGCGGTTATGAGGCAGATGGGAATTTGTTAATGTCCGGTTGTAGAAAACCCAAAGTTGACCTTAACTAAAATACATCAACCGTGTATGTAACCGTGACGGTCTCTTCTCGGCGGAGTCCGGGAAGTGAACACGGTGTTGGAGTTATGCTTGACGTAAGTAGTCAGGATCACTTCTTGATCGCTAATAGTTTCACGACCGCGCCTTGCTTCTCTTCTCGCTCTCTTTTGCGAAGTAGCCACCATATATGCTAGTAAACTTGCGGCAGCTCCTCCTTTTGACACCAGCCTTCCCTTAAGCTTAAATAGTCTTGATCTCGCGGGTGTGAGATTCTTTGAGTCCCCGTGGCTCCTGATTCTTCAAAAGCAGATCACGGTACCGGTGATGCCAGCGCAGATGGCGCCACTGAGCTGAAGTGGGAATATGATGAGGCACTTGGTCGTTACTATGTTTCCTTTCCGGACGATTAGTAGTGGAGCCCAGTTGGGGCGATCGGGGATCTGTGTCGCATGTGGGGTTGTTCTTCTTTTATTTTGGTTCCGTAGCCGGACCTTGATTGTATCTGGATGATGTAATGCTTTATTCATGTAATTGTGTGAAGTGGCGACTGTAAGCCAACTATGTATCTTTCCCCTTATGTATTACATGGATTGTGCGAAGATTACCTCACTTGCGACATTGCTTTCAATGCGGTTATGCCTCTAAGTCGTGCTTCGACACGTGGGAGCTATAGCCGCATCGAGGGCGTTACAGTTTGTTCTTGCAAGGAAGAGCACTTGTGTATCCAAAAATGACAATCATGAAGCTCAACATAGAATTTGTCAAAGGATATGTTTGAATGGGTCTGTGCTTCCTTGTCTTCAACCACCATAGTGTAGAAACTTGGTGATGTAGAGATTGCTCAAGATGTTGGTAGATTACAATTTCATGGAATTTGATTCAACCAAGTACCTACATGGGTTAGATAACATGCAAGATGCAAATATATCCAAGACATAAGATTTTCATCATAAGAGAAATATCAAGGATTATTCATAAGCTCATGTCTTGCATGTATCCAATGGAGTTTCTACTCCAAGTTTGAAGCATCAATGATGTTCAATTCTCCTCTTAACCTACAAAACACTTTCTCATCGAAAGGTTTAGTGAATATATCCGCTAATTGCTTTTCGGTGCGAACATGCTTAAGATCAATGTCACCCTTAGCAACATGATCTCGAATGAAATGATGACGGACTTCAATATGCTTAGTTCGAGAATATTGTACGGGATCATGACCAATTTTGATAGCACTTTCATTGTCACAAAGCAATGGAACATGTCTCACATATATCCCATAATCTTTAAGAGTTTGGGTCATCCAAAGTAATTGAGCACAACATGAACCAGCGGCAATGTATTCCGCTTCGGCGGTGGATAAGGATACCGAGTTTTGTTTCTTGGAGGACCAAGACACAAGAGATCTACCAAGAAATTGACAAGTACCCGAAGTGGACTTTCTATCAACCTTGTCTCCGGCATAGTTCGAGTCGGAGTAGCCAACAAGATCGAAAGAGGCCCTCTTAGGATACCAAATGCCAAAATTTGGTGTATGGATTAAGTATCTCACTATCCTTTTCATGGCCTTAAGATGACATTCTTTAGGAGCAGCTTGATATCGTGCACACATGCACACACTTAGCATGATGTCGGGACGTGAAGCACATAGATATAACAATGAACCAATCATAGAGCGATAAACCTTTTGATCAACCGGTTCACCATCTTTGGTCAAGTCAAGATGTCCACTAGTAGGCATGTGTGTAGTCATACCTTTGCATTCTTGCATATTGAACTTCTTGAATAAGTCTTTGGTGTACTTCGTTTGAGAAACAAAGGTACCTTCCTTAGTTTGCTTGATTTGCAATCCAAGAATGAATTTGAGTTCACTCATCATAGACATCTCAAACTTCTCCGACATTAGCTTCCCAAACTTTTCACTAAAATGAGGGTTAGTCGAACCAAATATAATATCATCAACATAGATTTGGCACACAAATAGTTCTCCATTAACCCTTTTAGTAAAAAGAGTAGAATCAATTTTCCCAATTTCAAAGCCTTTTTCAATAAGGAACTTGGTCAAGCATTTATACCACGCTCTAGGAGCTTGTTTAAGACCATAAAGAGCTTTATGAAGTTTGTAAACATGATTTGGTTTCTTAGGATTGACAAAGCCGGGAGGTTGCTTAACATAAACTTCCTCCTCTATTTCACCATTTAGAAAAGCACTTTTAATATCCATTTGGTACAAGGTGATGTCATGGTGATTGGCATAGGCAAGTAAGATGCGAATGGACTCAACTCTAGCAACAGGAGCGTAAGTCTCACCATAGTCCATACCTTCGACTTGTGTGTAGCCTTGGGCGACAAGACGTGCTTTGTTGCGAACTACTTGTCCATCTTCATCTTGCTTGTTGCGAACACCCATTTTGTACCGATGATGTTGTGGTTGTTGTCGGGCTTCTCAACCAATGTCCAAACTTGGTTCCTCTCAAAGTTGTGTAGCTCTTCATGCATAGCATTTATCCAATCCGGATCTTCCAATGCTTCTTCGACCTTCATAGGTTCAATGCTAGAGATGAAAGAATAGTTTTCACAAAAGTTAGCTAAACGAGTTTTAGAGCGAGTGATTCTCCCGGTTTGAATATCATTGTAGATTTGCTCGACGGCATGGTCTTTAGCAATTCTTGCTCGAACTTGTGAAAGCTTTTGCTTGTTTCTTGGTTGAACTTCTTCTTCATCTTGTTCTTTTTCTTGGCCTTCTTCACTGTTGGCGTTGTCGTTCTCTTGTCGTGGTGGGGAAGGAGGTTGTTGACGTTCATCTTGATGCACTTCCTCGTTTTCTTCATCTTGGTGTGTCCTACTTGTGGATGCTTCCGTATCAACTCTTGGTTCACCTTGTCGTGAAGTAGAAGCTTCCACTTGGACGGACGAGGTACTCTCCTTCACCTCCGTTGGACGGACCTTGCCAATAGACAAGTCTTGGATTGCTTCCGAAGGATCTTTATCTCCTACATCAATTGGCAATTGCTCTACTTGCGAGCCGTTAGATTCATCAAACTTCACATCTACCGTCTCTTCAACCTTTCGGGTGAAATTGTTGTAGACACGGTAAGTGTGAGAGTTTGAGCCATAGCCTAGTAGGAAACCTTTATGAGACTTAGGAGCAAATTTAGAACGACGATGCTTATCAAGAATGTAGCACTTTGAGCCGAATACTCGAAAGTATCCAACTTGGGGTTTGTTACCGGTGAGGAGCTCGTATGCCGTCTTGCCGAGTAGCTTGTGAAGATACAAGCGATTTGTTGCATGACAAGCTGTCTCAACCGCTTCTGCCCAAAAGTGCTTCGGTGTCTTGTATTCATCAAGCATCATTCTCGCCATTTCGATGAGCGTCCGGTTCTTCCTCTCAACAACTCCATTTTGTTGAGGTGTGTACGTAGCCGAGAACTCATGTGAAATCCCTTCTTCGTCAAGAAAGGTATCCACATTTGCGTTCTTGAACTCCGTTCCGTTGTCACTACGAACCTTCTTGATCTTCACTTCAAATTGATTTTGGGCCTTCCTAGCGAAGTTTTTGAAGTTCTTTTGGACCTGCGATTTATCATCGAGAAAGAACACCCACGTAAATCTTGAAAAATCATCAACTATAACTAGACCAAAAGAATTTCCACCGAGACTCTTGTAGGAGTTGGGACCAAAGAGATCCATGTGAAGTAGCTCGAGTGGCCTCCTTGTGGTCATGATGTTCTTCACGGGATGCCTTCCTCCAACCTGTTTACCTGCCTGAGAAGCGCTGCAAAGTCTATCCTTATCAAATATGACATCGTTAACACCAAGGATATGATTTCCTTTAATAAGCTTGTCAAGGTTTCACATACCAACATGACCTAATCGTCTATGCCATAACCAACCTTTTGAGGATTTAGCGATGAAGCAAGTTTTAGGTTGAGCCTTTTTAGTGAAATCAACAATGTATAGATCACCTCTACGCACACCGGTAAAGACCATTTTATGATTATCTCGATGAAACACTTGATAATCTACTTCAGTAAATAGGACATTGAAACCGAAATCAGCAAGTCAAGATACTGAAAGTAAGTTGTATCCAAGAGATTCAACGAGCATGACATTTTGTATGGAGCTATCATGTGATATGGCCACCTTACCGAGGCCAACCACCTTACCCTTTGAGTTGTCACCGAAAGTGACATACTTTCGAGGAATACCATTTTCAGCAAGCTCACGAAACATGTCTTTATCTCCGGTCATGTGATTAGTACATCCACTATCAAGAACCCATTCCTTTCCTCCTGACATATATCCCCGAAGATTTGCCATAAGACCAAAATGTCTCAATGCACCATCAAGATCGAAGTCACTATCATCATCCTCATCATAGTATCCATGTTCAACATCGTCATGTGGTGGATCAAATCCTAGAGAGGGTGGTTCGTTAGAGTGAGTTTGACAATGATCTTGCTTATGAATTTTTATAGCTTCGGAAATAATATCACTAATAATTCCAACATCTCCTTTGGCATGCATAAGGTTTGTAAGCTCAAATAGACGATCACCAAACATAGGATCACTAGTATTCATCTTACTCAAAGCAATAGACTTATGGAAAATTTCATCTAGATTTTTCAAGGAATAATTTGGAAAGTGTTCCTCAAGAAATTTCCATATAGTGTAGGCACACTTAAGAGTAGGCAAACATCCAATCAAGTTTCCAGGCAATCCTTTAATGATAAGTTCGGCAGTTCTAAGATTCCTAATCATGTCAATTGACTCATCAAGAGTAGGATGCATAGGATCAACATGAGGTGCACAAGGGCTAGCAATGTACTTGTTCAAATGATATTGATTAAAAATTACAAGCATCTCATTTTTCCACTCATGAAAATACTCCCCATCAAGTATAGGCACTCTATGTCTAAGACTCCCCAAAGTAAACCCATCCATCTTCCTCCAATGGTGATTAAACCAAGGCAATGGATACCAATGCTCTGATACCACTTGTAGGACCTTGAGAAGAGGTGTCTAGAGGGGGGGTGATTAGACACTAAGTACCAAAATTACAGTTTTTAAGATCTTTAAGTTTAAGTGGAGTTTAGGCACAAGTTTAACATTCACAATACATAGCAAGCAAGCATGCAAAGAGTATATGAGCAGCGGAAAGTAAAGCATGCAACTTGCAAGAATGTAAAGGGAAGGGTATTGGAGGATTCAAACACAATTGGAGACACGGATGTTTTTGGCGTGGTTCTGATAGGTGGTGCTATCGTACATCCACGTTGATGGAGACTTCAACCCACGGAGGGTAACGGTTGCGCGAGTCCACGGAGGGCTCCACCCACAAAGGGTCCACGAAGAAGCAACCTTGTCTATCCCACCATGGCCGTCGCCCACGAAGGACTTGCCTCACTAGCGGTAGATCTTCACGAAGTAGGCGATCTCCTTGCCCTTACAAACTCCTTGGTTCAACTCCACAATCTTGTCGGAGGCTCCCAAGTGACACCGAGCCAATCTAGGAGACACCACTCTCCAAGAAGTAACAAATGGTGCGTTGATGATGAACTCCTTGCTCTTGTGCTTCAAATGATAGTCTCCCCAACACTCAACTCTCTCTCATGGGATTTGGATCTGGCGGAAAGAAGACTTGAGTGGAAAGCAACTTGGGGAAGGCTAGAGATCAAGATTCATATGGTAGGAATTGAATATCTTGGCCTCAACACATGAGTAGGTAGTTGTCTCTCAGAAAATGTATGCTGGAAGTGTGGGTTCAGTCTGATGGCTCTCTCCACGAATGAAGAGGAGGTGGAGGGGTATATATAGCCTCCACATAAAATCTAACCGTTACACATAATTTACCAAACTCGGTGGGACCGATTCAACAAACTCGGTCAGACCGATTTAGTAAACCTAGTGACCGTTAGGATTTTTGGTGGGACCGACATGCAACTCGGTAGGACCGATACGGTTAGGGTTAGGGCATAACGTAATCTCGGTGAGACCGATTACACAAACTCGATGGGACTGATTTTGGTAAAAAGTTTTCCAGAGAGTTGGTCAGGCAAACTCGGTTGGACCGATTACACAAACTCGGTAGGACCGATTTTGGTAATGAGTCAACCAGGAAGTTTGCATTGTAATCTCGGTAGTACCGATTGCTCAAACTCGGTGAGACCGATTTTGGTAATGGACATACACAGAGATATTACAATCCCATCTCGGTGAGACCGAGATCCCTATCGGTGATGCCGATTTGTTTAGGGTTTGTGGCAGTGGCTATGACATCTGAACTCGGTGGCGCCGGATAGAAAGAATCGGTGGGGTCGAGTTTGACTTTAGGTTTAGGTCATATGTGTGGAAGTGGGAAAGTAGTTGAGGGTTTTGGAGCATATCACTAAGCACTGTGGAGCAAGAAACTCATTAAGCAACACCTCATCCCTTCTTGATAGTATTGGCTTTTCCTATAGACTCAATGTGATCTTGGATCACTAAAATATAAAATGAAGAGTCTTGAGCTTGAAGCTTGAGCCAATCCTTTGTCCTTAGCATCTTGAAGAAGTTCCCACATCCTTTAGTCCATGCCACTCCATTGTTGAACTTATCTGAAACATACTAGATAAAAGTGTTAGTCCAGCAAAAGATATGTTGACATTAATTACCAAAACCACCTAGGGAGCACTTGTGCTTTCAATCTCCCCCTTTTTGGTAATTGATGACAACATACATCAAAGCTTTAGATAAAGATATAAAGAATAGCAAGTAAAGCTTTGGAAAGACATGTAACAAGCATAGGCTCCCCCTATATGTATGCAATCATGTGAATATGGAATATAGAGTCATGTGAGAGCATAACCATGATAGAGTAGGCAATGTGTTACATGTATCTTGGCCATATGCATCAGAGCAAAGAATATTAAAGAAAATACCTTCATGCTCATGAGTCCTTCTTGCAAACAGTATGTACATCAGCAAGAATTCCTCATACACATGATTGTGATGCATATACTTACCTTGTAGTCTTGAGTTGGCTTAGGATGGAATGAACCTGCGTAAACAAGGTTAGATAACACAGGTACATCTACTAGCCAGAGCAAATAGAAGAAACCACAAGAATACCAAGACTGGGATGATATGTAGCGAGTGAGTACTAAGTACCACATTGGATTAGACATGTCCCCAAGAGTAAAGATATGCAATGAATTTAAATGATTTCTTTCCTTAGATGTCTTGCTCCCCTGAATCTAGCATGGGATCTTGGGAGAAGATAGGGAATGCAAAATCGAGTGAAAGATATAAATGAACAGAGCTAATGCAAATAAGCACATATGAACATGTCTTTTCCCCTCAATAAGACATGTGGCATCTCTCCTCTTGAACACCAAGCATCTGGGATCCTTGAGAAATATTTTCTACTTGAGTATTCTCTCCCCCTAGAGATCTCTTTCTCCCCCTAAGGAGGTGATACTCTCTTTCTCTGATGTGATCTTTAAGTGATAAGCTTTGATGTGATCTCTCTCTCCCCCTTTGACATCAATTTCCAAGAAGGGTCTTCTGGAATTTGTCGTGAATGGGTTTGGTCCTTGAGTCACAGCACAAAGAAATGTTAAAAATGTGATGCTTGTAGAGGACAAGATTC
Organism: Aegilops speltoides; assembly: GCA_021437245.1. Lineage (NCBI taxonomy): Eukaryota > Viridiplantae > Streptophyta > Magnoliopsida > Poales > Poaceae > Aegilops > Aegilops speltoides. The sequence goes on along the minus strand of CM038143.1, from coordinate 158,984,762 downwards.
ATTGAGTGGAGCTGGATCAGAAAAACACAGAATAAGTGGTAAACTGTTTTTCCTGTTGTGAAATCGGTGGCACCGAGTGGTATGCTTCGGTTGTACCGAAAGGATTCGGTTGGACCGAAAACATCAAATCGGTGAAACCGAGTTCATCGCAGAGAAAACACTTGTCACCTCAGCTCACCAGGCTAGTAAGATCTCACAAAGATTTGCAAGGAATTTACTGAATGATATGCAATGAATTGGATGCAGAAAAATGCAGAGCAAACAGAAAGAAATCTAGATGAAGTTTTTTTTGAAAGGGGAAACAAATATGCATGAGACAAACGCAAAAACACAGAAAAGAACACAAGATAACTTCATCTAGAGATGGTCGGCGACGAAGTCACCTATGTTAGACTATATTGATTTAGGAGTCAAGTGAGATCACTTGATCATAGGTCATGCTCATCGTTTAAGCTCAAAATGGGGTTGCCATTTTTCATTTAAGCATCTTGATGTATTCACATCTTGTCGAGTTGATTTAGCTCATGACTTGGAGTAAAGCTTCTCTAAGATGGATTAACATACCTTGGTTGGTGGTGTTGAACATGTAGTTGAACTTGTGTGGGTTGCTCAAGGTTGATGTAGCTCATCAAGAATTGGGAGCACCACTTGGAATTTGAGTCCATCTTCCTACATGGGTTAGTTCTTGCAAGGAAGAGCACTTGTGTAACCAAAAATGACAATCATGAAGCTCAACATAGAATTTGTCAAAGGATATGTTTGAATGGTTCCGTGCTTCCTTGTCTTCAACCACCATAGTGTAGAAACTTGGTGATGTAGAGATTGCTCAAGATGTGAGTAGATTACAATCTCATGGAATTTGATTCAACCAAGTACCTACATGGGTTAGATAACATGCAAGATGCAAATATATCCAAGACATAAGATTTTCATCATAAGAGAAATATCAAGGATTAGTCATAAGCTCATGTCTTTCATGTATCCAATGGAGTTTCTACTCCAAGTTTGAAGCATCAATGATGTTCAATTCTCCTCTTAACCTGCAAAACACTTTCTCATCAAGAGGTTTAGTGAATACATCCGCTAATTGCTTTTCGGTGCGAACATGCTTAAGATCAATGTCACCCTTAGCAACATGATCTCGAATGAAATGATGACGAACTTCAATATGCTTAGTTCGAGAATGTTGTACGGGATTATGACCAATTTTGATAGCACTTTCATTGTCACAAAGCAATGGAACATGTCTCACATATATCCCATAATCTTTAAGAGTTTGGGTCATCCAAAGTAATTGAGCACAACATGAACCAGCGGCAATGTATTCCGCTTCGGCGGTGGATAAGGATACCGAGTTTTGTTTCTTGGAGGACCAAGACACAAGAGATCTACCAAGAAATTGACAAGTACCCGAAGTGGACTTTCTATCAACCTTGTGTCTGGCATAGTCCAAGTCGGAGTAGCCAACAAGATCGAAAGAGGCCCTCTTAGGATACCAAATGCCAAAATTTGGTGTATGGATTAAGTATCTCACTATCCTTTTCACGACCTTAAGATGACATTCTTTAGGAGCAGCTTGATATCGTGCACACATGCACACACTTAGCATGATATCGGGACGTGAAGCACATAGATATAACAATGAACCAATCATAGAGCGATAAACCTTTTGATCAACCGGTTCTCCATCTTTGGTCAAGTCAAGATGTCCACTAGTAGGCATTGGTGTAGTCATACCTTTGCAATCTTGCATATTGAACTTCTTGAATAAGTCCTTGGTGTACTTCGTTGGAGAAACAAAGGTACCTTCCTTAGTTTTCTTGATTTGCAATCCAAGAAAGAATTTGAGTTCACTCATCATAGACATCTCAAACTTCTCCGACATTAGCTTCCCAAACTTTTCACTAAAATGAGGGTTAGTCGAACCAAATATAATATCATCAACATAGATTTGGCACACAAATAGTTCTCCATTAACCCTTTTAGTAAAAATAGTAGAATCAATTTTTCCAATTTCAAAGCCTTTTTCAATAAGGAACTTGGTCACGCATTTATACCACGCTCTAGGAGCTTGTTTAAGACCATAAAGAGCTTTGTGAAGTTTGTAAACATGATTTGGTTTCTTAGGATTGACAAAGCCGGGAGGTTGCTTAACATAAACTTCCTTCTCTATTTCACCATTTAGAAAAGCACTTTTAATGTCCATTTGATACAAGATGATGTCATGGTGATTAGCATAGGCAAGTAAGATGCGAATGGACTCAAGTCTAGCAACAGGAGCGTAAGTCTCAGCATAGTCCATACCTTCGACTTGTGTTTTCCATTTAATTCTTTTTCATTTCAAACATATTTACACCACCACATACTGTACACGTTATGCATATATAATATAATTTCTCGTACGACCAATCATATATAGTAAAATTTCTCGTATGACCATGCACACACACACACACACACACACACACACACACACATATATATATATATACAATTTTGTATATACAATTTCTCCTACAATTTACAGATCATTACATGCAGGCATTAGGAGAAATGCTATTCTCGACTTTCAGATATGACCTGCTCAAGCAAAAATCCCGCCATTTCCTCTTGACTTGTTGTGTGCGGTTCTTTGGTAGGAGCCTATCCCACATCTCTTGCATATTTTAAAAAGGAGATCAAGATGAATATATTAGTTTATATATTAGATCATGATTAAAAAATTGTAAATAGTGTTTACATACCTGTTGTTGTCTTACATCTCTGCGCCATTTGGTCAGAAAGCGAATGTTCTCGCAAACATAGTATGCACATAAATTATTCCCATGTTCCTGCCTCGTGCACTTTGCAAGAATAGAATCCAATCAGATAATAATCAAGCATGATAATGGTATTGAAACTAGAATTAAAGAGATGCGCAAACGTAGCTAGTACTACTTAATTACCTTGGATCGTCGTCATTTCAGTTGCGGTTTCTATTCACCGAGAACCTCTTTGATGAACCGTTTCCAAACCCTGCCCAGCAAAGAAAATGAATAGAGTTATTAACTACTTGATATCAGGAAATGAACGAAAGAGGTTGACATAGTGTGATTATGATTGAAATTACTTGTCGAGCATCAAAATCAGGCTGGTGTATTCTGTAGGATCTCTAGATAGTGAGTCCAGTGTTTCAACAGTTCCCTCGTCAACTCTAATGATTATCAGGATCCAGTGGAACCTGCGCACATGTTTATATAAGCGGGCATGCATAACTCATCAACTACACTTAACATCGAGTAAGCAGAATTAAATTTGCAGTACAAGATAGTAACAATCACTGAAGTTGTAAGGAAATATTATTTCTATTCTGGTATGTAGTTCCTTCAAAAACCTTACCAAGTTATTCTCCGAGTCTTCGGCGTGGTTTTTTAACATAACTTCATTAATGGTATGGGTCAACGAACCCAATGCTAAAGACTCCGTCTCTTTTGAATTCATAAATCTTCATTCTACATAATAGCGCACAAAAGAATATAGTGAGGATAATTATAGACAATGAACTAGCTGAGCTAGAGACTTAAATAATAGAAAGAAATCACTTACAAGAAATAGCATGTAACGCCCAGGATTCGATGCGCCAGGTGTCTACCAGTTATTCGCCGTCGTTGCCATGTCAGTTGCTTGCGTGTTGCACTTTGCCATGTCATCATCTGCATTTCATATCATGTCATCATGTGCATTTCATTTTGCATACGTGTTCGTCTCATGCTTCCGAGCATTTTCCCCGTTGTCCGTTTTGCAATCCGGCCACTCCTATGTCATCCGGCGTTCCCGTTTGTCTCTCGTTGTGAGCGGGTATTAAACTTTCTCGGAATGGCCCGAGGTTTGCTAAGTGGCCTTGGTATAGCACCGGTAGACCGCTTGTCAAGTTTCGTGCCATTTGGAGGTTGTTTGGTACTCCAACGGTTAACTGGGTAACCGTAAAAGCCTCTTTTGTGCGCAGCCCAACACCCCTTCCAAAGTGGCCCAAAACCCAGCAAACTCCCCTCTATGCTCTCGGTCGTTCGATCACGATCGCGTGGCCGAAAACCGCACCTCATTTGGACACTCCTAGCTCCCTCTACCTATATATATGCCTACCCCTCCGAAATTCACGGGCAAACCCTAGACGAAAACCTCCCTCCGCGCCGCCGGACATGTTCGCCGACGGCCGAACGAAATCGCGCCGCTGCTCCCGTCCTACCAGCGGACGCCACGTGGCGCCCACGCGTCCCAGCTGCCGCCCGGCCGCTCGCCGGCGCGCTGCCCGTCTGAAACCATCCGGTCGTCACCGCCGCCTCGCGTCGCCCGCCGCCGACCGCCCTCCGCCGTGGCCGCGCCCCTCGCCGGAGCTCCTCCGCGACCCGACCTCGTCGGCATCACGCTTGTCGCCCGGCGCCGCCCGCGTCTCCCGCCTCCCGCTTTGCCGCCGCCGACCTCCTCGCGCCTCGCGCCACCCTGCCGCTCCTCGCCCGTCCCATCGCCGATCCGCGCCCTTCAGCTGCTCCCGCCTCCGGCCGCCCGGGTGCACCGCCTCGCCGGAGGCAGCGTCCTCGCCCGCCGGTGCTCGCCTCCGCGCCCCCGCGCCCTCCCTCGCCGGGATCCGGCCGGATCCAGCGAGATCCGGTCCGGATCCGCCGCGCGCGCCCGTCCCCGGCCTCTTCTCCGGCCATCCTTGTCTCCCGCGCCGCGTTGACTTTTTCTGAGATGGTATAAATCGACCAAGTCCCGAGTGTTTTTACATAATCATGCCATGTTCATCGCATCGTATCTCTGCATCCGTAGCTCCGTTTCGTGCGTGTAATATGTCAAATTGTTCACCTCGAAGAGTACTTCATTTCATTCCATTGCATCTTATTCATTTGATGCCATCTTGATGCCCGAAATGCTGTTGGAAGAGTGCATGTTGATGTTAATCTGCTGAAACTGTTATAACTTGCTCATTTGTCATTTTTGCCATGATTGATGTGTGCATCCTATGAGGTTGATGTCTACATGTGTTTTTATCTATGCCATGCCATCTTTCCAGGGGTGTATGCCATGTATTTTTGTGATCAATGTGGTGACTAGCACAAGCATGCAAACTAGGCTTCGTGATATTCTTGATTTTAGTCTCTGCTTACTGTTGTTATTTTGATGCCATGTAAACTTGATGCTCTGAGAGATCAATGCATATTTAGAGATACTTGAGTAAGGGTGTTTTGAACATATAGTTCTGTATATCCATTCATGCCCTTGTTTGCAATTATGGAGTAGTCTAGCATGTCATTTGAGTGCTCTACTTTTGCTTCAAAATGTTTCCTGGCAGATTGTTTACTTGTTATTCAATTTGGCCAAGGTTGCTATAGTTGATCCTTGCATGCTATGGACTTGTTCTTGACTTGGTTTGTTTCATAAACATGTCTTCTTGATGATGCTATGCTTATCTTGTCATGCAATGACTTGTGGTGAGTGAATCGAGCTTGTTAAGGAGGGTACTTGCTGTTGCTGTTTTGCTAGGCAGATTCTGTTATATTTTGTTGCTATGTAAACATGCTTCTACTAGTCATTTCGTGCATAATCTGGAGATGCTCTATAAACATGTTTTGATCTACATGTCTTGCTCTATCCATTCATGCCACTGGTTGCAATTATAGCCTGCTGGAACATGTTGTTATCTTGCTCTAAAGTTTGCTAAATGATGTTGCTGTCAGCCTGTTAACATTAAGTCCAATGTTTCCATGATTGTTTCCTAGTGATCCATGCACCCTATGAACTTGTTCTTGCCATGCTTAGCTTCATAAACATGTCTTCTTACTGTTGGTTGCCTTGCCATGCCATGTATTGCTCTGTGGTGAGTGGTTCAAGCTCACGAACATGCCTACTTATTGTTGTTCCTGTCATGTTTAAATCTGTAATATAACTTGCCATGTTTACATGGGTGCCACCATATTTTCTGTGCCTTTTTGGCTCATGGTCAGTAAGGGACTTTTGATCTATGCAATTAGTAGATTCATGCCATGTCTTTGTTTACCATGATGAGTTCCTGTAACATGTTGTTTGATAGCTCTAAACATTGCAACCTGATGTTATTTCTGCAAAGTCTGAAACTGTTATTATTTGCAATCTTACCATGTGTTTTGGAGCATGTTCTAGTGATTTCTGGAGATAGCTCAGTGTTCATGTTTTGTTATGCTTTACCTGTACTTGATGCCCATGCCTTTTGTTATTATGTTGGGGTGCTGTAGCTTATTGTTTTGTGCTTGCCATATGCCTAGTTGCTGTTTTGTACAGATTGTTATGACTCGTATAGTGTGTGTGTGTTGAACCGTTGCTCCGTTTTGAGTGTGCTCTATATGAAACTTGCTTGATTTTGCATGTAGCTTCATATTATCATGTTGCATCCTTGTTTTGGTGTGTTTGCTTGACGTTTGGGTGCATTTAGCATCAATGCCATGCTTAACTTGTTTTGCTCATATCTTCTAGGCCGTAGCTCCAAATCTAATGAACTTTATATGTAACTTGACTAGAATCTCGTGTAGATCATCATGGTGCATTTTAACTTGCTGTTTAACAACTTGAACATAAGGTTTGTTCAGATCTGGACCAATTTCAAAATTTGCATATGAGGACTTACCGAAATTGTTATATGATGTTTCCGGCCTCATTTAAACTTGCCTTGATGTGTTGTTCTTGTTTGCATCATCTCTTGCCATGAGTAGCTTCATGTAGCCTTGTCATGCATCATGCTTGTTGTGCATCATGTCTTGTTCATGTGTGGTGTGTTTACCATGTTGTGTGCTTCTTCTCGATAGTTCCCGTTTCGTTGCGATCGTGAGGATTCGTTCGTCTACGCTTGGTTCGTCTTCGTGGCTTCATCTTCTTCATGGACTCGTTCTTCTTCCTTGCGGGATTTCAGGCAAGATGACCGTCACGTTGGATCTCATTACTATCATTGCTATGCTAGTTGCTTCATTCTATCGCTATGCTGCGCTACCTATCATTTGCTCTTCAAGCCTCCCAAATTGCCATCAACCTCTAACCTTTGACACCTTTCCTATGCAAACCGTTTTTTGGCTATGTTACCGCTTTTGCTCAGCCCCTCTTATAGCGTTGCTAGTTGCAGGTGAAGTTGAAGATTTCTCCATGGTGGACAGGGTTTATGTTGGGATATCACAATATCTCTTATATTATTAATGCATCTATATACTTGGTAAAGGGTGGAAGGCTCGGCCTTATGCCTGGTGTTTTGTTCCACTCTTGCTGCCCTAGTTTCCTTCATACGGGTATTATGTTCCCGGATTTTGCGTTCCGTACGCGGTCGGGTGATTTATGGGACCCCCCTGACAGTTCGCTTTGAATAAAACTTGTCCAGCAAGGCCCAACCTTGGTTTTACCATTTGCCTCACCACCACCTACTTTTCCCTTGGGAGTCGCTCTCTCTAGGGTCATCTTTATTTTAGCCCCCCCGGGCCAGTGCTTGTCTAAGAGTTGGTTCGAACCGAGTAGACTGCGGGGCACCCTCGGGGCAACTCGAGGTCTGGTTTTACTCGTAGGATGTCTCATCCGGTGTTGCCCTGAGAACGAGATATGTGCAGCTCCTATCGGGATTGTCGGCGCATCGGGCGGCTTTGCTGGTCTTGTTTTACCATTGTCGAAATGTCTTGTAAACCGGATTCCGAGACGATTGGGTCTTCCCGGAGAAGGTCTATTCCTTCGTTGATCGCGAGAGCTTGTCATGGGCTAAGTTGGGACACCCTGCAGGGTTTAAACTTTCGAGAGCCGTGCCGCGATTATGTGGCAGATGGGAATTTGTTAATGTCCGGTTGTAGATAACTTGACACCAGATCCGAATTAAAACGCATCAACGCGTGTGTAGCCGTGATGGTCTCTTCTCGCGGTCCGGAAGTGAACACGGTTTCGGGTTATGTTTGGCGTAAGTAGGTGTTCAGGATCACCTCTTGATCATTACTAGTTGACGACCGTTCCTTTGCTTCTCTTCTCGCTCTCATTTGCGTATGTTAGCCACCATATCTTGCTTAGACGCTGCTGCAACCTCACCACTTTATCCCTTCCTTTCCCATTAAGCTTTGCTAGTCTTGATACCCATGGTAATGGGATTGCTGAGTCCTCTTGGCTCACAGATTACTACAACAACAGTTGCAGGTACAGGTTATGCGATGATCATGACGCGAGAGCGATGCTTGCTTGCTTTGAGTCCTTCTTCTGCTTCTTCTTTGATTAGGGGATAGGTTCCAGGTCGGCAGCCTGGGCTAGCAGGGTGGAAGTCGTTTGAGCTTCTGTTTGTGTTTCATTCGTAGTCGGATGTGGCTCTTATGTATTGTATTGTTCTATTCATGTGACATTGCATGCCTTTTGTATGTATCCCCATCTATTATGTAATGCTGATGTAATGATATCCACCTTGCAAAAGCGTTCCAATATGCGGGTCTATCCTTGGTGGGACCTTCGAGTTCCTTTTGGATAGGGTCGCATATTGGGCGTGATAAGTTGGTATCAGAGCCTCGACCGACCCTAGGAGCCCCTTGATTGATCGTGTAGTTTGGCCGTTGTTGAGTCTAGAAGAAAACTGATTTCGGAGTCTAGTTATATCGGAGAGTAGGAATTCTTTTTACTCCTCAGTCCCTTCGTCGCTCTGGTTAGGAATCTTGACGTAGGTGTTTTGAATTACTCCTCTTCCCATTCAAATTTTTCTTTAGGATCACGTGGTTAGTTTCGTGAGTTGTCCATCCTCTTTTATCCGGGGCATCTCTCGTCAAGTTGACTCGAGCCTCTTCATCGTTGCCAAGTTCAATCCTCAGTTGTTTTCTTTTCCCACCCGCCCACCCTTCTTCCTCTCGGAACCGGAGTCCGTAATCGAGTATCCATCCTACTCATGCGAAGTCTTTGCTTTCTCTCCTCAATGATTTCAGCCGATGTTTTTCTCTTCAAGATATTCGTCGGCTCCCCCTTCCAAGTTGCCTTTGTTTTTCCCGCCCTCCCACCTTTTCTTCTTCCCGGAGTCTGAGTCTCTTTCGACCATCTATTTCATTCGTGTGGAGCCTCTTCAATCTTGTGTCAATCATTTCAACCGGTGAATTCTCGTCTCGGTGGACATTCTTCATCTCTTTTTCTTTTCCGGTGGATTCGATTCAAGTTTTCTGGGTGATCACATTCTTTTCCTTGGATCGAGTGTTCTCCTTGCTCGATTGCCTCTCGCCATTCAATCATTCCGGAGTTCGGAAGACATCTCAGGAGATTTTGTTTGCATTCAATTAATTCGAGGTGGTCACCTCATTCAAATATCTCAATTGTTCTGGTGCATCATCTATCTGTTCAACATCCTTTCCAACGGTGTTTTCTTTTAATGGGCCCTAACCCACAGGTCTTTTCCCAGGATCTTACCTGACTCTTCTAATTCCCCCGGAGTTATTCTCAATTCTTTTCAAATGTGATGTAAGAATGAATTATCATTAGTCACATGCCTTCTCCAAGATCTCTTTCAAATTCTTTTCATTGTTGGCCCAACCTCTTCGCTTTTCATTCTCCCGGAGTACCTCAGTAATTTTGGTGGTGTTTCTCGTCATCATTTGAAGATCGAAGAAGAAGATTTCTGTTAAATCTTGTCCGTTCTCTCGAAGATTCGCGGTTCTAGCTTCATGTTATCAGTCTCGAATTATTCCATTTGTCAGTTATTCTTTTCGTACCCATCCGGAGTATGTCAGAAGTTGTTTTTCCATTTCTTTTCACCGGAGGCCGTCGTTCCAGAAGAATTCTTCGTCCTCACATTTCAGCTACCGTTATCCATTTATCCCGGTGCTTCATTCAAGTGTTCTTTAATCAACTCATGTTCTCTTTGTTCTTTTGCATCTAAATCCCCCTCAAGCATATTTGTCTTCTAATTCTTCCTGGTGATTCATTCTCTTTCATCACACATTTTCGAATTCTAACGGTGGTTCTTCATGAATTAATTCATTCTACAAGTGCTCATCAAGATTTTATTGGTGGAGTTCAAGTATCTTTTATTCTCGCTTCTCGAAGTGCAATTAATTCTCCGAATTCTTTTGAAGTGGAGTTTTGCATCTCTTCGTTCTTCTCAGCTATCCAAACATTTCCGTTTGTGGTCGGTTATCACCTCGTAATTTCGAGATGTTTTCCATAAGACCACAACAAGCTTATTCTTTTCGTTGTTGATTGTCTCAACAACTCCGTTCAATCCTTCCTTCTAAGTTCTTTTCTTCCATTCTTTCAATTCTTCCGGAGGCATTGCGTTGCTTATGTCGTCAAGTGCCATCCCATCTTGTGAAGTTCATGTTCTAATCATTCCATTTTCAGCCGGAGTGCTGCCTAAATCCTTTCAGACTTATTTGTTTCTTTTCTCATTCTAACCACTCCGGTTAGAACGAGTGGTTTCATAGTCTCTCTGATTCCGTGAGCTTTCAATTCTCGTCATTCTCGTCGCTCCTCTCTTCTTCTCGAGTGCTCTCGATTCTTTGATTCTTCTCTTGAGTTCTTGTTTCACCTCATCCTTTTTCCCTTCCGTCTCGGTCCTAAGATCTCGGGACGAGATCTCTTGTTAGTGGAGGAGTGTTGTAACGCCCCGGATTCGATGCGCCAGGTGTCTGCCAGTTATTCGCCATCGTTGCCATGTCAGTTGCTTGCGTGTTGCACTTTGCCATGTCATCATTTGCATTTCATATCATGTCATCATGTGCATTTCATTTTGCATAAGTGTTCGTCTCATGCTTCCGAGCATTTTCCCCGTTGTCCGTTTTGCAATCCGGCACTCCTATGTCATCCGGCGTTCCCGTTTGTCTCTCGTTGTGAGCGGGTATTAAACTTTCTCGGAATGGCCCGAGGTTTGCTAAGTGACCTTGGTATAGCACCGGTAGACCGCCTGTCAAGTTTCGTGCCATTTGGAGGTCGTTTGGTACTCCAACGGTTAACTGGGTAACCGTAAAAGCCTCTTTTGTGTGCAGCCCAACACCCCTTCCAAAGTGGCCCAAAACCCAGCAAACTCCCCTCTATGCTCTCGGTCGTTCGATCACGATCGTGTGGCCGAAAACCGCACCTCATTTGGACACTCCTAGCTCCCTCTACCTATATATATGCCTCCCCTCCGAAATTCACGGGCAAACCCTAGACGAAAACCTCCTCCGCGCATGGACATGTCCGCCGACGACAACGAATCAATCGCGCCGCCCTCCCGTCCTACCAGCGGAGGCCACGTGGCGCCAGCGTCCCATGCTGCTGGCCCGCTCAGCCAGGCGCGCCCGCCTGAGCCCATCCAGCCAAGCCCTCGCGTCGCCCCACCGCCGACCGCCCTCCGCCGTGGCCGCGCCCTCGCCGAGCTCCTCCGCGACCCGACCTCGTCGGCATCCCTTCGTCGCTGGCGCCGCGTCTCCCCTCCTCCTTTGCCGCCGCCGACCTCCTCGCGCCTCGCGCCACCACCGCTCCTCGCCCGTCCGCCGATCCGGCCGCCCTTCTGGCTGCTCGCCGCCTCCGGCCGCCGCGGTGCGCCGCCTCGCCGGCCGCGCCTCGCCCGCCCGGTGCTCGCCTCAAGCGCCCTCCCTCGGCTGGATCCGCCGGATCGGTGAGATCCGGTCCGATCCGCCCGCCTCCGTCCCGGCCCCTTCTCCGGCCATCCTCGTCTCCCGCGCCGCGTTGACTTTTTCTGAGATGGTATAAATCGACCAAGTCCCGAGTGTTTTTACATAATCATGCCATGTTCATCGCATCGTATCTCTGCATCCGTAGCTCCGTTTCATGTGTGTAATATGTCAAATTGTTCACCACGAAGAGTACTTCATTTCATTCCATTACATCTTATTCATTTGATGCCATCTTGATGCCCGAAATGCTGTTGGAAGAGTGCATGTTGATGTTAATCTGCTGAAACTGTTATAACTTGCTCATTTGTCATTTTTGCCATGATTGATGTGTGCATCCTATGAGGTTGATGTCTACATGTGTTTTTATCTATGCGATGCCATCTTTCCAGGGGTGTATGCCATGTATTTTTGTGATCAATATGGTGACTAGCACAAGCATGCAAACTAGGCTTCGTGATGTTACTGATTTTAGTCCCTGTTCTGCTGTTATTTTGATGCCATGTAAACTTGATGCTACAGAGAGATCCATGCATATTTAGAGATACTTCAGTAAGGGTGTTTTGAACATATGGTTATTGTATATCCATTCATGCCCTTGTTTGCAATTATGGAGTAGTCTAGCATGTCATTTGAGTGCTCTACTTTTGCTTCAAAATGTTTCCTGGCAGATTGTTTACTTGTTATTCAATTTGGCCAAGGTTGCTATAGTTGATCCTTGCATGCTATGGACTTGTTCTTGACTTGGTTTGTTTCATAAACATGTCTTCTTGATGATGCTATGCTTATCTTGTCATGCAATGACTTGTGGTGAGTGAATCGAGCTTGTTAAGGAGGGTACTTGCTGTTGCTGTTTTGCTAGGCAGATTCTGTTATATTTTGTTGCTATGTAAACATGCTTCTACTAGTCATTTCGTGCATTATCTGGAGATGCTCTATAAACATGTTTTGATCTACATGTCTTGCTCTATCCATTCATGCCACTGGTTGCAATTATAGCCTGCTGGAACATGTTGTTATCTTGCTCTAAAGTTTGCTAAATGATGTTGCTGTCAGCCTGTTAACATTAAGTTCAATGTTTCCATGATTGTTTCCTAGTGATCCATGCACCCTATGAACTTGTTCTTGCCATGCTTAGCTTCATAAACATGTCTTCTTACTATTGGTTGCCTTGCCATGCCATGTATTGCTCTGTGGTGAGTGGTTCAAGCTCACGAACATGCCTACTTATTGTTGTTCCTGCCATGTTTAAATCTGTAATATAACTTGCCATGTTTACATGGGTGCCATCATATTTTGTGTGCCTTTTTGGCTCATGGTCAGTAAGGGACTTTTGATCTATGCAATTAGTAGATTCATGCCATGTCTTTGTTTGCCATGATGAGTTCCTGTAACATGTTGTTTGATAGCTCTAAACATTGCAACCTGATGTTATTTCTGCAAAGTCTGATACTGTTATTATTTGCAATCTTACCATGTGTTTTGGAGCATGTTCTAGTGATTTATGGAGATAGCTCAGTGTTCATGTTTTGTTATGCTTTACCTGTACTTCATGCCCATGCCTTTTGTTATTATGTTGGGGTGCTGTAGCTTATTGTTTTGTGCTTGCCATATGCCTAGTTGCTGTTTTGGACAGATTGTTGTTATGACTTGTATAGTGTGTGTGTTGAACCGTTGCTCCGTTTTGAGTGTGCTCTATATGAAACTTGCTTGATTTTGCATGTAGCTTCATATTATCATGTTGCATCCTTGTTTTGGTGTGTTTGCTTGATGTTTGGGTGCATTTAGCATCAATGCCATGCTTAACTTGTTTTGCTCATATCTTCTAGGCCGTAGCTCCAAACCTAATGAACTTTATATGTAACTTGACTAGAATCTCGTGTAGATCATCATGGTGCATTTTAACTTGCTGTTTAATAATTTGAACATAAGGTTTGTTCAGATCTGGACCAATTTCGAAATTTGCATATGAGGACTTACCGGAATTGTTATATGATGTTTCCGGCCTCATTTAAACTTGCCTTGATGTGTTGTTCTTGTTTGCATCATCTCTTGCCATGAGTAGCTTCATGTAGCCTTGTCATGCATCATGCTTGTTGTGCATCATGTCTTGTTCATGTGTGCTGTGTTTACCATGTTGTGTGCTTCTTCTCGATAGTTCCCGTTTCGTTGCGATCGTGAGGATTCGTTCATCTACGCTTGGTTCGTCTTCGTGGCTTCATCTTCTTCATGGACTCGTTCTTCTTCCTTGTGGAATTTCAGGCAAGATGACCGTCACCTTGGATCTCATTACTATCATTGCTATGCTAGTTGCTTCATTCTATCGCTATGCCGCGCTACCTATCATTTGCTCTTCAAGCCTCCCAAATTGCCATCAACCTCTAACCTCTGACACCTTTCCTATGCAAACCGTTGTTTGGCTATGTTACTGCTTTTGCTCAGCCCCTCTTATAGCGTTGCTAGTTGCAGGTGAATTTGAAGATTTCTCCATGGTGGACAGGGTTTATGTTGTGATATCACAATATCTCTTATATTATTAATGCATCTATATACTTGGTAAAGGGTGGAAGGCTCGGCCTTATGCATGGTGTTTTGTTCCACTCTTGCCGCCCTAGTTTCCGTCATACCGTATTATGTTCCCGGATTTTGCGTTCCTTACGTGGTCGGGTGATTTATGGGACCCCCGACGGTTCGCTTTGAATAAAACCTGTCCAAAGAAGGCCTAACCTTGGTTTTACCATTTGCCTCACCACCACCTACTTTTCCCTTGGGAGTCGCTCTCTCGAGGGTCATCTTTATTTTAGCCCCGGGCGATGCTTGTCTAAGTGCTGGTTCGAACCGAGTAGACTGCGGGGCCCCCTCGGGGCAACTCGAGGTCTGGTTTTACTCGTAGGATGTCTCATCCGGTGTTGCCCTGAGAACAAGATATGTGCAGCTCCTATCGGGATTGTCGGCGCATCGGGCGGCTTTGCTGGTCTTGTTTTACCATTGTCGAAATGTCTTGTAAACCGGGATTCCGAGGCTGATCGGGTCTTCCTGGGAGAAGGTCTATTCCTTCGTTGATCGCGAGAGCTTGTCATGGGCTAAGTTGGGACACTCCTGCAGGGTTTAAACTTTCGAGAGCCGTGCCCGCGGTTATGTGGCAGATGGGAATTTGTTAATGTCCGGTTGTAGATAACTTGACACCATATCCGAATTAAAACGCATCAACCGCGTGTGTAGCCGTGATGGTCTCTTCTCGGCAGAGTCCGGGAAGTGAACACGGTTTCTGGGTTATGTTTGACGTAAGTAGGTGTTCAGGATCACCTCTTGATCATTACTAGTTGTAGACCGATCCTTTGCTTCTCTTCTCGCTCTCATTTGCGTATGTTAGCCACCATATCTTGCTTAGACGCTGCTGCAACCTCACCACTTTACCCCTTCCTTTCCCATTAAGCTTTGCTAGTCCTGATACCCATGGTAATGGGATTGCTGAGTCCTCGTGGCTCACAGATTACTACAACAACGATTGCAGTACAGGTTATCACGATGATCATGACGCGAGAGCATGCTTGCTTGCTTTGAGTTCTTCTTCTGCTTCTTCTTCGATCAGGGGATAGGTTCCAGGTCGGCAGCCTGGGCTAGCAGGGTGGAAGTCGTTTGAGCTTCTGTTTGTGTTTCATCCGTTGTCGGATGTGGCTCTTATGTATTGTATTGTTGTATTCATGTGACATTGTATGCCTTTTTTATGTATCCCCATCTATTATGTAATGTTGATGTAATGATATCCACCTTGCAAAAGCGTTCCAATATGCGGGTGTATCCTTGGTGGGACCTTCGAGTTCCTTTTGGATAGGGTCGCATATTGGGCGTGACATAGCAACTGATGATAGATTTGTCGAGTGCGTCTTGATTGTATAACTGGAAAATTTCTAAAAAATCAATCCATATCTCGTTTGCATGGAAGTAATGCTCTATCTTGACTTGCACCATCAGCATCTCTCGCCCGTTATTTACTTCTTTCACGTACCAGTCATGTAATCTCCGCATTTGTCTTGATAGAAGCGTGACCTACTCAGGCCTGACCAGAGTGTTCCTGGGGACATATTTCCATGCTAATTCAGCCATGGGGAATTCCTCGGTGCCTAGGAGTTGACCAACACTGAGATCAAAATCTTTTGCAACAACGCTGGTTACCGCCTTATAGGTACTCTCCTTGAGCGGGGGGGGGGGGGGGTCAATTGCATTGCCTGTTCTCCGAGCCGGGAAACTGTTTTCCCGCTTTTATTACTACTTGTATGGCTTGACTACTGCATTTATTCATGATATGACTTGCTAATAGAGTGTTCATAGTTTGATATCCTATTCTCCACATGTGTCGGTTGTCGCTCTAGAAGATCCACAGAGTGTTGTACCGTTTTCGCATGTATTTTCTCCTTTGGCGGCGGGGGCGGTTTCGGTGCAAAATGGGCGTTCACTTTGGAAGCCACGACCTCTCTGGTTTCCTCCTCATTCATCTCGTAAGCTAACTTCTTTTTGGCACAAGGCTCGGGTATCTTCTTTGGTGCTCTCTTCCACTTTTGGCCATGTTGCTAGGACATAAGGGGTGGAGTCAGCTGACGCGGCAGAGATTGATATGTCGGACTCGCGTTAGGATCTGCATTGAGGTGGGGTGGAGTTGGCTGACATGGCGGACTTAGAGGTGGAGGAGTCAGTGGACTTGGCCTTGAGTTTGGAAACACGATGCAATCCTTTCTCCATACAACGACACCACCTCTGTCTCTAGGTGGGGTGGAGTCGGCTGACGCGGCGGAGATTGATATGGCGGACTCGCATTAGGCTCTGTATCGAGGTGGGGTGGAGTTGGCTGACGAGGTGGACTTAGAGGCGGAGGAGTCAGTGGCCTTGGCACCGAGTTTGGAAACACGATGCAATCCTTTCTCCATACAACGACACCACCTGTGACTTCTTGCTGTGTCTCCTCCCCTTCACCTCCAGGAATGTCAAGCTCTAGTGATTCATATCCCAACAGAACTTCATCCACCCAGAAACGAGCATAGCCAGCTGGAATCAGATTACCATGGATGGTTGCTTCAGGTGCAGTCGGTAAAGCAAAGTCGTCCGCCACCTTCATGGATATGTTGTTCATTTGCATGCGTAGTTCACAACTTGTCCTCTCTTTGATATCATCCACGGGGTAGCGAGCCGACAGTTCATCATCGGCCTGGACCCCCATGGAACCCATGCTGCTTTTTCGCAAAGATGGGATGGGACTATCCAATGTTGGATCTGCTTGCTCCTGCCGCTGAGATGCCCTTTGCTAGCTAATTGTGTCGATCTGCTCCTGCTGTCACATTAAAACGTGTTCCAACTCCACGTTCTTTGATTCTACCTTTTGAAGCCGGTCTGCATCCCGCTTCTTTTTTCTCGCACGGCTTCTATAAGTGTCGTTCCACTCCAAAAACCCCTGAACCCACGGAACAACACCTTTGCCTCGTGTTCGTCCTCCGTGTTCAGGATTCCCGAGGGTGCGTGCAAGCTCGTCGTTCTCTCTCTCGGGCTAGAACACTCCCGTTCGAGCATCTTCTATTGCTAGAAGTAAAGCGTCTGAGGCTTTTTTAAGATCTGCCTTTTCAATAATCTCCCATGTGCATAAAACCAATTCCTAGACCTCTCGGGCCAATCCTTTGTTTTTGGAATGACCCCTGCAGCAAGCATCTTGGACTCAGATTCTTCCCACTTAGGCATGCCTCTCTTGTAGCCACCTATCCCCAGAACATGGTGACACTCTTTTTTGGTAGCATTTATCTTATTTTTTCTCGACCGTTCCTTAGCTCACTAAAAAAATACACTTCCGCGATGATACGTGTTTGTCACAGTACGTCGCATTTTTTGTCATGCATGTACATCCATGACGATTTTATGACAGAATCAAGATAGTCATACATGTGCCATCGTAGAAGTGTTCCATGACATTACCATAATTATCATCAAGGAAGTGTCCACTTCCATGACGATAAATCGCGCGTCACAGAAGTGCTTTCGTCAAGGGTGACTGACACATGGCATCCACCGTAACGAAATGCCGTTAAGCTATCGGGTTCGGTTTTGGATCCGATAACCCGTTAACAGCCCGGACCAATGGGAAATTTCCACGTGTAAAATTCTGATTGACCGGAGGAAACACGTGTCAGATTGTCAGTGGGCCAGATGTCGCCCGTCCATTGGAGGAGACATGCCTATGATACGTCGACACGTGGCGGGGCCCAACAGAGGCCCATATAGGTTAAAAAGGCCGGGCCAGTCAAAGGCCCGTAGTACTTACTCAGGTACTAGTGGGCCAGCCCAATAACGACCTATTTAATAAAGGCCCATTTACGGCCCGAAGCCAGATCTGGCCCGTTAATTGTTCGCCGAATATTTGGGCCCAATTACAGCCCAATGACTTTCGGCCTGTTAGAGGCCCGATGTAGACATGGACCCATTTCAGCCCGGTGTGACTTTCGGCCTGGGAATGGCCCGTGCTGCCCATGGGCCATATATGGTCCAACGGGACATCGGGGCCAGTAACGGCCTGTGATAAAGGTGGCAACAGTGAAGCCCAACATAACTTTGGGCCTGTTAAAGGCCTATCATATAATTCGGCCCGTTGATGCCTGTACTAAGCTTTCGGTCTCTTAAAGGCCCATGATACCAGTGGGCCAACTAAGGCCCAAGATATGTTTCGGCCTAGTAACAACCCGTGATATAACTGGGCCCAAAAAGGCCCGGTCTACATTTCAGCCTGCTGAAGGCCCGTGGACGACTTGTGAAAATTGAGGCCCAACATGCATTTTGGCCTGCTAAAGGCCCATGGTTTCATCTGGGCCATAACAGGCCGGTAGAATATTTAGCCTGTTAATGGCCCACCGCTACCTGGGCCAAACTAAGCATTGGGTCCACAAAAGGCCCAACTAAAATATAGGCCGGAGTAAGTTGTGGGCCTGGCGCAAAGTGTGAAGGCCCCAATCATTCGGGCCCAAGAAAGATGCAGGCCGGCCCAATTGTGGCCCGCTAAAAACCAAGCCCCTTAGAGGAGAATGTTTCGGCCCGGTCGACTACATCAAATTTGTTTTCCAGATAGCGAATGATGGTAGTAACTAGTAGGAATTAAGAACAAACCTACTCTATACAATAAACAAATTACGACATAGTAACTAAGAATAAACCTACACTATACAATAAAGGATTTATGGTATATTACATCCACTAGGCATCGAAGTTCGCCAGCAGTGCTCTTAAAGCGCAACGAAGAAGCGGATTACAAAAACTGGGCACCATTGCAGTGTAACAAAATAATACTGAACCGAGACCACTTCCAAGACAGTTCAAGAAAGGTTAGCCTTGCGCGGGAACTGTTGCACAAGCTGCTGAGCAAGGTTGTGAGACCGGCCTAACATGTCGGTCATAGCTTCCAAGTGTAGCTGTTTAGCGATGAGGTTCTCATTGGTGTTCTCCGCAATCTTTCTTAGAGATAGGACTTCAAGTCGAAGTTGAGTTGCAGAATGCCTTTCTGCTAGAACTTGGGACTGAAGAAGTCGAACTGATTTAGACAACAAATTTTGTGAGTTTGTCTGACTGCTAGTCTCAAGTAACTTGAACACTGCATCAAGACAATACTTTGGGGTTGTCTCGCTATCTTCAAGATGTTTTGCCTTCTTTGCTACAATATATGTTGGGTTTTTCTCACAGCCTTCAGCAGACTTGTGCATGCCATCAGGCATATCACCCTGAAACAGAGCAGAGAGATGACAGGTTTTGCACGTGTATAAACAAAGATGATAACTATGATGTCAATTCCATCCAATTTCAAATTAGAAAATAAAGAGTAAGTTCAAAATATCAATAGCATAATTTGGCATTGTTCATAATGCGGGGAGCTTCACCACACTACTGGATTGCCATGTCAACATAACAAGCATAGATGAAGGGCAAAGACAATCATTGCATCTATTTTGGTTAATGTGCATGGCATGTTATTCATATCATCAGCCACATCAGTAAGATAAAACAGGAGATGACAAGGTGCAAACGTGGGCTGCTTCACCACACACTGGATTATAGATCCACAAAAACAAGCATACATATAGGGAGTATTGAGTAATGTGCATGGTATGAATAAGGAATTTGGTTTTACAAGTAAAACTTAGAAATTACGGTTCTTGCGAACATGCATTTTGATAGAAACAGGAAACTAAATATCAGTAAATGATAGGGAGTGCAAATTAAACAACAGTTGAGGATAAAGGCTTTAGAAGGACTGACTTACGTTAACAATTAACACCGACTTTATAATGCCCTTCTCCATGTCAAGGGAAGGATAACTCAAGAATTTCAGCACAGAATGTTCTTCATAAGCATTGCCTGCACTCTACATTTTGTAGAGAGTAATTATAGATATGATAATACTAGAAGGGATAGAGGATAATGAAGATAAGATGCAGATTGATGCTACATAATCAACTACCAATCCATGGAAGTACAAGCGTTACAGGACAAAATGTACTGACAAGAGCAATGGGCTACACTTCTGCACTGGCATTGTCTATGTATTCTACTTTTTTGGTAAGATTAAATATAGGTCTGATCTTTTTTAGTAAATGGTGGACAAGGGAGATAAGATGCAGAATGATACACAATGAACCAATCTCTCTTCCCATAATCCAAGAATATTTTGAACACAGGTGTACTGTACAAAACGTTCTTATATTATGGGACGGAGGGAGTAGTTGTTAATGTAAGTAAAGTGATAGACGACGTTCAGTCCTTACAAGAGGACTGCAGAGCTAAACCTCTTCAAAAGCATTGGGTTAATTCTAAATTTATGTAAGAGTCCATACGGATCTTATAATGTCCACCAAATGGACGACAATGAGGCTAACATGTGCAGTGATGCTACATAATCGAACAGCTATGAAAGTAAGTATGGTCATACAGGACAAGAGGTACTCACAAGAGTAATGCAGTGTGCAGTATAGTTGTGAGATTCTGTGGTCCCTTGAGAATGAATGTTCTTCTGCTAACAGTTTTCATACAAGTGAGACGTTAAGGAAAATGCAGAAATGTAGTTCAAATTATGATGTGATATCATAGACAATACCTTATGCTGCAGCCGAGACCAATGTGTAACAAGATTATCCCAGTCACCGTCAGATAAATGTAGCACCAGAGACTTTACAGAAATTTCATTTAGAGGCTTGCCATCGAAGTGCGCTTGCCTCAGGTAGGAATGATACTTCATCAACGAGTGTTTGAAAAGCGCAACCAACCCTTGCTCGTCTTCACAATCCAGTTTGGTCCTCGCCTATTTAAAAGAATGAAATCTTGTGTCTTCTGTCAGTAGAAACATATGCAACAATGACCATGAATAACATTAGTACATTACTTACGCGTAAGTTGCGGAGGAAGACTGGAATTGTTCTGTGTCTACGGTATAATCTTTCCATGAAGGAAATATGCGCACAAAGTTCCAGACAACAATATAAGCTTCATCTTCTAAACTGGGAAGACATGGAACATGGGTCCTATTTGCTGCAATTGGGGCTCTCTCTGGTTCAAAAAGGGATTTGGCAACTGGATTTGGTGTACTCTTTGCTGGAATGGGGGTTTTGCATCGTAGAGCTGGTGCTATGTCAACTGGCATCATCATACTGTTTGTTGCAGTTGGGGTTTGATGAGTTGGGGCATCAGAAATGACCAGTGTAGTAGGGCTAGAGTGTGCTAGAGTTGGGGTGTTTTGTGGGTCAGGTGATATTGCAACTACACCTAATGGGCTATTTGATTTATCAGGTGCCACTACCTTTTCCAAAAACTTTGCTTGTGATCCTCCGCGATCAGCAATCGCCCTCTTCCTTTTGAATGTCTGATACACAAGAACAACATTTGAATGGATAAATATGGTATGATGACAGATGTAATATGTACTGAAAATGGATAGGCAGGGCGTATTCACATACACGATGTGTAAACTAAGCTAATGGCAGTTCAACAAAGTAGAAGCAATGCAAAGCATCAGTTGCGAGATATGTGCGACCAATATAACTTTGGAAAGTTAGAGCAAGCACCTTGATGAGTGAATAAGATAGGGCATCTGCCTCTGACTCCTCCACTAGGGAGCTACATTGACTTAGGTCTCCCTCTAGCTCAGGATCACTATTAGGATCATATTCTGAGCATGAATCTATAGGTGGAGAGCGTTTGCATTGCAATGCATCCAGACTTGATTTCAGTCCCTTAATGCCAAGTTTGATAGCCATGACATTGTTCTACTTTATTCTTTTCATGCGCACAAGCTCATAATCATTATGATGCTATTCAAAATCTGAGATTCATGAAAACATAAAAAGTAGTCGGATTATCTATGGAATGCATTGCAGATTCAACTCGAAGAGTGTCTCCCTATAAACCCCTGCATATGCAAAGTTCACCCCCAACCGTGCTGACCAGACCACACAGAAATAAAAAAAACCTTATGTCTCTATAACAGGCAGACACACATTTCAAAACTGAAGTAGGAACATTAGAATCATATGAAATTTGTATTTGAATAAATAAACTACGGAATTATGAGTGGCATAATGTTTAGCTTCAAGGGTGGAGTGTTGGTAGTGCGACACAAAGCAAGTAGGCAGATTGTATTCCATGTAAAAGATCGAAGCCTATGTAAAAGCTGGAAATGACACTTTTTTTCTATACAATGCAGTGCTCGTTGCCCACACATGATGAAAGAGATCACACAGAGAAATACTATTCACTCATGTCTACAGTTCCAGTATTTTGAAACAGGGTGGTCCACCCTAAAATAATATTGACAACAAATATGACAAGGCAAGCATAGATGTAGTGAATCAATCATTTACTTGTGAGCTTACTAGGACAAGTATGCAGAATTGTAACTGCAGTAAGAGACCGTCCAAAATCTGAATCAAGAAGTTTGTCTAGCACTTATTGTTTGCAACTAATCGACATGAATAATTGGATATTATATTGAATGAGTAAGAAAGACAAGTAAAACTGTCAACAAACCTGGCTTGCAGTAGTAATCTGGGTCAATGTCACTACGACCAACAATCCAAAATGACTAGTGTCTGTTCCTAGGGCCGGAATTCTGAAAACCCTGTGAACTTTATAGGTACTTGATACGTCTCCGTCGTATCTATAATTTTTGATTGTTCCATGCCAATATTATTCAACTTTCATATACTTTTGGCAACTTTTTATACTATTTTTGGGACTAACATATTGATCCAAAGGCTCAATGCGAGTCCTCGTTTGTTGCATGTTTTATGTTTCACGGAAACCCAATATCAAACGGAATCCAAACGGGATAAAAACGGACGGAGAATTATTTTCGAATATTTGGGATTTTTCTGGACGAAGAATCAACGTGAAATGGTGCCCAAGGTGGCCACAAGATAGGGGGCACGCCCTCCCCCTGGGCACGCCTGGCACTCTCCTGGGCCACCCGTAAGGTGGTTGACGCTCTTCTTTTGCCGCAAGAAAGATAATTTTATTAGAAAAATCTGGGCGAAAGATTCACCCCAATCGGAGTTACAGATCTCCGGATATAAAAGAAACGGTGAAGGGGAAGGATCTGAGAACGTAGAAATAGAGAGATAGATCCAATCTCGGAGGGGCTCTCGCCCCTCCCACGCCATGGGAGCCAAGGACCAGAGGGGAAACCCTTCTCCCATCTAGGGAGGAGGTCAAGGAAGAAGAAGAAGAAGGGGGGCTCTCTCCCCCTTGCTTCCGGTGGCGCCGAAACGCCGCCGGGGGCCATCATCATCACCGCGATCTTCACCAACACCTCCATCATCTTCACCAATACCTCCATCACGTTCCCCCATCTATATTCAGCGGTCCACTCTCCGGCAACCCACTGTACCCTCTACTTGAACATGGTGCTTTATGCTTCATATTATTATCCAATGATGTGTTGCCATCCTATGATGTCTGAGTAGATTTTCGTTGTCCTATCGGTGATTGATGAATTGCTATGATTGGTTTGAGTTGCATGTTCTATTATCGGTGCTGTCCTATTGTGCCTTCCGTGTCGTGCAAGCGTGAGGGATTCCTGCTGTAGGGTTTGCAATATGTTTATGATTTGCTTATGGTGGGTGGCGTGAGTGACAAAAGCACAGACCCAAGTAAGTAGGTTGTTTGCGTATGGGATAAAGGGGACTTGATATTTAATGCTATGGTTGGGTTTTACCTTAATGAATCTTTAGTAGTTGCGGATGCTTGCTAGAGTTCCAATCATAAGTGCATATGATCCAAGTAGAGAAAGTATGTTAGCTTATGCCTCTCCCTCAAATAGAATTGCAATAGTGATTATCGGTCTAGTAACATAGTCAATTGCTTAGGGACAATTTCACAACTCCTACCACCACTTTTCCACACTCACTATATTCACTTTATTTCTTCTTTATCTAAACAGCCCCTACTTTTTGTTTACGTATTCTTTATTATCTTGCAAACCTATCCTATCACACCTACAAAGTACTTCTAGTTTCATACTTGTTCCAGGTAAAGCGAACGTCAAGCGTGCGTAGAGTCGTATCAGTGGCTGATAAGACTTGAGAGAGTATTTGTTCTACCTTTAGCTCCTCGTTGGGTTCGACACTCTTACTTATCGAAAGAGGCTACAACTATCCTGTATACTTGCGGGTTATCAAGACCTTTTTCTGGTGCCGTTGCCGGGGGGTCATAACGTGGGGTGAATATTCTCGTGTGTGCTTGTTTGCTTTATAACTAAGTAATTTTTATTTGCTAATCTTAGTTGTTCTCTATCTTTAGTTATGGATATGGAACACAAAATACCAAAAAAATTAGGAGATGAGGAACCCCTTAAAACCCTCAATGCTCATTATGTTCAAAATATTATGTACTACTTTGATAATCCTGAGAAAACCCCATTCAACTTTATAATGGGAGTAACGTTGGATCAACGTGAATACTTTAGGGATTATCGCTTGACACAAAAAGGGAAACTATTATGGGATCAAATTTCAATGTTGCGTTGGTATGCTCGGGATCTATGCTTGAGATATTATTATAATTGTTGCTCTAGGATGAAGGCTCCACACCTTCCCTTTTCATGCAAATTTAACGATAATAAAACCTTAGCTTCTTATGCTAATGGTATATATGATTACTATGATGTTGAACAAATTGAAGAATTTGTTGCTTTTAAGGTTGCTTATGAAATTGAATCTTTGTTTGAAAAGTATGAAGCTTTTGATGATGATGTTTATAGGCCTAATTTTTTTGCTATATTGAAATATTGCTATGACAATTATGAATACAATTACAATATTAATGCATTTATTGAGAAAGTCTCCGCTGTCCAAGAAGAGACTAATATTTTGCAGGAAGCTATGGAAGAAGAAATTGATGAAACTGTGAGCTCATTGGATGAAAAAGATGATGAGGAGAGCGAAGAACAAAAGGAGGAAGAGCGGATTGATCACCCGTGCCCACCTTCTAATGAGAGTAACTCTTCAACTCATACATTGTTTAATTCCCCTTCGTGCTTACCGAAGGATGATTGCTATGATCCCGTTGATTCTCTTGAAATATCCCTTTTTGATGATGCTTGCTATGCTTGTGGCCAAGATGCCAATATGAATTATGCTTATGGAGATGAACTTGCTATAGTTCCTTATGTTAAACATGAAATTGTTGCTATTGCACCCACGCATGATAGTCCTATTATCTCTTTGAATTCTCCAAACTACACTATATCGGAGAAGTTTGCGCTTAGTAAGGATTATATTGATGGGTTGCCTTTTACCATTGCACATGATGATTTTGATGAATGTAATATGCATGTGCTTGCTGCTCCTACTTGCAATATTATGAGAGAGGAACTATATCTCCGCCTCTTTATATTTCCAATATGATAGAATTGCAAGAAACTGTTTATACTATGCATTGGCCTTTACTATGTGTGCATGAATTGTTCTTTTGTGACATGCCGATGCATAGGAATAGAGTTAGACTTCGTCATTGCTTGAATATGTTACTTTGTGCTCACTACTAAATTACAAATCATTGTTAATTAAAATTGGCTTTGATATACCTTGGGATCCGGGTGGATCCATTACTTGAGCACTATATGCCTAGCTTAATGGCTTTAAAGAAAGCACTGCCAGGGAGATAACCCGGAAGTTTTAGAGAGTCATTTATTTCTGTTGAGTGCTTTTATATAGTTTAAAAACAAAAATAAATAAAGAGGGTAACCTAAAACTTTTCAAAAAGGAAAGTGAAAGTGAGAGAGACAAGCATTGTTGAAGTGGGAGCTAGCCTTGAACTTTGTTCATGCTCACGGAAACTTTGTGAATCTTGATTACAGAAACTTTTCATCAAAAATAATTATCCCCTTGTACAATTACATTGTATTATAAAAATAATGTGCCAAGGTTTGCCTTTAGGATGTTTACAATGCTTGTTGGTTTGTACGATGCAGGACAGAAACTTTGGCTGTAGTGCGCAATTTTACATTTTTAACTAGAACGTCAAACGGTTATGATTCCTTTTGCAATGTCTTTCTGTACAAATTGTTTATTTTTACTAATTTTGGTAGAATTTTGGGGTACCAGAAGTATGGTGAATGTTCAGATTGCTATAGACTGTTCTGTTTTTGACAGATTCTATTTTTGATGCATAGTTTGCTTGTTTTGATGAATCTATCAATTTATATCAGTGGATTAAGCCATGAAAAAGTTATATTACAGTAGACACAATTGAAAAACAAAATATGAATTGGTTTGCAACAGTACTTAAAGTAGTGATTTGCTTTATTATACTAACGAATCTTACCAAGTTTTCTATTGAAGTTTTGTGTGGATGAAGTGTCTAATCGAGGAGGTCTCGATATGAGGAAAAGGAAGAGAGGCAAGAGCTCAAGCTTGGGGATGCCCGAGGCACCCCAAGTAAATATTCAAGCAGACTCAAGCATCTAAGCTTGGGGATGCCCCAGAAGGCAACCCCTCTTTCTTCAACAAGTATCGGTATGTTTTTGAATTTGTTTTGTTCATGTGATATGTGCAAGTCTTGGAGCGTCTTTTGTAGGGGAACGTAGCAGAAATTCAAAATTTTCTATGCATCACGAAGATCAATCTATGGATATTCTAGCAACAAGGGAGGGAGAGTATGAGCATCTTCATACCCTTGAAGATCGCTAAGCGGAAGCGTTACAAGAACGCGGTTGATGGAGTCGTACTCGCGGCGATTCAAATCGCGGAAGATCGGATCTAGTGCCGAACGGACGGCGCCTCCACGTTCAACACACGTATAGCCCGAGGACGTCTCCTCCTTCTTGATCCAGCAAGGGGAGAGGAGAAGTTGAGGAGAACTCCGACATCACGACGGCGTGGTGGTGGTGGAGCTCGTGGTTCTCCAGCAGGGCTTCGCCAAGCACTACGGAGGAGGAGGAGGTGTTGGAGGAGGGAGAGGGCTGCGCCAGGGGAGAGGTAGACTCATGTGTTGGGCAGCCCCAAAACCTCCACTATATATAGGGGCAAGGGGGAGGGGGAGGCGCCCTAGGGTTTCCCCTAAGGAGCGGCGGCCAGGGCAGATGGGATCTCCCCTTTGGGTGACTTGGCCCGCAAGCCAGGAGGTGGGAACCCTAGATGGGGCGCCCCAAACCCCCTGGTCACGTGGGAATAGGTGAGGGGGCGACAGCCCTTAGTGGGCTGGTTTGCCCCCTTCCATTGGCCCATGAAGCCCCCCAACACTTGCCGGGGCTCCCGAAATACCTTTCGGTCATGCTGGTCATCACCCGGTACCTTCGGAACACTTCCAGACTCCAATACCCTTCATCCAATATATCAATCTTCACCGCCGGACCATTCCGAAACTCCTCGTGACGTCCAGGATCACATCCGGGACTCCGAACTACCTTTGGTAACCACATACTATTTCCCATAACAACTCTAGCATCACCGAACCTTAAGTGTGTAGACCCTACGGGTTCGGGAATCATGCAGACATGACCGAGACATCTCTCCGGCCAATAACCAACAGCGGGATCTGGATACCCATGGTTGCTCCCACATGTTCCACGATGATCTCATCGGATGAACCACAATGTCGAGGATTCAAGCAATCCCGTATACAATTCCCTTTGTCAATCGGTACGTTACTTGCCCGAGATTCGATCGTCGGTATCCCAATACCTCGTTCAATCTCGTTACCGGCGAGTCACTTTACTCGTTCCATAACGCATGATCCCGTGACTAACTACTTAGTCACATTGAGCTCATTATGATGATGCATTACCGAGTGGGCCCAGAGATACCTCTCTGTCATACGGAGTGACAAATCCCAGTCTCGATTCGTGCCAGCCCAACGGACACTTTCGGAGATACCTGTTGTGCACCTTTATAGCCACCTAGTTATGTTGTGACGTTTGGTACACCCAAAGCATTCCTACGGTATCCGGGAGTTGCATAATCTCATGGTCTAAGGAAATGATACTTGACATTAGAAAAGCTTTAGCAAACGAACTACACGATCTTGTGCTATGATTGGGATTGGGTCTTGTCCATCACATCATTCTCCTAATGATGTGATCCCATTATCAATGACATCCAATGTCCATGGTCAGGAAACCATGACCATCTATTGATCAACGAGCTAGTCAACTAGAGGCTCACTAGGGACATGTTGTGGTCTATGTATTCACACATGTATTACGGTTTCCAGTTAATACAATTATAGCATGAACAATAGACAATTATCATGAACAAGAATATATAATAATAACCATTTTATTATTGCCTCTGGGGCATATTTCCAACAGTCTCCCACTTGCACTAGAGTCAATAATCTAATTCACATCACTATGTGATTGTAATGAATCCAACGCCCATTGGGTTTGATCATATCTCGCTTGTGAGAGAGGTTATTAGTCAACAGGTCTGAATCTTTCAGATCCGTGTGTGCCTTACAAATCTCTATGTCATCTCTTAGATGCAGCTACCACACGCTATTTGGAACTATTCCAAATAACTGCTCTACTATACGAATCCGGTTTACTACTCAGACTCATCCGGATTAGTGTCAAAGTTTGCATCGGCGTAACCCTTTACGACGAACTCTTTTACCACCTCCATTATCGAGAAAATTCCTTAGTCCACTAGTTACTAAGGATAACCTTGATCATATGATCTTGTGATCCATTCCTGGATCACACTTGTACCCCTTGACTGACTCATGGCAAGGCACACTTCAGGTGCGGTACACAACATAGCATATTGTGGAGCCTACGTCTAAAGCATAGGGGACGACCTTCGACCTTGCTCTCTCTTCTGCCGTGGTCAGGTCTTGAGTCTTACTCAATACTCACACCTTATAACACAGCCAAGAACTTCTTCTTTGCTGATCTATTTTGAACTCCTTCAAAATCTTGTCATGGTATGTATTCATTTGGAAGTACTATTAAGCATTTTTGATCTATCCTTATAGATCTTGATGCTCAATGTTCAAGCAGCTTAATCCATGTTTTCCATTGAAAATCACTTTTCAAATAACCCTATATGCTTTCCAGAAATTCTACATCATTTCTGATCAACAATATGTCAACAACATATACTCATCAGAAATTCTATAGTGCTCCCACTCACTTCTTTGGAAATACAAGTTTCTCATAAATTTTGTATAAACCCAAAATCTTTGATCATCTCATCAGAGCGTATATTCCAACTCCGAGACGCTTACTCCAGTCCTCAGAAGGATTGCTGGAGCTTTGCATACTTGTTAGCATCTTTCAGGATTGTCAAAACCTTCTGGTTGTATCACATACAACCTTTCCTCAAGAAATCATCGAGGAAACAATGTTTTGACATCCTATCTGCAAGATTCATAAATAATGCAGTAACTGCTAATATAATTCCAACAGACTCTTAGACTCTTAGCATCGCTACGAGTGAGAAAGTCTCACCGTAGTCAACTCCTTGAACTTGTCGGAAAACATCTTAACGACAAGTCGAGCTTTCTTAATGGTGACACTTACCATCATTGTCTGTCTTCCTTTTAAAATCCATATGTACTCAACAGCCTTATGACCATCAAGTAGTTCTTCCAAAGTCTATACTTTGTTTTCATACACGGATCCTCTCGGATTTTATGGCCTCGAGCCATTCGTCGGAATCTGGGCCCACCATCGCTTCTCCATAGCTCATAGGTTCATTGTTGTCTAGAAACATAACCTCCAAGACAGGGGTATGTACCACTCTGAAGTAGTACGCATCCTTGTCGACCTACGAGGTTTGGTAGTGACTTGATCCGAAGTTTCATGATCACTATCATAAGCTTCCACTTCAAGTGGTGTAGGCGCCACAGGAACAACTTCCTGTGCCCTGCTACACACTAATTGAAGTGATGGTTCAATAACCTCATCAAGTCTCTACCATCCTCCCACTCAATTCTTTCAAGAGAAATCGAGAAAGGACCCCTTTATGGAAACAATCACTTTTGCTTCCGGATCTGAATTAGGAGGTATACCCAACTGTTTTTGGGTGTCCTATGAAGATGCATTTTTTCCGCTTTGGGTTCAAGCTCATCAGGCAAAACCTTTCACATAAGCGTCGCAACCCCAAACTTTTAAGAAATGACAGCTTAGGTTTCTCTAAACCATAGTTCATATGGTGTCATCTCAACGGAATTACGTGGTGCCCTATTTAAAGTGAATGTGGTTGTCTCTAATGCCTAACCCATAAACGATAGTGGTAATTCGATAAGAGACATCATGGTATGCACCATTTCCAATAGGGTGCATTTATGATGTTCGGACACACCATCACACTATGGTGTTCCAGGCGGTATTAGTTGTGAAACAATTTCCACAAGGTCTTAATTGTGTACCAAACTCGTAACTCAGATATTCATCTCTATGATCATATCATAGACATTTTATCCTCTTGCCACGATGATCTTCAACTTCACTCTGAAATAGCTTGAACCTCTCAATAATTCAGACTCATGTTTCATTAAGTAAATATACTCAGAATCTACTCAAATCATCTGTGAAGTAAGAGCATAATGATATTCACTACGTTCCTCAGCACTCATTGGATTGCACACATCAAATGTATTACTTCCAACAAGTTGCTCTCTTGTTTCATCTCACTGAAAAACAAGGCCTTTCAGTCATCTTGCCCATGTGGTATGATTTGCATGTCTCAAGTGATTCAAAAATCAAGCGAGTCCAAACGATCCATCTGTATGGAGTTCCTTCATGCATATATACCAATGGACGTGGTTCGCATGTCTCAATCTTATCAAAAAACGAGTGAGTCCAAAGATCCATCAACATGGAGCTTCTTCATGCGTTTTATACCAGTATGACTCAAATGGCAGTGCCACAAGTATGTGGTACTATCATTACTATCTTATATCTTTTGGTATGAACATGTGTATCACTACGATCGAGATTCAATAAACCATTCATTTTAGGTGCAAGACCGTTGAAGGTATTATTCAAATAAACAGAGTAACCATTATTCTCCTTAAATGAATAACCGTATTGCAATAAACATAATCCAATCATGCCTATGCTCAACGCAAACACCAAATAACAATTATTTAGGTTTAACACCAATCTCGATGGTAGAGGGAGTATGCGATGCTTGATCACATCAAGCTTGGAAACACTTCCAACACATATCATCATCTCACCTTTAGCTAGTCTCCGTTTATTCCGCAGCTTTTATTTCCAGTTACTAACACTTAGTAACCAAACCGGTATCGAATACCCTGGTGCTACTAGGAGTACTAGTAAAGTACACATTAATATAATGTATATCCAATATAGTTCTATCGACCTTGCCACCCTTCTCATCTACCAAGTATCTAGGGTAATTCTGCTTCAGTGACCATTCCCCTCATTACAGAAGCACTTAGTCTCGGGTTTGGGTTCAACCTTGGGTTTCTTCACTAGAGCAGCAACTGATTTGCCGTTTCATGAAGTATCCCTTCTTTCCCTTGCTCTTCTTGAAACTAGTGGTTTTACTAACCATCAACAATTGATGCTCCTACTTGATTTCTACTTTCGCGGTGTCAAACATCGCGAATTGCTCAAGGATCATCATGTCTATCCCTGATATGTTATAGTTCATCATGAAGCTCTAGTAGCTTGGTGGCAGTGACTTTGGAGAACCATCACTATCTCATCTGGGAGATTAACTCCCACTCGATTCAAGTGATTGTTGTACTCAGACAATCTGAGAACAAGCTCAACGATTGAGCTTTTCTCCCTTAGTTTGCAGGCTAAGAAACTCGTCGGAGGTCTTATACCTCTTGACGTGGGCACAAGCCTGAAATCCCAATTTCAGCCCTCGAAACATCTCATATGTTCCGCGATGTCTTGACATCGTCTTCGGTGCCTCAATTCTAAACCGTTTAACATTACTGAACTATCACGTAGTTATCAAACGTGTATGTCGATGTTCGCAACATCCACGACGACGCTCGAGGTTCAAAGACACCGAGCGGTGCATTAAGGACATAAGCCTTCTACGCAGCAATGAGGACAAACCTCAGTTTACGGACCCAGTCCGCATAATTGCTACTATCAAGTTTCAACTAAATTTTCTCTAGGAACATATCTAAAACAGTAGAACTAAAGCACGAGCTATGACATAATTTGCAAAAACATTTTGACTATGTTCAGGATAATTAAGTTCATCTTATGAACTCCCACTCAGATAGACATCCCTCTAGTCATCTAAGTGATACATGATCCGAGTCAACTAGGCCGTGTCCGATCATCACGTGAGACGGACTAGTCATCATCGGTGAACATCTTCATGTTGATCGTATCCACTATACGACTCATGTTCGACCTTTCGGTCTCTTGTGTTTCGAGGCCATGTCTGTACATGCTAGGCTCCTCAAGTCAACCTAAGTGTTTCACGTGTGTAAATCTGGCTTACACCCGTTGTATGTGAACGTTAGAATCTATCGCACCCGATCATCACGTGGTGCTTCTAAACAACGAACTTTCGCAATGGTGCACAGTTAGGGGGAACACTTTCTTGAAATTATTATGAGGGATCATCTTATTTACTACCGTCATTCTAAGCAAATAAGATGCATAAACATGATAAACATCACATGCAATCAAATAGTGACATGATATGGCCAATATCATTTTGCTCCTTTTGATCTCCATCTTCGGGGCTCCATGATCATCATCGTCACCGGCATGACACCATGATCTCCATCATCATGATCTCCATCGTCGTGTCTTCATGAAGTTGTCTCACCAACTATTACTTCTACTACTATGGCTAACGGTTTAGCAATAAAGTAAAGTAATTACATGGTGTTATTCAATGACACGCAGGTCATACAATAAATTAAGACAACTCCTATGGATCCTGCCGGTTGTCATACTCATCGACATGCAAGTCGTGATTCCTATTACAAGAATATGATCAATCTCATACATCACATATATTTCATTCATCACATCCTTCTTGGCCATATCACATCACACGGCATATGCTGCAAAAACAAGTTAGACGTCCTCTAATTGTTGTTGCAAGTTTTTACGTGGCTGCTGTAGGTTTCTAGCAAGAACGTTTCTTACCTATGCCAAAACCACAACGTGATATGCCAATTGCTATTTACCCTTCATAAGGACCCTTTTCATCGAATCCGATCCGACTAAAGTGGGAGAGACTGGCACCCGCTAGCCACCTTATGCAACAAGTGCATGTCAGTCGGTGGAACCTGTCTCACGTAAGTGTACGTGTAAGGTCGGTCCGGGCCGCTTCATCCCACAATACCGTCGAAACAAGATAGGACTAGTAACAGTAAGCATATTGAACAAAATCAACGCCCACAACAACTTGTGTTCTACTCGTGCATAGAATCTACGCAATAGACCTAGCTCATGATGCCACCGTGGGGGAACGTAGCAGAAATTCAAAATTTTCTACGCATCACCAAGATCAATCTATGGAGATTCTAGCAACAAGGGAGGGAGAGTATGAGCATCTTCATACCCTTGAAGATCGCCAAGCGGAAGCGTTACAAGAACGCGGTTGATGGAGTCGGACTCGCGGCTATTCAAATCGCGGAAGATCCGATCTAGCGCCAAACGGACGGCGCCTCCGCGTTCAACACATGTACAGCCCGAGGACGTCTCCTCCTTCTTGATCCAGCAAGGGGAGAGGAGAAGTTGAGGGAGAACTCCGATAACACAACGGCGTGGTGGTGGTGGAGCTCATGGTTCTCCAGCAGGGCTTCGCCAAGCACTATGGAGGAGAAGGAGGTGTTGGAGGAGGGAGAGGGCTGCGCCAGGGGAGAGGTAGACTCATGTGTTGGGCAGCCTCAAAACCTCCACTATATATAGGGGCAAGGGGGAGGGGGAGGTGCCCTAGGGTTTCCCCTAGGGGGGCGGCGGCCAGGGCAGATGGGATCTCCGCTTTGGGTGACTTGGCCCCCAAGCCAGGAGGTGGGAACCCTAGATGGGGCACCCCAAACCCCCTGGTCACGTGGGAATAGATGAGGGGGCGCACAGCCCCTTAGTGGGCTGGTTTGCCCCCTTCCCTTGGCCCATGAAGCCCCCCAACACTTGCCGGGGCTCCCGAAATACCTTTCGGTCATGCTGGTCATCACCCGGTACCTCCAGAACACTTCCAGACTCCAATACCCTTCGTCCAATATATCAATCTTCACCGCCGGACCATTCCAAAACTCCTCGTGACGTCCGGGATCACATCCGGGACTCCGAACTACCTTCGGTAGCCACATACTATTTCCCATAACAACTCTAGCGTCACTGAACCTTAAGTGTGTAGACCCTACGGGTTCGGGAATCATGCAGACATGACCGAGACATCTCTCCGGCCAATAACCAATAGCGGGATCTGGATACCCATGTTGTCTCCCACATGTTCCACGATGATCTCATCGGATGAACCACAATGTCGAGGATTCAAGCAATCCCGTATACAATTCCCTTTGTCAATCGGTATGTTACTTGCCCGAGATTCGATCGTCGGTATCCCAATACCTCGTTCAATCTCGTTACCGGCAAGTCACTTTACTCGTTCCATAACACATGATCCCGTGACTAACTACTTAGTCACATTGAGCTCATTATGATGATGCATTACCGAGTGGGCCCAAAGATACCTCTCCGTCATACGGAGTGACAAATCCCAGTCTCGATTCGTACAACCCAATGACACTTTTGGAGATACCGTAGTGCACCTTTATAGCCACCCAGTAACGTTGTGATGTTTGGTACACCCAAAGCATTCCTACGGTATCCGGGAGTTGCACAATCTCATGGTCTAAGGAAATGATACTTGACATTAGAAAAGCTTTAGCAAACGAACTACACGATCTTGTGCTATGCTTAGGATTGGGTCTTGTCCATCACATCATTCTCCTAATGATGTGATCCCATTATCAATGACATCCAATGTCCATGGTCAGGAAACCATGACCATCTATTGATCAACGAGCTAGTCAACTAGAGGCTCACTAGGGACATGTTGTGGTCTATGTATTCACACATGTATTACGGTTTCCAGTTAATACAATTATAGCATGAACAATAGACAATTGTCATGAACAAGGAAATATAATAATAACCATTTTATTATTGCCTCTAGGGCATATTTCCAACATCTTTTGCATTTAGTTTTCACTTTTATTTTATGCACCATGCTGGTATGAGATAGTCCTTGGTTGATTTATAGAATGCTCATTGCACTTCACTTATATCTTTTGAGTATGGCTTTATAGAATGCTTCATGTACTTCACTTATACCATTTGAAGTTTGGATTGCCTGTTTCTCTTCACATAGACAATCGCCATTTCTAGAATGCTCTTTTTCTTGACTTATATTTGTTAGAGCGTCGGCATATCTTTTGTAGAAAGAATTAAATTCTCTTGCTTCACTTATATCTATTTAGAGAGATGACAGGAATTGGTCAATCATATGGTTAGTCATATCCTACATAAACTTGTGGATCACTGAATATGATATGTTTGATTCCTTGCAATAGTTTTGCGATATAGAGGTGATAATATGTGGGAGGTACTAGTAGATGGTTGTGTTTAGTAAGGATGTTGGTGTTAAGGTTTGTGATTCCCGAAGCATGCACGTCTGGTCTACTAACTATGTAACCAAATTGGCGCGCATTGTATTTTGATTATTTATCTTTGCGTGAAGGTCGGGGGCGCGCGATGGTTAACTCCTACCAACCTCCTCCCTAGGAGCATGCGCGTAGTACTTTGTTTCAAGGGCTAATAAATTTTTGCAATAAGTATGTGAGTTCTTTATGACTAATGTTGAGTCCATGGATTATACGCACTCTCACCCTTCCATCATTGCTAGCCTCTTGATGCACGTGCATTGCCCTTTCTCACCTCGAGAGTTGGTGCAAACTTCGCCGGTGCATCCAAACCCCGTGATACGATATGCTCTATCACACATAAGCCTCCTTATATCTTCCTCAAAACAGTCACCTTACCTACCTATCATGGCATTTCCATAGCCATTCCGAGATATATTTCCATGCAACTTCCATCATCATCATATAAATGACTTGAGCATTCATTGTCATATTGCTTTGCATGATCGTAAGATAGCTAGCATGATGTTTTCATGGCTTGCCCGTTTTTGATGTCATTGCTACGCTAGATCATTGCACATCCCGGTACACCGCCGGAAGCATTCATATAGAGTCATATCTTTGTTCTAGTACCGAGTTGTAATATTGAGTTGTAAGTAAATAAAAGTGTGATGATCATCATTATAGAGTATTGCCCCATGAAAAAAGAAAAAAGAAAAAAAAGAAAAAAAAGGAAAGGCCAAAGAAGCCCAAATAAAAAAAGGGGGCCAAAGAAGCCCACCCAAAAAAGAAGAAAAAAAAGAAAAAAAGAAGAAAAGAAGAGGGGCAATGTTACTATCCTTTTTCCACACTTGTGCTTCAAAGTAGCACCATGTTCTTCATATAGAGAGTCTCCTATATTGTCACTTTCATATACTAGTGGGAACTTTCATTATAGAACTTGGCTTGTATATTCCACACGATGGGCTTCCTCAAATGCCCTAGGTCTTCATGAGCAAGCAAGTTGGATGCACACCCACTTAGTTTTCAGTTTGAGCTTTCATACACTTATAGCTCTTAGTGCATCCGTTGCATGGCAATCCCTACTCCTCGCATTGACATCAATTGATGGGCATCTCCATAGCCCGTTGATTAGCCGCGTCGATGTGAGACTTTCTCCGTTTTTGTCTTCTCCACATAACCTCCACTATCATATTCTATTCCACCCATAGTGCTATATCCATGGCTCACGCTCATGTATTGCGTGAAGGATGAAAAAGTTTGAGAATACTAAAGTATGAAACAATTGCTTGGCTGACACCGGGATAGGCATGAGGGGTACCTTGTGTTAAGAAAAGGGAGCATACAATAGTATATGATTTTGTAGGAATAACATTCTGGAAGCATTGATATTTTGAAAGACATGATTGTTTGTTGGGATTCCCTAAGTATTATTGTTTTTATGTCAAATGATAGACTATTGCTTTGAATCACTCGTGTCTTAATATTCATGCCATGATTAGACATATGTTCAAGATTATGCTAGGTAGCATTCCACATCAAAAATTATCTTTTTTATCATTTACCTACTCGAGGACGAGCAGGAATTAAGCTTGGGGATGCTGATACGTCTCCGTCGTATCTATAATTTTTGATTGTTCCATGCCAATATTATTCAACTTTCATATACTTTTGGCAACTTTTTATACTATTTTTGGGACTAACATATTGATCCAGTGCACAGTGCCAGTTCCTGTTTGTTGCATGTTTTGTGTTTCGCAGAAACCCAATATCAAACGGAATCCAAACGGGTTAAAAATAGACGGAGAATTATTTTGGAATATTTGGGATTTTTCGGAGGAAGAATCAACGTGAAACGATGCCCGAGGTGGCCACGAGATAGGGGGCCGCGCCCTCCCCCTGGGCGCGTCTGGCACTCTCAAGGGCCACCCGTAAGGCGGTTGACGCTCTTCTTTCGCTGCAAGAAAGCTAATTTTATGAGAAAAATCTGGGCGTAAGGTTCACCCCAATCGGAGTTACAGATCTCCGGATATAAAAGAAACGGTGAAGGCGAAGCATCTGAGAACGTAGAAACAGAGAGATAGATCCAATCTCGGAGGGGCTCTCGCCCCTCCCACGCCATGGGAGCCAAGGACCAGAGGGGAAACCCTTCTCTCATCTAGGGAGGAGGTCAAGGAAGAAGAAGAAGAAGGGGGGCTCTCTCTCCCCCTTGCTTCCGGTGGCGCCAGAACACCGCCGGGGGCCATCATCATCACCGCGATCTTCACCAACACCTCCATCATCTTCACCAACATCTCCATCGCCTTCCCCCATCTATATTTAGCGGTCCACTCTCCCGCAACCCGCTGTACCCTCTACTTGAACATGGTGCTTTATGCTTCATATTATTATCCAATGATGTGTTGCCATCCTATGATGTCTGAGTAGATTTTCGTTGTCCTATCGGTGATTGATGAATTGCTATGATTGGTTTGAGTTGCATGTTTTATTATTGATGCTGTCCTATTGTGCCTTCCGTGTCCCACAAGCATGAGGGATTCCCGCTGTAGGGTTTGCAATATGTTTATGATTTGCTTATGGTGGGTGGCATGAGTGATGTACACTGCACCCTAGTAAGTAGGTTGTTTGTGTATGGGATAAAGGGGACTTGATACTTTAATGCTATGGTTGGGTTTTACCTTAATGAATCTTTAGTAGTTGCAGATGCTTGCTAGAGTTCCAATCATAAGTGCATATGATCCAAGTAGAGAAAGTATGTTAGCTTATGCCTCTCCCTCAAATAGAATTGCAATAGTGATTATCGGTCTAGTAATGTAGTCAATTTATTAGGGACAATTTCACAACTCCTACCACCACTTTTCCACACTCGCTATATTTACTTTATTGCTTATTTATCTAAACAACCCCTACTTTTTATTTACGTGTTCTTTATTATCTTGCAAACCTATCCTATCACACCTACAAAATACGTAGAGTTGTATACTTGTG
Source organism: Aegilops speltoides (assembly GCA_021437245.1). Taxonomy (NCBI): domain Eukaryota; kingdom Viridiplantae; phylum Streptophyta; class Magnoliopsida; order Poales; family Poaceae; genus Aegilops; species Aegilops speltoides. Next base: position 158,946,048 of record CM038143.1, on the reverse strand, counting down.
GGTTATATAGTTTCATACTTGTTCTAGGTAAAGCGAATGTCAAGCGTGCGTAGAGTTGTATTAGTGGCCAATAGGACTTGAGAGAGTATTTGTTCTACCTTTAGCTCCTCGTTGGGTTCGACACTCTTACTTATTGAAAGAGGCTACAACTATCCCGTATACTTGTGGGTTATCAGTACTAAAGATTACTGAAATACATCTGAACCATTAAGTGTAGGTTGCACTCAGCATACAACAAACCCTAATGACAGTCCTGCCTAATGAGTAATGAATCAATTGGAAAATGGGTGATGAGGAGTGGCTGCTGAGTGTTGAGGACGTATCTCAGGATAAATCGGGTTGGCTTAGTGGGTGCTGCACGCCTGAGCCCTGAATGGACTAGGAAGGTAGGCACGGCGGCGCGCCCGGGCATGGTGACGCTGTTGGGTGAGCGGCTCCTGACCTCCTATTAGTCCGGCGTCTCCTCCTAGAGTCATGCCGTCCGGGGACGACAAGCCGCCGGTGAGGCAAAGCGGTCAAAGCAGTAGAGATCGAGCGCCTTGCAGAACAGAGGGGAATCGGTGCCTGGGATGACCCAAAATCCAAGGGTGGGCCGGCCCACCATGGGCACCCTGTAGAGATACACACCCGAGCGGCGAACATGCATTTTTGAAACTAATTTAGGAACATTTAGCTGACCAATTAAACGACTCTGTTTTAATAATATCAGATTCGTATTTGAACAACTAAGCTTGTTTAGCTTGATGGGTGGAGCAATGCTATTATGACACGAAGCACGTATTCTGATCGTATAGTGATCATAAAAGGGGGAAACTCTAAGCATATTTTTTTAGCAAAAGAGGGTTTTGAAGGAAATATGCCCTAGAGGCAATAATAAAGTTATTATTTATTTCCTCATATCATGATAAATTTTTATTATTTATGCTAGAATTGTATTAACCGGAAACATGATACATGTGTGAATACATAGACAAACATAACGTCACTAGTATGCCTCTACTTGACTAGCTCATTAATCAAAGATGGTTATGTTTCCTAACCATAGACATGTGTTGTCATTTGATTAACGGGATCACATCATTAGGAGAATGATGTGATTGACATGACCCATTCCGTTAGCCTAGCACTTGATCGCTTAGTATATTGCTATTGCTTTCTTCATGACTTATACATGTTCCGTAACTATGAGATTATGCAACTCCTGCTTACGGAGGAACACTTTGTGTGCTACCAAACGTCACAACGAATCGGGTGATTATAAAGGAGCTCTACAGTGTCTCCGAAGGTACATGTTGGGTTGGCGATTTCGAGATTAGGTTTTGTCACTCCGATTGTCGGAGAGGTATCTCTGGCCCTCTCGGTAATGCACATCACTATAAGCCTTGCAAGCAATGTAGCTAATGAGTTAGTTACGGAATGATGCATTACGTAACGAGTAAAGAGACTTACTAGTAATGAGATTGAACTAGGTATTGGATACCGACGATCGAATCTCGGGCAAGTAAGATACCGATGACAAAGGGAACAACGTATGTTGTTATGCGGTTTGACCGATAAAGATCTTCGAGAATATGTAGGAGCCAATATGAGCATCCGTGTTCCGCTATTGGTTATTGACTGAGAATAGTTCTAGGTCATGTCTACATAGTTCTCGAACCCGTAGGGTCCGCACGCTAACATTACGATGACAGCTTTTATTATGAGTTTATAAGTTTTGATGTACCGTTTGTTCGAGTCCCTGATGTGATCACGGACATGACGAGGAGTCTCAAATGGTCGAGACATAAAGATTGATATATTGGAAGCCTATGTTTGGACATCGGAAGTGTTCCGGTGAAATCGGCATTTTACGGAGTACCGGAGGTTACCGTAACCCCGGTAACCTAATGGGCCTTATTGGGCCTAGTGGAGGAAGAGGAGAGGAGGCCTAGGGCAGCCGCGCCCCCCCCAAGTCCGATTGACAAGGAGGGGGGCGGCGCCCCCCTTTCCTTTCCCCCTCTCTTCCTTCCCCCCTAGTCCTAATCCAACTAGGGAAAGGGGGGAGTCCTACTCCCAGTGGGAATAGGACTCCTCCGGCGCGCCTCCTCCTAGGGCCGGCCGCACCCCCCTTGCTCCTTTATATGTGGGGGCAGGGGGGCATCCTAGAACATACAAGTTGATCTTCAAGATCGTTCCTTAGCCGTGTGCGGTGCCCCCTCCACCATATTCCACCTCGGTCATATCGTCGCGGAGTTTAGACGAAGCCCTGCGCCGGTAGAACATCATCATCGTCACCTTGCCGTCGTCTTGTGACGAACTCATCCCGACACTTTGCTGGATCGAGTCCGGGATCGCCATCGAGCTGAACGTGTGCTGAACTCGGAGGTGCCGTACATTCGGTACTTGGATCGGTCGATCGCGAAGACGACGACTACATCAACCGCGTTGTCATAACGCTTCCACTTACGGTCTCACGAGGGTACGTGGGCAATACTCTCCCTCTCGTTGCTATGCATCACCATGATCTTGCGTGTGCGAGGAAAATTTTGAAATTACTACGCTCCCCAACAAAGGGTATCGAGCCAGGTTTTATGCGAGATGTCATATGCACAAGTAGAACACAAATGAGTTGTGGGCGATATAAGTCATACCGCTTACCAAAGATGTCTTACTTTGGTTCAGCGGTATTGTGAGATGAAGCGGCTCGACCAACATTACGCGTACGCTTACGCGAGACTGGTTTCACCGTTACGAGCACTCATGCTTAAAGGTGGCTGGCGGGTGTCTGTCTCTCTCACTTTAGTTGAACCGAGTGTGGCTACGTTCGGTCCTTGCGAAGGTTAAAACAACACTAACTTGACAAACTATCGTTGTGGTTTTGATGCGTAGGTAAGAACGGTTCTTGCTAAGCCCATAACAGCCACGTAAAATTTGCAACAACAAAGTAGAGGACGTCTAACTTGTTTTTGCAGGGGCATGTTGTGATGTGATATGGTCAAGACGTGATGCTATATTTTATTGTATGAGATGATCATGTTTTGTAACCGGTTATCGGCAATCGGCAGAGCCATATGGTTGTCGCTTATTGTATGAAATGCAATGCCTCAGTAATTGCTTTACTTTATCACTAAGCGGTAGCGATGGTCGTAGAAGCAATAGATGGCGTAACAACAACGATGCTACGATGGAGATCAAGGTGTCGCGCCGGTGACGGTGGTGATCACGACGGTGCTTCGGAGATGGAAATCACAAGCACAAGATGATGATGGCCATATCATATCACTTATATTGATTACATGTGATGTTTATCCTTTATGCATCTTATCTTGCTTTGATTGACGGTAGCATTTTAAGATGATCTCTCACTAAATTATCAAGAAGTGTTCTCCATGAGTATGCACCGTTGCGAAAGTTCTTCGTGCTGAGACACCACGTGATGATCGGGTGTGATAGGCTCTACGTTCAAATATAACGGGTGCAAAACAGTTGCACACGCAGAATACTCAGGTTAAACTTGACGAGCCTAGCATATAACAGATATGGCCTCGGAACACGGAGACCGAAAGGTCGAGCGTGAATCATATAGTAGATATGATCAACATATTGATGTTCACCATTGAAACTACTCCATCTCATGTGACGATCGGACATGGTGTAGTTGATATGGATCACGTAATCACTTAGAGGATTAGAGGGATGTCTATCTAAGTGGGAGTTCTTAAGTAATATGATTAATTGAAGTTAGATTTATCATGAACTTAGTACCTGATAGTATTTTGCTTGTCTATGTTTGTTGTAGATAGATGGCTCGTGCTATTGTTCCGTTGAATTTTAATGCGTTCCTTGAGAAAGCAAAGTTGAAAGATGATGGTAGCAATTACACGATCGGGTCCAGAATCTCGAGGATTATCCTCATTGCTGCATGTAAGAATTACGCCCCGAAGCACCGCTGGTGCCAGCCCCGCCGCTGATGCAACCGACGATGTTAAGAACGCTTTGGCGAGCAAAGCTGATGACTACTCGATAGTTCGAGGTGCCATGCTTTACGGCTTAGAACCGGTCTTCAACGACGCTTTTGAACGTCATGGAGCATATGAGATGTTCCAGAGTTGAAGTTAATATTTCAAGCAAATGCCCGGATTGAGAGATATGGAGTCTCCAATAAGTTCTATAGCTGCAAGATGGAGGAGAATAGTTCGCATCAATGAACACATACTCAAAATGTCGGGTATAATAATCACTTGATTCAACTAGGAGTTAATCTTCCCGATGATAGTGTCATTGATGAATTCTTCAATCATCGCCACCAAGCTACAAGAGCTTCGTGATGAACTATAATATGCAAGGGATGGACAAGACTATTCCCGAGCTCTTCGCAATGCTAAAAGCCATGGAGGTAGAAATCAAGAAGGAGCATCAAGTGTTGATGGTCAACAAGACCACTAGTTTCAAGAAAAGGGCAAAGGGAAGAAGAAGGGAACTTCAAGAAGAACAAGAAACAAGTTGTCGCTCAAGAGAAGAAACCCAAGTCTGGACCTAAGCCTAAGATCGAGTGCTTCTACCGCAAGCGGATCGACATCGAAGCGGAACTGCCCCAAGTATTTGGCAGATAAGAAGGATGGCAAAGTGAACAAAGGTATATGTGATATACATGTTATTGATGTGTACCTTACTAATGCTCGCAGTAGTACCTGGGTATTTGATACTGGTTCTATTGCTAATATTTGCAACTCAAAACAGGGACTACGGATTAAGCGAAGATTGGCTAAGGACGAGGTGACGATGCGCGTGGGAAATGGTTCCAAAGTCGATGTGACCACGGTCGGCACGCTACCTCTACATCTACCATCGGGATTAGTTTGAGACCTAAATAATTGTTATTTGGTGCCAGCGTTGAGCATGAACATTATATCTGGATCTTGTTTGATGCGAGACGGTTATTCATTTAAATCAGAGAATAATGCTTGTTCTATTTATATGAGTAATATCTTTTATGGTCATGCACCCTTGAAGAGTGGTCTATTTTTATTGAATCTCGATAGTAGTGATACACATATTCATATTGTTGAAACCAAAAGATGCAGAGTTGATAATGATAGTGCAACTTATTTGTGGCAATCGCCGCTTAGGTCATATCGTGTAAAGCGCATGAAGAAACTCCATACTGATGGGCTTTTGGAATCACTTGATTATGAATCACTTGGTACTTGCGAACCGTGCCTCATGGGCAAGATGACTAAAACACCATTCTCCGGAACTATGGAGCAAGCAACTGATTTGTTGGAAATCATACATACTGATGTTTGTGGTCCAATGAATGTTGAGGCTCGCGGCGGGTATCGTTATTTTCTCACTTTCACAGATGATTTGAGCAGATATGGGTATATCTAATTAATGAAACACAAGTCTGAAACATTTGAAAAGTTCAAAGAATTTCAGAGTGAAGTGGAAAATCATCGTAACAAGAAAATAAATTTCTATGATCTGATCGTGGAGGAGAATATTTGAGTTACGAGTTTGGTTTACATTTGAAACAATGCGGAATACTTTCACAACTCACGCCACCCGGAACACCTCAACGAAATGGTGTGTCCGAACGTCGTAATCGTACTTTACTAGATATGGTGCGATCTATGATGTCTCTTACTGATTTACCGCTATCGTTTTGGGGTTATGCTTTAGAGACGGCCGCATTCACGTTAAATAGGGCACCATCAAAAACCGTTGAGACGACGCCTCATGAACTGTGGTTTGGCAAGAAACCAAAGTTGTCGATTCTTAAAGTTTGGGGCCGCGATGCTTATGTGAAGAAACTTCAACCAGATAAGCTCGAACCCAAATCGGAGAAATGTGTCTTCGTAGGATACCCAAAAGAGACTGTTGGGTACACCTTCTATCACAGATCTGAGGGCAAGATTTTCGTTGCTAAATTCGGATCCTTTCTAGAGAAGGAGTTTCTCTCGAAAGAAGTGAGTGGGAGGAAAGTAGAACTTGATGAGGTAATCAGTACTGCTCCCTTATTGAAAGTAGTTCATCACAAGAACCGGTTCTGTGACAACTACACCAATTAGTGAGGAAGCTAATGATATTGATCATGAAACTTCAGATCAAGTTTCTACTAAACCTCGTGGTCTACGGAGTAAGATCCGCACTGAGTGGTACGGTAATCCTATTCGGAAGTCATGTTACTTGACCATGATGAACCTACGAACTATGAGGAAGCGATGATGAGCCCAGATTCATAAAATGGCTAGAGGCCATGAAATCTGAGATGGGATCCATGTATGAGAACAAAGTATGGACTTTGGTTGACTTGCCCGATGATCGGCAAGCCATTGAGAATAAATGGATCTTTAAGAAGAAGACTAACGCTGATGGTAATGTAACTGTCTATAAAGCTCGACTTGTTGCGAAAGGTTTTCGACAAGTTCAAGGGGTTGACTACGATGAGACTTTCTCACCCATAGTGATGCTTAAGTCTGTTCGAATCATGTTAGCAATTGCTGCATTTTATGATTATGAAATTTGGCAAATGGATGTCAAAACTGCATTCTTGAATGGATTTTTGGAAGAAGAGTTGTATATGATGCAACCAGAAGGTTTTGTTGATCCAAAAGGTACTAACAAAGTATGCAAGCTCCAGCGATCCATTTATGGACTGGTGCAAGCATCTCGGAGTTGGAATAAACGCTTTGATAGTGTGATCAAAGCATATGGTTTTATACTGAGACTTTTGGAGAAGCCCAGATTTACAAGAAAGTGAGTGGGAGCTCAGAGCATTTCTGATTTTATATGTAGATGACATATTATTAATTGGAAATGATATAGATTTTCTAGATAGCATAAAGGGATACTTGAATAAAAGTTTTTCTATGAAAGACCTCGTGAAGCTGCTTACATATTAGGCATCAAGATTTATAGAGATAGATCAAGACGCTTAATTGACTTTCACAAAGCACATACCTTGATAAAGTTTTGAAAAAGTCAAAATGGATCGAGCAAAGAAAGGGTTCTTGCCGTGCTACAATGTGTGAAATTGAGTCGACTCAATGCCCGACCACAATGAGAAGATAGACATAAAATGAAAGATGTTCCTATGCTTCAGCCATAGGCTCTATCATGTATGCAATGCTGTGTACTAGACTCGACGTGTGCTTAGCAATAAGCTTGGCAGAAGGTACTAAAGTAATCCAGAGTGGATCACTCGACAAATGTCAAGAACATCCCAAATACCGAAAAGGACTAAAGATATGTTTCTCGATATGGAGGTGAGAAAGAGCTACTCGTAAATGGTTACGCCGATGTAAGCTTTGACACCGATCCGCACGATTCTAAATCGCAAACCGGATACGTGTTTTTATTAAACGGTGGAGCTGTAAGTTGGTGCGATTTCTAAACAAAGCGTCGTGGCGGATCTACATGTGAAGCGGAATACATAGCTGCTTCGAAAGCAGCAAATGAAGGAGCTTGGATGAAGGAGTTCATTTCCGATCTAGGTGTCATACCTAGTGCATCGGGACCAATGAAGATCTTCTGTGACAATACTGGTGCAATTGCCTTGGCAAAGGAATCCAGATTTCACAAGAGGACCAAGCACATCAAGGGACACTTCAATTCCATCCGGGACCAAGTCTAGGTGGGAGACATAGAGATTTGCAAGATACATATGGATCTGAATGTTGCAGACCCATTGACTAAGCCTCTTCCACGAGCAAAACATGATCAGCACCAAGATCCATGGGTGTTAGAATCATTACTATGTAATCTAGATTATTGACTCTAGTGCAAGTGGGAGACTGAAGGAAATATGCCCTAGAGGCAATAATAAAGTTATTATTTATTTCCTCATATCATGATAAATTTTTATTATTCATGCTAGAATTGTATTAACCGGAAACATGATACATGTGTGAATACATAGACAAACATAACGTCACTAGTATGCCTCTACTTGACTAGCTCATTAATCAAAGATGGTTATGTTTCCTAACCATAGACATGTGTTGTCATTTGATTAACGGGATAACATCATTAGGAGAATGATGTGATTGACATGACCCATTCCGTTAGCCTAGCACTTGATCGTTTAGTATATTGCTATTGCTTTCTTCATGACTTATACATGTTCCTCGTAACTATGAGATTATGCAACTCCTGCTTACGGAGGAACACTTTGTGTGCTACCAAACGTCACAACGTAATCGGGTGATTATAAAGGAGCTCTACAGTGTCTCCGAAGGTACATGTTGGGTTGGCGATTTTGAGATTAGGTTTTGTCACTCCGATTGTCTGGAGAGGTATCTCTGGGCCCTCTCGGTAATGCACATCACTATAAGCCTTGCAAGCAATGTAGCTAATGAGTTAGTTACGGAATGATGCATTACGTAACGAGTAAAGAGACTTACTAGTAACGAGATTGAACTAGGTATTGGATACCGACGATCGAATCTCGGGCAAGTAACATACCGATGACAAAGGGAACAACGTATGTTGTTATGTGGTTTGACCGATAAAGATCTTCGTAGAATATGTAGGAGCCAATAGGAGCATCCAGATTCCGCTATTGGTTATTGACCGAGAATAGTTCTAGGTCATGTCTACATAGTTCTCAAACCCGTAGGGTCCGCACGCTTAACGTTACGATGACAGTTTGATTATGAGTTTATAAGTTTTGATGTACCGAAGTTTGTTCGGAGTCCCGGATGTGATCACGGACATGACGAGGAGTCTCGAAATGGTTAAGACATAAAGATTGATATATTGGAAGCCTATGTTTGGACATCGGAAGTGTTCCGGGTGAAATCGGCATTTTACTGGTATGGGAGGTTACCGAACCCCGGTAACCTAATGGGCCTTATTGGGCCCATGGAGGAAGAGGAGAGGAGGCCTAGGGCAGCCGCGCCTCCCCCCGAAAGTCCGAATTAGACAAGGAGGTGGGGGCGCCTTTCTTCCCCCTCTCTTCCTTCCCCCCAAGTCCTAATCCAACTAGGGAAAGGGGGGAGTAGGACTCCTCCGGCGAGCCTCCTCCTAGGGCCGGCCGCACCCCCTTGCTCCTTTATATACGGGGGAAGGGGGCACCCTAGAACACACAAGTTGATCTTCAAGATCGTTCCTTAGCCGTGTGCGGTGCCCCCCTCCACCATATTCCACCTCGGTCATATCGTCGCAGAGTTTAGGCGAAGCCCTGCCCCGGCAGAACATCATCATCGTCACCACGCCATCGTGCTGACGGAACTCATCCCCGACACTTTGCTAGATCGGAGTCCGGGGATCATCATCGAGCTGAACGTGTGCTGAACTCGTAGGTGCCATACGTTCGGTACTTGGATCGGTCGGATCGCGAAGACGTACGACTACATCAACCGCATTGTCATAACGCTTCCGCTTACAGTCTACGAGGGTACATGGACAATACTCTCCCCTCTCGTTGCTATGCATCACCATGATCTTGCGTGTGCGTAGGAAAATTTTGAAATTACTATGTTCCCCAACAGGTTTCCCCTCCGATTTCTATTAAAGAAACCACCACGGAACCAACATGATCAATTAAACCCTAAGCATGGTCAATTAAACCGTATTATGACTGTGCCATGGTAGATTTGAAGCTGCAAACCGAAGAAATGATATTTAGCATCCATTGTTTGCTTTGAACTAAGAACTAAATTCTAAGAGCTGAAAAGAAAGTAGAGTAACCAAGTTACGATCTATTTTCTGGTTGAGATCAAAAGGTTGAGGAGATATGAAGTACCACCTCTTTTGCGGCGCCATGTAGGCATCGGGGGTGCGATGGCTGTCGGTGGCGTTGAAGCAGATCTGCGACGATAGACGGGTGCATCGGGGGATAAGTCCCATTGCGGTGGAAGAGAAGGTCATGTGAGCGGCCCCGTCAAAGAAGACGACGACGCCGATGAAGCGAGAGGACGCGATGCAAGGCTCTTGGTCCATCGCCGTGGATGAGAAACGTCCATCTCTAGCAATGGACGACACAGTCTTGGTAGGCGCTCCGACATGGTGGAGGACGATGGTGATGGTTGGGGTGGTGGACGGCGATGATGGATGGGGTGGAGGATGGCGGCGATGGATGGGGTAGCGGACGGAGGAGGCTGGTGTGGGGATGGTGTTCTAGCGCGGACAGTGTATGTATGGGGAAATGGAGGGAGAGGTACGAGGAACCATGTTTTTGGGACGCGCATGTCTGAAATATGGGAAAATTACAAACTTAGTCCCCGTTTAAAATTTGGATGTCTCTTTTGTTGGGGATAGGACAGTAATCTCGCATCTCGCCAATATTTTCCCAGAGTGATTTTGGGCGAGGAGAGGGTGGTTGGCACCCATGGTTGGCGCCCACGGTGTATGAACGGGGCTGATAGGTAGGGCAGTTGTGTCACGTCTGAGTGAAGTTACAAACCTGCCCCTATTGAAAATATTTGCTTGCATCGATTTTGGTCGAGTCGAGTTTGTTTTGCCGCCCACCGTGTATGAATGGGGAAATGGAGGGAGAAACAGAGGTCTTTCAGACGAGCTTGAATCAAATGTGTTTTGCCACCCACCGCCCACCGTGTCGGAATGGGCTCAGAGGTGATCGTGTCACGTCTAATTGAAGTTACTAAGCTACCCCTATTAAGAGAAGTGGAAATCGGGTCGATGGATTGTCCGTGTAATGGGTAGACAGTAATTTCCATCTCCCAAACACTTGGCTTCGGGAAGCCGACGTGGGAGTGGACATTTTGCCGCTTCTTTCGAATTTTGGGACAATAAGCATCCACGTTTACCCTGGCAACTAAATTCAAATCCATTTTGTATTCCTACACGAATCTTTATAAATCATTCTATGTGTTTTTATATATCTTCAAAAGCACGACAAAGATGTACTCCACTGTCATATATGAATATGGTTTACAAATGCCGATACTCAAATTCAGAAGCTAGAATCCAGTTTAAGGTGAATTCGAATATTTGGAACACTTCATGTCCAACTCAAATGTCACACGCAACATAATGTGTACTCCCATTTAGATATGTATACAAGCGATGTATCAAGATCCAAGTACCGAGTCAATCAACGAACAATGTACAGAACTGACAGACATATAAACACTTATAGAGTATATGGATCAATAATATCAACTAACATACATAAGCCAGGCTGCTGTACTTTTTTTTGCTACAACATCATCCTTTTTTTAGCCAAGCTACCACAACATCTTGGCCCTTTCCGATGCGTGCCACTTACGGTCCATCTATACTCCTATTATTGCTGAATGCACATTCAGCCCGATTGGCATATTTGCAGGTCTGGCACAACAATCAAAATGAAATGTCTTTGAGTCTTTTCAATTAATACAGACTTGTGCTCAAATAAAATTACAAATGAAAAAACAAAAAACAATTATTACATGATCTCTAAAACAAATGGTTTGATTGATTACATGAGGAAACAACACAAAGGTTATTCAACGATGGAAAGAACATTTCACCTATGATTTACCAAGTGGGAATTTAATTTCCTTTTTTCCTTCAGGACCTTAACAATGCGGTCAGTCTTAGCTTGCTTCGTTTTGAAATCCACCAAATATTTAATGTTTGTCTTGAGTACTGCTTGTGATTGTGCTGTTTGCTTCCTCAACATGCCAACTTCATCGCTAAGTGCAGAAGCAGAATCTCTTTCTACCACTAGTTTAGCCTCTAGAGCATCAGCAGTTGGCAATTCATAATGCACGATTGGGCCGGTGCCACTGCTGTGGGATGATACAATGTCCATGGGGACCTCGCTCTTTGATCTTGGGCTAACCTGTTTTGCCATTAAAGTTCCGATTGGATTCAAAAAAGTTGAAGTTAGCAAAACATGTCAACTGGGAGTTATAACAACAAACCAGTTAAACAAACAAGGAATTAAAGAGTTTCAATTGGATGCTGAAAAGTAGTTATTACTTATTAATATCATTATAACCCGTTGTTGTAGTAGCAGAGTTGTTAAGCAAACAAGTAGCTATTTAAGTTCAGGCAAACAGGTAATTCTTAACAGTAAGTATCAAACACATAGATAGGCGTAGTCTATAATAGGATTAACATGCTGTGTCATTATGTAATCAGTAGCAAACTAAATTAAGCCAAGCAACGTAATTGAACAATTTTGCAATAAGTGGCTAACTAAAATTCCGAGAAGCAGGTAACTGAACTTACGCTAGCTCTTTGTACAGGCACACTGCAACTTATTTTTCTCTTACAAGGTCCTACGAAGGAGTCCATGGCATCAATTGCTTGGATACGCAGTCCCAATACTTCTTTCTTCCCACACTGCATTGGTAAGTCGAATGGTTAATCTAGTAAGATGGTGCGTCCTTGATATGTTATATGAGGATGTGTAGTCAGACTAGTTGTAGCCAGACACATCACACTGGCTTTTACTGTATATTTCATGCGATTACATTTGGCATATCGAGATCTAAGCAATCTACAATAGGATGAAAAGACTGGCATCCTTCACATTATTGGCAAACTTAGTTCATAGAAACAAGCAATTCAACCATTCTGTGGATAAATCAAAAGCGCCACTGGAATATTTTTCACTAACCCAATCATAGTTTCATACATGCAAAAAGGGGCGACACCACCATAGGGGCTGGTATGGGCGGCCGTCTCGGGTGGCTGGAAAGTGTGCACCTAGTTTGAGTTGTCTAGGTGGCCCAGACTAGTTTTGTTCGTCCCAACACACGAGCAGGCAATGTAAAAAATGGAAAAAATGTTTCAACTTGGATGGCCCAATAACATAAGTGCAAGGCAGGCCCTATAGCAGGCTCGCGGCCCAAACGAGCGCCTCCCATATCGATCGACAGCAGGAAAATTCCCAATTCATTCGCTCCAGCCTCCAGTCTAGTTCGCTCCTAACCTAGCCTTCGCTGGATAGACCGACATAGCACTTCCTCGCACCCTCGTTGGAGGGCGGTCGCTGGGCTTCAACCGAATGGAAGGACAAGAAGATGAAGATCCAACCTTGGGTGTAGCCTGCGTGGGAGGCAGCGGCGGCAACACGGGCATGGCATCGAGCTTGCGCAAACGGACAGTCGCAGCTTGCAAGTGTAGCATGCACAACGAGCAGGTACATCATCCCTGATTATATCTAATTCAACTGTTCAATTTCTGGCCAATAGTTAAACCTGATGATATTGTAAAACTGCTTGTATGTAGGGAAACGATGAGAAAATGAAACCAATTTCTGCTTATTTTATAACTCCCACAATCAATACTAAACTGACTGAATCTGATGTATCTAATCAAGTTTCCAGTGCAAACATACAAGCTTATGTTGTTCTTGAGCCTGAAGTGTCTAATGAACAGACTTCTAATGAAGGATTTGATGCAAACATTTTAGATGCTCCTGGTGATGAACATATAGTGTCTACTGAGGGATCTAATGCAAACATTTTGCAAGCTCCAATTGAAGGATTTAGTGTCTAATCATGATCTACTATGTTGAGACAGACATAGAGATTTGCAGGCATTGATGACAAGCAGTGCATTTTCATGGCTTGCGGAAACGTCGAGGCCATCTACCAGAAAGTCCCCGTATCATGACAACGTAGCATAAATACTTTTCTAATCTATTGTTTGAAACTATTGGCATACTTGTGCAGGATAGATATATTGATATGCAGTTTGTGCACTGGTTATAGGTGCAATTACACTTTGATATTTTTAGCCAGAAAACGAATAATTCAAGCAGGTACATACCATGTTTGTAGTCCTTGTACACCATGTTGCATTTTGTGTTTTTGGTGCTTGCATAATTTAGTGTTTATAATCTGAACTGCTTTGGATCATTAGCTGGTTTTCAAAGTGCATGTAGCTTCACGTTTCTCAAGTTATGTTGGTTTCCGGAGTGCAAGTGCCTTCGTATTTTTTAAGTTAAATGTTCGCCCCTAGTAACTTGAATTCGTGGATCCTCCACTGCACACAAATCATACACGCATGCCAGTACGAATTAAATGAAATGCGTGGACTTACACTAGCTCGTTATGCGTGCTCATCGCAGCTCTGCTATGCTGCGTGGGATGTTCCATGTACAAGTCCATGTTACCGCTTGCTTGGATGTGCAGGCCTTGTGCTCCTTGCACCCCCTCTGCATTTTGACATGGCGAATGGTTGATCAAATAAGAGGAATCGACCTTGCTGTTGTACCGGAGGACAGATACTTACAAGGTTATACGGGTGTGTAGGATGTGTACCAGATTCCGTAGCGCCGTCATGCTTCGCTAAAAATGGGTTTTGCTTGCTTCAGATTATATCTGTAGAAGAAAAAAGAGTTAAAGTCAGAGTTGCATAGGCGTGTAAGCTAAGAGAGCAGTGAAAGGATATCCAAACATCGTCAGAACAGTGCAAAAGGGAGTGATGTGTGGATACCTAGTTTGGGCCGGCATTTGGGCATGCTCTCCTAGCTAGAGTGCGGGTCACTTCAGGGCCGTTGAGGGTGATGTGCTGGCGTTGGCTGGCTGCGCACAGATGCAAATCTTGAGTGGCAATGGAGCACGACGATGCGGTGGACGATACCATTGGTGAAGCCCCAACGGCCTCGGGGGGCAGAGGTGCGACGATGTGCTCGGTGAAGTAGCCCCGGTTAGGTAGGAGACGGCGTCGGTGAAGCGCACCTAATGCGGTGGAAGTCGGTGTCTGTGAGGCACGTCGGTTGCGGCGGCCAACGTTGTCGGTGGACCACCCAGTGAAGTGGACGAGGGCGTAGATGAGGTAGCTCCGGTGCAGTGGTGAAGCGCGACCTCTTCGTCGTTGTCGTCTGGCATAGAGGTGGTGAAAGAGACGAGACGAGGGGCGATTCGAACTTTGCTTGGGTTGGCGGCGAATTAGGGATTTGAGCAATCTGGGCGCGGAAGGGGACGATGGAGAAGGGAGATTTTGCAGGGCTGGAATTGGGGCCGCTAGATATTTCAATCCGAAACATGGAAGTGCGAACTTATTTTGTCGTCATCCTTTTTTTTTGGGGGGGGGGGAGGGATGGAGGGGGTGGCTGGGTGCTAAGCGTCCATCCGACACACGCGACCACCACGACACGACCCTGGTCTGCCTGATGCGCCTACATTTGAGAATACAAACGAATCTTCTTTCATTTGCAAATGAATCTGTATGTATTACCATGCCCGTGTTTTCCTTGCAAATAATTAGTCATTCGAAACGAGATACTATAAATTAATTAATGAGGAGTTATTTGAAAAAAAAATCAAAACGGTATCCACGGTATCCATGCTAACGTGGATTAGAGTGTGTGTCACATAATTAGTTATTTAAATTAGAGTGTGTGTCACATAGCGATCTCCAATTCTAATGTGGATTTCACATTTCACTGTATCCACGCTACCTTTTTAATACAAATTCATATGTATATGATGAACACCATGGTAGTGAGAAAACTTTTGGACGAATTCAAACATATGACCTACAAAATAGCACAACAAATCGAGTCAATGTCAACTTTTCGAAACCTAGTATGGCACGAATTCGAAATAATTACGCATATGCATGGTCCTCAGTTCAAACCTTACAATGTACACCGAATTGAAACATCGATATTAAGTCTCGTACTATCTACATTCAAATGTTGTTTTTAGCTCCCCCCCCCTCGGCACACATGCTACATACTTCCTGTATCGGTCAATCTTCCTCTCCTAACCACCTTAGGAAGCTATCCAACACACGTTCATTCTTTCTCTCCATGTTTCGATCTCTCACTCTCTCAACTACACAACCCCCTTTTTCCACTCTGTTACCAAATGTATTGACCTCACACACCCGCCATTGCACCCCATGCCGAGCTCTCTCTCTCTCTCTCTCTCTCTCTCTCTCTCTCCCTCCCACCCTCTCGCGCTAGATACATGCATTGCCTATCTAGCACCCCAACCTCTCGTGCGCATGTGCCATCTGATCATTGATCATACAACCTAGATTCTCGTATCATCGTAGCGGGTAATTAAGCTACGGGGAGCACCTAATATGAGCAACGGGGAGTCGTTGGATCCAAGATGCAGCGGTACACACGAGGCCTGGACGTTTTATTTTCAAAAAAAACTTTGGAGAGTTTGGAAATTGCGCATAATTACAAAGACTACTCCCAAGCCATTGGATCTCACTTCCAACGATGTAAAAACTTGTATCACCATAGCATATAAGCTGCGTGGTGGATGTGATATTCTATGTTGCTATCATTTTTGTTCGTAAACTTGCAAAATACGTGTAACTCATGCCGTTATTTGTCTAACTGCGCAAAGTATTTGTTCAAAAAAACCATCCTACACTAAAATATCGGAACAACACACAGGGGCCCCACTTGTTATTAATCAAATTTGGACCTAAAACTAACAAATCTGAAAGACGAGATTCAAACTGGCAACCTAGACTACAAAGCGTAAGTCGATAGCCTGAAACAACAACGGTTGTTGGCTTTGTCCCATAACTTGATTTTATACAGTGTCACGTTGAGTAGAGTAGAGGGAGTGCCTCGTCAAAACTTGCATGACCATTGACTCACTTACTGGTGGGTCCCAGGTCCGTGATCTCTCTCTTCTCTCCATCGTCTAACCTTTGCACTGGCACACACGAAGAGCGGCGCTAGCTTGCCATGGTGTTATTATAACTAAAAAAAGCTTGGAAAATAGAAAAATCGCCTAGAACAAGAGAAGTTGTGGCTGGTCGAGACGGAGCTAACCACACCTATCCTCCGTGCCATGTTAGCATGATGAAGCTGTGTGGCTAGTGGGGTGTTTTTGACCGACTGGCTAGGTCTCGAGGTCAAACCATAGGTACATGCAGTATATTTTTACACGCACATTTTTCCTCCGTGCCGAGACGTGGCACACCCTACCGCGCGGTTTCGGGTCCTCCCGGGTGGTGCACACATATATTCTTCCTGACATGGGACGCCCTACCACACATTTTCTGGGTCCTCCTCGGTCGTAGCACCGAAGCAAGTAAATGAGTCGTCAAATCACGAAAGACCACCTTTCCCGCTGACTACATCAGTGAAGCACGGTGGCTAGCTTGTCGGGCTAGTTCGACCAATTAGCTAGGCTGTCGCCACATTTGTTTTTTCACCCCTTTTTTTATCTCTTTGCCGGCAGGTAAATTTAAATATCCACTGCGGCGTTGCTCTGGTGTTTGGGTGCAGCAGGTTTTTAATTTTTTTGATTGACGGGAGCAAGTGCGGCAGGATTATTATTATTTTTTGATTGACGGGAGCAGGCGCGGCAGCAATTAGTCACGATGACTCCACCTGTAAAACCCACTGCTCCCTGATGTGAGAAGTCGTCGACTGGTGTTTTACCATGGTGAAAACCAAAAGATTCCCCGCTCCTTGGCTGGCTCCCTCCGCCTCCCCATAGATTGCATTGCCTTTCAGCCGTTTCGACCCCTTTGCTTCCTCTCCCCATTGCTTCTACCTAGTGCCATGGCGGCGCAGCAGATCACGAAGGTCAAGGTGAGGCGCTTGACACAAGAGCTCCAGGCCAAGGATGTGGAGCTCCGTGACCTCAAGGAGGAGAGGAGTGCCATGCTCCTCCGTTATGTGCGGGAGTTCACGGAGCTTCAAAAGCGGCAGGCGTCCACCACAAAGATGCTCGAGGTGTCATCGGCGTTGCTGCAGAAAGCGGGAGATACGATAGGCCGTCAAGGGAGCCGGCTCGAGCGCGAGCGGGCCGATCGTGATGAGGTCAGGATTGCCTTAGCCACTTGGTGAACCAAGTTGCCACGCACGTGTTGCGGCTGCGTGATGCCTACCGTCATTCCAGCGCGACCATGCCGGCCGTCGGGCTAAACCCGTTCGACCACCCGGTTGACTTCAACGAGCTGCGGCTTCCTGACTTGGTCTCCTTCTTCAGCTATATCTCCGAGGAGCAGAGCCGTCTTCGTGCGATGGTGGGGGCGGAGCTGGACAAGGAGGGGTTGCAAGCTGCCATCATTGTTGCCGGGCGAATCCTTTCAGGGCTCCGTCACCGGAATCCATTCGTGCCATTGGACGCCGTCTTTGATGAGCTGGCTCCCATCGACCGGGAGTGGGCTCTGCTGGCGGTTGCACCCGGCATCACCAACGTTGTGCGCCTTCAGAAGCAGAGGGACTTTGGTGGTGTTTAAGCGCCCTCTGCATGGGCATGTCCATGTCTCGGCGCAACATGACCGTTGGATCAAACTCAGACGGTGCAGATCAGCCACTGTAGCACAAAGCGTGTGGGTGTGTTTGGTTGCATTCTCATGTCAATATAGTTGTTCCCTCTTCATGTATTTGTGTTAACCTATTAGTGTGGACTCATGCACCGTTCATGCACTCTGCCAAACACCCAAAAGTGGGTCGAGAAGGGAATGTTTGCTCCCATCCCGTGCACCCTTCATACACCCTGCCTAACACTGATTCGTGCTTCATATGGTTCATGTTTTGTGGAGTATCAGAGCACCGCACTCTCCATGCACTGTAGACCTAGTTCTGTTAACATTGATCTCACCGTTCATTCTCGACCGAGCAGTCAAAAAAGCGGTACTATGTTACTACATTACTGTTCATATAGCTGACATGCGCACAACATTATTTGTTATCGTCATATCTTACTACACTAGCAACAAGATTATGTAGTAATGACGTATGAACCAGTGCACATACCTACTAGTAGGAGCACTGTGTATGTTCAAGTGGCTACCGTGTTTCGCACTCCTCCGTCATAAGAGTGGAAACGCTTGCTGTAATCAATTTTTTCTTCAGAAAAACAGTGGACACGCTCTACCATGCGGATCCTCCTCTAGCCATGCACTAAATTACTCACTTTTGCCGACGTGTGGGACAGCCAGCATCGGGGTCCACCAGCCATGCACTAAATTACTCTGTAGTAGAGTGACGGTAGACTACCCCGATCGAAGCGCCGCAGTAATGCCCAATGAGCCGTCAAATCACAAAACCCCCTCCTTTCCAGCAGTAAGTTGGATGGACGAAGCAACCATCATTTCACTCTTCTCTCTCAGCTTCCTCTGTTGAAGAAAACCCCCACTCGCTTCGCTTCTCCCTCATCTCGTTCCTCATTTCACTCTTGCTGAGAGCAGCAACGCAGCCGGCAAGCCTTCGCACATCCTTGACGCGCTTCGGTGCTTCGATCTGCTCAATGGCCTTGATCTTGTCGGGATTGGCTTCAATCCCCCTCTGGGATACAAAGAACCCGAGAAGCTTGCCGGAAGGGACTCCAAACACACACTTCTCGGGGTTCAACTTGAGATTGATCTTGCGCAGATTTGCAAAGGTCTCGTCCAAATCTTGGATCAAAGTTGCTTTGTCCTTGCTCTTGACCACTATGTCATCCATGTAAGCTTCTACATTTCGTGCAACCGTGGCTCAAAAGCATGACCGACTACTCTTGCAAATGTTGAACCAGCATTCTTTAGTCCGAAGGCATCCGTACAAAGCAATGACGTGCCACATGGAGTAATGAATGCGGTCTTCTCTTCATCCTCTTCTGCCATGAAGATCTGATGGTATCCTGAATATGCATCAAGAAATGAAAGCAAATCACATCCTGCCGTGGAGTCGACAATCTGGTCAATGCGCGGCAAGGTAAATGGATCTTTGGGACAAGCTCTATTAACATCAGTGAAGTCAATACAAAGCCTCCATTTCCCGTTTGCTTTGCGCACGACTACAGGATTGGCCAGCCACGTTGGATGGAGCACTCCTCCCACCAGCCTCGCTGCTTCCAACTTCTTGATCTCTTCAAGATCAATTCTTGGCGCCCACAGCTTGTTTCCTGACTTTTTGCTTGACGGGCCGCGCGTGGGGACAGACGGCAAGGTGGTGCTCAATTACTTTCCTGGGAACACCGGGGATGTCAGATGGTTGCCATGTGAACACATCGACATTCGCCCGCAGGAAAGCAACGAGCGCGCTTTCCTATTTAGGGTCAAGCGTGGCACTGATGGTGAAAGTACCACCAGTGCCGTCCTCCTTGGTGGCCACTTTCTTGGTCTCTGGTGAAGCTTCCAAAGATGTCGTGGGGAACGAGCACCTATGGGGCAGGGCCCCTTTCGGTCCGGCAAGGGAGCGAAGGGCGCACGAAGAGCGGATCGAGGCGGAGCACGCGAGCGATTTTTACCCAGCTTCGGAGCTCTCCGGAGAGATAATACTCCTACTGCTGCTTTGTGATTCTATTCTCTTCTTGCTTGAGAGCGTGAGAGTGGTGTAGTCTCGAATGAGTCGAACCCCTGCTACGTTGCGCATGGGCCTCCTTTTATAGGCACAAGGGGTCACCGACAGGTGGCAACGCAGCCAAGGGTACAAATGTAAAAAGAGGGGTTGGTACAACTGCTATCTACAGTGCACCCTACCTAACTCTGACGGCAGGGGACAAGCATTTAATGCCCGTCCGGTCGCCCAAACAGTGCAGAAAACGACCGTTTGGGGCGCCACCGCATGCCACGATGGCCTTCTCGTCATCTCCACTTGCCACCTCGCACCGCTTGGTTGCACAGCCGCCCGCCACGTGCACCAGGAACGATCTTGGGGCGACACGTCGTTGGATGCGCTGGAGCGCGTGCAGAGAGGTGTTTCGCGCGCGCAAGCGCCTTGCCGCGGTCGTTGTCTTGTCGCACCCGAAAGCTTGTCGCTAGCCGGGTCTTGCCGGGACGCGCGGCGCGCCGCGGCAAGTTTCTTGAAATGCCTTTGTTGGCCTTCCCGGCAAGCTCCTCTTGCCGGGGCCTTGTCCTTCCCGGCAAGCTCCTCTTGCCGGAGTCTTGTCTTCTTAGTTGAAAACACTTTGTTCTTGAATGGCATCAATATGAGCTGCGGAGGATCTTGGCGGGCGTCCGGCAAGCCTTGCCGCTGGGCGCTACGACTGCCCGTGCACAAGTTCGGGGTACTAAGGTACCCCTACTTTAGTACACCGACAGGAGCCCCCGGGCCTGGGCCATACACGGTGCCGAGCGCTGTTGGGCCCAAAACAGGGCACGGGCACGCGCGGCCTGGGTCCATACCAAATCTAACTCCGTATCCACCGCGCCCTCCCGTAACGGCACGCGTCGAATGCGGCGTCGTGGGAGAGATCGTGGGCGATACTTTAATCGAAAAAGGCGTAACGTTCGCCTCTCCTCTTTATAAGCAGAGGAAACAGGGCCGTTCCCCACCTTCGCCACTTGCGATTTCTTCCTCGAAAGCTCCGCCGCCCCTCCGCTTCCTGCCAAAGAGAGCAGCGCCCGCCGCCGTTGCCGCTTAACGCCTCGCCCTTCCCACCACTTCCGCCATGGCCCGAAGACCGGAAGGTGCGGTCAGCCGAGGCGCTGCGGCTCGAGGCGCTGCGCAAGGAGCGAGCACTTTCCCGAGCTCACCGCGAAGGAGCTGCGGAGTGGTTCTATTTTTCGTCGACGGAGACGCGGCGCATCCGCAAGACGCAGTACTCTCCGCCGGCTTCTACTTCAAGCGGTGCCCAAAAGGGTACTACTTCTTTCCTTTGTTCTTTTCTCATGGCTTTGCCCACCCTTTTCCGATTTCTTCTGCGATATCATGAATACCTACGGGTTTCATCTCCTTGACTTCACCCCCAACGCCGTTCTGACAATGGCGGTTTTCGCACATCTCTGCGAGAACTTTGTTGGCATCCACCCAAATGTTGCTCTCTTTAGCCACTATTTCATCCCCCGAGCCGAGAAAGGAGAGCCCCTAGCTGGCGGGATCGCCTGGATCTCAAGAGTCGGCATGAAGGAGGTGTATCTGGAGGGGGAGCTCCGCAGCAAATGGGAGGAGTGGAGAGCGGAGTGGTGTTGGATTGTCGATGAGAACCCGCATCCATTCACCAATTTGCGCCAAGCCAGAGTAGTGTGCGGCAGCGACTGGAGCGCCCTGGCGGCGGACGATGCCAGATTGAAGATCGCCACCACCCGGATCTTGAGGCTCAGCTTGCGGGCTTCTCGTGGGGCTGTTGGTGCCGATTTCGCCGCCGCCAGACGCTTCTCCGCAGAGAGGGCAAGACCCGCTGGCTCTTGGGGTCCGGCGGACATCATGAGGCTGCGCCCAGCCTCAATTTTAACTTCACCGTCATGGAGTTGGATGGGGCGTCAAGGAGCTGTTCAAGCACGACCCCAACCATCCCGAGTGGTTCAGGCTACCGCAGGGCATCGTCCCGTTGTGCAATAACTCCCAGCTCGACCGCATCCGCGCAATGATGCCGGAGTGCGACTCGCATGGGATTATCCCAACGTGGCGAGAGCTCTTTAGAACGCCCGAGACCGACGCGCCAGTGTCGCGCCATTATTCGCCGTCGTTGCCATGTCATTTGCTCGCGTGTTGCATTTGCCATGTCATCATATTCATTTCATATCATGTCATCATGTGCATTTCATTTTGTATACGTGTTCATCTCATGCATCCGAGCCTTTTCCTCGTTGTCCGTTTTGCAATCCGGCGCTCCTATGTTCCCCGGCGTCCCTTCTTCTCTCCTGTTGTGAGCGGGTATTAAACTTTCTCGAATGGCCGAGGTTTGCCAAGCGGCCTTGGTATAGCACCGGTAGACCGCCTGTCAAGTTTCGTGCCATTTGGAGGTCGTTTGGTACTCCAACGGTTAACCGGGTAACCGCAAAGCCCTCTTTTGTCGCAGCCCAACACCCCTTCCAAAGTGGCCCAAAACCCACCAAACTCCCCTCCATGCTCTCGGTCGTTCGATCACGATCGTGTGGGCGAAAAACGCACCTCATTTGGACTCTCCTAGCTCCTCTATGCCTATTTATACACCCCCATTCCAAACCGGATGATTTCCGAAACCCTAAAATTCCTCCTCACGCCGGACGCGTGTCCGTCACGCCGACACGCCCGCCGACCACGCCGCCCGGCGAATCCCGTCGCGCCACGTCGTCGGTTCGTCGCTCCCGTCCAACCCCGTTGCCACGTGGCTACCCGCCACCACACCGCCGCCCGCCATGAGCCCGCAGCCGCCCGCGAGGCCGTCCGCCGCCGCCGTTCACGCCGCCTCCTCCTCCTTGCCCGCCGCCGCCGCCTCGTCGCCGCTGGCCGCCCGCCGCCGCCCGCCGCCCGCCCTGCGGTGTTACACACCCGCCAGTCCCGCCGCCACTGCCTCGCCACCGCCGCCGCCACACCGCCACCCGCCTTCGCCACCGCCGCACTTTCGCCGCCTCGGCCCGCCTCGCCGCCGCCGCCCGACGTGCTCCTCGCCGCCGGAGCGCCCGACCACCCTGGCGCCGCCGCCTCCGCCGGGCGCCTGGCCTCCCGCCGCCGCGCCGCCTCGCCCGGCGCCCGGCCGGCCGCCAGCCTTCGCCTCGCCACAGCAACCACGCCGCCGAGCCGATCGCCGCCTCTCGCCGAGCCGCCGCCGTCCTCGCGGATCTGGTCAGGTGGACCAGATCCACCACCTCCTCGATCCAAACGCGCGCCCGTCCCGATCCGCTCCGTCCCGGAACCGTCCCGTCCCGGGTTGACTTTCCGGAGGTGAAAAAACTACTAAGTCCCTGAAATCTGTGTAATTTTCATGCATGTTCGTGCCATCACATCTCTGCATTCGTAGCTCCGTTTTGCACGTATAATATGTCAAATTGTTCGCCTCGACGAGTACATCATTACATTCCATTGCATCATTTGCATTTGAGCTCATCTTGATGCCCTAAATGCTGTTGGAAGTAGGATTCAGATCGTTAGTTCCAGAATCTTATCAGCTCGAGCTATTTTGTCATTTTTGCCATGATTTATGTGTGCATCCTATGAGTATGAGCTCTACATGAATGTTGGACTTTGCTATGCCATCTTTCCAGAGGTGTTGACCATGTATTTTTGTGAGTTGTGTGCTGAGTGCATTGAGCTTGTAAAGTAGGGTAGTTGCTGTTGTTGTTTTCCTGGCAGATTCTGTTATATTTTGATGCCATGTTAACATGCTTCTAGTAATCATTCTATGCATAATATGGAGATGCTCTATAAACATGTTTTGATATACATGTCTTGCTCTATCTATTCATGCTCTTGGTTGCAATTTTAGCCTGCTGGAACATGTTCATTTCTTGCTCCAAAGTTGCTTGAAAATGTTTCCTGACAGATTGTTTGCATGAGATTCAATTTTCACGAGGTCTTTGTAGTTGATCCGTGTATGCTATGACCTTGCTCTTGCCATGCTTAGCTTCATAATCATGCCTTCTTGCTGTTGGTTGCCTTGCTATGCCCTGTATTGCTCTGTAGTGAGTGGTTCGAGCTCACGAACATGCCTACTAATCGTTGTTTCTGCCATGTTCAAATCTGTAATAAAACTTGCCATGTTTACATGGGTGCCATCATATTTTCCGTGCCTTTTTGGCTCATGGTCAGTAAGGGTCTATTGATATATGCTTTGAGTAGAATCATGCCATGCCTTTGTTTGCCATGATAAGTTTCTGTAACATGTTGTTTGATAGCTCTAAACATTGCAACCTGGATGTTATTTTGGTAAAAGTCTGAAATTGTTATTACTTGCAATATCTCCATGTCATTTTGAGCATGTTCTAGTTGTTTCTGGAGATAGCTCAGTGTTCATGTTTTGTTATGCATTATGGGTACTTCATGCCCATGCCTTTTGTTATTATGTTGGGGTGATGTAGCATGTTGTTTTGATGCTTGTAAGATGCCTAGTTGCTGTTTTGGGCAGATTGTTGTTATGACTTGTATAGAGTGTGGGTGTTGAACCGTTGCTCCGTTTTGAGTGTGCTCTATATGAAACTTGCTTGCTTTTGCATGTAGCTTCATATTATCATGTTGCATCCTTGTTTTGGTGTGTTTGCTTGATGTTTGGGTGCATTTTGCATCGATGCCATGTTTAACTTGTTTTGCTCATATCTTCTAGACCGTAGCTCCGAATCTAATGAACTTTATATGTAACTTGACTAGAATTTCGTGTAGATCATCTTGGTGATCTTTAACTTGCTGTATAACAACTTCAACATAAGGTTTATTCAGTTCTGGACCCATTTCGAAATATGCATATGAGGACTTACCGAATTGTTATATGTTGTTCCTACCTCATTTAAACTTGCCTTGATGTGTTGTTCTTGTGTGCATCATCTCTTGCCATGAGTAGCTTCATGTAGCTTGGTCATGCATCATGCTTGTTGTGCATCATGTCATGTTCATGTGTGGTGTGTTTACCATGTTGTGTGCTTCTTCTCGATAGTTCCCGTTTCGTTGCGATCGTGAGGATTCGTTCGCCTTCGATTGGTTCGGCTTCATCCGTTCGTCTTCTTCATGGACTCGTTCTTCTTCCTTGCGGGATTTCAGGCAAGATGACCGCTACCCTGGATCTCACTACTATCATTGCTATGCTAGTTGCCTCGTTCTTTTGCTATGTCGCTACCTATTACTGTTTGTCCAGCCATCCCATATTGCCATGAACCCCTAACCTTTGACACCTTTCCTATGCAAACCGTTGTTTGGCTATGTTACCTCTTTTGCTCAGCCCCTCTTATAGCGTTGCTAGTTGCAGGTGAAGTTGAAGATTTCTCCATGGTGGACAGGGATTATGTTGGGATATCACAATATCTCTTATATTATTAATGCATCTATATACTTGGTAAAGGGTGGAAGGCTCGGCCTTATGCCCGTGTTTTGTTCCACTCTTGCCGCCCTAGTTTCCGCCATACCGTGTTATGTTCCCGGATTTTGCGTCCCTAACGCTGTCGGGTGATTTATGGGACCCCCGACAGTTCGCTTTGAATAAAACTTGTCCAAAGAAGGCTCAACATTGACTTTTACCATTTGCCTCACCACCACCTACTTTTTCCCTTGGGAGTCGCTCTCTCGAGGGTCATCTTTATTTCAGCCCCCGGCCGTGCTTGTCTAAGTGCTGGTTCGAACCGAGTAGATCATGGGCCCCCTCGGGCAACTCGAGGTCTGGTTTTACTCGAGGATGTCTCATCCGGTGCCCACGAGAACGAGATATGTGCAGCTCCTATCGGGATTGTCGGCGATCGGGCGGCTTTGCTGGTCTTGTTTTACCATTGTCGAAATGTCTTGATGTACCGGATTCCGAGACCGATCGGGTCTTCCCGGTGAAGGTCTATTCTTCGATGATCGCGAGAGCTTGTCATGGGCTGTTGGGACACCCCGCAGGTATAAACTTTCGAGAGCCGTGCCCGCGGTTATGTGGCAGATGGGAATTTGTTAATGTCCGGTTGTAGACAACTTGACACTTGATCCGAATTAAAACGCATCAACCGAGTGTGTAGCCGTGATGGTCTCTTCTCGGCGGAGTCCGGGAAGTGAACACGGTTTCTGTGTTATGTTTGACGTAAGTAGGTGTTCAGGATCACCTCTTGATCATTGCTAGCTTCACGACCATTCCGCTTGTTCTCTTCTCGCTCTTAATTGCGTTGGTTAGCCACCATATCATGCTTAGCCGCTGCTGCAACCTCACTACTTTAACCATTCCTTTCCCATTAAGCTTTGCTAGTCTTGATACCCATGGTAATGGGATTGCTGAGTCCTCGTGACTCACCAGATACTTCCAAAACCAGTTTGCAGGTGCCTGTGTTACCGAGCAGGTGACGCAACCAAGCTCAAGAAGGAGCTCGTTGTAGATCTTGCCCTTTGTGTTGTTTCGTTCTAGTTGATCAAGAGTGGAGCCCAGCTGGGGTCGATCGGGACCTTTGTCGATTTGGGGTTCTTCTTTTACTTTGGGTTCCGTGGTGGACCTTGATTGTATCTGGATGATGTAATGCTTTATTCATGTATTTGTGTGAAGTGGCGATTGTAAGCCAGCTATGTATCTCTTTCCTTATGTATTACTTGGGTTGTGTGAAGATTACCTCACTTGCGACATTGCTTTCAATGCGGTTATGCCTCTAAGTCGTGCTTCGACACGTGGGAGCTATAGCCGCATCGAGGGCGCTATGTTGGTAATCGAGCCTTCCCGACCTTAGGAGCCCCACCGCTTGATCGCTTTTAGCGGCGAGTTGTGTCTAGAAAATGTTTTGAGTCATTTAGGAATTATATATCGGAGAGTTAGGAATTCTTTTTACTCCCAGTCCTTCGACCTTCCGGTGAGGTATCCCGACGAGAGTTTTGACTCTTCTCTTCTCAAATTTCACTAATTTTTTTTAGGATCACGCTGGTATCTTAGAATCATTCCGATGGTTTTATGATGACAACATTGTCTTGGTGCCTCCCGACATTTAGGGGTTGTGGCGGTGTCCCGGGAGTTGAGCTCGAGGTGTTGTCGCCATAATTTTATCGCTGCAGCTCGAATACCCGAGTTTAGTACGCCGACATCGAAAATCTCTTTTATGCGCTTGTTGGTGAGATAACCCCGCTAACCCAAAGATCGAGGTGAGTACGGAGTATTGCCATGACTCGATAACGGATGCTTTTCAAGGTTGAGGTAGACGATTTCGAAGGTTTCTTGGTTATGTGTTGACGGATGGATACAAATGGATGTAGGGATTGTTAGTTTGGGTGAGATATATTGCTCCTCTGTATCCCCAACACCGATTGCATAACCGTAAAGTTTCGGGAGTTTTATAGGTGGGAATTCAAGTAGCTCTTAGGATATCTTTCCGATGGATGTATGATATGAAATTGGGGTTCGACGCCTAGTGGTCCGCCTATTCACGGTTGGTTTTACAAAGGTCTCGTTGTGTCTTAAAGAGTCCTTGGCTATGCCGACTCGGGGACGCTTCGTATGTCATGTGCACTGCCTTGTACATGATGGTGCTGTATGATCGAGCCCGTGTAGGCCCCACCACGAAAACTTCGGACGAAATCTCTATCATATGTTTGTTCCGGCTTATTCTGCAAGCCAAATCCTTTGATTTGTGTTATTCGTGGTATTCGAGTTGTTTCAATGTCAAATGTTGAATCCATACCTTTCCTAAACGGTGTTCTCATATTGCTATGTGAATACTAATCCTTTTGATCATCGAGAGTGTCATGACAATTCTTCTCTAACCGGCGTGCTTCTCTTCAAGTGGATCCCATCATTTTTCCCATTCGCAAGATCAAATCTAAGTTATCTCAACGGTGTTTATTTCATCCGTCTCCAAGTTGCCTTTGTTTTCCCGCCCACCCACCCTTTTTTCTTCAAGGACACAGATTTCTTAATCAAGTATCCATTTATTCTTGTGAAGTCTCTTCATTCTTTTCAATCAATGTTCTTATCCGGTGATTTCCCATGAAGATGCTCAACAGTTTCAAGTTCATCATCCTCCATTGTTGTTTCTTCTCCGGTGGATCCTATTCAAGCTCTCGATATTCATCATATTCCTTTCCTCGTTTCAAATGCTTTCTCATGCCGGTGCACCTCATTATCATTCTACTTCTCGCTATTTGTTATTCCGAGTGCTCAAGATATCTCGAGATTCATGTTTCCACTCTACATTCGCTCAAGCTCTTTCGAGATTGGTATCTCATTCAAGTCATTTAATTCAACCGTGCAACATCTCTTTAAATCTTTTCAACGGTGTTTTTTTGAGTGGGCCCTAACCCACGTGTCTTTTCCTGTGATCTTACCCGACTCTTCTAATTATTCGGAGCTATCCCAAATTCTTTTCCAAGTTTGATGTAAGAATGAGTTATCGCTACCAAATGCTTTTCTCCAAGATCTTTCAATTTCTTTTCATAGTTGGCTTAACCTCTTCGCTTTTGATTCTTCCGTGTGCCTCAATAATTCTTGGTGGTGTTTCGTTGTCATTCTCATCATTTGAAGACCAAGAAGAGTTTCTCTTTAATCTTGCTCTATTCTCTTCAAGATTCATGGTTCTAGCTTGATGCCATCCTCTCATAATGGTTTTCAATTGTGAGAACTCCTTTCATACCCATCCAGATCTATTCAAGAGTCTTCTCAGTTGTCATCCGGAGTCCATCAATTCAGGTTTATTCATTCTCAGCTGTCAGTTATCATTCTCCTATCTTGCCGGTGCATCAATCAAATATCCTCTAATCAGTTCTGGATTACAAGTTGTTCATTTCTTCTCCGGAGTTTGTTCATCATACCACATTCTCGGTTCGAGATGCTTCATCTATTCTTTATTCCGGAGGCAGTGTATTGTTGATTTCATCAAGTATCATCTCATCTTCTCAAGCTCATGTTCTATTCCTTCCGTGCTCAACCGAAGTGCTGCCCGAATTCTTCCTCTCCCATCTTGTTTTAACCGCAGTGGTTTTGAATTCTATCTT
Organism: Aegilops speltoides; assembly: GCA_021437245.1. Lineage (NCBI taxonomy): Eukaryota > Viridiplantae > Streptophyta > Magnoliopsida > Poales > Poaceae > Aegilops > Aegilops speltoides. The sequence continues at coordinate 158,916,908 of CM038143.1, read as the reverse complement.
GCCCATTAAACTCTTGATTCATGTCTTTGCAACCTTCAAGTTCTCGTAATACTCCATCTTCATCTTTTCTACCGGATTGTTTGCAATCTCGTTCATCTCTGTTATACTCTTTCTTTTAAATTGCTCAACCTCTCAAGGTTCATGGTTTCACTCATTGGTCTAAGAAGCAACTTTGTTTTACCTCTTCTCTTCCTCTTCCGTTTTCCCTCCGGTGCCATCCTAGATCTCGGGATGAGATCCTCTCGTAGTGGTGGAGTGTTGTAACGCCCCGAGACCGATGCGCCAGGTGTCTGCCAGTTATTCGCCGTCGTTGCCATGTCATTTGCTCGCGTGTTGCATTTGCCATGTCATCATATTCATTTCATATCATGTCATCATGTGCATTTCATTTTGTATACGTGTTCATCTCATGCATCCGAGCCTTTTCCTCGTTGTCCGTTTTGCAATCCGGCGCTCCTATGTTCCCCGGCGTCCCCTTCTTCTCTCCTGTTGTGAGCGGGTATTAAACTTTCTCGGAATGGCCCGAGGTTTGCCAAGCGGCCTTGGTATAGCACCGGTAGACCGCCTGTCAAGTTTCGTGCCATTTGGAGGTCGTTTGGTACTCCAACGGTTAACCGGGTAACCGCAAAGCCCTCTTTTGTCGCAGCCCAACACCCCTTCCAAAGTGGCCCAAAACCCACCAAACTCCCCTCCATGCTCTCGGTCGTTCGATCACGATCGTGTGGGCAAAACCGCACCTCATTTGGACTCTCCTAGCTCCCTCTATGCCTATTTATACACCCCCCATTTCAAATCCTTGATGATTTCCCGAAACCCTAAAATTCCTCCTCACGCCGGGACGTGTCCGTCCGCGCGGACACGTCCGCCGACCACGCCGCCCGGCGAATCCTGTCGCGCCACGTCGTCGGTTCGTCGCTCCCGTCAACCCAGCGTTGCCACGCCGCCACCTGCCACCACGCACGCCGCCCATGAGAGCCGCAGCTGGCCCATGAGGCCGTCGCCGCCGCCCGTTCACACATGCCGCCTCCTCAGATCGCCGCCGCCTCGTCGCCGCCGGCCGCCCGTGCCCGCCGCCGCCGCCCTGCGGTGTTACACATACCAGTCCGCCGGTCCCCACCCAGTAGCCTCGCCGCCGCCGCCACCACCACCATTCGCCTTTCGCCGCCGCTTCCTTCGCCCGCCTCGGCGCCGCCCTACCGCCGCCCGCCGCGTGCTCCTCGCCGCCCGCCCGCCCGACCACCCCGACGGCCGCCGCCTCCGCCGCCTCCGCCCGGCGCCCGGCCTCCCGCCTGAGGCGCCGTCTCCGCCCGGCGCCCGGCCGCCGCCACGGCCATTCGCCACGCCGGAGCCGACCGCCGCCTCTCGCCGGAGCCGCCGCCGTCCTCGCCGGATCTGGTCAGGTGGACCAGATCCACCACCTCCTCGATCCAAACGCGCCGCCCCGTCCCGATCCGCTCCGTCCCGGAACCGTCCCGTCCCGGGTTGACTTTCCCGGAGGTGAAAAAACTACTAAGTCCCTGAAATCTGTGTAATTTTCATGCATGTTCGTGCCATCACATCTCTGCATCCGTAGCTCCGTTTTGCGCGTTTAATATGTCAAATTGTTCGCCTCGACGAGTACATCATTTCATTCCATTGCATCATTTGCATTTGAGCTCATCTTGATGCCCTAAATGCTATTGGAAGTAGGCTTCAGATCGTTAGTTCCAGAATCTTATCAGCTCGAGCTATTTTGTCATTTTTGCCATGATTTATGTGTGCATCCTATGAGTATGAGCTCTACATGAATGTTGGACTTTGCTATGCCATCTTTCCAGAGGTGTTGACCATGTATTTTTGTGAGTTGTGTGCTGAGTGCATTGAGCTTGTAAAGTAGGGTAGTTGCTGTTGTTGTTTTCCTGGCAGATTCTGTTATATTTTGATGCCATGTTAACATGCTTCTAGTAATCATTCTATGCATAATATGGAGATGCTCTATAAACATGTTTTGATATAAATGTCTTGCTATATCCATTCATGCTCTTGGTTGCAATTGTAGCCTGCTGGAACATGTTCATTTCTTGCTCCAAAGTTGCTTGAAAATGTTTCCTGACAGATTGTTTGCATGAGATTCAATTTTCACGAGGTCTTTGTAGTTGATCCGTGTATGCTATGACCTTCCTCTTGCCATGCTTAGCTTCATAATCATGCCTTCTTGCTGTTGGTTGCCTTCCCATGCCCTGTATTGCTCTGTAGTGAGTGGTTCGAGCTCACGAACATGCCTACTAATCGTTGTTTCTGCCATGTTCAAATCTGTAATAAAACTTGCCATGTTTACATGGGTGCCATCATATTTTCCGTGCCTTTTTGGCTCATGGTCAGTAAGGGTCTATTGATATATGATTTGAGTAGAATCATGCCATGCCTTTGTTTGCCATGATAAGTTTCTGTAACATATTGTTTGATAGCTCTAAACATTGCAACCTGATGTTATTTCTGCTAAAGTCTGAAATTGTTATTACTTGCAATATCTCCATGTCATTTTGAGCATGTTCTAGTTGTTTCTGGAGATAGCTCAGTGTTCATGTTTTGTTATGCATTATGGGTACTTCATGCCCATGCCTTTTGTTATTATGTTGGGGTGCTGTAGCATGTTGTTTTGATGCTTGTAAGATGCCTAGTTGCTGTTTTGGGCAGATTGTTGTTATGACTTGTATAGAGTGTGGGTGTTGAACCGTTGCTCCGTTTTGAGTGTGCTCTATATGAAACTTGCTTGCTTTTGCATGTAGCTTCATATTATCATGTTGCATCCTTGTTTTGGTGTGTTTGCTTGATGTTTGGGTGCATTTTGCATCGATGCCATGTTTAACTTGTTTTGCTCATATCTTCTAGACCGTAGCTCCGAATCTAATGAACTTTATATGTAACTTGACTAGAATTTCGTGTAGATCATCTTGGTGATGTTTAACTTGCTGTATAACAACTTCAACATAAGGTTTATTCAGTTCTGGACCCATTTCGAAATATGCATATGAGGACTTACCGGAATTGTTATATGTTGTTCCCGGCCTCATTTAAACTTGCCTTGATGTGTTGTTCTTGTGTGCATCATCTCTTGCCATGAGTAGCTTCATGTAGCTTGGTCATGCATCATGCTTGTTGTGCATCATGTCATGTTCATGTGTGGTGTGTTTACCATGTTGTGTGCTTCTTCTCGATAGTTCCCGTTTCGTTGCGATCGTGAGGATTCGTTCGCCTTCGATTGGTTCGGCTTCATCCGTTCGTCTTCTTCATGGACTCGTTCTTCTTCCTTGCGGATTTCAGCAAGATGACCGCTACTCTCGATCTCACTACTATCATTGCTATGCTAGTTGCCTCGTTCTTTTGCTATGCTGCGCTACCTATTACCTGTTTGTCCAGCCATCCCATATTGCCATGAACCCCTAACCTTTGACACCTTTCCTATGCAAACCGTTGTTTGGCTATGTTACCGCTTTTGCTCAGCCCCTCTTATAGCGTTGCTAGTTGCAGGTGAAGTTGAAGATTTCTCCATGGTGGACAGGGATTATGTTGGGATATCACAATATCTCTTATATTATTAATGCATCTATATACTTGGTAAAGGGTGGAAGGCTCGGCCTTATGCCCGTGTTTTGTTCCACTCTTGCCGCCCTAGTTTCCGCCATACCGTGTTATGTTCCCGGATTTTGCGTCCCTAACGCGGTCGGGTGATTTATGGGACCCCCGACAGTTCGCTTTGAATGAAACTTGTCCAAAGAAGGCTCAACATTGACTTTTACCATTTGCCTCACCACCACCTACTTTTTCCCTTGGGAGTCGCTCTCTCGAGGGTCATCTTTATTTCAGCCCCCGGCCGTTGCTTGTCTAAGTGCTGGTTCGAACCGAGTAGATCATGGGGCCCCTCGGGCAACTCGAGGTCTGGTTTTACTCGAGGATGTCTCATCCGGTGTTGCCTCGAGAACGAGATATGTGCAGCTCCTATCGGGATTGTCGGCGATCGGGCGGCTTTGCTGGTCTTGTTTTACCATTGTCGAAATGTCTTGATGTACCGGATTCCGAGACCGATCGGGTCTTCCGGGTGAAGGTCTATTCCTTCGATGATCGCGAGAGCTTGTCATGGGCTAAGTTGGGACACCCCGCAGGTATAAACTTTCGAGAGCCGTGCCCGCGGTTATGTGGCAGATGGGAATTTGTTAATGTCCGTTGTAGACAACTTGACACTTGATCCGAATTAAAACGCATCAACCGAGTGTGTAGCCGTGATGGTCTCTTCTCGCGGAGTCCGGAAGTGAACACGGTTTCGTGTTATGTTTGACGAAGTAGGTGTTCGTGATCACCTCTTGATCATTGCTAGCTTCACGACCGCTCCGCTTGTTCTCTTCTCGCTCTTAATTGCGTTGGTTAGCCACCATATCATGCTTAGCAGCTGCTGCAACCTCACTACTTTAACCATTCCTTTCCCATTAAGCTTTGCTAGTCTTGATACCCATGGTAATGGGATTGCTGAGTCCTCGTGACTCACCGATACTTCCAAAACCAGTTTGCGGTGCCTGTGTTATCGAAAGCGGTGACGAACCAAGCTCAAGAAGGAGCTCGTTGTAGATCTTGCCCTTTGTGTTGTTTCGCTCTAGTTGATCAAGAGTGGAGCCCAGTTGGGGTCGATCGGGACCTTTGTCGTATTTGGGGTTCTTCTTTTACTTTGGGTTCCGTAGCCGGACCTTGATTGTATCTGGATGATGTAATGCTTTATTCATGTATTTGTGTGAAGTGGCGATTGTAAGCCAGCTATGTATCTCTTTCCCTTATGTATTACTTGGGTTGTGTGAAGATTACCTCACTTGCGACATTGCTTTCAATGCGGTTATGCCTCTAAGTCGTGCTTCGACACGTGGGAGCTATAGCCGCATCGAGGGCGTTACAAGTTGGTAATCAGAGCCTTCCCCGACCTTAGGAGCCCCACTGCTTGATCGTTTTTAGCGGCCGAGTTGTGTCTAGAAAAATGTTTTGAGTCATTTAGGAATTATATATCGGAGAGTTAGAATTTTTTTACTCCCGGTCCCTTCGACCTTCGGTGAGGTATCCCGACGAGAGTTTTGACTCTTCTCTTCTCAAATTTCACTAATTTTTTTTTAGGATCACGGGTATCTTAGAATCGTTCGATGGTTTTATGATGACAACATTGTCTTGGTGCCTCCCGACATTTAGGGGTTGTGGCGGTGTCCCGGGAGTTGAGCTCGAGGTGTTGTCGTCATAATTTTATCGTTGCAGCCTGAATACCCGAGTTTAGTACGCCGACATCGAAAATCTCTTTTATGCGTTGTTGGTGAGATAACCCGCTAACCCAATCTCGAGGTGAGTACGGAGTATTGCCATGACTCAGATATACGGATGCTTTTCAAGGTTGAGGTAGACGATTTCGAAGGTTTCTTGGTTATGTGTTGACGGATGGATACAATTGGATGTAGGGATTGTTAGTTTGGTGAGATATATTGCTCCTCTGATCCCCAACACCAGATTGCATAACCGAAAGTTTCGGGAGTTTTATAGGTGGGAATTCAAGTAGCTCTTAGGATATCTTTCCGATGGATGTATGATATGAAATTGGGGTTCGACGCCTAGTGGTCCGCCTATTCACGGTTGGTTTTACATGGTCTCGTTGTGTCTTAAAGAGTCCTTGGCTATGCCGACTCGTGGACGCTTCAGATGTCATGTGCACTGCCTTGTACATGATGGTGTCTGTCGATCGAGCCCGTGTAGGCCCCACCACTAAAACTTCTGACGAAATCTCTATCATATGTTTGTTCCGCTTATTCTGCAAGCCAAATCCTTTGTTTTGTGTTATTTGTGGTATTCGAGTTGCTTCAATGTCAAATGTTGAATCCATACCTTTCCTAAACGGTGTTCTCATATTGCTATGTGAATACTAATCCTTTTGATCATCGAGAGTGTCATGACAATTCTTCTCTAACCGGCGTGCTTCTCTTCAAGTGGATCCCATCATTTTTCCCATTCGCAAGATCAAATCTAAGTTATCTCAACGGTGTTTATTTCATCCGCTCCAAGTTGCCTTTGTTTTCCGCCCACCCACCCTTTTTTTCTTCAAGGACACAGATTTCTTAATCAAGTATCCATTTATTCTTGTGAAGTCTCTTCATTCTTTTCAATCAATGTTCTTATCCGGTGATTTCCCATGAAGATGCTCAACAGTTTCAAGTTCATCATCCTCCATTGTTGTTTCTTCTCCGGTGGATCCTATTCAAGCTCTCGATATTCATCATATTCCTTTCCTCGTTTCAAATGCTTTCTCATGCCGGTGCACCTCATTATCATTCTACTTCTCGCTATTTGTTATTCCGGAGTGCTCAAGATATCTCGGAGATTCATGTTTCCACTCTACATTCGTTCAAGCTCTTTCGAGATTGGTATCTCATTCAAGTCATTTAATTCAACCGGTGCAACATCTCTTTAAATCTTTTCAACGGTGTTTTTTTTGAGTGGGCCCTAACCCACAGGTCTTTTCCCAGGATCTTACCTGACTCTTCTAATTATTCTGGAGCTATCCCAAATTCTTTTCCAAGTTTGATGTAAGAATGAGTTATCGTCAGTCAAATGCTTTTCTCCAAGATCTTTCAATTTCTTTTCATAGTTGGCTTAACCTCTTCGCTTTTGATTCTTCCGGTGTGCCTCAATAATTCTTGGTGGTGTTTCTCGTTGTCATTCTCATCATTTGAAGACCGAAGAAGAGTTTCTCTTTAATCTTGCTCTATTCTCTTCAAGATTCATGGTTCTAGCTTGATGCCATCCTCTCATAATGGTTTTCGATTGTGAGAACTCCTTTCATACCCATCCAGATCTATTCAAGAGTCTTCTCAGTTGTCATCCGGAGTCCATCAATTCAGGTTTATTCATTCTCAGCTGTCAGTTATCATTCTCCTATCTTGCCGGTGCATAAATCAAATATCCTCTAATCAGTTCTGGATTACAAGTTGTTCATTTCTTCTCCGGAGTTTGTTCATCATACCACATTCTCGGTTCGAGATGCTTCATCTATTCTTTATTCCGGAGGCAGTGTATTGTTGATTTCATCAAGTATCATCTCATCTTCTCAAGCTCATGTTCTATTCCTTCCGTGCTCAACCGGAGTGCTGCCCGAATTCTTCCTCTCCCATCTTGTTTTAACCGCAGTGGTTTTGAATTCTATCTTGCCCATTAAACTCTTGATTCATGTCTTTGCAACCTTCAAGTTCTCGTAATACTCCATCTTCATCTTTTCTACCGGATTGTTTGCAATCTCGTTCATCTCTCATATACTCTTTCTTTTAAATTGCTCAACCTCTCAAGGTTCATGGTTTCACTCATTGGTCTAAGAAGCAACTTTGTTTTACCTCTTCTCTTCCTCTTCCGTTTTCCCTCCGGTGCCATCCTAGATCTCGGGACGAGATCCTCTCGTAGTGGTGGAGTGTTGTAACGCCCCGAGACCGATGCGCCAGGTGTCTGCCAGTTATTCGCCGTCGTTGCCATGTCATTTGCTCGCGTGTTGCATTTGCCATGTCATCATATTCATTTCATATCATGTCATCATGTGCATTTCATTTTGTATACGTGTTCATCTCATGCATCCGAGCCTTTTCCTCGTTGTCCGTTTTGCAATCCGGCGCTCCTATGTTCCCCGGCGTCCCCTCTTCTCTCCTGTTGTGAGCGGGTATTAAACTTTCTCGGAATGGCCCGAGGTTTGCCAAGCGGCCTTGGTATAGCACCGTAGACCGCTTTGTCAAGTTTCGTGCCATTTGGAGGTCGTTTGGTACTCCAACGGTTAACCGGGTAACCGCAAAGCCCTCTTTTGTCGCAGCCCAACACCCCTTCCAAAGTGGCCCAAAACCCACCAAACTCCCCTCCATGCTCTCGGTCGTTCGATCACGATCGTGTGGGCAAAAACCGCACCTCATTTGGACTCTCATAGCTCCCTCTATGCCTATTTATACACCCCCCATTCCAAATCCCGGATGATTTCCCCCGAAACCCTAAAAATTCCTCCTCACGGCCACGGACGTGTCCGTCCGCGCCGACACGCCCGCCGACCACGCCGCCCGGCGAATCCCGTCGCGCCACGTCGTCGGTTCGTCGCTCCCGTCTAACCCAGCGTTGCCGCGTACCCCGCCACCAGCACCCGCCGCCGCCCAGCGAAACCCTGAGCCCGCCCAGAGCCCGTCCGCCGCCGCCCGTTCGCCTGCCTGCCTCCTCTGCGCATCGCCGCCGCCTCGTCGCCGCCGCCGCCCGCCGCCGCCCGCCGCTGCCCTGCGGTGCCACACGCCGCCCATCCCCGTTACACAACGCTGTCCTCACACACAGAGCCACACACACACACGCCACATTCGCACACACGCATTCCCGCCTCGCGCACGCCCGCCGCCGCCGGCGTGCTCCTCGCCGCCGAACGCCCGACCACCCGGCAGCCGCCGCCTCCGCCCGCCTCCGCCCGGCCTGCCTCCCTCCGCCGCCCGGCGCCGCCTCGCCCCGGCGCCCGGCCGCCGCCCGGCCTCATGGCAGCACGCCGAGCCGACCGCGCCTCTCGCCGGAGCCGCCGCCGTCCTCGCCGGATCTCGTCAGGTGGACCAGATCCACCACCTCTCGATCCAAACGCGCCGCCCCGTCCCGATCCGCTCCGTCCCGGAACCGTCCCGTCCGGGTTGACTTTCCGGAGGTGAAAAACTACTAAGTCCCTGAAATCTGTGTAATTTTCATGCATGTTCGTGCCATCACATCTCTGCATCCGTAGCTCCGTTTTGCGCGTTTGATATGTCAAATTGTTCGCCTCGACGAGTACATCATTGCATTCCATTGCATCATTTGCATTTGAGCTCATCTTGATGCCCTAAATGCTGTTGGAAGTAGGCTTCAGATCGTTAGTTCCAGAATCTTATCAGCTCGAGCTATTTTGTCATTTTTGCCATGATTTATGTGTGCATCCTATGAGTATGAGCTCTACATGAATGTTGGACTTTGCTATGCCATATTTCCAGAGGTGTTGACCATGTATTTTTGTGAGTTGTGTGCTGAGTGCATTGAGCTTGTAAAGTAGGGTAGTTGCTGTTGTTGTTTTCCTGGCAGATTCTGTTATATTTTGATGCCATGTTAACATGCTTCTAGTAATCATTCTATGCATAATATGGAGATGCTCTATAAACATGTTTTGATATACATGTCTTGCTATATCCATTCATGCTCTTGGTTGCAATTGTAGCCTGCTGGAACATGTTCATTTCTTGCCCCAAAGTTGCTTGAAAATGTTTCCTGACAGATTGTTTGCATGAGATTCAATTTTCACGAGGTCTTTGTAGTTGATCCGTGTATGCTATGACCTTCCTCTTGCCATGCTTAGCTTCATAATCATGCCTTCTTGCTGTTGGTTGCCTTCCCATGCCCTGTATTGCTCTGTAGTGAGTGGTTCGAGCTCACGAACATGCCTACTAATCGTTGTTTCTGCCATGTTCAAATCTGTAATAAAACTTGCCATGTTTACATGGGTGCCATCATATTTTCCGTGCCTTTTTGGCTCATGGTCAGTAAGGGTCTATTGATATATGCTTTGAGTAGAATCATGCCATGCCTTTGTTTGCCATGATAAGTTTCTGTAACATGTTGTTTGATAGCTCTAAACATTGCAACCTGATGTTATTTCTGCTAAAGTCTGAAATTGTTATTACTTGCAATATCTCCATGTCATTTTGAGCATGTTCTAGTTGTTTCTGGAGATAGCTCAGTGATCATGTTTTGTTATGCATTATGGGTACTTCATGCCCATGCCTTTTGTTATTATGTTGGGGTGCTGTAGCATGTTGTTTTGATGCTTGTAAGATGCCTAGTTGCTGTTTTGGGCAGATTGTTGTTATGACTTGTATAGAGTGTGGGTGTTGAACCGTTGCTCCGTTTTGAGTGTGCTCTATATGAAACTTGCTTGCTTTTGCATGTAGCTTCATATTATCATGTTGCATCCTTGTTTTGGTGTGTTTGCTTGATGTTTGGGTGCATTTTGCATCGATGCCATGTTTAACTTGTTTTGCTCATATCTTCTAGACCGTAGCTCCGAATCTAATGAACTTTATATGTAACTTGTCTAGAATTTCGTGTAGATCATCTTGGTGATCTTTAACTTGCTGTATAACAACTTCAACATAAGGTTTATTCAGTTCTGGACCCATTTCGAAATATGCATATGAGGACTTACCGAATTGTTATATGTTGTTCCGGCCTCATTTAAACTTGCCTTGATGTGTTGTTCTTGTGTGCATCATCTCTTGCCATGAGTAGCTTCATGTAGCTTGGTCATGCATCATGCTTGTTGTGCATCATGTCATGTTCATGTGTGGTGTGTTTACCATGTTGTGTGCTTCTTCTCGATAGTTCCTGCTTTCGTTGCGATCGTGAGGATTCGTCGCTTTTCGATTGGTTCGGCTTCATCCGCTTCGTCTTCTTCATGGACTCGTTCTTCTTCCTTGCGGGATTTCAGGCAAGATGACCGCTACCCTGGATCTCACTACTATCATTGCTATGCTAGTTGCCTCGTTCTTTTGCTATGTTTGCGCTACCTATTACTGTTTGTCCACCATCCCATATTGCCATGAACCCCTAACCTTTGACACCTTTCCTATGCAAACCGTTGTTTGGCTATGTTACCGCTTTTGCTCAGCCCTCTTATAGCGCTGCTAGTTGCGGTGAAGTTGAAGATTTCTCCATGGTGGATGTGGATTATGTTGGGATATCACAATATCTCTTATATTATTAATGCATCTATATACTTGGTAAAGGGTGGAAGGCTCGGCCTTATGCCCGTGTTTTGTTCCACTCTTGCCGCCTAGTTTCCGTCATACCGTGTTATGTTCCCGGATTTTGCGTCCCTAACGCGGTCGGGTGATTTATGGGACCCCCGACAGTTCGCTTTGAATGAAACTTGTCCAAAGAAGGCTCAACATTGACTTTTACCATTTGCCTCACCACCACCTACTTTTTCCCTTGGGAGTCGCTCTCTCGAGGGTCATCTTTATTTCAGCCCCCGGCCGTGCTTGTCTAAGTGCTGGTTCGAACCGAGTAGATCATGGGCCCCTCGGGCAACTCGAGGTCTGGTTTTACTCAGAGGATGTCTCATCCGTGTTGCCACGAGAACGAGATATGTGCAGCTCCTATCGGGATTGTCGGCGATCGGGCGGCTTTGCTGGTCTTGTTTTACCATTGTCGAAATGTCTTGATGTACCGGATTCCGAGACCGATCGGGTCTTCCGGTGAAGGTCTATTCCTTCGATGATCGCGAGAGCTTGTCATGGGCTAAGTTGGGACACCCTGCAGGTATAAACTTTCGAGAGCCGTGCCCGCGGTTATGTGGCAGATGGGAATTTGTTAATGTCCGGTTGTAGACAACTTGACACTTGATCCGAATTAAAACGCATCAACCGAGTGTGTAGCCGTGATGGTCTCTTCTCGGAGTCCGGAAGTGAACACGGTTTCGTGTTATGTTTGACGAAGTAGGTGTTCAGGATCACCTCTTGATCATTGCTAGCTTCACGACCGTTCCGCTTGTTCTCTTCTCGCTCTTAATTGCGTTGGTTAGCCACCATATCATGCTTAGCCGCTGCTGCAACCTCACTACTTTAACCATTCCTTTCCCATTAAGCTTTGCTAGTCTTGATACCCATGGTAATGGGATTGCTGAGTCCTCGTGACTCACCAGATACTTCCAAAACCAGTTTGCAGGTGCCTGTGTTACCGAACAGGTGACGCAACCAAGCTCAAGAAGGAGCTCGTTGTAGATCTTGCCCTTTGTGTTGTTTCGTTCTAGTTGATCAAGAGTGGAGCCCAGCTTGGGGTCGATCGGGACCTTTGTCGATTTGGGGTTCTTCTTTTACTTTGGGTTCCGTAGCCGGACCTTGATTGTATCTGGATGATGTAATGCTTTATTCATGTATTTGTGTGAAGTGGCGATTGTAAGCCAGCTATGTATCTCTTTCCCTTATGTATTACTTGGGTTGTGTGAAGATTACCTCACTTGCGACATTGCTTTCAATGCGGTTATGCCTCTAAGTCGTGCTTCGACACGTGGGAGCTATAGCCGCATCGAGGCGCTACAAGTTGGTAATCGAGCCTTCCCGACCTTAGGAGCCCCACCGCTTGATCGCTTTTAGCGGCCGAGTTGTGTCTAGAAAATGTTTTGAGTCATTTAGGAATTATATATCGGAGAGTTAGGAATTCTTTTACTCCCCATCCTTCGACCTTCCGGTGAGGTATCCCGACGAGAGTTTTGACTCTTCTCTTCTCAAATTTCACTAATTTTTTTTTAGGATCACGCTGGTATCTTAGAATCGTCCGATGGTTTTATGATGACAACATTGTCTTGGTGCCTCCCGACATTTAGGGGTTGTGGCGGTGTCCCGGGAGTTGAGCTCGAGGTGTTGTCGCCATAATTTTATCGCTGCAGATTCTCGAATACCGAGTTTAGTACGCCGACATCGAAAATCTCTTTTATGCAGTTGTTGGTGAGATAACCCCGCTAACCCAAAGATCGAGGTGAGTACGGAGTATTGCCATGACTCAGATAACGGATGCTTTTCAAGGTTGAGGTAGACGATTTCAAGGTTTCTTGGTTATGTGTTGACGGATGGATACAATGGATGTAGGGATTGTTAGTTTGGGTGAGATATATTGCTCCTCTGTATCCCCAACACCAGATTGCATAACCGTAAAGTTTCGGAGTTTTATAGGTGGGAATTCAAGTAGCTCTTAGGATATCTTTCCGATAGATGTATGATATGAAATTGGGGTTCGACGTCTAGTGGTCCGCCTATTCACGGTTGGTTTTACAGTGGTCTCGTTGTGTCTTAAAGAGTCCTTGGCTATGCCGACTCAGGGACGCTTTGTATGTCATGTGCACTGCCTTGTACATGATGGTGCTGTACGATCGAGCCCGTGTAGGCCCCACCACGAAAACTTCGGACGAAATCTCTATCATATGTTTGTTCCGGCTTATTCTGCAAGCCAAATCCTTTGTTTTGTGTTATTTGTGGTATTCGAGTTGCTTCAATGTCAAATGTTGAATCCATACCTTTCCTAAACGGTGTTCTCATATTGCTATGTGAATACTAATCCCTTTTGATCATCGAGAGTGTCATGACAATTCTTCTCTAACCGGCGTGCTTCTCTTCAAGTGGATCCCATCATTTTTCCCATTCGCAAGATCAAATCTAAGTTATCTCAACGGTGTTTATTTCATCCGTCTCCAAGTTGCCTTTGTTTTCCCGCCCACCCACCCTTTTTTCTTCAAGGACACAGATTTCTTAATCAAGTATCCATTTATTCTTGTGAAGTCTCTTCATTCTTTTCAATCAATGTTCTTATCCGGTGATTTCCCATGAAGATGCTCAACAGTTTCAAGTTCATCATCCTCCATTGTTGTTTCTTCTCCGGTGGATCCTATTCAAGCTCTCGATATTCATCATATTCCTTTCCTCGTTTCAAATGCTTTCTCATGCCGGTGCACCTCATTATCATTCTACTTCTCGCTATTTGTTATTCCGGAGTGCTCAAGATATCTCGGAGATTCATGTTTCCACTCTACATTCGTTCAAGCTCTTTCGAGATTGGTATCTCATTCAAGTCATTTAATTCAACCGGTGCAACATCTCTTTAAATCTTTTCAACGGTGTTTTTTTTTGAGTGGGCCCTAACCCACAGGTCTTTTCCTGGATCTTACGACTCTTCTAATTATTCGGAGCTATCCCAAATTCTTTTCCAAGTTTGATGTAAGAATGAGTTATCGCTACCAAATGCTTTTCTCCAAGATCTTTCAATTTCTTTTCATAGTTGGCTTAACCTCTTCGCTTTTGATTCTTCCGGTGTGCCTCAATAATTCTTGGTGGTGTTTCTCGTTGTCATTCTCATCATTTGAAGACCGAAGAAGAGTTTCTCTTTAATCTTGCTCTATTCTCTTCAAGATTCATGGTTCTAGCTTGATGCCATCCTCTCATAATGGTTTTCGATTGTGAGAACTCCTTTCATACCCATCCAGATCTATTCAAGAGTCTTCTCAGTTGTCATCCGGAGTCCATCAATTCAGGTTTATTCATTCTCAGCTGTCAGTTATCATTCTCCTATCTTGCCGGTGCATAAATCAAATATCCTCTAATCAGTTCTGGATTACAAGTTGTTCATTTCTTCTCCGGAGTTTGTTCATCATACCACATTCTCGGTTCGAGATGCTTCATCTATTCTTTATTCCGGAGGCAGTGTATTGTTGATTTCATCAAGTATCATCTCATCTTCTCAAGCTCATGTTCTATTCCTTCCGTGCTCAACCGGAGTGCTGCCCGAATTCTTCCTCTCCCATCTTGTTTTAACCGCAGTGGTTTTGAATTCTATCTTGCCCATTAAACTCTTGATTCATGTCTTTGCAACCTTCAAGTTCTCGTAATACTCCATCTTCATCTTTTCTACCGGATTGTTTGCAATCTCGTTCATCTCTGTTATACTCTTTCTTTTAAATTGCTCAACCTCTCAAGGTTCATGGTTTCACTCATTGGTCTAAGAAGCAACTTTGTTTTACCTCTTCTCTTCCTCTTCCGTTTTCCCTCCGGTGCCATCCTAGATCTCGGGACGAGATCCTCTCGTAGTGGTGGAGTGTTGTAACGCCCCGAGACCGATGCGCCAGGTGTCTGCCAGTTATTCGCCGTCGTTGCCATGTCATTTGCTCGCGTGTTGCATTTGCCATGTCATCATATTCATTTCATATCATGTCATCATGTGCATTTCATTTTGTATACGTGTTCATCTCATGCATCCGAGCCTTTTCCTCGTTGTCCGTTTTGCAATCCGGCGCTCCTATGTTCCCCGGCGTCCCCTCTTCTCTCCTGTTGTGAGCGGGTATTAAACTTTCTCGGAATGGCCCGAGGTTTGCCAAGCGGCCTTGGTATAGCACCGGTAGACCGCCTGTCAAGTTTCGTGCCATTTGGAGGTCGTTTGGTACTCCAACGGTTAACCGGGTAACCGCAAAGCCCTCTTTTGTCGCAGCCCAACACCCCTTCCAAAGTGGCCCAAAACCCACCAAACTCCCCTCCATGCTCTCGGTCGTTCGATCACGATCGTGTGGGCAAAAACCGCACCTCATTTGGACTCTCATAGCTCCTCTATGCCTATTTATACACCCCCATTCCAAATCCGGATGATTTCCCGAACCCTAAAATTCCTCCTCACGCCGGGCGTGTCCGTCCACGCCGGACACGTCCGCCGACCACGCCGCCCGGCGAATCCCGTCGCGCCACGTCGTCGGTTCGTCGCTCCCGTCTAACCCAGCGTTGCCACGTAGCCACCCGGCCACCACACCGCCGCACGGCCATGAGCTCAAGCTGGCCCGCATGAGGTCCGTCGCCGCCCGCCGTTCGCCGCCGCCTCTGCCGCATCGCCGCCGCCTCGTCGCCGCCGCCGCCCGTACCCGCCGCCGCCGCCCTGCGGGCCACACATACCACGCCCGCCAGTCCACACAGTAGCTCACACACGCCAGCCCATGCATGCCGCCGCCACCGCACTTCGCCGCCGCCGCCTTCGCCGCCTCGCGCCGCCCTGCCGCCCGCCGCCCGCGTGCTCTCGCCGCCCGAACGCCCGACCACCCCGCAGCCGCCGCCTCCGCCCGCCTCCGCCCGGCGCCCGGCCTCCCGCGCCCGCGCCGCGCCTCCGCCCGGCGCCCGGCCGCCGCCTTCGGCCACGCCCTCGCCATGCCCGCCGAGCCGATCCGCCTCGCCTCGCCGAGCTGCCGCCCGTCTCGCCGGATCTCGTCAGTGGACCAGATCCACCACCTCGATCCAAACGCGCCGCCCGTCCCGATCCGCTCCGTCCGGGCCTGAACTGCCCTGTCCCCGGGATTTTTTCCTGAGGTGAAAACTACTAAGTCCCTGAAATCTGTGTAATTTTCATGCATGTTCGTGCCATCACATCTCTGCATCCGTAGTCTGCTTTTGCGCGTTTGATATGTCAAATTGTTCGCCTCGACGAGTACATCATTGCATTCCATTGCATCATTTGCATTTGAGCTCATCTTGATGCCCTAAATGCTGTTGGAAGTAGGCTTCAGATCGTTAGTTCCGAATCTTATCAGCTCGAGCTATTTTGTCATTTTTGCCATGATTTATGTGTGCATCCTATGAGTATGAGCTCTACATGAATGTTGGACTTTGCTATGCCATATTTCCAGAGGTGTTGACCATGTATTTTTGTGAGTTGTGTGCTGAGTGCATTGAGCTTGTAAAGTAGGGTAGTTGCTGTTGTTGTTTTCCTGGCAGATTCTGTTATATTTTGATGCCATGTTAACATGCTTCTAGTAATCATTCTATGCATAATATGGAGATGCTCTATAAACATGTTTTGATATACATGTCTTGCTATATCCATTCATGCTCTTGGTTGCAATTGTAGCCTGCTGGAACATGTTCATTTCTTGCCCCAAAGTTGCTTGAAAATGTTTCCTGACAGATTGTTTGCATGAGATTCAATTTTCACGAGGTCTTTGTAGTTGATCCGTGTATGCTATGACCTTGCTCTTGCCATGCTTAGCTTCATAATCATGCCTTCTTGCTGTTGGTTGCCTTGCTATGCCCTGTATTGCTCTGTAGTGAGTGGTTCGAGCTCACGAACATGCCTACTAATCGTTGTTTCTGCCATGTTCAAATCTGTAATAAAACTTGCCATGTTTACATGGGTGCCATCATATTTTCCGTGCCTTTTTGGCTCATGGTCAGTAAGGGTCTATTGATATATGCTTTGAGTAGAATCATGCCATGCCTTTGTTTGCCATGATAAGTTTCTGTAACATGTTGTTTGATAGCTCTAAACATTGCAACCTGATGTTATTTCTGCTAAAGTCTGAAATTGTTATTACTTGCAATATCTCCATGTCATTTTGAGCATGTTCTAGTTGTTTCTGGAGATAGCTCAGTGTTCATGTTTTGTTATGCATTATGGGTACTTCATGCCCATGCCTTTTGTTATTATGTTGGGGTGCTGTAGCATGTTGTTTTGATGCTTGTAAGATGCCTAGTTGCTGTTTTGGGCAGATTGTTGTTATGACTTGTATAGAGTGTGGGTGTTGAACCGTTGCTCCGTTTTGAGTGTGCTCTATATGAAACTTGCTTGCTTTTGCATGTAGCTTCATATTATCATGTTGCATCCTTGTTTTGGTGTGTTTGCTTGATGTTTGGGTGCATTTTGCATCGATGCCATGTTTAACTTGTTTTGCTCATATCTTCTAGACCGTAGCTCCGAATCTAATGAACTTTATATGTAACTTGTCTAGAATTTCGTGTAGATCATCTTGGTGATCTTTAACTTGCTGTATAACAACTTCAACATAAGGTTTATTCAGTTCTGGACCCATTTCGAAATATGCATATGAGGACTTACCGGAATTGTTATATGTTGTTCCCGGCCTCATTTAAACTTGCCTTGATGTGTTGTTCTTGTGTGCATCATCTCTTGCCATGAGTAGCTTCATGTAGCTTGGTCATGCATCATGCTTGTTGTGCATCATGTCATGTTCATGTGTGGTGTGTTTACCATGTTGTGTGCTTCTTCTCGATAGTTCCCGTTTCGTTGCGATCGTGAGGATTCGTTCGCCTTCGATTGGTTCGGCTTCATCCGTTCGTCTTCTTCATGGACTCGTTCTTCTTCCTTGCGGGATTTCAGGCAAGATGACCGCTACCCTAGATCTCACTACTATCATTGCTATGCTAGTTGCCTCGTTCTTTTGCTATGCTGCGCTACCTATTACCTGTTTGTCCAGCCATCCCATATTGCCATGAACCCCTAACCTTTGACACCTTTCCTATGCAAACCGTTGTTTGGCTATGTTACCGCTTTTGCTCAGCCCCTCTTATAGCGTTGCTAGTTGCAGGTGAAGTTGAAGATTTCTCCATGGTGGACAGGGATTATGTTGGGATATCACAATATCTCTTATATTATTAATGCATCTATATACTTGGTAAAGGGTGGAAGGCTCGGCCTTATGCCTGGTGTTTTGTTCCACTCTTGCCGCCCTAGTTTCCGTCATACCGGTGTTATGTTCCCGGATTTTGCGTCCCTAACGCGGTCGGGTGATTTATGGGACCCCCGACAGTTCGCTTTGAATGAAACTTGTCCAAAGAAGGCTCAACATTGACTTTTACCATTTGCCTCACCACCACCTACTTTTTCCCTTGGGAGTCGCTCTCTCGAGGGTCATCTTTATTTCAGCCCCGGGCCGTTGCTTGTCTAAGTGCTGGTTCGAACCGAGTAGATCATGGGCCCCTCGGGCAACTCGAGGTCTGGTTTTACTCAGAGGATGTCTCATCCGGTGTTGCCACGAGAACGAGATATGTGCAGCTCCTATCGGGATTGTCGGCGATCGGGCGGCTTTGCTGGTCTTGTTTTACCATTGTCGAAATGTCTTGATGTACCGGATTCCAGACTGATCGGGTCTTCCGGGTGAAGGTCTATTCTTCGATGATCGCGAGAGCTTGTCATGGGCTAAGTTGGGACACCCCGCAGGTATAAACTTTCGAGAGCCGTGCCATGGTTATGTGGCGATGGGAATTTGTTAATGTCCGTTGTAGACAACTTGACACTTGATCCGAATTAAAACGCATCAACCGAGTGTGTAGCCGTGATGGTCTCTTCTCGGCGGAGTCCGGGAAGTGAACACGGTTTCTGTGTTATGTTTGACGTAAGTAGGTGCTCAGGATCACCTCTTGATCATTGCTAGCTTCACGACCGTTCCGCTTGTTCTCTTCTCGCTCTTAATTGCGTTGGTTAGCCACCATATCATGCTTAGCCGCTGCTGCAACCTCACTACTTTAACCATTCCTTTCCCATTAAGCTTTGCTAGTCTTGATACCCATGGTAATGGGATTGCTGAGTCCTCGTGACTCACCAGATACTTCCAAAACCAGTTTGCAGGTGCCTGTGTTACCGAGCAGGTGACGCAACCAAGCTCAAGAAGGAGCTCGTTGTAGATCTTGCCCTTTGTGTTGTTTCGTTCTAGTTGATCAGTAGTGGAGCCCAGTTGGGGTCGATCGGGGACCTTTGTCGTATTTGGGGTTCTTCTTTTACTTTGGGTTCCGTAGCCGGACCTTGATTGTATCTGGATGATGTAATGCTTTATTCATGTATTTGTGTGAAGTGGCGATTGTAAGCCAGCTATGTATCTCTTTCCCTTATGTATTACTTGGGTTGTGTGAAGATTACCTCACTTGCGACATTGCTTTCAATGCGGTTATGCCTCTAAGTCGTGCTTCGACACGTGGGAGCTATAGCCGCATCGAGGGCGTTACACCTGCCGACGACGTCGTGCAGAATTTCTTCGACAACTTGGTGGAGGTGGCGGTCCGCGCCGACGAGCAGAGGCTTCTCACCGGCGACACCACAGATGATGAGATGCGGCGCATCGCCACCAGGGCGGAGGAGGCGGCGGCAGCCGCCACCGCGGGCGAGTTCGGATTCACTTTGGAGGAGGCAGAGGCAGCCGAGGCGGCAAGCCTTGCCGACCGAGAGGATCTTGGCGGGGAGGTCGTTGGCGAGGGAGAGCCCGAGGCCGAAGCGAGCAAGCCTGCCGGGAGCGCAAGTGGGCAGCCATCTTCAAGCAACTTGCCGCAGACGGGGCCCTCAGTGCAGCCCCCAGCTCAACCAAGAAGGCGCCTCCGCAGGACCAGCGACACAGCAGGGCGGCAAACGGGCCAACAGCTGCCACGCCGCGGGACACGCTCCACCGCGCCGAGCATTGCTGACACGGGAGCATCTCACGCCAAGGCCGGAATCGGAGCGGGTCTTCACGGCCGCCGCTTCCGACCTGCCGCAGCCCCGCTAAGCGTCCCAGGGAGCCTACTCCTCCGCCTCGTCGCACGAAGGGTACTAGATTGACCTCTCCGCTACTGAGCTCAAGAGGAGGAAGAAGAGGAGGAGGAGTAAGTCTTTCTTCTTGTTGTACTTATATTTCTTTGATCCTTGCTGTTTCTTGTCTTGTATCTGATCCGTTTCCCTCTGAACCTCGTTCCTTTTCAGGACTCTGGCCGAGAGAGCGGCAAAGAGGGCCAAGGTCCCCGTGGTTGTCATCGAGGACGATCCTGCTGTGATGAGAGGGGGGCGGCTCGAGACCACCTTGTCGGACCCGGCAACCTCTCCCCGAAGCAGCCCCCAGCGCAGCCCCCAGCGTAAGTATTTGTTCACTTCCTGTTGTGAGGCGCGCATGGGTGCTCTTTCCTTGTCGATGTCTTGATTGTTGATTTGCTTGCGTAGGAGCAGAACATGCTCATCAGGAACAACCAGAAGCCGCTCCTGAAATGCTATCTGCCTCAACTACGCCGCCAAGGACGGAATCCCCGGCAAGGGAGCGCTCTCCGGCAAGGGACGGGGTCAGCGATCCTTCGGTGGTGGAGCCCATGATTACAGAGCCCAGCACAGGTAACCCTCCTTGTCGGAAATTTTCCCTTGGGTTCTTTTTCTTCTGATCTTCTTTTTTGGATATTTGCTTGACTTTTTCTTCCTCTTCCCGTCTTCAGATCCCCCTTCCACAGATCCTTTGGAGACTGAGGCCACCGGCGAGGAGGACGCACGCGGCAACACTGAAGATGCTGCCGCTGCCGAGGAAGAGGCCGGCGCTGACGATCTCACCGGCGAAGAGGCCGCCAAGGCTGCTGGCGCAGGAGCTGGCGAGGGGTCCGGCGATCGTACTGACGACCCCGAGGGCGCAGGAGCGCAAGGCGCTACACCAACCGCCGACCCCTCCGCCGTTGACGCAGCACCGGGCTCCGAAGAGCCCCAGCCCGGCGCCTACTTGAAGGCCGGCGAGGGTGTCTTCATCAAGCTTCCCTGGGCGTCGAACTCCAGGGCGCCGGTCGAGGGAGAGGCTTTCGACGGAGAGGTTCTCGCCTCTGCAGGGCTGACAGTGGTTGACGCGCCAAGCAGCAGCAGTGGCGAGTCTGAAGAGGAGCAGCTGCTCCGGAAGTTGGTGTTGCTCTACCGTGCCCGACAAGCGAAATTGGAGTCCCGGGAAGCGCTTGTCGCGCGGGCGGGAATTGACATAGAGAAGCATGCGGAGGAGCTCCAGAGCTGCAACCAAGAGGCCCTCCGGTCCATTGCGGAGGAGAGGGCGCATCTTGTCGAGGCGCGGAAGGCCTTCATCCTCGAGAAGGCAGAAGCCGAAGAGCAACAGCGGCTTGCCGCCGAGGGGCTGTCCACGCGAGAAGGCGAGCTGACGCAGAGGAAGGTTAACTTGGACAGTTATGAAGAGGAGCTCGCCGCACGTGAGCAATCACTTGGCGGGGCACTCAAGGAAGTGAAGGACGCTGCCGCAGCTGCTGAGGCCACCAAGAAGGAGCTGGATGTGAAGATGACGCAGCTGGAGGCTGATTTGAAAGGGAAGAATGAGGAGCTTGCCGCGCTCCAGCGTGAACGCGAGAAGGATGCCCTCGCTCATGGTGATCTGCAAGTCCAACTCGCCGACAAGGGCAAGGAACTGAACGCCGCCAAGGACTCAAATGCTGATCTGGAGCTGAAGCTGGCCACACTGACGGAGACGCTGGACGGCGCCAAGAAGCAAGAGGAGGATTTGAAGAAAGAGATCAAGGCCAACGAGGAGCTGCTAACGAGGGCCGCCGAGACTCAAAACACCTTCAGGGCTACGGTGGAGCTCTGGACGGAGGGCCTCGTCAACATCGCTGCAGTCATCGACGAGGAGCTGGCGAATCGACTTGGCGGGCTTCGGTACTCCTCCGAGAACCTCCAGCCCAGCGCCAAGCTTACTTTTTTCTTCAAGGGTGTGGCGACGGCTTCCAAAGAACTCCGAGAAAGGATCCCAAAGCAGTGGTCGACGAGTCGCAGAATCTGCGCTAGAGTCTTGGAGAAGGTGTTGGTGAAGGTGCTCTTCCGCAATCCGAACCTCAACCTCACCAACGCTCTCAAGAAGCTGCCGCGGTGCCGATCTTGCAGAGTTCAAAGCCCTTGTCGCACCCATTGTGGACAAGGTGAATGAAGTCGAGGATCGATCGGCGGTGGCGTGGATTAGGCTGCTCTTTTCTTCTTTCCTTGTCGCTGCCATTTATGTTATGAGAACAATTTAGTCGATTGCCACGACAAGTTTCCTTTGTAATATAACTTTATCTTGGGCAGTATTTGCTATGTTATTTCTGTACTTGATTCCTTCCTTTGTATGTTTTACCCTCACGCTTTTAGGGAACTTGCGGCAAGCAGCACCGTTGCCATGAAAGCGTTGAGTGCGAACATCAACAGCCTGCCGGCGGTGCTGCTTCCGGCAAGAAACCTTGTCGTAACTAGTCGCATCACACTTAAGTTGTTGAGCAGACTCGAAACAAAGTAAGGGCGCAACTAGCTACGAGTTGGTTCCTCCGCGCACAGGTTTTCCATACAAAGGACGGTCGTTCAAGGAAGATAACTTAAGAATTTTTTTTAAAAAAAACTGATTGTGCTCAAACTTTGGCAACTTAGCTTTTCTGTCGTCTGTGTCCCGGCAAGGCAATGCTTTCTTGAACGATGCCTGGTCCGCACCATTATCTCCTCCTCCCCCCTGGTGAACTTGTGGGCGAGGGAACCTTCCTTTTAGGAAAAAGAAAGAAGAGAAAATAATGATATGGAGCCTTAAGGCTCGTTATTGCTTACCGGGGGTGAGTGCTGCACAAAGTGTCAGATAATAAATGCAAAAAAAGAAAAATGCATACAATTTGACAAGATGTGCGAAGCACGTGAGCTTTATTTATGCACGGGATCTGCGCCCGGCTTTGTACAAAGGGTTACATGCAACAGCGTCAAGGCTTGTACAAAAGGTGGTTGCCGGAACAGGTTCCGGCAACTGCGCCTCATGGGTAAAACTTACGAAGATGCTCAATGTTCCAGGAGTTGCTCACCGGAAAGCCATCTTCGGTCTCAAGGCGGACAGCACCAGGCCTAGTGACTCGTTTCACCCAATAAGGGCCTTCCCACTTTGGCGTCAACTTGTTGGAATTCTTGGCGGATTGAACACGCCGAAGAACAAGGTCGCCTTCCTCGAGACTTCTGGCATTGACTTTGCGGCTATGGTAGCGGCGTAAAGCTTGCTGGTATCGAGCAGCTCGTACAACAGCCTGAAGACGATCTTCCTCAAGGAGCAGCGCGTCATCTTGTCGCAGCTGCTCTTGCTCAAGCTCATCGTAAGCGAGCACTCGAGGCGATCCGTATACGAGTTCCGTGGGGAGAACTGCTTCTGCTCCATAGACTAGAGCAAAAGGTGTCTGGCCAGTGGCTCGACTTGGCGTCATCCTGATCGACCAAAGAACCACTGGCAGCTCCTCGATCCAATTCCTTCCGCACTTGTGCAGCCTGTCGAAAGTTCTGGTCTTGAGCCCGCGCAGCACTTCAGCGTTTGCCCTCTCCGCTTGACCGTTGCTTCTCGGGAGAAAGCGAAGCGAAGCAGATCTTGGCGCCAAGATCTTGGACGATCGCATGAAGGTGCGGCTCGTGAATTGTGTGCCATTGTCGGTGATGATCCTGTTAGGGACTCCAAAACGACAAACAATTGACCTGAAGAACTTGACCGCTGACTGTGCTATCACCTTCCTCATCAGATCCACCTCCGCCACTTTGTGAACTTGTCGATTGCCACGCATAAGTACTCAAAGCCCCGACAGCTTCGGGAAAGGGGCCGAGGATGTCGAGCCCCTGCACCGAAAATGGCGTGGATAAAGGGATCGCCTGGAGAGCTTGAGCTGGTTGATGTATTTGCTTGGAGTGGAACTGCACGCTTCACACTTGGTTACTTGTGCAACAGATCTCGAGGGCCGTTGGCGAAGAAACCTTGCCGAAAGCCTTGCCGGCAAGAGCTCTTGCGCCAATGTGGTGACCACATATGCCTCCATGTATTTCCGCCAACAGCTTTTGTCCTTCTTCCCGGGGAATACACTTCAATTTCACTCCGTTGAATCTTCTTCTGTACAGTGTGTCGTCGACAAACTGGTACATACTTGACTGCCGGGCTACTTTCTCCGCTTCTTCTTGCTCTTCGGGAAGTTCTCCTGTTTGAAGGAAACGGACAATCTGCTGCGCCCATGCCGGAGCC
Organism: Aegilops speltoides; assembly: GCA_021437245.1. Lineage (NCBI taxonomy): Eukaryota > Viridiplantae > Streptophyta > Magnoliopsida > Poales > Poaceae > Aegilops > Aegilops speltoides. Next base: position 158,892,799 of record CM038143.1, on the reverse strand, counting down.
TGTGGCTCAACGACAAGGACTAAAGGCACAAACGCTGCTGCGGGAACATCAGCTTCTACGGCAAGAACCTGAGGTTCAGCTAGAGCTTGATGTTCCCCGGCAAGCTTGCCAGAGCAAAACTTGTCGGGAGCGCCTGCTTCAACGAAACAAACCTTAGGGCTTGTCGGAGCAGACTGCTCCTCAACACTCTTGGTGTTGAGCTTGGGGACCTTCTTGGCGGCGGCTTCAGGGAGCTCTGCCGGAAAGTAGTCACCAGAAACTAACTTCCTCTTCTTGTTCTGTCCAGTTGATGGTGTTACAGATGGTTGAGTCAGCTTGAGCACAAAGATCCCTGGTTCCACAGGTAACTTTAATGCGGCGCATTTTGACAGGCCATCGACAACATCGTTCTGGGCTCTTGGAACATGTTCCATCTGTAGGCCGTCAAAATGCTCTTCCAACTTTCTCACTTCATCAATGTAAGCTTCCATCAACGGACTCTGATAATCTTTGTTTACTTGGCGGACGACAAGTTGCGAGTCACCCCTGACAATGAGCTTCTTGATCCCAAGGTCTGCAGCGATCCTGAGTCCGGCAAGCAATCCTTCATACTCTGCAGTATTGTTTGTTGCTTGCTCCTTGGGAAAGTGCATCTGGACCACGTACTTGAGGTGCTCTCCGGTGGGTGCGACAAGTAACACGCCCGCACCAGCGCCTTGCAGCGAAAAGGCACCGTCAAAGTACATGATCCATTCTTTGCTTGCTTCCTTGACGGGGATGCTCGTCTCCGGAGTTTCTTCATCAGGTGTTGGCGTCCACTCTGCTATGAATTCTGCCAATGCTCGGCTCTGGATAGTTGAAGTACTCTCAAACTTGAGGCCAAAGCTTGACAGTTCCAGCGCCCACTCGACGATCCTGCCTGTTGCTTCTGGATTTTGCAATATCCTCTTCAACGGAAAGCGAGTGACAACTGTGATCTCATGTGCTTGAAAGTAATGGCGCAGCTTCCTTGAGGCCATGAGAAGGCCGAAAAGCAACTTCTGCACACCAGAGTACCTTGATCTAGCCCCCTGCAGAAGGGAACTGACAAAATAAACTGGGCGCTGCACCATCTTCTTTTGTCTCTCTTCTTGTGGCTGCACAGATCTATCCTTGTCGGGACCAGAGCTTGTCGGCGAAGCCCCCTACTTGTCGCTGGACTCGCTTGCCGTGGTTGCTGGCTCATCATCCGCCTCCCTCTCCGCTACTAACACAGCACTAACCACTTGATTGGTTGCCGCTAGATACATCAGCAACTTCTCTTGTGGCTTAGGTGCGACAAGTATTGGGGTGGAGGATAGGTATCTCTTCAAGTCCTGCAGCGCAGCCTCCGCTTCCGGAGTCAATTTCATTGGACCTGCCTTTTTCAAAATTTTGAAAAATGGCAGGGCGTGCTCAGCAGACTTAGAGATAAACCTGCTGAGAGCAGCAACGCAGCCGGCAAGCCTTCGCACATCCTTGACGCGCTTCGGTGCTTCGATCTACTCAATGGCCTTGATCTTGTCGGGATTGGCTTCAATCCCCCTCTGGGATACAAAGAACCCGAGAAGCTTGCCGGAAGGGACTCCAAACACACACTTCTCGGGGTTCAACTTGAGATTGATCTTGCGCAGATTTGCAAAGGTCTCGTCCAAATCTTGGATCAAAGTTGCTTTGTCCTTGCTCTTGACCACTATGTCATCCATGTAAGCTTCTACATTTCTGTGCAACTGTGGCTCAAAAGCATGACTGACTACTCTTGCAAATGTTGAACCAACATTCTTTAGTCCGAAAGGCATCCGTACAAAGCATTACGTGCCACATGGAGTAATGAATGCGGTCTTCTCTTCATCCTCTTCTGCCATGAAGATCTGATGGTATCCTGAATATGCATCAAGAAATGAAAGCAAATCACATCCTGCCGTGGAGTCGACAATCTGGTCAATGCGCGGCAAGGGAAATGGATCTTTGGGACAAGCTCTATTAACATCAGTGAAGTCAATACAAAGCCTCCATTTCCCGTTTGCTTTGCGCACGACTACAGGATTGGCCAGCCACGTTGGATGGAGCACTCCTCTGACTAGGCCTGCTGCTTCCAACTTCTTGATCTCTTCAGCAATGAATTCTTGGCGCTCCACTGCTTGTTTCCTGACTTTTTGCTTGACGGGCCGCGCGTTGGGACAGACGGCAAGGTGGTGCTCAATTACTTTCCTGGGAACACCGGGGATGTCAGATGGTTGCCATGCGAACACATCGACATTCGCCCGCGGGAAAGCAACGAGCGCTTCCTATTTAGGGTCAAGCGTGGCACCGATGGTGAAAGTACCACCGGCCGCCCTCCTTGGCGCCACTTTCTTGGTCTCTGTGAAGCTGTCTTTGCCTTCTTGCACTTGCCGGTGCTCGATGGATGGGCCCTCGATGGTAGCGCAGCACCAAGAGGTGCGCTTGCCGGAGTGGGCATCGAGCTCTTGCCGACTTGGTCTTCTTCTTCCCCGGAGCTTCAAGCGGCAAGTGTCTTATGATCTGCTGCGGCTGCTGCTTCCCAGAGATCTTGTCGGTGCAGATAAGGGCATCTTTCTTGTCGCCAGGAAAGAAATGACACTTATTGGACCGGGCATCTTGAGCACGTTGTAGGCATAGTGAGAGGCTGCCATGAACTTGGCGAGCGCTGGACGACCGAGTATCCCATTGTAGGGCAATGGGAAATCAACAACGTCAAAGGTGACCTTCTCTGTCCTGAAGTTCAGCTCACTGCCAAATGTCACTGGTAGTGTGATCTTCCCCTTCGGCTTGCTCCTTCCCGGATTGATTCCTTGGAAAGTACCAGTCTCTTCGAGCTCGCTGTCGGGGATTTGGAGCTTCTTGAGTACCGCTGAGGAGATCAAGTTCAAGCCGGCCCCGCCGTCAACCAGCATCTTCGTGACCTTGAGGTTGCGGATAGTTGGTGAGACCAACATCGGCAAGCACCCGACCGCAGTTACGCGATCAGGGTGATCCTCAACATCAAAGATGATGGGAGTGCCGGACCACTTCAGAGGCTTGCGCGACTCAATTGACGGTTCCGCTGCATTAACCTCCCGCACCCACTGTTTGAGCTGGCGGTGCGAAGTATGCAGAGAAGCACCGCCGTCGACGCACAAAACCTCTGTTGCCTTCTGAAACTCCTGCTCGTCGGTCTCATCCTCATCCATCTCTTCATCTTCGTCTTCGTCTTCATCCTTGTCGCGGCCGCGGGGAGGCCTATCTCCTTGCCGCTGCTTGGCCTTGCCGCGGCGCCCTCCCCGGCCGGGACGCTTCTTGCCGGATCCTCCACCACCTTCTTGGGCCTTCTCCTTGTCTCGCCGCTCATATTCAGCTTTCTGTAGTTCAACAAGCTGCTCAACTTTCTTGCAAGTCTGGAGATCATGGCCCTTGGTGCGGTGGATCTTGCAGTACTGCTTGCCGGAGCCGTCTTGCTTGTCGGCGACCACCACGGCCTCGCCGGAGTTGCTAGCTTTGGCCTTCTCGTTGCCACCTCCGTTGCCGGACTGCTCGACGACTAGCACATCTTTTGCTTTCCTCTTTATGTTGTTCCGCCTCCGGTTCTTCCTTGCCGGGGCGACATCCTCACTGTCAGATCCTTCTGCTCCTGCGTTCTCTCCGGGGAGTTTCCTCCCCTCCTCATCACGTGCACACTTGTCGGCCAGAGCATATAGCTCGTTGACATCTCTGATTTTGCACATCGCCATCTCCTCCCTCATCCTGCGATTATGCACGCTCGATGGAACGACCGATAACCGCAGCAGGTGGACGCCCGGGATGTTGCGCCGCACTGGTGAACCTTTGAATGTACTTGCGTGGGGTTCTCCTTCCTTCGGGCGCAGCAGATGAAGATCGCTCTCCTGGCCATGGGGCTTGTGGCCGCCTGTGAAGGCGCCGACAAACTGATGGCACAAATCTGCCCATGAGGAAATGGAGTTGTCCGGCAAGTGCATGAGCCAAGATCTGACGTTGGGCTTGAGTACCAATGGGAAGTAGTTGGCGAGGATCTTCTCATCGCGCCCCCCGGCAGCCTGCACCGCGATGGTGTAGATGCTGAGGAACTCCGACGGATGTATCATGCCGCTGCATTTCTCGGCACGCCGGCTTGAAGTTTTGGCATCGCCATCGATTTGCCGCAGCTCACGGGTAAACGCAGGACAACCCGCCACAGACGGCAAGTCGTCTCGTTCTTCGGCGCATGCATGTCGACATGGGCCCAGCGCTGGTCTGATTGACGCCGCTTCTCTCCGACGCCGGCGCGGGTGCGAAGCGTCTTTGTGTTGTCGTTTTGAAGAACTTGGCGCTGATCACGACGAGCTCGCGGATCGATGACGCTGTGGAGTCGATGTCGAGGTTGACCCGGCGAAGTCGGTGATCTTGGCCTTCGGGTGGGGAGTGCATGCGGTTGCGCCCCACCGGTCTTTGTCGCCACCGCTCGCGCTGGGCGTTTTGCCGCGCTTCGGCGTGCTTTCGGTTGCCGGGAGTGCCGCCGTTGGCGAAGCCGATGAGGCTCTGAATGGTGGCCCTCCAACCGTCGATCTTGTCTGGCGCTGGAGGGTAATCTAGAAGGAGTTGAGCTCGGGCCAACGCTTCTTCTGGAGTCTTGGGTGGCGGCGGCGAACGGCGCGAGGAACGAGATATGCTCGTACTTCTAACAATGTTAGAAGGAGCAGCATCTCGTTTAGGCGACCGTGTCACGCTCGTGCCAGCATGTTGACGCGCATGCTGGTCTTGAGCATCCCGCGATCCACCAGCTTGGCCCTGACCCAACGAACGTATGGTATCGCGCTGCACCATGGCGTTGTCGGTCCCGCGCCTCGAGATGGGCGCGGTGCGTGTCTGACGCCGAGGTCTCAGGCAGCCTTGTCCTTGGACTTGGCAGCATCGTGAGCTCCCTCGTCGGCGCCCGTTCCTCCGCCGGCGTCTACCCCACCGCCCGTTTGCTCCGGTGGCGGTGGGATCGACGCGGACGGACCAACCACCTCTGAAGCCTTCTTCCTCGGTGGCATGACGATGAAGATGATGATGTAGCGCGCGTGAACACCAGATCAGGTTCGCACAACCTCGACGCCCCCTACCTGGCGCGCCAAAGATGTCGTGGGGAACGAGCACCTATGGGGCAGGGCCCCTTTCGGTCCGGCAAGGGAGCGGAGGGCGCACGAAGAGCGGATCGAGGCGGAGCACGCGAGCGATTTTTACCCAGCTTCGGAGCTCTCCGGAGACATAATACTCCTACTGTTGCTTTGTGATTCTATTCTCTTCTTGCTTGAGAGCGTGAGAGTGGTGTAGTCTCGAATGAGTCGAACCCTTGCTACGTTGCGCATGGGCCTCCTTTTATAGGCACAAGGGGTCACCGATGTGGCAACGCAGCCAAGGGTACAAATGTAAAAGAGGGTTGGTACAACTGCTATCTACAAGGCACCCTACCTAACTCGACGGCGGGGACAAGGGCATTTAATGCCCGTCCGGTCGCCCAAACAAAGGCAGAAAATGACCGCTTAGGGCGCCACCGCATGCCACGATGGCCTTCGTCATCTCCACTTGCCACCGCGCACGCTTGGTCAGACAAATACCGCCACGCGCGCCAGAACGATCTTGGGGCGACACGCCGTTGGATGCGCTGGGCGTGGGCGCAGAGAGTGGCGCGCGCTGCAAGCGCCTTGCCGCTGTCGTTGTCTTGTCGCACCAAAGCTTGTCGCTAGCCGGGTCTTGCCGGACGCTGCAGGCGCCGCGGCAAGTTTCTTGAAATGCCTTGTTATTCTTCCCGCAAGCTCCTCTTGCCGGGCCTTGTCCTTCCCGCAAGCTCCTCTTGCCGGAGTCTTGTCTTCTTAGTTGAAAACACTTTGTTCTTGAATGGCATCAATATGAGCTACAGAGGATCTTGGCGGGCGTCCGGCAAGCCTTGTCATTGGCGCCATGATCGCCGTGCAGACAAGTTCGGGGTACTAAGGTACCCCTACTTTAGTACACCAACAACTCTTCTCTCTCAGCTTCCTCTCTTGGATGGACACTGGAGCACCGGCCGACGTGATGTCTATGGCTCTGGCCAAAATCGTTGAGGCTCATGGTACGAAGAAGCGCAAGCACCCCGCCGAGACTACCGCAGACAAGCTCAAAGCCATCACCCTGTCCAAGCCCCCCTCTCCGGGATCCCTCATTAAGCAAGTCCAAGTAATATATCTTCTTGACGATCTTTTTCTCGATCTTGATCGTGTTTTTTCATCTAACATGCAGTACTAGTACTAGTAGTACAACTTTCTGGGTGATCTTGCATGTGATTTTTGTGTGCCAAATGACGGTTCTAAATTCCTCTTTTGACCAAAACATGCGAGAGGTTGACACTGATTTCTTATAGATTACTTTCAACTTCTCCCTCTGTCCCAAAATTCTTGTCTTAGATTTGTCTAGATACGGATGTATCTAATACTAAAATGTGACTTGATACATTCGTATCTAGACAAATCTAAGACAAGAATTTTGGGACGGAGGGAGTACTTTATGAACATCAATGCTACCTTTGAAGAGGGTATATTTGCCTCGTATATGTAGTCATATATGGAGTATAATATTGAAAATCATCTTATATTTCTGAATGGAGGTAGTAATAAAATATGGTTTTTGTTTGAATTAGAACCAGGTCCGCGGTGGAGATGAAGTTCTCAAAGTCATGCTGTGTGAACTGGAAGACCTGAGGATGAGTTCTACTGCTAAACTATCTGGCTGTTGTGTCCTTGTCGCCACGTGTCCTAAACTAGTGTTTTCCTGTAGTATTTTTGTCAGGCGTGTTCTCGAGGTTGTACTTGACCACAACAATTTCCTGGCTGTGCCTTCGATTATGAAGGGAGTGGTTCTGTAAAGCTTCCCGACAAATCTGATGCGGCCTGTCTTCATCATCATGTTTATGAGTGGAAAGACCACTTTGTTAGGTTCTCCAAGGTTGACGAGATGGTGATGGTGTATGTTGACATCTCTCACGAAGTCCATGGCCTAGTCAGTTATGCGGGATTCATCCCGTAGGTCGGTGGCAAGAAATAGTCTGCAGAGTTTAATTAGTGCAACTTTGCTTGTCTGTAGTAAGTACTATTGTTCAGTACTTGATTTGTGTTTGTGAACCCTGTATTGTTTACTACTGCCACTTTTGGTGTGTGGTGAGTCCTGAGAACAGTCTATGTTAATATCTGTCCACTCAATTCTGTCTATATATTTTGAAGTATCCAGATCATCTTTTTTGTGAGGACGGTTTATCAATTATGGTTACACTCCAATATTTGTATGCATTGCAGGGTTTATCGCACCAACCAGGATTTCCAGTCCCATGGATGTTCGGTCCATATGATTTGTCACGACCTTTGGACTATCCTGCTTGTGGGAGTAGGCGGGGGCCCTGCATGCCACCTGTAGTTGGACGATCAATCTTCTATTTAGTACTTCAACATAGTGATTTCCTGGTAAGGATTCACTCGTGTCACATCAAGTAAATCTTATTGATTCACTGGCTAAATCTTATTGATTTATGTTATGTTTTCTTTCTTTTCCTGCAATTTTACGATGCAGGTTTTGCCATGTGACATTCATCACAGAATAAACTGTTTGGTTTGCTCTATGATGGCTATTTTTGCAGGTTTCACTTCTTATGTCGTGTCAATAACGAAGGCACTGTCCATCACTTATATTACTGGAAAAAATGGATCAGTCTGTTGTCTGAGTACAAGCTGAATCCCTATGATGAACTGCAGCTTGGTTTAACAAAAACGCCACAATTAGTCCTTCTCGCGTTTAAAAGAAATGAAGAAAAAATGGATCGCGGTCACGGAGCCTAGTCAAGTTAGAAAGCTGATCATAGCAGACTAGACACGATCGCCGTTGTCTCGCACATCGGTACCACCTTTAGCAACAGATCGAGCACCGACAGTTGCTCTAGCACTGACAATGGCAGCAACTCAGTCTGATCCAGCTCTGGATTGGGCACCGACCGCGTCAGCGGATCAGGCTGATCTACCGGAGGATCGAGCGTCGACACCGGCACCTACTCCGACACCAGCACCGGCTCTAGAAGGAGGACCATCTCCGGCAGCAGCAGCGGCACTACCAGTCGCACCGGCACGGGCACCAGCAACGACTTCGGCATGTGCACCAACACTTGCACTTGCATCTGCTCCGACCCATGCAACAGCAATCGAACGAGCAGTTTCACCGGCAACAGACTGGGCTGCAGTTCGCACTTCATATACCAAAGTCCTTACAAAAACCGACATGTCCACCTTCTTGGTAAGCATTGGCCGCCCAAGTGCTTTGTTCTTTTTTCTTTCCATGTTGTTTTACATGACTCACTATGTTGATCTAACTGTTTGTGTATGTCTTCTTGTTTGCAAACAGAGAATTCCTAGAGCAACGAGGGAGTCATTCAACAATTCGGGCGACCGTGGCCAGGTTTTTCTTACCATGCGCAGCCTTGGTGTGAATGAACCTGCTCAATATACCGTAAGTACAAAGGATGGTCGCATGATGATTGATGCTAAAGAATGGTCAAGGTTCAAATCTAAATCATATCTTGTGGTAGGGGATGATGTCAAAACCAAACTTTCTCAGCAAGGAGAGCTGGTCCAAATCAACTTTGAAATTCTTCAGTAGCAGCACGCAACTGCCGAACTGATCTATCCTCTGAGAGATTTTGATGTAATAATATGGCATGGTGAAACAAGTGTCATGTGTGTATAAGTAGTACGACAGTATTATTTATCACATGGTATATCGTTGATAGAATTGCAACTCTCATAGCTGGTTAGGAACTGTCGTTCGATTTCATTCCAATAGCTGCCGTGCTTTATTCAATTTTGTGTATTCGCCTTGCGACAACATCTAAAACCAGTGCCGTACCGATCGCTTGCAATATGAAAAGCGCTGAGGTAGAACACATGGGCCCCCAAACATGCAGGGTAGACCTACGGCCCAAAGTCCAGAACCGTGAGCCTGTCTGAGTATTATATTCTCAGCTGAACCCCCATAATGCACGGGCGTTGCGCGTAACATCAAGATGCATTTGTATGAGCATTTTATCTTGTGAGAGAAAAGGATGAACGAGGGAAGGCCTTATTTGCAAATGTCGAGAGGTGTGTGGGTACCTTTTTGCAAAATTGCCATAGTTTCCTTCCTACCCGTCAGATATAAATCGGACGACCTATATTGCAGGATGGCAGGCACACCATCATCACCAACTCATCTATACTGTGTTAAAAACAACTCTGTTTTTTATAATTATATATGTTATATATATTCCCCTTGATTTTTCTTATGTATAAAGTTGTGATATAAAAGATTTTTATATTTCTTTACAGAGGGAGTATCTCTCTGTCAAAAATATATTTATGTGTAACTAGTTACTCCTGTCTTTCTACTTCCTTTCGCTGATATGTGGGGCATCCGGCAACGGGATCCAAGTGCCATATGCACCAAATTAGAGTGCACAACTGCACAGTAGACACACCCCGGTTGTAGCGCCGCAGTAATGCCCAATGAGCCGTCAAATCACAACCCCCCCTTTCCAGCTTTAGAAGTAAGCTGGACGGACAAAGTGGCAATATTTCACTGGGCCTGAATCCCCTTCTCCCTCGTCTGCTTGTTCAGAGAAAACCCCCTCTCGGCGATTGCATAGGGTTTTCTCATGGAGAACCAGGTACGAGTTCTTCATCCAGCCCCGATAAATCCAAGTCCCTTGGTCGCGGTAATCCTAGGATGGCAGCCGCCGCCATTGATGCATTTTTCTTCCTACTGAATCTAGTGTGTTTCATTTGCATTGCCCAAAGTGCGAGGACCCTACAGGTTTCTACGTCCTCAGCGAGGCACCACACTTGTTCCTTCTCATCCTAACACAGGATTTTAAAACGCGCACAATATGTTCCTAGAATCCTCTTTTCTATCCGGGAGGGTGGGTTTTTTTGAACATGCTGTCGACTAATTTGGAAATTTGGATTGCTATATTTGGATAAAAGGTACTACTAGTATGATGGTCAACACTGACGTGAAGGAGGAAATTATTTCTAGATTTGGATAGGGAGTACATTGTGTTCTCATATTATTTTTCCTGCAGTGCATTATTTGCTCTGCTAGAACACATTGACTCAAGATGCTCGGCCTTGCCATAACTGAATACACCAGTTTAATGGTCACAATGAAGACAAGCAATGGATATAAGTTCCGAGTTGGGTTCATGAACCAAGAAGATCGTTGCTTTCTTTATGGCCGAACTTGGATAAACTTTCTCAAGTGTTGCAGACTGAAATTTGGCGCACAAGTGTTGATGGAAATAGCAGAACTTGGTCTCATCTTCACTGCCATCTTCCACCCCAATGTCATTCCAATTGTTCATCCATGTTAGTTTTGTATCTGGTTCTTACTTGTTGCCTCGATTACTTCTTAATCCACGTATTCTGTCTAACTAATCACAATTCAACTTTAGAAGTAGCAACAAATCTCTCATGAAGATGCTGTTCACACACGAACATGTCACTGTGTACCTCCAACACCGAGGGTGATGCACCGCAGCTCACGTTGAAGGAGACCCGTCCGGAAGCGCGGTACGTAAGTAATCCGGCGGGCGCTTTTGAGTACCCGAAATCCCACACGCCCGGGAGGGACCCCGTCAGGGCGCGCGGAGGCTATGGGCTACCCTAGGTCGGCCTGACCGCCCCCAGGGCCTCGAGGTTCACCGCGCTGCAACAAGAAGAACGAACAAAGAACGAGGAAGAAGAAGAACAAGGGAGAAGGAAAAGTAAAGGTAAAATATGATAGATTTATTTGTTCGATTGTGTGTTGTTGTTCAATCGGCCGTCACCTCTTATCTATATAAGAGGCGGATGGACTTCCCGTACAAGAAAAGGACTTGCCTTGCTGTCCAAATCATCAGAATTTAACCAAACTCGGACTTCTCATGACCTCCGGCCCGGATGTCCGGCTCTAGGCCCGGATGATCCGGCCTAGCCCAGTCTTCTGACAGCAGCTCACTGTTTTGGCTCTAGAATCCACATACTATCTTGGATTTGGACGTTTTTTATATCAAAATCAACAACATCGATGAGATGCACAACTTTCATGTTTAACACTTTTAGATCCGAGGTATTCTTGATGGGGTTTCAGGCCGTTTTCTATAGTCTGTAGTAGAAAAAGTTGTCCGGACGTCCGGACTTCTACCCGGATTGTCCGGCCTCCACCCGGATCATGCGGGACTGTACCAGATCATCCGGCTTCATCATAAATCTTCTGTTGTTTTCAGTGCTTCAATTTCTCGGATGATCCGGACCCCGGCCCGGATGATCCGGCCAAACACTATTGCAGCACACGATTTTGCATGTAACTTTTGCATACGACATCGGATCGGGACGATTCTTATATCAAAATCGTCCGTTTCGACGATACGAAGAACTTTGTAGTTGTAACTTTTTCCATCAAAGGCTATATTGGGGGCGCAATCAGCCAAATATTGTTCTGATAACAAAATCTCAGTACTTCAAACACAACTTCGGCCTTAGAGATGAGATCGGATGGCTATGGCCCAAATATCAAAGTTTCTCCTTTTGACGATATGGAACTTTTTCACTTTGATCACTTTTCCATTTGAGGCCTTCTTAATAATGTTTTCGACCATGCCAAAATCTGGTGTCAACACCTGCCCCATGTTTTTCGGCAAAACTTGTGTGCCAAAAAATAACTTGCACGAAGTTTGTTCTAAGCGCGATGTCAACACTCCATCGGCCATTTTGTACGTGCTTTGGATGATAAGTATATATCGACCATTTAGATTAGCAACAAAAGTGAAGTTAATCGAACATATAATGATTTGGTAATACCCTTTCACGATGTAAGAAATTATATTGCATCCATGGATTAAAATAAGCCCATTGAGGGTAACCAATCATACCTGATGAAGAATTCCATGGCATAGGCATCAATGACATCGTTGAAGAAAATGGATAATGTGTGGACCGAAGATGTTGAAACCTTCGGCTTGGTCCTTCGTAGCTTTCACTCTTTTCCTTCTTCACCTTTGCCGCACTCTTTGTAAAGGAAGCTCGCACATAATTCTTATTTTGAATATTTCCTTTGGGAACCCATGCCATGTTTCTCTTTTCAAGTTCTTGTGCACTAAGCTTTTGCAACTCCTTCTTTTGCCATTAGGATAAGCCGAGTGGGCACCCCGGCTGCGATTTTGTTTGAAGTAATGGCAATTCTTTTTTTACCTTGTGCACTCTCAACTTCTTTTCTTCAGACTTGGCACTCTGATTTTTATCAATTGATTGCTTCACTTCTTTGCCTTTTGTAGCCAATGTCAACACTTTAATTGGCTCTTTGGTATTTGAGATCAAATCTGAAGCAGCACACTTACGACCATCTCTTTTCATGCGGTAAACTTGCTTTACCACCTCTTTCTTCTTCCTTGAGCTCTGGACCGATTCCTTATGATTGAAATGGTCTTTGACGCATGATTGTTCAAATGTTGATCTCCTTGGAGCTGCATAGTATTGGTGAGATGGTCTAGAATAAGATGGAGAATGTGCCCTTATATCATACCTGTCCCATGATGAATATGTATCTATATGAGCATAGGAAGGCATCCACGACATTGGCATTGGCGGCCCAAAATAAGTATATGAATATGTTGCATTAAAATTATCACTTTGCCAATACCAATCCTCATATTTGCGCCTTGGGGGTGATCTTGGATTCTTTGCATGATTTGGCTGATAAGCATTCTTCTCTTCACTCTTATTTTGATATTTATCCAATAGTTCAGCAAAGGTGATTTTTGATCTCTTACACTTGCGCTTATTCCGGCCTTTGTTTTCTTTTGATTTGCTTTCATCGATCATTGGATTTGCTTGCTGCCCCCAGTCCTTGGCGTCTCCATTGTAGCTTCGATGGAACTCTCGCCCTTAAGATTATGCTCGTTATGCTCTTCAACAACTTCTATACTTGAAAGCTCGATCCCATCACCTGCAACTTTTACATTCTCTTTAAATGGGTCGGCTTGAAGCAGCCGATGCAAAAACATTTTGCCATCGGGACCAATCAAAATAGACTGGTCATCTCTTGGTGTTTCAACAAACTTCAATCGTCCTTTTTCAATGGCCAATTTAACTATTTGACGAAACATGTTGCAATCCTCAAAATTATGCTTGGACGAATCATGCAACTTACAATACATTCGTCCTTGGATTGATGGCTTAACATGGTGATCAAAAATTGTAATGTAATTATTTTTCAGCAACAAATCAAATATTTGATCACACATGCTTGAATTGAAGGCATACTTCTTGTTTTCTAGCTGATCTTGCTGTTTGAACGGCTTTGGAGATAAGCAAACGAATGGTTCAGATTTGGAATCTCCCCATTCGGCTATGCATTGTGTTTTCCACTCTATCTCCGATGTCTTTGGATAAGATATTATATTAGCATCAGTTTTCTCAATAGAATTTAACCTTGGCTTTAAATTTCTGAAATGAAGATATTTAGAACATACATGTCTCAGTTGAGACCAAGTGCAAGCCAAGTACGAAATAAGCAAAGCTACCCAACTAGATATGAACTTCAGATAAAGCAACGGGGAAAGCTTTGACTGTAACAATAAGTCATTATCGGTCTTTATAAATGGCGCAATGGGTTGACCGATATGTTCCATAACAAGTTTATTGCTAACAAGTAAATTACTCTTCTTCATTGGTCTTTCAAAATTACTTATGAGAATATTTCTTATAGATGCATCAATAATGAAGTTGCGACCAGGTAAATTACTCTCTATGCATACCTCTTCAAATATGTTGGGAGAGCATGATGGTGGTGCCACTTGAAGAACAACTTGCTCCGTCTTTGGATGGCTCCCCAACACCTTGTCATTATCTTTTTCTTGATTCCGTGCATCATTGCTTTGAATATCCATGTCAGCCGAACTTTGTTCGGCTACTTGTTCTTGTCCTTGAGGCTTGTCAATTTCTATGGCACGAAACTCATAGGGCAGGAAGTAGGTTCCATTGACTTCGGAAAAATCAAGTACGGCTATTTTGCTATGCTTTCCATGCCCTTTCTCAATAATGCTTGCCTCTTTGGATTTGATGGACTCAGAATATATACTACTTGATTCAGCTTTTCTAATAACCGAGTTTTCTTTGTTACCTGAATCAATAACTTTATCTTTTTAAATTTGCAAGGCTTCTCGCTCTCGTCTAATTTTAGCCCACATCTCGGCTTTGCGGGCTTTAAACTTTTTCATCTCAATTTCCATCCACTTGTCATGAGATTGCCCCCCAATACTTTGAGACTCTTTCGGCAATGAGGTGCCGAAACTTTGCGATTGTTTAGGTGGTACACTGGATGGTACAGCACTAGGTGGTTCCATCATTTGCACAACTCTAACTTTTACAGCAGCAAAATCACGAGGCTTCCCGCCTTCTATTAGTTCCTGGCGAATAGAGTTGCACAAATCCCAAGAGAATGTAAGCTTGTTCTCAATTACCTAGTCTGGATATGGTTGCCCCCAATGCTTTTAGACTCTTTAGGCAATGATATGTTGCCGAAATTCTGTAATTGTGTAGGGGGGACATGATATGCCACGGTAGTAGGTGAAGGCATTTGTGCTCCTGCAAAAGTTTCACTTATTCGGCCATGACCATGAAGGTGCGGAGCTGAATTATGGACATCAACAGTTGCGTATGGTGCCAAAAAAGCAGTAGCGTTAGGCGTAGCATATGATGTTTGAGGGTAATTGGCCAAATTACTAGTAGTAACATGGCCAATTCCCCTATCCACCAACACATTTGGATTAGCGTACTGCAAGTTATTTGCTGATGAATAAAAACTTGAAACACTTTGTTGCATACCATTGGAAGTTCCTACGTAGGGTGTCTCAGCTTGATTAACCGAACTTATCATGTTATTCATCGGCATATAAATTTGTGGGGTTGCCGATGCATGAGAGTTGGGATACATATGTTGCATGTTGCTAAAATTATATGAAGTAGAATCATGGAGATTTTGTTGCACCAGCCCTTTCACATAATTAGATGCATGATTGATAAAGCTAGGGCTAGCCGATACATTATGCTCATTAGATGATCTAGCAACAACATATGCATTATTTGCATCTACATATGTGAATTGGGTATTCATATTATCTTTGTAGATTGCAAACCCTAGATGACGATATCTTCGTAGCAAGAACGGGCCGGAGACCGTTCAAAGCTTTGTCCCAGCCGGAGTCGCCAAAAAGTGTGTTCGCACATGAACACGTCACCTTGTACCTCCAACGCCGAGGGTGATGCACCACAGCTCACGTCGAAGGAGACCCGTCCAGAAGCGCTGTACGCAAGCAATCCGGTGGGCGCTTTTGAGTACCCGAAACTCCACACACCCGGGAGGGACCCCGTCAGGGCGCGCAGAGGCTATGGGCTGCCCTAGGTCGGCCTGACCGCCCCTAGGGCCTCGAGGTTCACCGCCCTGCAACAAGAAGAACAAACAAAGAACGAGGAAGAAGAAGAACAAGGGAGAAGGAAAAGCAAAGGTAAAATATGATAGATTGATTTGTTTGATTGTGTGTTGTTGTTCAATCGGCCGTCACCTCTTATCTATATAAGAGGCGAATGGACTTCCCGTACAAGAAAAGGACTTGCCTTGCCGTCCAAATCATCAAAATCTAACCAAACTCGGACTTCTCACGACCTCCGGCCCGGATGTCCGGCTCTAGGCCCGTATGATCCGGCCTAGCCCAGTTTTCTGACAGTAGCTCACTGTTTTTGCTCTAGAATCCATATATGATCTCGGATTTGGACGTTTTTTATATCAAAATCAACCGCATCGACGAGATGCACAACTTTCATGTTGAACACTTTTAGTTCCGAGGTCATATTGATAGGGTTTCGGGCCGTTTTCTAAAGTCTATAGTAGAAAAAGTTGTCCGGACGTCTGGACTTCTACCCGGATTGTCCGGCCTCCACCCGGATCATCTGGAACTGGACCAGATCATCCGGCTTCATCGTAAATCTTCTGTTGTTTTCGGTGCTTCAATTTCCCAGATGATCCGGACCCCGGCCCGGATGATCCGGCCAAACACTGTTGCAGCACACGATTTTGCCTGTAACTTTTGCATACGACATCGGATCGGGACGATTCTTATATCAAAATCATCCATTTCGACGAGACGAAGAACTTTGTGGTTGTAACTTTTTCCATTAAAGGCCATCTTGGGGGCGCAATCAGCCACATATTGTTCTGAATACAAAATCTCAGTACTTTGAACACAACTTCGACCTTAGAGATGAGATCGGATGGCTATGGCCCAAATATCGAAGTTTCTCCTTTTGACGATATGGAAAATTTTCACTTTGGTCACTTTTCCATTTGAGGCCTACTTAATAACGATTTCGACCATGCCAAAATCTGGTGTCAACAGATGCTACTTCTAACTAATATTTTCTTATAATTGGTGGCACCTGTAGGTTTTTTCAGAGTTAAGGCAGTTGCTCGTTTGTTATTCTGTAAGAACTCGGCTGTTACTGATGGCACTGAAGTTGACTGGGACGACATCCACAAGTTCCTACACTTTATTGATCGTCTTGAGGTCCTTCTGAGCGTTTCAATGGTGGAAGGCCACGTGGGATATGTGTGCCACCGCTGCACTCGTTGAACAGGTCCAACTGTGTTGAGAAACTTATGGTACGAGCTATTTTTTGTTATATATGTTGTTTATAAACTATTGCTTATACACAGTTTTACAGCTGTGATCTTCTTGAAACAGAAACTGCCCAGTTCTATTGTTCCTATACAGATGCCTGACCATGGTCGGGTCAGACTTGCGCTTGGTCACAACATGATTTTTATGTCAACATACTCCATTCCCCTTGGAGGTGAAAAGATATTTATTCATGGGTGGTCTCAAATAATGAAGGCCCGTCCGTCAGAACAGAAGATTATGTTCCTGCTTTTCCATGGCTCTAAAGCAAATATGCTATTTATTGACCATATTGCGAGATGAAGCCGCTTTCAGAAGGTTGTGGATGCACGGGGTGGCGCCTGGACCTTGTCCTGGGGCTTGGCGGCCTCACCCTTGGTTAACTGTAGGCAAAGTAGCACTGTTCGAGGCGTGCTTTGTATGGTTGAACCTGTAAAAGTACTCATACTACTTTCAGCTATGGTTGTTAAGTGCCCCTGTTGGTTTCAGTTAAGGTTGTTAAGTACTCCTACTGCTTTTACAGTCTGGCATGTTTCTTCAGTCCTCTCTTCTTCCAGCCACCAAAACCAAACCAGCGCCGGCGGGGCCGCCTGCTTCCGCCTCCCATGACTGGCTGCACCACAGCGCACGCATCACCGCCCCACTGTCTCCTAAATCATTAACGCCAACGTCCGAGGCCTCGTCGTCGTCCTCCGCGCGCTTTGGTGCGCTCGTCGCAGCACCGCCCTCTCGAGTTGTCAACATGGTCAACAAACAATAGGAATCAGCAGAAGTATGTGGAGAGGATGACAATAGGGGCCCACCATGTCAGCGTATGGAAAAAGAAAATGCTTCCTCCTAGTGGTTTCCGGACATCTAGGACCCACGACATTGTGAGCGTATATAGTCAATAGACATGAGAACAACACAAGATCGGATGACACCTGGGACGTAGCTGCTCAAGCGGTATTTTTTTTTGTTATTGTTGAGACGGGGAAGGGTTTGAACTGGGGTGTGGCCCATCTAGCCCAGGCTTATATTTTATATTCACCATGTGACCAGACCAGCTATTTTTTCTTTGTGAAAATGAGCCCGGTTTATTTTTTCTGAAGAATACTTACTCCAAGCCTACTTATTTTTCTACGCCCTGATGGGCTGCAACTCTTTCAAGACGCCTGCAAATCTTGAAAGTAATATGAAATGGGTTGTAAATATAAAAACAGATGACAAATTGGCAATTAATTTATAATTTCTGAATTTTTTCACATTTTCAGATTCCTATTTCACTGGGCTTTAACCTAATTTAAATATATCTTCAAAGTACTTTAAATCTGGCTCGACATTTCGGTATTAAAAATAGTTTGTAACCCACAGAAATATGCAAAATTTCATTTAAATTTTTAACCCTGGCCCTGGCCAACAAAAAAACGGACTGCAATAAATTGCATAAGAAGTTGCAATGAGCTATATATAAATTATTAAACAAAGAGGGAATGGTCTGACTTGTGGGCCTATTAAGTTGACGCGTATGCAAGAAATTTTTAGTTATTATATACGTCAACAAACGATTCTAGCAGACGTAACCGTTGGATCCCAATCCAACGACCGTCGTGTTTCTTCAATCTTTGATCTTCTTGCTCCAGCCGCCAAATCCAGCGCCGGCAGGACCGCCTGCACTCGCCTCCCGTGGTCGGCTGTGCTGCTGCGCAGGCCTCACCGCCCCCTACTACTCCCACCGCTGGCCAGGGCATCCCTCTACTCACCACACCCTTTGTTATTCTGCGGCGACGGCAGCCTCACACCGCAGCCGAACCAGTGAACCCTCGTACTCCTCTTCGTGCGGGCTTCCACTGCCGCATCTTCCCCGGCTCCGCGTCGTCCCCTTCCTAGGCCTCTGTAACACCCACGATGCGGCTATATCTCCCACGTGTCGAAGCATGACTTAGAGGCATAACCGCATGGTGGTTTTGTTGCAAGAAGGGTCATCTTCGCACAATCCCATGTAATGAACAAGAATGGGATAAAGAGTTGGCTTACAATCGCCACTTCACACAAGTACTTAAATAAATCATACATCATTCAGAGTACACACATAGTCCGACTACGGACAAAGCCAAAAGAAAAGAAGATAACCCAACTGCTAGATCCCCGATCGTCCCAACTGGGCTCCACTACTGATCAACATGAAGCGAAACATAGCAACGACCAAGATCTTCGTTGAGCTCCCATCTAAGCTCGGTTGCATCACCTGCACTGGTATCATCGGCACCTGCAACTGTTGTGATAGTATCTGGTGAGTCACGAGGACTCAGCAATCTCAAAACCCGTGAGATCAAGACTATTTAAGCTTATGGGTAGGAAGTGGTAATGAGGTGGAGTTGCAGCAAGCACTAAGCAAATATGGTGGCTAACATACGCAAGTAAGAGCGAGTAGAGAGCAAACAGAACGGTCGTGAACTAGCAATGATCAAGAGGTGATCCTAAACTCCTACTTACATCAAACATAACCCAAAACCGTGTTCACTTCCCGGACTCCGCCGAAAAGAGACCATCACGGCTACACACGCGGTTGATGCGTTTTAATTCGGATCTGGTGTCAAGTTATCTACAACCGACATTAACAAATTCCCATCTGCCACATAACCGTGGCACGGCTCTCGAAAGTTTATACCCTGCAGGGTGTCCCAACTTAGCCCATGATAAGCTCTCGCGATCAACGAAGGATATTCTTCTCCCAGACGACCCGATCAGTCTCGAATCCGCTTTACAAGACATTTCGACAATGGTAAAACAAGACCAGCAAAGCCGCCCGATGTGCCGACAAATCCCGATAGGAGCTACACATATCTCGTTCTCAGGGCACACCGGATAAGCGAAGCGTACAGGTACCGACGAATCCAAGTTGCCAAGGAATGGTCCCAAGACGGTGTTCTAGTTTGGACCAACACTGAGGAGCACCGCCCGGGGTAAAATAAAGATGACCCTTGAGTCTGCAGAACCCAAGGGAAAAAGGCTTAGGTGGCAAATGTTAAAACCAAGGTTGGGCCTTGCTGGAGGAGTTTTATTCAAAGCGAACTGTCAAGGGGGTCCCATAAATCACCCGACCGCGTAAGGAACGCAAAATCCGGGAACATAACACCGGTATGACGGAAACTAGGGCGGCAAGAGTGGAACAAAACACCAGACATAAGGCCGAGCCTTCCACCCTTTACCAAGTATATAGATGCATTAATTAAATAAGAGATATTGTGATATCCCAACATAATCCTGTCCACCATGGAGCAATCTTCAACTTCACCTGCAACTAACAACGCTATAAGAGGGGCTGAGCAAAGCAGTAACATAGCCAAACAACGGTTTGCTAGGAAGGGTGACAAAGGTTAGAGGTTCATGGCAATTTGGGAGGCTTGGTAAACAAGTGATAGGTAGCGCAGCATAGCGATAGAACGAAGCTACTAGCAAGCAAAGATAGAAGTGATATCGAGGGTAATGGTCATCTTGCCTGAAATCCCGCAAGTAAGAAGAACGAGTCCATAAAGAAGACAAACGGACGTAGTCGAATGAATCCTCACAACTCCGGAACGAAACCGAAGCTAACGAGAGAAGCAAACCGGAAAGAAGCAAGCAACATGGTAAACACACAAGCGTAAACATGTCATGATGCACAAACAAGTATGATGCATGTCCGGTTTAATAAGGCATGGCATGGCAAAGTGCAACAAACAATACTACAAGTTAAGTGGAGCTCAATATGCAACGAGTTGCATATTGATGAAACACCACATCGAATTATTTTAGTTTACTCTCGGTTAGGTACACAACAATATTAAATGTTATTAACATGGCAAGAGGTGAAGCATAAGTAAACTAACTATTTAGGCAAGTCTAAATGAGGCCGGAAATAACAAACAACAATTCCGGAAAATCCTCATGTGCATTTAGCAAATTAATGGAAACAACAAATATAAACATTTTAAATTGTTGTTATCATGATGCAGATGACATATTCAAGTTTTATGCAGTTTTTATAAAAATGTTGACAAGAGCATGTTATGAAGCATTTGTCACCGTGGCGGAACGAAAGGGGTGCCACGGCAACTACAACGGAAATGGTGCCACGGCAACATTCCAGTTCTGATAACTCATTGAGATACCGGGGCAAAAGAGCAAGTGTGCGGATGTGCGGAACATGCAAAAGATGGTGGGGTGATCCCGGTTACCGGGTTCCCACGGGTCGACGGCATGGCAAACGAGAAGGAACGTGCATGAAGCAAACGGGCACGGTGCAAACACGAGCATCTCATACAACACATGCATTCGTTCATGGTCGTCGTCTCGGGTTTATACCTTTGAAGCGCAGCATTCGGGCGAACGCTGCTCGTCGAAGGAAGTAGTGGTACACGGGTGGTAGTGGAAGTAGTTGTACATGTTTCGGTAGTGGAAGTAGACATTCTCGCGACGGTAGTGGAAGTAGTGGTTCACGGACGTCGTGGAAGTAGTCGTTCACGGCGACGGTAGAGGTACTCGCGATCTTGGCGACGGTAGTTGTTCACAGGTCGTAGACGTACACTCTCCGTAGATGTTCGGGGTCGTCACCATTCGTAGTCGATGTAGTTGAACTTGACGAAACCCTCAAAGAACATAGTGGTGCATGTCGAGTGGAACTTGGCGCATCCAACGCCTTTCGCGTGCGAGGTACTTGCAAAAACCGAGATGGTCTTGACGATCCAGCGAGACGACGTGGTTCGGGGCGGTCTCGGTCTTGGCGTCCGTGCGGTAGCCGCGAGCTCATGGCCTACAGCAGCAACAAGGGGCGGAACGGGACGGAGACGCCGGGCGCTGATGGTGGTGGAGCAGGGGCTTCACGCGAACAGGGCCACGGCGATCCTGATGGCCTCACAGGCCATGGCAGGCGGTGGGCACGGTAGGAGGGCGAACGCTAGAGAGAGGAGGCCCGGCGCAAGGCACGCGCGTGGTGGAGGCGAGCGACGGTCGCGGCAGCGAGGAGAAGGTTGAGGCAAAGGAAGGCAAGGGTGAGGTGCGGGGCAGAGCAAAGGGGACGCGGCTCCACGACGAGGCGGTGGCGGGGATGCTTGGCAGCTGGAGGAAGACAGAAACAACGGCCATGGCACGGGCAGAGGCGCTGCGAACTGCAGCGGCGAGCGTGATCTTGGAGCACCCTAGCCGGAGGACGAGGCAGGGGCATACCCAGGCGGCGGGGATGGCAGCGTCGGTGGAGATGCAGGGCAACAGGCCAGTGGCGGGGCTTGACGGGTCCAGGCGAGGTCCAGCGACCGGGCGACGGGGTGCACTGGCGATGATGGGGATCGGGCGTGGGGCTCCTGCGTGCGGGATCGAGCGAGAGGCTCTCACTCCTCTCTGGCGGCGCGAGCAGGGGAAGGAGATGAGGATCGAGGAGAGAAGGGGGTCGGACCACGGTTAGGGTTAGGGGCGCCGGAGCTGGGCCTTGGGCCAACTGGTCCGGATGGATACAAGTGGCGGCTGGGCCTAGGCGCAGATGGGCCTGCCTGGCTAGGTTGCTGGGCTCTCTTCTCCCTATCTCTTATACTCTAGAAACAGAAAATAACAAAGAAGAAAAAGGAGAAAAAGGAGGTGTTGGGGAAGAAATTGGACACGCGGATAATTTTCCCGGACTCACAAAAATGTGCTTGTTCCGAGAAAATAGAAAAGGCCATGATTGAAAGATTTAAATTCAAACTCATTTGATTTAAATTCAAATGATTTGAATAGGAAGTGAGGGTTGGGAAGGTCCAAAAATGTTTGGATTTTTGGTGGAGCTCCGGAATATGATGAAAAAATATATGGCAAGGTTGGAGACCAAGAGTTAAGATAACAAAGGCATTAGGATAATTTGCAAGTGTGTTATGGTGATTTCCAAATTAATGGAATATTTTATATAGCTCCCTAATAATATTGAGAGACTTTGAATATGTTTTAAAGAGAAATCACCATGTGAATATCCCTCGATTTAAATAGATCAACGATCTATGCAATTTATTTAGGTGAGTTTTTAAAAATTAAATGACATGATGGCATGATGCAATGCAAATGATGCAACAAACAAAACAAATCACACGACGAAACTCGGAGTAGCTTGAAGTCTTCTGGAGCGTCGGTCTCGGGGCGTTACAACACTCCACCACTACAAGAGGATCTCGTCCCGAGATCTAGGATGGTACCGAAGAGAAATGGAAGAGGAAGAGAAGAGGTAAAGCTAAGTTGCTTCTTTGACAAACGAGTGAAACCACGAACCTTGAGAGGTTGAGCAATTTAAAAGAAAGAGTACAACAGAGATGAACGAGATTGCAAACAGTCCGTTAGAAAAGAGGAACAAGGAACATTACGAGGACTTGAAGGTTGCAAAGACATGAATCAAGAGTTTAATGGACAAGATAGAATTCAAAACCACTCCGATTAAAACAAGATGAGAGAGGAAGAATTCGGGCAGCACTTCGGTTGAACATGGAAGGAATAGAACATGAACTTGAGAAAATGGGATGATACTTGATGAAATCAACAACACACTACCTCCGGAACTATTGAAAGAATGGCACAATGGGTAAGAAGGATTTCAGACAGCACTCAGGTTGAAAAGAGAGGCAAAACTTGATAAGATGAAAGAACTTGAATGAGAACACAACACTCCGGTTAAATGGATAAGCACGAAAAGAACATGATCCTCACAATCGAGATGATGAGTGAAAAGAGCAACATCACAATGTCTCCGGAAGAAAGAATAGATCATTGGAATAAAGGGACAGAGAAGAAAATGACAACTTCTACCACAATTGAATTTGGAAGGCATCCTTGCAAGAAGGTTAGAATAGAGTTGTTGGAAGACCAACAACGAAAAGAATAAGTTTGTAGTGGGCTTATGGAAACATCTCAACATTATGAGGTGACAACCGGCCACTAACGAAAACAATTGCTTGCTTGAGATTAACGAAGAGATGAAAGCTTGTTCCATCAAGATGGAAAAGAGATAACTTGGGTCATTAATAAGCACCAAAATAGCAACATTCCTTAGGGAAGGCTTTAGATGAAATCTATACCAAGATAACTCCAATGAAGAGATTGACGGTTGAAAAGATCTCTTGAACAAAGAGAAAATGATGGATTTAAATATGTTACTCTTGAAAACTTGTGAATCATGAAACGCGAAGGGAAATTATCAAGAATGACCTAACACCACCTCAAAAGATAAGGTAGAAAGAATCGCACTTTGGAATGCAAGATGAAGAATACTTGAACTCCCCAAAATAAAACATGTGTTGAGCACCATGTTTATCTTAGAGTATAGCTTGGCGGATCATAACTTTGAGAGAAATCTTGAAGAACAATTGAAGAATGAAAGGAATCCTTAACGAACCACCATGAAGAAACTCCGGTATTAAAAGGATGGTGGAAAGAAGGAGAAGTTGTAAACACAAGGTGAAGCCTTGCAATGATTTAGATGGAGCTTCGCGACGAGATAACCGAGAAAGCTTGGAACTCCGGAAAAAAAGATGAACAACTAGGAACCGAGAATTACTTCATCATGAACAATCTTCGGAAGAAAAGAATTGAATCACCTCGAGGAATAAGAATAAGATTTATTGTATGCTTATCTTTCATCAAAATTAAATTGATGACAAGCAGCAGATAGGCATGCTACTTATTCTCGTAGAAAGGATTAAAAGGGATATAGCATAAACTTCAGAAAAGTCTTCAACGATCCACAGGTAGGATTCGGAAAGAACGAATTAATTGATACAATAACAACAGAAGAGGAATGTTGAAAGAACCACCGTAAGAATTGAAAATGAAAGTAGCAAAGGCACAATTCACCGGGAAGAATTGAAAAATGAATGAAGATACTTGTGGGGATTTAGACACATGAGAACGAAGAGATCATGAACTGATTAGAGGGTATTTGAACGATGCACCGGTAAGATTTGGAGAACGATAGCTACACGCTGAGAATGAAGAATTATGACATGATGGCCTTCGGAGGAAAGAAATGGAAACAACTCATAAAATGCTCCGGATGGTAAGAAAAGAATTGTCACAATCAAAAAACAATTATGAGGATGGCATGAAGCTAGAGCCATGAATCTCTGGAAGAACGGGTAAGGATTTAAGAGGAACTCTTCTTCGGTCTTCACAATTCGAGAATGACGACGAAAAACACCACCATGAATTGTTAAGACACTCCGGAAGGATTAAAAGAAAAAGGTTGAGCCAAAGATGAAAAGAGTTTGAAAACGACCTTGGAGAAGGCATGTGACTGATAAAAATTCATTCTTACGTCAAACTTGGAAAAAAAATTGGGAATAGCTCTGAGAAAATTAGAAGAGTCAGGTAAGGTCCTGGGAAAAGACTTGTGGGTTAGGGCCCACTCAAAAGAAAACACCGTTGAACGATTTTAAAAGAGAGATTGCACCGGTTGAATTAAATGGCTTGAATGAGATAACAATCTCCAAATAACTTGAACGGATTGATAGTGGAGACACAAATCTTCTGAGATATCTTTAACACTCCGGAACAAATGAATAGCAAGAGGTGAGTGATTGAGAGGTGCACCGGCATGAGAAAGCATTAGAAACAAGGAAAGGAATATGATGAAAACCGAAAGCTTGAATTGAATCCACCGGAGAAGAAAAAGAGACGGAGAATAATGAACTTGAAGCTCCGTTAGTATCTTCCTGAGAATCACCGGATAAGAACATTGACGGGAAAGAATGGAGAGTCTTCCCATCAATAAAAGGATACTTGATTAAGAAATCTGAGTCCTCAAAGAAAAGGGTGGGAGGGCGGGAAAACAAAGGCAACTTGGGGCAGATGGAATGGATACCGTTGAGAAAACTTAGAATTGATCTCGCGAATGTTGAAATGACCGGATCCACTTGAAGAGAAGCACACCGGTTGGAAAAGAATTAACATGACGACCTCGATGATCAAGAAGGATAAGTATTCACATAACAATATGAGAACACCGTTTAGGAAAGGTATGGATTCAACCTTTGACTTCGAAGCAACTCGAATACCATAAATAAAACAAAACAAAGGATTTGGCTAGCAGAATAAGCCGGAACAAACATATGATAGAGATTTCGTCCGAAGTTTTCATGGTGGGGCCCACATGGGCTCGATAGTACAACACCATCATGTACAAGGCAGTGCACATGACATACGAAGTGTCCCCGAACCAGCATAGCCAAGGGTTCTTTAAGACACAATGAGACCACTGTAAAAACGACCGTGGATAGGCGGACCACTAGACGTCGAACCCCAATCTCATATCATGCATCTGTCGAAAAGATATTCTAGGAGCTACTTGAATTCCCACCTATAAAACTCCCGAAACTTTCTGGTTATGCAATCTGGTGTTGGGGATACAGGGGAAGCAATATATATCTCACCCAAAACTAACAATCCCTACATCCAAGCTGTATCCATCCGTCAACACATAACCAAGAAACCTTCGGAAATTGTGTACCTCAACCTTCGAAAAGCATCCGTTATACAAGCTATGGCAATACTCCCGAACTCCCCAGTACTGGGTGGCGTCGAGGTTATCTCACCAACAACTGCATAAAAGAGATTTTCGATGTCGGCAAAACTCGTATTCCAATCGCAACGATAAAATTATGACGAAAACACCTCGGAGCTCAACTCCCCGGGACACTGCCACAACCCCTAAATGTCAGGAGGCACCAAGAACAATGTTCTCGTCATAAGAATATCGAAACGATTCCAAGGTACCCGCGTGATCCTAACAAAAATTAGTGAAATTTGAGGAGAGGAAAGTCAAAACATCTACGTCAGGAGACCTCACCAGAGCGATGAAGGGACTAAGGAGTAAAAAGAATCCTACTCTCCGATATATATAATCCTAAGACTCAAAACATTTTTGTTCTAGACTCAACAACACCAACGATTCGATCAAGCAGGGGGCTCCTAAGTCGGGGATGGCTCTGATTACCAACTTGTAACACCCACGATGCGGCTATATCTCCCACGTGTCGAAGCACGACTTAGAGGCATAACAGCATGGTGGTTTTGTCGCAAGAAGGGTCATCTTCGCACAATCCCATGTAATGAACAAGAATGGGATAAAGAGTTGGCTTACAATCGCCACTTCACACAAGTACTTAAATAAATCATACATCATTCAGAGTACACACATAGTCCGACTACGGACGGCTAAAAGAAAAGAAGATAACCCAACTGCTAGATCCCCGATCGTCCCAACTGGCTCCACTATCGATCAACATGAAGCGAAACATAGCAACGACCAAGATCTTCGCTGAGCTCCCATCTAAGCTCGGTTGCATCACCCAGACCGTATCATCGGCACCGCAACTGTTGTGATAGTATCTGGTGAGTCACGAGGACTCAGCAATCTCAAAACCCGCGAGATCAAGACTATTTAAGCTTATGGGTAGGAAGTGGTAATGAGGTGGAGTTGCAGCAAGCACTAAGCAAATATGGTGGCTAACATACGCAAGTAAGAGCGAGAAGAGAGCAAACGGAACGGTCGTGAACTAGCAATGATCAAGAGGTGATCCTGAACTCCTACTTACGTCAAACATAACCCAAAACCGTGTTCACTTCCTGGACTCCGCCGAAAAGAGACCATCACGGCTACACACGCAGTTGATGCATTTTAATTCGGATCTGGTGTCAAGTTATCTACAACCGGACATTAACAAATTCCCATCTGCCACATAACAGCGGGCACGGCTCTCGAAAGTTTATACCTGCAGGGTGTCCCAACTTAGCCCATGATAAGCTCTCGCGATCAACGGGATATTCCTTCTCCCAGAAGACCCGATCAGTCTCGAATCCCGGTTTACAAGACATTTCGACAATGGTAAAACAAGACCAGCAAAGCCGCCCGATGTGCCGACAAATCCCGATAGGAGCTACACATATCTCGTTCTCAGGGCACACCGGATAAGCGAAGCGTACAGGTACTGATGAATCCAAGTTGCCAAGGAATGGTCCCAAGACGGTGTTCTAGTTTGGACCAACACTGAGGAGCACCGCCCGGGGGTAAAATAAAGATGACCCTTGAGTCTGCAGAACCCAAGGGAAAAGGGCTTAGGTGGGAAATGTTAAAACCAAGGTTGGGCCTTGCTGGAGGAGTTTTATTCAAAGCGAACTGTCAAGGGGGTCCCATAAATCACCCGACCGCGTAAGGAACGCAAAATCCGGGAACATAACACCGGTATGACGGAAACTAGGGTGGCAAGAGTGGAACAAAACACCAGACATAAGGCCGAGCCTTCCACCCTTTACCAAGTATATAGATGCATTAATTAAATAAGAGATATTGTGATATCCCAACATAATCCTGTCCACCATGGAGCAATCTTCAACTTCACCTGCAACTAACAACGCTATAAGAGGGGCTGAGCAAAGCAGTAACATAGCCAAACAACGGTTTGCTAGGAAGGGTGACAAAGGTTAGAGGTTCATGGCAATTTGGGAGGCTTGGTAAACAAGTGATAGGTAGCGCAGCATAGCGATAGAACGAAGCTACTAGCAAGCAAAGATAGAAGTGCTATCGAGGGTAATGGTCATCTTGCCTGAAATCTCGCAAGGAAGAAGAACGAGTCCATGAAGAAGACAAACGGACGTAGTCGAATGAATCCTCACAACTCCGGAACGAAATCGAAGCTAACGAGAGAAGCAAACCGGAAAGAAGCAAGCAACATGGTAAACACACAAGCGTAAACATGTCATGATGCACAAACAAGTATGATGCATGTCCGGTTTAATAAGGCATGGCATGGCAAAGTGCAACAAAAAATACTACAAGTTAAGTGGAGCTCAATATGCAACGAGTTGCATATGGACGAAACACCACATCGAATTATTTTAGTTTACTCTCGGTTAGGTACACAATAATATTAAATGTTATTAACATGGCAAGAGGTGAAGCATAAGTAAACTAACTATTTAGGCAAGTCTAAATGAGGCCGGAAATAACAAACAACAATTCCAGAAAATCCTCATGTGCATTTAGCAAATTAATGGAAACAACAAATATAAACATTTTAAATTGTTGTTATCATGATGCAGATGACATATTCAAGTTTTATGCAGTTTTTATAAAAATGTTGACAAGAGCATGTTATGAAGCATTTGTCACCGTGGCGGAATGAAAGGGGTGCCACGGCAACTACAACGAAAATGGTGCCACGGCAACATTCCAGTTCCGATAACTCATTGAGATACCGGGGCAAAAGAGCAAGTGTGCGGATGTGCGGAACATGCAAAAGATGGTGGGGTGATCCTGATTACCGGGTTCCCACGGGTCGACGGCATGGCAAACGAGAAGGAACGTGCATGAAGCAAACGGGCACGGTGCAAACACGAGCATCTCATACAACACATGCATTCGTTCATGGTCGTCGTCTCGGGTTTATGCCTTTGAAGCGTGCATTCGGGGCGGAACGCGTTCGTCGAAGGAAGTAGTGGTACACGGGTTGTAGTGGAAGTAGTTGTACATGTTTCGGTAGTGGAAGTAGACGTTCTCGCGATGGTAGTTGAAGTAGTGGTTCACGGACGTCATGGAAGTAGTCGTTCACGGCGACGGTAGAGGTACTCGCGATCTTGGCGACGGTAGTTGTTCACAGGTCGTAGACGTACACTCTCCGTAGATGTTCGGGGTCGTCACCATTCGTAGTCGATGTAGTTGAACTTGACGAAACCCTCAAACAGTAGTGGTGCATGTCATAGTGGAACTTGGCGCATCCAACGTCTTTGGGCGTAGAGGTACTTGCAAAAACCGAGATGGTCTTGACGATCCAGCGAGACGACGTGGTTCGGGGCGGTCTCGGTCTTGGCATCCGTGCGGTAGCCGCGAGCTCATGGCCTACAGCAGCAGCAAGGGGCGGAACGGGACGGAGACGCCAGGCCCTGATGGTGGTGGACCAGGGGCTTCACGCGAACAGGGCCACGGCGATGCTGATGGCCTCGCAGGCCATGGCAGGCGGTGGGCACGGTAGGAGGGCGAGCACTAGAGAGAGGAGGCCCGGCGCGAGGCACGCGCGTGGTGGAGGCGAGCGACGGTCGCGGCAGCGAGGAGAAGGTTGAGGAAAAGGAAGGCAAGGGCGAGGTGCGGGGCGGAGCAAAGGGGATGCGGCTCCACGATGAGGCGGCGGCGGGGATGCTTGGCGGCTGGAGGAAGACAGAAACAATAGCCATGGCACGGGCAGAGGCGCTGCGAACTGCAGCGGCGGGCGTGATCTTGGAGCACCCCAGCCGGAGGACGAGGCAGCGGCATACCCAGGCGGCGGGGATGGGCAGCGTCGGTGGAGATGCAGGGCAACAGGCCAGTGGCAGGGCTTGACGGGTCCAGGCGAGGTTCAGCGACCGGGCGACGGGGCGCACTGGCGATGATGGGGATCGGGCGCGGGGCTCCTGCGTGCGGGATCGAGCGAGAGGCTTTCACTCCTCTCTGGCGGCGCGAGCAGGGGAGGAGATGGGGATCGAGGAGAGAAGGGGGTCGGACCACGGTTAGGGTTAGGGGCGCCGGAGCTGGGCCTTGGGCCAGCTGGTCCGGATGGATACAAGTGGCGGCTGGGCCTAGGCGCAGATGGGCCTGCCTGGCTAGGCTGCTGGGCTCTCTTCTCCCTCTCTCTTATACTCTAGAAACAGAAAATAACAAAGAAGAAAAAGGAGAAAAAAGGATGTGTTGGGGAAGAAATTGGACACGCGGATAATTTTCCCGGACTCACAAAAATGTGCTTGTTTCGAGAAAATAGAAAAGGCCATGATTGAAAGATTTAAATTCAAACTCATTTGATTTAAATTCAAATGATTTGAATAGGAAGTGAGGGTTGGGAAGGTCTAAAAATGTTCGGATTTTTGGTGGAGCTCCGGAATATGATGAAAAAATATATGGCAAGGTTGGAGACCAAGAGTTAAGATAACAAAGGCATTAGGATAATTTGCAAGTGTGTTATGGTGATTTCCAAATTAATGGAATATTTTATATAGCTCCATAATAATATTGAGAGACTTTGAATATGTTTTAAAGAGAAATCACCATGTGAATATCCCTCGATTTAAATAGATCAACGATCTATGCAATTTATTTAGGTGAATTTTAAAAATTAAATGACATGATGGCATGATGCAATGCAAATGATGCAACAAACAAAACAAATCACACGACGAAACTCGGAGTAGCTGGAAGTCTTCTGGAGCGTCGGTCTCGGGGCGTTACAGCCTCATCGTCGTCCACCGCCCTGGTGCTCTCGGCGCGGCGTGGTCAACGTGGTGAAGGAACGACTTCCATCGGAAGAGTACTGCACGTGGAGAGCCTGACAGTTGGGTCCATCGAAAGAGCACAGCAGGGACCCACCGGACGGGCCAACGTATTTCGCGAAAAAAACGTTTCCCCCTGACTGTTGGGACCCACCAGCTACATCTTCGCACACAAAGAAGTGCCTGACAGTCGGGACCCACCTGGTCGAAGCGTACATAGCATTGTCATTCTGGTCGCGAACGTGTACGTACATACTGGTTGATGTAGAGGTGCGCACGTGTCATAGTAGAGGCGCGCACGTGTCGTAGTAGAGGTGCGCACGTGTCATAGTAGAGGCGCGCACATAGCATATACACGTACGTACAACATCCAAGGTGCAAGAAAGTAAATATGGCCACGTACGTACATACGGGTGGGGTCTCGAATGCCTACTCGCGCATACGTACGGCCAGGGCTCGTGTACATGGCTGGGTCAGAACGGAGAAACAGCATCATCGTCGTGTTCATGGGGAGCCAACCGGCTGGGTCAGAACAGAATGCGTCGTCATGTTCATCGGGAGGGCTCGAACGTAACAGCCGATGGAAACGAGGCCTGGCATACCGCAGAACAGAGGAAACAACCTTGTGTTCGACTGGGCACATTCGAAACGGGATCCTGTTCATCGGGAGGGGTCTGGCGTACCGCAAAACGAAGGAAACAGACTTTTGTTGGACCTCCTACGGTCGAAATGGGGGTCCTGTTGATCGGGAGGGGTGTGGCGTACCGCAAAACGGAGGAAACAGACATGTGTTGGAGCACTACGGTCGAAACGGGGGTCCTGTTCATTGGAAGGAGTGTGGCTTGCCACAAAACGGGACTCCACGGGTTACTATTCATCTCCACCATCGACCTCCTCCAGCCTCCACGGGCTACTGTTCATCCACCGTCGACCTCCTCCAGCCTCCACCGCGATCGCTCATCCACGGGCTCTGCTCATCCAGCCTCCATCGCGGCTACTCCACCGCCATCGCTCAACCACCCTCCACGGGCCACTGCTCATCCAGCCCTCCACCGCCATCGCTCAACCAGTCCTCCACCGCCATCGCTCAAGCTTCCCCACGGGTCCTATCCATCCAGCCCTCCACGGGGTCCTGTTCATCCACGCCCAATTGGCTCGATCGATCGGGGTCCTGTTCATCCAGCGGCACCACCACGGTGTCCTGTTCATCCAACCCCCACCAGGAACTGTTCATCCAACCCTGGCCCCCAGCAACGCTCACTGTTTTCCAGAGGTAGCATCGATCGGCTTTAGTTAGCGAGAGCAGCGGGCGAATCGCCGATCGCCGGGTTCAAGAACGATAGCTCGCAGGCAATCGCCGGGTTCGCTTAGGCGACGCCTTGCTCGGGTTCAGTTAGAGCCCAATGCCTCGCACCCACGCGTGTACGATACGTGAGAAAAGCGCATCGCTTGGCCCCCGACCACCCATCGTAACCGGGAACTCCCCGATATTTTCCTCGCCCTCGCTTCTACCACGGTTTTTTCCATCATGAATGGCCCAAAGAATGTCATGCAGTGCGGCTTCCACCCCGCCTGTGACTTAAAAGCCCATTTTCTGTCATGATTTTTTGTCATAGAAGTAGGAGCCCACCACATCTATGATGATACCGGGTTTTGTCACAATTATCATCATAGATGTGTCATAAGTATGACAGAAAAAATTTCGTTCGTCCCAAACTGTCACGGATGTATCTTTTTTTTGTAGTGGCTGTATCTGATTCGTTGTACTGAACAAATAAGTCCCAATGATCTTTTACCTTCTCTAGTGCTCCAGTGAATTCTGGAGCCTTCTTTTCTGCCTTGAGGTAATTGTTGTATAATCTTTGCTTCCAGTTGCAGAATTGTGTGGCCATCTTCTTAAGAGCAAACTACTTGACTCTCAACCGTTGGCGATCTGTGAAACCCCCTGGTAGGTTGAAATGTGACATGAGCGTATCCCAAAGCAAATATTTTGATCTTTCGTCGAGATAACTAACTCCTTGATCTTCCTTTGGCTTATTCCATTCTTGAACGCTGATCGGGATGTTGTCCATAACAATAACTCCGCATTGATTTATAAATGTACGAGCATTCTTTGCAGGAGAAATCGGTTCACCATCTCCTTTGACTTCATCGATGTTGTACTTTATGCCATCGGGCAACTTTTTGGCATGGCCTCGTACCCTTGAAGAAGATTTGGTCGATCCTGAGGGCTAAAAGAAGAAAGATTCGTTTATATACAGCCGGTTTATTCTGTAAATATTAGCAGAAAAAATATTCTGGTAACATTTTCACACTGCACACTCAACATAATGGCACTGCACTTTCAGTAGGAATGGCACTGCAATACAGAGACTAACACTTTCAGTAGCAGCTCTGAAAGCACAAGTGCTTCCTGGGTGATTTGGTAATTTATGTCAACATATCTCTTGTTGGACTAACACTTTTACCTAGTATGTTTCAGATAAGTTCAACAATGAAGTGACATGGACTAGAGGATGTGGAACCCCTTCAAGATGCTAAGGACAAAAGATTGGCTCAAGCTCCAAGCTCAAGACTCTACATTTTCTATTTTAGTGATCCAAGATCACATTGAGTCTATAGGAAAAGCCAATACTATCAAGAGGGGATGAGGTGTTGCTTAATGACTTGCTTACTCAAA
This sequence comes from Aegilops speltoides, assembly GCA_021437245.1. Taxonomy (NCBI): domain Eukaryota; kingdom Viridiplantae; phylum Streptophyta; class Magnoliopsida; order Poales; family Poaceae; genus Aegilops; species Aegilops speltoides. The sequence goes on along the minus strand of CM038143.1, from coordinate 158,859,125 downwards.
GTGCTTAGTGATATGCTCCAAAGCCCTCAACTACTTTCTCACATCCACATATGACCCAAACCAAAAGCCTAACTCGGCCCCACCGATTCTTTCTATCCGGCGCCACCGAGTTCAGATGTCATAGCCACTGCCACAAACCCTAGGCAAATCGGTCACACCGCTAGGGAGCTCGGTCCCACCGAGATGGGATTGTAATCTCTCTGTGTATGTCCATTACCAAAATTGGTCCAACCGAGTTTGTGTAATTGGTACTACCGAGATTACAATGCAAACTCTTTGTTCCTCTTCGTAACATTTCGGTCTCACCGAGATGAGCGAATCGGTCCCACCGAGTTTTCCTGACCAACTCTCTGGTTAGCTTATTACCAAAATCAGTCCCACTGAGTTTGTGTAATCGGTCTCCCCGAGATTACGTTATACCCTAACCCTAACCATATCGGTCCTACCGAGTTGCACGTCAGTCCCACCAAAAATCCTAACAGTCACATTATTTGCTAAATCGGTCCGACCAAGTTTGACGATTCGGTCCCGCCGAGATTGGTAAGTTGTGTGTAACGGTTAGATTTTGTGTGGAGGCTATATAAACCCCTACATTTGTGGAGAGGGCCATCAGAATATGCCTACACTTCCAACCTACATTTTCTGAGAGAGGACCACCTACTCATGTGTTGAGACCAAGATATTCTATTCCTACCATATGAATCTTGATCTCTAGCCTTCCCCAAGTTGCTTTCCACTCAAATCTTCTTTCCACCAAATCCAAATCCTGTGAGAGAGAATTGAGTGTTGGGGAGACTATCATTTGAAGCACAAGAGCAAGGAGTTCATCATCAACACACCATTTGTTACTTCTTGGAGAGTGGTGTCTCCTAGATTGGCTAGGTGTCACTTGGGAACCTCCGACAAGATTGTGCAGTTGAACCAAGGAGTGTGTAAGGGCAAGGAGATCGCCTACTTTGTGAAGATCTACCCTAGTGAGGCAAGTCCTTCGTGGGCGACGACCATGGTGGGATAGACAAGGTTGCTTCTTCATGGACCCTTCGTGGGTGGAGCCCTCCATGGACTCACGCAGCCATTACCCTTCGTGGGTTGAAGTCTCCATCAACGTGGATGTACGATAGCACCACTTATCGGAACCACAACAAAAACATCCGTGTCTCCAATTGCGTTTGCACACTCCAATCCCATCCCTTTACATTCTTGCAAGTTGCATGCTTTACTTTCTTCTGATCATATACTCTTTGCATGCTTGCTTGATATGTATTGTGATTGTTAAACTTGTGCCAAAACTCCACTTCAACTCAAAGAAATTAAAAACTGCAACTTTTCTCACTTAGTGTCTAATCACCCCCCTCTAGACACCTCTTCTCGATCCTTTCAGTTGGTATCAGAGCTTTGGTCTGCATTACGTTGGTTCAAACACCATTGGAGGAAGATGGATGAGTCTACTTTGCGGAGTCTTAGACATAGAGTGCCTATACTTGATGGAGAGTATTTTCATGAGTGGAAAAATGAGATGCTTGTGATTTTCAATGAATATCATTTGAACAAGTACATTGCTAGCCCTTGTGCACCTCATGTTGATCCCATGCATCCTACCCTTGGTGAGTCAATTGACATGATTCGCAATCTTAGAACTGTTAATCTTATCACTAGAGGCTTGCCTAGAAACTTGATTGGGTGTTTGCCTACTCTTGAGTGTGCCTACACTATGTGGAAATTTCTTGAGGAACGTTTTCCAAATTATTCCTTGAAAATCTAGATGAAATTGTCCATAAGTCTATTGCCTTGAGTAAGATGAATTCCAATGATCCTATGTTTGGTGATTGTCTATTTGAGCTTACAAACCTTATGCGTGCCAAAGGAGATGTTGGAATTATTAGTGATATTATTTCCGAAGCTTTTAAAATTCATAAAGAAGATCATTGTCAAACTCACTCAACGAATCACCCTCTCTAGGATTTGATCCACCACATGACGATGTTGGACATGGATACTATGATGAGGATGTTGATAGTGACTTTGATCTTAATGATGCAATGAGACACTTTGGTCTTATGGAAAATCTTCGGGGATATATGGCAGGAGGAAAGGAATGGGTTCTTGATAGTGGATGTACCGATCACATGACCGGAGATAAAGATATGTTTCGTGAGCTTGCTGAAAATGACGGCCCTCGAAAGTATGTAACTTTTGGTGATAACTCAAAGGGTAAGGTGGTTGGCCTTGGTAAGGTGGCCATCTCACATGATAGCTCCATACAAAATGTCATGCTCGTTGAATCTCTTGGATATAATTTACTTACAGTATCTACACTTGCTGATTTTGGTTTCAATGTCCTATTCACTGAAGTAGATTGCCAAGTGTTTCGTAGAGATAATCATAAAATGGTCTTTACCGGTATACATAGAGGCGATCTTTACATCGTTGATTTCACTAAAAAGGCTCAACCTAGAACTTGCTTTATTGCCAAATCCTCTAAAGGCTGGTTGTGGCATAGACGACTAGGTCATGTGGGCGTGCGAAACCTTGACAAGCTTATTAAAGGAAATCATATCCTTGGCATTAACGATATCATATTTGATAAGGATAGACTTTGCAGCGCTTGTCAAGCAGGTAAACAGGTTGGAGGAAGGCATCCATGAAGAACATCATGACCACAAGGAGGCCACTCGAGCTACTTCACATGGATCTTTTTGGTCCCAACGCCTACAAAAGTCTCGGTGGAAATTCTTTTGGTCTAGTTATAGTTGATGATTTTTCAAGATTTATGTGGATGTTCTTTCTCAATGATAAATCGCAGGTCCAAAAGATCTTCAAAAACTTCACTAGGAAGGCGCAAAATCAATTTGAAGTGAACATCAAGAAGGTTCACAGCGACAACGGAATGGAGTTCAAGATCGCAAATGTGGACACCTTTCTTGACAAAGAAGGGATTTCACATGAGTTCTCCGCTACGTACACACCTCAACAAAATGGAGTTGTTGAGAGGAAGAACCGTACGCTCATCGAAATGGCGAGAACGATGCTTGATGAGTACAAGACACCGAAGCACTTTTGGGCGGAAGCGGTTGAGACAGCTTGTCATGCAACAAATTGCTTGTATCTTCACAAGCCACTCGGCAAGACGACATACGAGCTCCTCACCGGTAACAAGCCCCAAGTTGGATACTTTCGAGTATTCGGCTCAAAGTGCTACATTCTTGATAAGTATCGTCGTTCTAAATTTGCTCCTAAGTCTCATGAAGGTTTCCTACTTGGTTATGGCTCAAACTCTAACACTTACCATGTCTACAATAATTTCACCCAAAAGGTTGAAGAGACGGTAGATGTGAAGTTTGATGAATCTAATGGCTCGCAAGTAGAGCAATTGCCAATTCATCTAGGAGACAAAGACCCTTCGGAAGCAATCCAAGAATTGTCTATTGGCAAGATTCGTCCAACGGAGGTGAAGGAGAGTACCTCATCCGTCCAAGTGGAAGCTTCTACCTCACGACAAGGTGAACCAAGAGTTGATACGGAAGCATCCACAAGTGGGACACACCAAGATGAAGAAAACGAGGAAGTACACCAAGATGAATGCCAACTACCTCCTTCTCCACCACGACAAGAGAACGACAACGTCAACAATGAAGAAGGCCAAGAAGAAGAACAAGATGAAGAAGATGTTCCACCTAGATCCAAGCAAAAGCTTTCACGAGTTCGAGCAAGAGTTGCTAAAGACCATCCTGTCGAGCAAATCTACAATGACATCCAAACCGGGAGAATCACTCACTCTAAAACTCATTTAGCTAACTTTTGTGAACACTATTCATTCATCTCTAGCATTGAACCTATGAAGGTTGAAGAAGCTTTGTAAGATCCGGATTGGATAAATTCCATCCATGAAGAGCTACACAACTTTGAGAGAAATCAAGTTTGGACATTAGTTGAGAAGCCCGACAACAACCACAACATCATCGGTACCAAATGGGTATTTCGCAACAAGCAAGATGAAGATGGACAAGTAGTTCGCAACAAAGCACGTCTCGTCGCCCAAGGCTACACTCAAGTCGAAGGCATGGACTATGGTGAGACATATGCCCCCGTTGCTAGACTTAATTCATTCGCATCTTACTTGCCTATGCTAATCACCATGATATCACCTTGTACCAAATGGACATTAAAAGTGCTTTTCTAAATGGTGAAATAGAGGAGGAAGTTTATGTTAAGCAACCTCCCGGTTTTGTTAATCCTAAGAAACCTAATCATGTTTACAAACTTCACAAAGCTCTTTATGGTCTTAAACAAGCTCCTAGAGCGTGGTATAAATGCTTGACCAAGTTCCTTATTGAAAAAGGCTTTGAAATTGGAAAAATTGATTCTACCTTTTTTACTAAAAGGGTTAACCGAGAACTATTTGTGTGCCAAATCTATGTTGATGATATTATATTTGGTTCAACTAACCCTCACTTTAGTGAGAAGTTTGGAAAGCTAATGTCAGAGAAGTTTGAGATGTCTATGATGAGTGAACTCATATTCTTTCTTGGTTTGCAAATCAAGCAAACTAAGGAAGGTACCTTTGTCTCCCAAACAAACTACACCAAGGACTTATTCAAGAAGTTCAATATGCAAGAATGCAAAGGTATGACTACACCCATGCCTACTAGTGGACATCTTGATTTGACCAAAGATGGTGAACCGGTTGATGAAAAGGTTTATCGCTCTATGATTGGATCATTGTTATTTGTATGTGCTTCAAGTCCCGATATTATGCTAAGTGTGTGCATGTGTGCACGATACAAAGCTGCTCCTAAAGAATGTCATCTTAAGGCCGTGAAAAGGATAGTGAGATACTTAATCCATACACCAAATTTTGGCATTTGGTATCCAAAGAGGGCCTCTTTCAATCTTGTTGGCTACTCCGACTCGAACTATGCTAGTGACAAGGTTGATAGAAAGTCCACTTCGGGCACCTGTCAATTTTTTGGTAGATCTCTTGTGTCTTGGTCTTCCAAGAAACAAAACTCGGTATCCTTATCCACCGCCGAAGCGGAATACATTGCCGCTGGTTCATGTTGTGCTCAGTTTCTTTGGATGACCCAAACTCTTAAAGATTATGGGATATATGTGAAACATGTTCCATTGCTTTGTGACAATTAAAGTGCTATCAAGATTGCTCACAATCCCGTGTAACACTCTCGAACTAAGCATATTGAAGTTCGTCATCATTTCATTCGAGATCATGTTGCCAAAGGGGACATTAATCTTAAACATGTTTGCACCGATAAGCAATTAGCGGATATTTTCACTAAACCACTTGATGAGAAAGTGTTTTTCAGGTTAAGGGGTGAATTGAACATCATTGATGCTTCATACTTGGAATAGGAACTCCATTTGATACATGCAAGACATGAGCCTATGACTAATCCTTGATATTTCTCTTATGATGATAATCTTATGCCTTAGATATATTTGCACCTTGCATACTATCTAACCCGTGTAGGTACTTGGATGAATCAAAATCTATGAGATTGCAACTCATTCACATCTTGAGCAATCTCTACATCACCAAGTCTCTACACAATGGTGGTTGAAGACAAGGAAGCACGAAACCATTCAAACATATCCTTTGGAAAATTTGTTATTGAGTATCATGATTGTCATTTTGGATACACAAGTGCTCTTCCTTGCAAATATAACCCATGTAGGTAGATGCAATCAAATTCAAAGTGGTGCTCCCAACTCTTGATGAGCTACATCAACCTTGAGCAACCCATAAAAGTTCAACTACATGATCACGATCACCACCACCACCCAAGGTATGTTATTCCATCTTAGAGAAGCTTTACTCCAAGTCATGAGTCAAAGCAAGTCGACAAGATGTGAATACATCAAGATGCCTAAACGAAAAATGGTAACCCCATTTTGAGGTTAAACGATGAGTATGACCCATGATCAAGTGATCTCACTTGATTCCTAAGTCAATATACTCTAACATAGGTGACTTTGTCGCCGACCAACTCTAGATGAAGTTTTCTTGTGTTCTTTTTTGTGCTCTTGCATTTGTCTCATGCATATTTGTTTCCCCTTTCAAAAAAAAAACTTCATCTAGATTTATTTTCTGTTTCTTCTGTTCTGCATTCCCTGCATCCAATTCATTGCAAATCTTTCAGTCAACTCCTTGCAAATCCTTGTGAGATCTTACTTGTCTAGTGAGCTGAGGTGACAAGTGTTTTCTCTGTGATGAACTCGGTCACACCGGTCTATTGTTTTCTGTCTAACCAAATCCTTTCGGTGCAACCGAAACATAAAACTCGGAGTCACCGATTTCATAGCAGGAAAGACATTTTGCCACTTGTTCCTGCGTTACTTTTGAACCAGCTCCACTCAATGATTCTTGTCCTCTACCAGCATCACATTCGACTTGCTGCTTTGCTCTGTGACTCAAGGACCAAACCCATTTGTAACAAATATCCAGAAGAACCCTTCTTGGAAATTGATGTCAAAGGGGGGAGAGAGATCACATCAAAGCTTGATCATATCTATAGGGGAGAGAATACTCAAGGGGAGAGAGAGTAATCATCAAGGACCCCAGATGCTTGGTGTTCAAGAGGAGAGAAGTCACATGTCTTCAAGAGGGGAAAGACATGTTCATATTTGTTTGTATGCATTAGCTTTGTTTATTCTCTTTGAGCTCTGATTTTCTGTTCCCTATCTTCTCCCAGTATCCCATGCTAGATTCAGGGGGAGCAAGACACCTAAGGGAAGGAAATCCTTGAATTCATTGCACATCTTTACCTTTGGGGACATGTCTATATCCAATGTGGTACTCTGTACTCACTCTCTAAATGCCATCCCAGTCTTGGTACTCTTGTGGTTTCTTTTGTTTGCTCTAGCTAGTAGGTGTATCTGTGTTATCTAACCTTGTTTACGCAGGTTCATTCCATCCTAAGCCAACTCAAGACCACAAGGTAAGTATATGCATCATAGTCATATGTATGAGGAATTCTTGCTCATGTACATACTGTTTGCAAGAACGACTCATGAGCATGAAGGTACATTTCCCACATTCACATCTTTTGCTCTGATGCATATAGCCAAGATACATGTAACACTTGCTTACTCTGTCATGATTATGCATTCACATGCTCCTATATTCCATATTCACATGATTGCATACATGTAGGGGGAGCGTATGCATGTTACATGTCTTTCCAAAGCTTTACTTGTTATTCTCTATATCTTTATCTAAAGCTTTTATGTATGTTGTCATCAATTACCAAAAAGGGGGAGATTGAAAGCACAAGTGCTTCCTGGGTGATTTTGGTAATTTATGTCAACATATCTCTTGTTGGACTAACACTTTTACCTAGTATGTTTCAGATAAGTTCAACAATGAAGTGGCATGGACTAGAGGATGTGGAACCACTTCAAGATGCTAAGGACAAAGGATTGGCTCAAGCTCCAAGATCAAGACTCTACATTTTCTATTTTAGTGATCCAAGATCACATTGAGTCTATAGGAAAAGCCAATACTATCAAGAGGGGATGAGGTGTTGCTTAATGACTTGCTTGCTCAAAGTGCTTAGTGATATGCTCCAAAGCCCTCAACTACTTCCTCACATCCACATATGACCCAAACCAAAAGTCTAACTCGGCCCCACCGATTCTTTCTATCTGGCGCCACCGAGTTCAGATGTCATAGCCACTGCCACAAACCCTAGGCAAATCTGTCACACCGATAGGGATCTCGGTCTCACCGAGATGGGATTGTAATCTCTCTGTGTATGTCCATTACCAAAATAGGTCCAACCAAGTTTGTGTAATTGGTACTATCGAGATTACAATGCAAACGCTTTGTTCCTCTTCGTAACGTTTCGGTCTCACCGAGATGAGCAAATCGGTCCCACCGAGTTTGCCTGAACAAATCTCTGGTTAGCTTATTACCAAAATCAATCCCACCGAGTTTGTGTAATCGGTCTCATTGAGATTACGTTATGCCCTAACCCTAACCATATCGGTCCTACCGAGTTGCACGTCGGTCCCACCGAAAATCCTAACGGACACATTATTTGCTAAATCGGTCCGACCGAGTTTGACGATTCGGTCCCACTGAGATTGGTAAGTTGTGTGTAACGGTTAGATTTTGTGTGGAGGCTATATATACCCCTCCACCCACTCTTCATTCGTGGAGAGATCCATCAGAACATGCCTACACTTCCAACCTACATTTTCTGAGAGAGAACCACCTACTCATGTGTTGAGACCAAGATATTCCATTCCTAACATATGAATCTTGATCTCTAGCCTTTCCCAAGTTGCTTTCCACTCAAATCTTCTTTCCACCAAATCCAAATCCTGTGAGAGAGTGTTGAGTGTTGGGGAGACTATCATTTGAAGCACAAGAGCAAGGAGTTCATCATCAACACACCATTTGTTACTTCTTGGAGAGTGGTGTCTCCTAGATTGGCTAGGTGTCACTTGGGAGCCTCCGACAAGATTGTGGAGTTGAGCCAAGGAGTTTGTAAGGGCAAGGAGATCGCCTACTTCGTGAAGATCTACCCTAGTGAGGCAAGTCCTTCGTGGGCGACGGCCATGGTGGGATAGACAAGGTTGCTTTTCGTGGACCCTTCATGGGTGGAGCCTTCCGTGGACTCGCGTAGCCGTTACCCTTCGTGGGTTGAAGTCTCCATCAATGTGGATGTACTATAGCACCACCTATAAGAACCACGACAAAACCATTCATGTCTCCAATTGTGTTTGCACACTCCAATCCCATCCCTTTACATTCTTGCAAGTTGTATGCTTTACTTTCTGCTGCTCATATACTCTTTGCATGCTTGCTTGATATGTATCGTGATTGTTAAACTTGTGCAAAAACTCCACTTCAACTCAAAGAAATTAAAAATTGCAACTTTTCTCACTTAGTGTCTAATCACCCCCCCCCCCCTCTAGACACCTCTTCTCGATCCTTTCAAGCTCACGTGATGCCTGAATAGCAAGCCGCGTGGTCGATGCACACCTGGAGTACTGCACGCACGCAGAATGAACTGCACGCGCACGCAGCTGGGATGGCCGCCGTCTTCACTGCAGTTCACCATGTGGGTTGTTGCGGTTGGACCGGGTGCTTTCCACTTATCCCCCCGCCGTCGGCGAACTGCTTGGAGTGGAGGAGAGAGCTGCAACCACGGGAGCAACCAGCGCCGCCACTGTAGCGACTGATCACCCAAACTGAATGGGGGCGGCAACCAAGCTGTATGGGGGCGACGCTCGAGCACCACCACGGCTGCAACCCTGTGGCGCCAACGGAAGCAGTAAAGCCCCGAATCCGGCCCGACGTGGTTGAAGGCGGCCTGGCCTCGGCTGGGAATGAGGTGCATGAGGCCGCCGGTGTTGGTGGTGGATCCAACCATGGGGAGGCGGATCTGGCCGAGACGAGGCGGATGCGGGCCACCTGTGGCATGGTAAGCAGTATGGTGTGCCGACGATGGAGGAGCCGGGGCTCAGACCGGTAGCAGATCAGCTCATCGGGTCCGACGCGGGATAACTGGAGGCCGAGGTTGCTGCTTTGGTCGTCCGGCGCGGTTGCGTGGCAGATCGACGTCCAGCGGCTGGGAGGTGGTGCCCATGCAATGCGGTCGGAGGTGGTGGTGGGCGGCTCGGCACCGGAGAAGGTGGGGAGTGATACGTCTCCAACGTATCTATAATTTTTGATTGTTCCATGCTATTATATTATCTGTTTTGGATGTTTAATGGGCTTTAATATGCTCTTTTATATTATTTTTGGGACTAACCTATTAACCGGAGGCCGAGTGCCAGTTTCTGTTTTTTTTTTTGCCTTTTTTAGAGTTTTGCAGAAAAGGAATATCAAACGGAGTCCAAACGGAATGAAACCTTCGCGAGGATCTTTCTTGGACCAAAAGCAATCCAGAAGACTTGGAGTTGAAGTCTGGGACTCTGCGAGGAGACCACGAGTTGAAGTTTTGTGTTGTGAAGTTTTCAAGTTTTGGGGTAAAGATTTAATGGATTTTGGAATAAGGAGTGGCAAGAGCCTAAGCTTGGGGATGCACAAGGCACCCCAAGGTAAAATTCAAGGATAACCAAAAGCCTAAGCTTGGGGATGCCCTAGAAGGCATCCCCTCTTTCGTCTTCGTCTATCGGTAACTTTACTTGAGGCTATATTTTTATTTACCACATGATATATGTTTTGCTTGGAGCGTCTTGTATGATTTGAGTCTTTGATTTTTAGTTTACCACAATCATCCTTCCTGTACACACCTTTTGGGAGAGACACACATGAATCGGAATTTATTAAAATACTCTATGTGCTTCACTTATATCTTTTGAGCTAGACAATATTGCTCTCGTGCTTCACTTATATCTTTTTAGAGCACGGTGGTGGTTATATTTTATAGAAATTATTGATCTCTCATGCTTCACTTATATTATTTTGAGAGTCTTTTAGAACAACATGGTTATAAAATTAGTCCTAATATAATGGGCATCCAAGATGGGTATTAATAAAAACTTTCCTATAAAGTGCATTGAATACTATGAGAAGTTTGATGCTTGTTGATTGTTTTGAGATATGAGGATGGTGATATTAGAGACATTCTAGTTGAGTAATTGTGAATTTAAATAATACTTGTGTTAAAGTTTGTGATTCCCATAGCATGCACGTATGGTGAACCGTTATGTGATGAAGTTGGAGCATGATTTATTTATTGATTGCCTTCCTTATGAGTGGAGGTCGGGATCGCGCGATGGTTAACTCCTACCAACCCTTCCCCTAGGAGCATGCGTGTAGTACTTTGTTTTGATTACTTGTAGATTTTTGCAATAAGTATGTGAGTTCTTTATGACTAATGTTGAGTCCATGGATTATACGCACTCTCACCCTTCCATCATTGCTAGCCTCTCTAGTACCGTGCAAATTTCGCCGGTACCATACACCCACTATATACCTCCTCAAAACAGCCACAATACCTACCTATTATGGCATTTCCATAGCCATTCCGAGATATATTGTCATGCAACTTTCCACCGTTCCGTTTATTATGACGCGCTCCATCATTGTCATATTGCCTTGCATGATCATGTAGTTGACATAGTATTTGTGGCAAAGCCACCGTTCATAATTTTTCATACATGTCACTCTTGAATCATTGCACATTCCGCACATCACGGAGGCATTCACATAGAGTCATATTTTGTTCTAAGTATTGAGTTGTAATTCTTGAGTTGTAAGTAAATAAAAGTGTGATGATCTTCATTATTAGAGCATTGTCCCAGTGAGGAAAGGATGATGGAGACAATGATTCCCCCACAAGTCGGGATGAGACTCCAGACTAAAAAAAAGAGGCCATAAAAAAAGAAAAAAGTCCCAAATAAAAAAAATAAAAAAAAGAGAGAAAAGAGAGAAGGGGCAATGCTACTATCCTTTTACCACACTTGTGCTTCAAAGTAGCACCATGATCCTCATGATAGAGAGTCTCCTATATTGTCACTTTCATATACTAGTGGGAATATTTCATTATAAAACTTGGCTTGTATATTCCAATGATGGGCTTCCTCAAAAGTGCCCTAGGTCTTCGTGAGCAAGCAAGTTGGATGCACACCCACTTAGTTTCTTTTGTTGAGCTTTCATAAACTTATAGCTCTTGTGCATCCGTTGCATGGCAATCCCTACTCACTCACATTGATATCTATTGATGGGCATCTACATAGCCCGTCGATACGCCTAGTTGATGTGAGACTATCTTCTCCTTTTTTGTCTTCTCCACAACCACCATTCTATTCCACTTATAGTGCTATGTCCATGGCTCACGCTCATGTATTGCGTGAAGATTGAAAAAGTTTGAAAATACTAAAGTATGAAACAATTGCTTGGCTGAAACCGGGGTTGTGCATGATTAAATTCTTTGTGTGATGAAGATAGAGCATAGCTAGACTATATGATTTTGTTGGGATAAGTTTCTTTGGCCATGTTATTTTGAGAAGACATAATTGCTTTGTTAGTATGCTTGAAGTATTATTGTTTTCATGTCAATATTAAACTTTTGTCTTGAATCTTTCAGATCTGAACATTCATGCCACAATAAATAAAATTACATTGAGCAATATGCTAGGAAGCATTCCACATAAAAAATTCAGTTTTTATCATTTACCTACTCGAGGACGAGCAGGAATTAAACTTGGGGATGCTTGATACGTCTCCAACGTATCTATAATTTTTTATTGCTCCATGCTATTTTATTATCTATTTTGGATGCTTAATGGGCTTTAATATGTTATTTTATATTATTTCTGGGACTAACCTATTAACGGGAGGCCCAGTGCCAGTTTCTATTTTTTTTTGCCTATTTTGGAGTTTTGCAGAAAAGGAATATCAAACGGAGTCCAAACGGAATGAAACCTTCGCGAGGATCTTTCTTGGACCAAAAGTAATCCAAAAGACTTGGAGTTGAAGTCTGGGACTCTACGAGGAGGCCACGAGGCAGGAGGGCGCACCCCCACCCACGGGGCCCCTCGTAGGTCCACCGACGTACTTCTTTCGCCTATATATACTCTTATACCCTAGAAACATCAGGGGATCCACGAACCACTTTTCCACCATCGCAACCTTCTGTACCCGTGAGATCCCATCTTGGGGCCTTTTTCGGCGATCTGCCGGAGGGGGAATCGATCACGGAGGGCTTCTAATTGACACCATTGCCTCTCCGATGAAGCGTGAGTAGTTTACCACAGACCTTCGAGTCCATAGTTATTAGCTAGATGGCTTCTTCTCTCTCTTTGATTCTCAATACAAAGTTCTCCTCGATGTTCTTAGAGATCTATTCGATGTAATACTCTTTTGCGGTGTATTTGCCGAGATCCGATGAATTGTGGATTTATGAACTTGATTATCTATGAATATTATTTTGTTCTTGTCTGAATTCTTATATGCATGATTTGATATCTTTGCAAGTCTCTTCAAATTATCGGTTTAGTTTGGCCTACTAGATTGATCTTTCTTGCAATGGGAGAAGTGCTTAGCTTTGGGTTCAATCTTGTGGTGTCCTTTCCCAGTGACAGTAGGGGCAACAAGGCATGTATTGTATTGTTGCCATCGAGGATAAAAAGTTGGGGTTTATATCATATTGCTTGAGTTTAGCCCTCTACATCATGTCATCTTCCTTAATGCGTTACTCCATTCTTATGAATTTAATACTCTAGATGCATGCTGGATAGCAGTCGATGTGTGGAGTAATAGTAGTAGATGTAGAATCATTTTGGTCTACTTCACACGGATGTGATGCCTATGTTCATGATCATTGCCTTAGATGTCTTCATATTTATGCGCTTTTCTATCAATTGCTTGGCAGTAATTTGTTCACCCACCGTAATACATGCTATCTTGAGAGAAGCCACTAATGAAACCTATGGCCCCTGGGTCTCTTTTCTATTATATTACATCTGTTTTCCATTATATCGCATCTCGTTTACTATTTTGCAATCTTTACTTTCCAATCTATACAATATTTACTTTACTATCTCTATCAGATTTCACTTTGGCGAGTGACCATGAAGGGATTGACAACCCCTTTATTGCGTTGGTTGCAAGGTTCTTGATTGTTTGTGCAGGTACTAGGTGACTTGTGTGTCGTCTCCTACTGGATTGATACCTTGGATTCTCAAAACTGAGGGAAATACTTACGCTACTTTGCTGCATCACCCTTTCCTCTTCAAGGGAAAACCAACATATGCTTAAGTGCTAGCAGGGAGGGAAGTGGGGCAGCATGGGGAGAGAGGTGGGGAAAGTGCCCGTCTGACGTGGTCGGAGGCTGTGGTTGCCCGGCGCAGCGCCGAAGAAGGTGCGGAGGGTGGAGACACGCCGCGCCAGAGAAAGTGGGATTCAGTGCTTCTTGTCGGCGCGCGTCAGATCCGGTGGTGGGTCTGGCCGGCGAGGAAGGAACTAAGGGAGAGGGGGATTCATCCCATCAAGAGATGAGAGGGAGTGGGCAATCTGGTGGGGGATGTGCAGAATAAGTCAGGTGTTATCATAATAAGACTCTTAAGGGGTGTTATCATAATAGACCCACCCTATATTATATATATACGTCGCCAAACTTTGTTAATTGTCTACCATTTCCTTCGCCATCATTATTTGTGTGCCCTTCGTCTCTTGGTTCTTCCTCAAGTCCCTCACCGGAGTCGTTAAGATATTGTGAGCTGTCATCTGGTTCATTCTCTTGGTTTTGGGAGGAGCATATCATGTCGAAGATGATATCCTCTTGATCATGGTCATCTCTGCCACTATCGTCCACAGCTTAACTAATCCAAAAGAAAGATAAAACAATTAGAATGCATTCAATAAGCAAAAACTGAATCATAGTATCAAGAAGAACAATACTGGAGACTTCGCAGATTTCATCAAGTGTAAGTCAGCAACATCATATTTTTGCATGAAAACAAGTTTATAGTAGTCACGTCAGGGCATATCATGGAAAACAAGAGGGAACACAATCAATGCAATGCAACAATACCGATGAAGGGGGAAAACATCCGGAGGGGTCTTCCCAGCAGTGCTAGTGGTGAGCTATCACAATACTACATGATACCGGCAAAGGGGGAAAACATCCGAAGGGGTCTTCCCGGCAGTGCTACTAGTGACCTATCGCAGTACTACATGATACCGGCGAAGGGGGAAACATCTGAAGGGGTCTTCTCGGCAGTACTACTGGTGACCTATCGTAGTACTACACGATACTGACGAAGTGGGAAAACATCCGAAGGGGTCTTACCGGCAGTGCTAGTGGTGACCTATGATGCATCACTAAGCATGATAATAAATTTAAAGCAAACAGATGCATCACTAAGCATGACACGACAACAAGCAGTGCTAGGGGTGACCTAATGTAGTACTACACATTGCAGACGGAGAGGGAAAACATCCAGAGGGTTTTTCCCGGCGTTTGGCATTTTCCGGATGGTTCTATGTTCGTAGTATTAGAGAGGTGTGACAGATGAACTGGTTGCATATTTGGATTCGTTGGATTTTCTGAGCAATTTTCATATATAAACTAATTTCATTCAAGTTACGGTTTATTTTATATTAACTTTCAAAGTTTTAAACATATTCTGAAATTATTATTAATTCTAAATAAAGGTTAATGCTATGTGTACCCAGCAGAGTAAAAACAACAGTGCACACTATGGCTGACAGTGGGTCCTAGTTGACTGCCCAGTCAACAGTCAACTGCAGACTTTGACTGGCTAAAGTGGTCCTTGTTGATGTCAAAACCGGTGGATCTCGGGTAGGGGGTCCCGAACTGTGCGTCTAAGGCTAATGGTAACAGGAGGTCGGGGTGTTTTACCCAGGTTCGGGCCCTCTCGATGGAGGTAATACCTTACTTCCTGCTAGATTGATCTTGATGATATGAGTATTACAAGAGTTGATCTACCACGAGATCGTAGAGGCTAAACCCTAGAAGCTAGCCTATGATTATGATTGTTGTTGTCCTATGGACTAAACCCTCCGATTTATATAGACACCGGAGGGGGCTAGGGTTACACGGAGTCGGTTACAGAGAAGGAGATCTACATATCCGAATTGCCAAGCTTGCCTTCCACGCAAAGGAGAGTCCCATCCGGACACGGGACGAAGTCTTCAATCTTGTATCTTCATAGTCCAACAGTCCGGCTGTCCGAGGACCCCTTAATCCAGGACTCCCTCGGTAGCCCCTAAACCAAGCTTCAATGACGATGAGTCCGGCGCGCAGATTGTCTTCGGCATTGCAAGGCGGATTCCTCCTCCGAATACTCCATAGAAGATTTTGAACACGAGAATTGTGTTCGGCTCTGCAAAACAAATTCCACATACCACCGTAGAGAGTACAATATTCCACAGATTTCATCTGCTGATAGCTTTTTATGACATCACGCCATGATCCGGTCTTTATTCGAACCGTTTTTCACAACCAGCAATCGCACATATCGCGAGGCAGTTTTATCGGCACGTCTTGTCAAAGCAGAGATCGTGTCCCCTTATCACGGGATTCTCATCAATATGGGTGTGGGTAACCCAACCGTGCCATCAATCGTGGCGCTTGGGGAATAAGCAATCTTAACGGGCAAGTGGGGACATGCAGGATCTCTGCTGCCTTTATAAGGGGATAAGAACTCCCTTTTTCACCCACGCCCTTCTCTGCTCATCCATTCCTTTTCGCTCGAGCCCTAGTGCCCAAGCGCTCCTCTTCTCTGCCCGAAAAAGGCTTCTTGAAGATGTCTGGATCCGGAGCAGGAGGCAAGTGGATGGCCTCTACCTTCTGGGAGAAGGATGTCAAAAAGCTTTGGGGGGCGAGTATCTGGCCAAGAGAATTGGCCACTGTCTTCCGACGGCGGGACAGGTCATCCCCACTCCGGAACCCCACGAGAGGGTGGTATTCCTCCCTCATTTTATCCGCGGGCTAGGGTTTCCCCTTCATCCGTTTGTTCGCGGCATCATGTATTATTACAGGACTGATTTTCATGATCTATCCCCAAAGTCCTTCTTCAACATCTCGACATTCATCGTCGTGTGCGAGGCCTTTCTCCGCGTCCCACCGCACTTCGGCTTATGGCTGAAGGTTTTTAATGTGAAGCCCAAGGTAGTGAGTGGCGAGCACGCCGAATGTGGAGGCGCCATGGTGAGAAAGATGCCCAATGTCACATGGCCAATAGGTACTTTTAATGATTCCGTCAAGGAGTGGCAGCAGCAGTGGTTGTCGGTGTCAAAACCGGCGGATCTCGGGTAGGGGGTCCCGAACTGTGCGTCTAGGCGGATGGTAACAGGAGACAAGGGACACGATGTTTTACCCAGGTTCGGGCCCTCTCGATGGAGGTAAAACCCTACGTCCTGCTTGATTAATATTGATGATATGGGTAGTACAAGAGTAGATCTACCACGAGATCAAGGAGGCTAAACCCTAAAGCTAGCCTATGGTATGATTGTTGTAATGTATGTTGTCCTACGGACTAAAGCCCTCCGGTTTATATAGACACCGGGAGGCTAGGGTTACACAGTAGTCGGTTACAATGGTAGGAGATCTACATATCCGTACGCCAAGCTTGCCTTCCACACCAAGGAAAGTCCCATCCGGACACGGACGGAGTCTTCAATCTTGTATCTTCGTAGTCTTGGAGTCCGACGGACGATGATAGTCCGCTGTCCGGACACCCCTAGTCCAGACTCCTCAAGAGTCCCCTAACCAGGCTTCAATGACGATAAGTCCATCACAGATATAGTCTTCGGCGCTGCAAGGCGGGTTCTCCTTCAAGTTCCATGTACCGCCGACAAAGGTCCGCTTCATCATAAATCTTGTGTTTCTCGGCTTCTTCGCCCGAGAATGGTCTTTCTCCATGCGTCGCACGAATGCGAAAAGCCGTGGTGTCTTTACGCTTCGCCCCAACCATGCGAAGTCATCCGCCACAAAAGAGGCAAAATCCAGATCCAAACCACACCATCTTCCTCCCGCGAATACTTCATCGGAGAGCCTTTGACCTAAAAATCCATTCCATCATGGACCGCCGACGCTGCTCCTCTTCTCGCCCCCAGCCCACCGCCGGGATTGGAGGAGGTGCTCTGCTCGCACAACGAGCTAGTGAAGCTCCAAGCGGGGATATCTCCTCCGCCTTCATGGTCCCGGCTCGAGCCGGGCTGGTCACTTATCAAGGTGGGAGGCAAGCGGAGGCTACCCCAAGCCCCAATAAGGGGAGCGAGTATGTTTCGGCCCCTTATCGATAAGGGACTCGGATTCCCAATACATCCGCTCTCCTCTGCGGGCTCCTGGAGTTCTACGGACTCCAGCTCCACCACCTCACACCCGCCTCTGTCCTGCATATCGCGGGCTATGTAGCTCTTTGCGAGCTGTTCCTGGGCATTGAGCCCCATTTTGCATTGTGGAAGAGGTTGTTCTTCCTCGTACCCCGTTCTCACGAGGGGTCCATATATCAAGTGGGCGGCGCCGAAATATGGCGCATCGCCGGGACCAGATACCCATCCGGTACTCCTAAGAAGGCGTCCGAAGACTAGCCTTCAGAATGGTTTTACATAGGAGACGCTTCGCTGCCGGACCCAGTCCGGATTGGCCTCCCGGAGTTTAATGCTGCTCCTCTGAAGAAACGCCTCAGCTGGCGCCCTTGGAGCCCCCGATTGGAGGAGGACAAGAGCGTCCATTACTTGATGGGCCGAATAAGATTACTGGCCCACTCTGGGTTGACCATGATTGGAGTCATGGCGATATGCATCATGCGGGGGGTACAGCCATTGCAATACAGAGGCCACCCCATGTGGGATTTCAACGGGGAAGACGATGCTACCCGTCATGGCCGCAAAGGGCCGGATTCGACCGAGGATCTGGTGAAGACCCTGTCCACCAGATAAGGGGAGAAGGAGGACTTCTTCGAATCTAACCCTTTAAATGGGTTTTCCATGAACAACCCTAGAGGATGGGTGTTTAACACTTTAAGGGCTCAACCCATGCTTTCAAGTTCAGGCTTCTTACATTATGTCTTCGGCGCAGATCTACGCCGGATCAGAGGACATGGCAAGTCCCGCTCCGCAACCCGAGGATCCAGGGAGATCCCTGGATCCGGCCTCCAAAGAGGATCCGAACATCAAGGTGGAGCTGATCGACGGGGTGTTTTACCAGCTTAGCATGGATAACGCTTTGGTCGCCATCACGGCGGACTACCCCGGATCAGATCCGCTTCCTGTGATCGTGACCGAGGTCCGACACCATTATCTCTTCCCCGCCTATTTCGACCTTCACGAACGATGGTATTTACAGAAGCGCCTTTCACGGCGGAAGCCGAGCTCAAGGCGGTGACCAACAGAGGTCATCCGCACCAGCAAAGGAAAAGGAGTGCGGTGCGGATGTAAACGCTGCCGCAAAGGTATAATTCAGATTTGAATTTTCGAGCAACGCTCCTAGGAAACGCCTGAGTGCTCATGATCTTTATAGGAGAAAAGCGCCGCCGGAAGTTGCTGATCCAACCTACACCGCCGTGCTCCAGCGCCCGCCTTGTAGGGGAGGCAAGCGCAAGACGCGGCCGGATCCTTCTCCAACGGAGGACACCGATGCATCGTCCGCCACCAAGTTCGAGGTGGAGAGCGCCATGAACCATAGGCGCCACGGACAGTTGTTTCGTGAAGCGTGATTCTCCCCGAGGCATTGGCCGCCTTTAACGCAGGGGACGCGATCTCCGTGCCGCCAAGATGGTTTTACCAGAGCTACGGAGCAAGATGTGAAAGACATACGGTAAGGGAATTTTAATGGTTATATATACCAAGAGCCCCGAGACTTAAAGTAGTTATGTTAACTGATTTAAGGATCATTTGAAACGCAGTTCTTACCGAGAAGAATGCCCAATTGTCTCGTGAGCTGCAAGAATGCAAGGCCCAACCGAGGTCAGATTTGTCGCCGCAGGAGGAGACGAGAGACCCCTCCCGTAACACATTTTTATTAATAAATATAAGCGCCAGCGGTGCACGCAAGTCTAATAGTGACATTGCAGTGCCGCGGACAAGATCCGGACAGTAAGACTATCGCGCCACTAAAGGTCAAGCGAGAGGGTGCTGAATAGGGTGCAGCAAGAAAGGAACAAGCTCAAGATGCCAACGCCAAGCTCGGAGAAGAGCTGAAAGGCGCCAAGCCGGGCTGTCCAGCTCCGTTAAGGAGAATCAGCGGCTTGCCGCGGCATTTATAGTAAGTGCTTGGGCGGACTCTTTTGAAAAGAAGAGTTCGGCGAGGAAGTAAATTGACATATTGTGTCTTGTAGGTATACTCACAGTCGCCTCGGAGGAGATGCCCATATCAACGGGTGATCAACTTCCCGAAGCTGTTATAACTGCCGAACGAAGTTCGGCAGCAATGAGCGGCGCCGTCTGTGCTTTATGGCCAGCCCTCTCCTACCCGAGGGCCTTGGGAGCTTATGGAGAAGCTTCAGGGAGTGCGACAGCCGCCTGCTTGTGGAAGATTTCGCTTGCCGCCAAGGTGCCGTGGAGGCTTGGGCCATGGTGAAGACGCTACATAAGAAGGCGGATCCCAACCACATGGCCGGTTGGACCGTGGGGCCCGATGGGAAGGAGATCCTGTGAGTTTAGTATACAGCCAAGTAGAGTTGGCTTCTAAATTTTCCCAACGGACTGTAAGTTAGACAGCCTGTTAGACGGGATTGAGGAGGAATACAATCAAGAATTTGACAATGTATGTTTTCCTTTAAAGTGACATGTGAAATGCCTTCTAGCCGGATTGTAGATCGCTTGTCTTTGCCGACCTTTTCGCTTCAACCTCGGGACCCTAGAGTCCTGAGTGCGTCCAATACCTTTTTGGTTAAGAAACAACCATGGTATGCATGGAGACCAAAGCGTAGGGGTCATTAGTGCTTTATCGCATAAGTGCCCAACTAGTTGTGTTATATTACATGGTTAGTAAGAAACATCTTCCAGGGAGAATAGTTCCGTTAAGGGTTCCTTTCTCGGGAGGCATGCCCTAAAGTGCATATCCGGACTGTAAAAAGCAGAAAAACATCCGGGGCGGATAAATAAGTAGGTAAAAATCATCTTTTAAGTCACCGAATCAATATTCCCTTAAGAACGCTAGCTTTCGGCTTCACCCACCGAGGTACACATCCGGTGACCCGGCAAGAATAATCGCAGAGGTGCTCCTTTACCTCCTAGCCGAACAATCGGGACGTAGGGGTAAGCACAGAGCCAGCAACCCAGCTTGGCCAAAACTTAAGTCATATCGATGCATATAATGGTGAGTAAAAGGTACATGTGGAAGCTTGACACATGTTCGGGCATGAAACCCTTATAATTGAGCTTCGTAAAAGAAGCCCCGTGTATAATGTGTGCGGATGGCACATCAAGTGTATGCGGAAAATGCAAAAGTAGGCCCTTAGGGGCTTTTTAATAAAAAGGTTATGAAAAGAGAAACAAAAGACAGCCGAAGTATAAAAATTTGGACGGACGAAGGGGACGAACTCTTAGTCCGGCGCTAGGCATAGAATCTTCGGAGGCGGGCTGCGTTCCATGGGTTCGGCTCGAGTCGGTTATCCGACGCATTTCATAGACGGTATGCTCCGCCGATCAGGACTTGATCGATAATGAAAGGGCCCTCCCATCTGGGCTGGAGCTTGTCCTTTTTCTTGTCCGGCAGGCGTAGAACTAGTTCACCAACGTTGTAAGTCTTGGCCCGTACTTCTCTGCTTTGATATCTTCGGGCATGCTGCTGATAGAATGTGGAACGAGCCTTAGCGACGTCGCGTTCTTCCTCCAATGTGTCCAAGCTGTCTTGCCGATCAAGCTCGGCCTCTCTTTCCTCGTACATGCGCACTCGAGGTGAGTCATGAATAATGTCGCAGGCCAAGACTGCCTCTGCGCCGTATACCATAAAAAATGGTGTGAATCCAGAGTACGGTTAGGCGTTGTCCGCAGCCCCGTGAGTACGGAGTCGAGCTCCTCGACCCAAAGGCATGTCGAATTTAGTAAGTGACCGCACTAGTCCGGGTTTAATGCCGCCATTATTAGACCATTTGCTCGCTCCACTTGACCGCTGGTTTGAGGGTGATAGACTCAAGCGTAGTCGAGCTTGATGCCCATATTCTTGCACCATGACTTAACCTCGCCGGCTGTGAAGTTCGTGCCGTTGTCGGTGATGATGCTGTGGGGACTCAGAACGGTGTACTACCCCGGATATAAAGTCTATCACTGGTCCGACTCGCCGCTTTGACCGTTTGGCCTCTATCCATTTGGTGAATTTATCCACCATGACCAATAGGTATCTTTGCTTGTGGGTTCCCTTTAAGGGGTCCAACCATATCAAGCCCCTGCATCGCGAACGCCGTGTAATGGGTATGGTTTTGAGGGCGGTGGGCGGCATATGGCTCGATTAGCAAAGAGCCGACAACCAACGATCTCTCGACTAAGTCCCGGCATATGCCCGGCCGCCGGCCAATAAAATCCTGACGGAATGCCTTTCCTACAAGGGCCCGGCTGCTGCGTGGTGTCCGCCTAGTCCGCATGAATTTCAGCCAGAGGTTTCGCCTTCCTCTTCGGAGATACACATTTGAAGGACTCCGTTGTACTTTTCTTATAAAGTTCTCCTCATGGACCTTGTAGGCTTTCGATCACGGACTATGCAATGGACCTCGCTTTTGGTCTTTGGGGAGTTCCCGCCAAGCAAGTAGGCTAGGAATGGTTCTGCCCACGGGCGATTACTTCCATTATGACGCATGTTGAAGGTGTTATGTCATCGGCTGGATCGCCGATTGGCTCGGTTTTTCCAGTTTGTCACTTCCGGGCTCCTCTTCCAATAGTACGGATGGCTTGAAGAGCCGCTCCAGAAAGATATTTGAGGACAGATCACGCTTGGCACCGATGCGTGCAAGACGTCACCGCTTGGTTATTATCTCGGCTATGTGATGGAATTCAAGTCCTTCAAACCGAAATGACATTTTTAGGACAGCGTTGCGATGTGCTGCCATTTTGGATCCTTGGCATCAAAGTCTCCATTTATTTGGGATATGCAAGGTTTGAATCCTCACACCTCTAGGCGTTGAATGCCCATGGAGATCGCCATCCGGAGACCATGTAACAGGTCTCAGATTCGGCTGCATTGTTGGAGTCCGTGTACATTATTTGAAGTACGTCTTCGGATCTGGTCTCCGGTTGGGGACGCCAATACGACGCCAGCCCCCATCCGCCAACATTTTAGAGCCGTCGAAATGCATAGTCCAATTGAGTATGCGTCGACTTTTTAGGGAGTTCGGTTGTCCATTCGCGCGACAAAGTCAGCCAAAACTTGTGACTTTATAGCTCACCGAGGTTTGTAAGTTATATCGAATGGTAAGAGCTCAATGGCCCATTTTGCAATCCTTCCCGCGTCGCGGTTATTTATAATGTCATTGAGTGGTACTTCAGAGGCCATCGTTATCAAACACTCTTGAAAGTAGTGTCGGAGCTTCCGGGGCGCCATGAACACCGTGATATGCTATCTTCTCGATAGTGCGGTAACGGACTTGCGGGGGTTAACACAAAGGGATACATAATACACGGTTTTGAAGAGGGAATTTGTGCCCTTCGCTCTCGCTCGACGACGAGGACCGCGCTTATAACTTGATGCGTTGCTGCGATGTATAACAACATTGGTTCGCCCAGATTGGGCATAGCCAGACCGGATTTGTTGCCAATATGGCCTTTATTTCTTCGAGTCCGCAAAGGGCAGCATCCGGCCCACTGGTGTTTGGTGCGCTGAGGAGGCGATAGAGGGGCAACGCCTTTTCTCCTAGACGGGAGATAAAGCGGCTTAGAGCTGCTACGCATCCTGTTAATTTTTGTATTTGTTTGAGGTCTTTTAGAATGTCCAACTGTGACAGAGCTCGGATTTTAGCCGGGTTTGCCTCGATTCCTCTACCGGACACGATGAAGCCCAGCAGCTTTCCGGCGCATTTTTCCGGATTCAGCTTGATGTCATATGCTCTGAGGTTGTCGAACGTGAGCCTCAAGTCGTCTACCAGAGTTTCGACGTGTTTTGTTTTGACGACTACGCCGCTCACGTATGCCTCGATCGCTTTTGCCGATCCGGGTAGCGGACATGTTTGAATCACGCTGATATGTTGCGCCGACGTAAGTCCGAAGGGCATCGTGTTGAAGCGTAATGGTCCGTAAGGGTGATGAATGCCGTGGCGGCTTGGTTCGCTTCCGCCATCTTGATTTGATGGTAGCCGAGTATGCGCCGAGGAAGCACAATGAATCGTGTCCCGCAAAGAGCATCGATAATTTGGTTGATGCGGGAGAGGGAAGGGATCCTTTGGGCAAGCCTTATTGAGGTCTTTAAAATCGACACAAAGGCGCCAGGATTTGTCCTTCTTGGTACCATTACCAGATTTGCTAGCCAATCCGGATGTTTGATATCTCGATGAATCCGCTTCCAATAGTTTGGCTAGCTCTTCTCCCATTGCCTGCCTTTTAGGTTCGAAAATCGCCGGAGAGCCTGCTTGATCGCTTGAATCCTTTAGGATATTTAGGCTGTGTTCGCCAATCAGCACGGGATTCCGGCATATCCGGCGATGCCAGCGTAAAATGTCCCAATTTTCCCGGCGAATTCGCAAGGCGCGCCTACTTCGGTTCAATTGCCCCAATGGAGGCCGTTTTGTTGGGTCCGTTGGATGGACCTGGAATTTTGTTATTTCATCTGCTGGTTTGAAGGAGGTGGACTTGGATCTTTTATCGAGTATCACATCGTCCATGTTCACCGTAGAGCGCAGCGCGGTGAGTTCTTCTGCCACTAAGGCTTCGGATAGTGCCTCAAGGGCTAGTGCGGCTGTCTTGTTTTCGGCGCGGAGTGCTATATCCGGATCACTAACGAGAGTGATTATTCCGCTGGGCCCAGGCATTTTGAGCTTCATGTACCCGTAATGAGGTACTGCTTGAAAAATTGTGCATGCCTCTCGTCCTAATATAGCGTGATATCCGCTGCTGAACAGGGCCACTTGGAACGTGACTTCTTCGGATCTGTAATTGTCCGGTGAGCCGAACACCACATCGAGTGTGATTTTCCCGGTGCAGCGCGCTTCCCGGCTAGGGATTATTCCTCTGAAGGTTGTGCCGCTCATCAATACGGCTCCAATCGATTTCCATTTTCCGCAGAGTTTCCTCGTAAATGAGGTTTAATCTGCCGCCGCCGTCCATGAGGACTTTTGTCACCGAAAGCCGCCCACTATGGGACTAAGCACCAGCAGGGCCGGCGCCTCGCTGTTCGAATTTAGGCTCGTCGCCGGCGCTGAAGGTGATAGCTGTGTCACCCATGGATTTGTTGCTGCTACTTGGTAGACTTCAACGAGTCCATGGATTGTTCGCTTTAGATATTGTTTGATGCGAAAGTCTCAAGATCGTTGATACCGCATCGGTATTGTTGGAGTGGTTTTTGGGCTAGAAGCTCCTCTCCACTTTTGGCCACCGCCGTAATATCCCACATGCTCAAGGCTATGTGTTGGGACGGCTCCTCTCAGACTCTGGCTTACAGGTCCATTGAGCCATCCCTCCAGTACGGTTCTGTCTCCCTTATTGGGTTTTTGTTTTTTCATTTTTGCATCTGGGGCCTGAGTATAAGGCGCCCTTTTGCTGCGGATTGGGTTTGGGGCCGGATTATCCCAAAATTGATTTTCGGTTTTCCGGAAGCTCTCCACCGCACAGTACTTTCGTACGATGGACGCCAGATCGGTGAAGCATGTAATTTTGCAACGATCAATGGCGTTTAATATTCCCTTGTCCGTGCAATTATTGCGGAAGATTGAGATTATTTTCCTCTCGGCAGTCCTTTATCCTGTCCATAAGCAGGAGGAATCGCCCAATGGTGGTGTACTGCTTCACCGGCTCTTGCCGTATTAGAGATAGATCGCATATGTCCGGGCGGTGGGTGGACTAAAGTCCGGATCCTCGCCCATCTTGGGGCTCAAGGCCGAGGAGTTTCCGAATTTGAAGCTTGGGTTGCTGGACGCGATCCAATGAGTCCAGAGCGATGCATGGTTTTAAGTTCAATGCTCGATCGAAGTCCGCCCCTCCGCTGGAATCCGCATGGAGGGTTCGGGAATCCGGACATGAATAGTTTTCAATACAGCGAAGAGTTGCCGATTGCTCCTCTACCACTGCGATGTGGTGGGTGGCCCGGGAGAGTTAATCTCTCGATCGGTTTTAAGCCCAATCTGGTTGTAGTCCGTAGCGACTCCCAGGGCGGCGATGCGATCCAAGAGCTCGTTAACAGACGAGAGCTCTATTGGATCCAACTGTTCGGCAGCTTTCGAGCTGACGCGAAGATTGCTTCTGACGACTTGAGAGGTCATTGTCGAAGCGGCGGCCGGACAGGCGGTCATAAGAAAACCACCTAGCCGGATAGTTTGACCGGCGGCCAAGGCCCCTTCGGCGAAAACACCGTCTTTAAAGACGGGTGGAGGCATCCTCCCTATCGGCGACGACACAGAGGAACTCTCAATGAAAGCACCAATGTCGGTGTCAAACCGCGGATCTCGGTAGGGGTCCCGAACTATGCGTCTAGGCGGATGGTAACAGGAGACGAGGGACACGATGTTTTACCTAGGTTCGGGCCCTCTCGATGGAGGTAAAACCCTACGTCCTGCTTGATTAATATTGATGATATGGGTAGTACAAGAGTAGATCTACCACGAGATCAAGGAGGCTAAACCCTAAAGCTAGCCTATGGTATGATTGTTGTAATGTATGTTGTCCTATGGACTAAAGCCCTCCGGTTTATATAGACACCGGGGGAGGCTAGGGTTACACAGAGTCGGTTACAATGGTAGGAGATCTACATATCCGTATCGCCAAGCTTGCCTTCCACGCTAAGGAAAGTCCCATCCGGACACGGGACGGAGTCTTCAATCTTGTATCTTCGTAGTCTTGGAGTCCGGCGGACGATGATAGTCCGGCTGTCCGGACACCCCCTAGTCCAGGACTCCCTCAGTGGTTTTACATCACCGAGCCATGTAGCAAGGAATGGGCCGCCGCTCCAGAGTTCAGATCCGGTGCCCCCCTGTGACTTACGTCCTGGCACAAGAAGGGCTTGAACTGGGCTTCATCTGACGAGCTATCGGAGCTCCAGACACGCATCCAAGACATGGAAGACAAGAACATCAAGCTCGTCAATGTAGTCCAGGTGATGTTGGTTCGCCGGATCCTACCATGTCAACACCGGGCATGCAATCTATGGGAGTTCGACCCGGACAAGCACCAGGCCCTGCTAGACCTCTTTGGCTCTACACACAAGGACATCTGGAAGGTGCTTTTTAAGTCCGGCAAACCATGGCCGGACTCCGCCGAGGACCGCGGGTACCAACTGTCCCGCCCCGCAAGTTCGGTAAGTAACTGTATGTTGACAATTCATGTGTTTTATCTGCACATTCTTAGGAAGATACTTAACATATTTCCCATCAATTTCCCAGGGCTGGGCGAAGAAGGCGGGGCGGATCTACTGTCCAGCCTCACTGCCAGAAGAATCGGCCGGCCCACTTCTGATGAAGATGCTGGTCCCGGCGCCTTATAAGGTGCCGAAGAAGAAGGCCGAGAAGGAGGCCAAGAAACCAGGGAGGCCTCCGTCGCCGTGGAGCCTCGGACACAAAATCCGAAGACTCCAATGCCCATTCTTCCTTCAAAGAGGACAAGGAGGAGGAGGAAGACGAATCCCCCGCGGGGAAAAAAAGAAAAGGACGGCCTCCACATCCTTGGAGGCCGATTCGCCTAAGAGGGGAAGAACTCCTATTCAAGAGGAGTCCACCACCGCCGCTGATAGTAGCCCGGAGTGGGATCCTAGGGCCGATCCCCTAGTGAACTCGTGAGTATAAAATCCGAACATGCTCATGTGTCCAGACCTGTCGCGGCGTGATATTTTAATCTAAGCCGTACATTTTTCAGTCCGGCGAGGTCCCGCGCTGAACAATCCTCGTCAGAGGATTCGCTGGGTTCGGATGCAATGGGGAGCGGGACACCTCCGAAGGCCCCCTCCCC
The DNA here is from genome assembly GCA_021437245.1 of Aegilops speltoides. Lineage (NCBI taxonomy): Eukaryota > Viridiplantae > Streptophyta > Magnoliopsida > Poales > Poaceae > Aegilops > Aegilops speltoides. Next base: position 158,831,599 of record CM038143.1, on the reverse strand, counting down.
AAACAAATGACTGAAACCGAGGTTTTGTCCCGGAAGGACCTAGGCCATGGAGGGGGGGGGAGATCGCAAAGGCGGCGCCAGGAGGCCAGACTTCGGGGTCCGGACATATGGGAGAGAAGGCTCCCGTGAACGTCGATGGTGGGGGTTATCTTGAATCCGGCCCCCAGCCGGACATGATTCTGGAGACCCATAAGGCCATAGGGTGAGGCAGGCGACCTCCGTCAGCTGGAGGAGGTATGACTGCTCCACCGGCAACCTCTGTCCAACTAGAGGTGTCGGCCACTTTATTGGCGGCGCTGAAGGGTGCATCCATCGTTGATGAACACCGTGCCCTTATTGGTGCGGTGATTGAGAAGATTCAGTCCGCTGAGAGTGGACTGAATGAATCCTGTATCAGCCTCATAAGAGGCCTTGAGGTATGTTTTATGAGGTTTTGTAAGAATGTCATAGTATGGATAGCAGCCCCTGATTCACTGTTTGGTGAAAGAAAGAACCAAACAGAGGATCAATTTTATGTTCATAGGAGACTCATTTGATGACATCTATCACTCTTTTATATAAGCAGGCGTCTGTAGCGACTGCCGCCTCCCATGCTGCGGAAGTATCCAGACTAAGGCATAGTCTGGAGCGGGCCGAAGGAGAACTTGGCCGGGTGCAGAAACAGCTGGAGGACAACCAAGGTATACAAAAAACCTTGTTTATTTAGCACAAATGAAGAGGTGTGTGCGATGAAAATATTTATAATGTGCTCTAGGGGTGACGGCCGAAGTTGAGGCCCTTAAACAGGCTGTCGCCGAAGCCGAGAAGAAGGCAGCCGCGGAGCAGGCTCTCCATGAGAAGCACGAGGCCAGAGTTATTGAGGCTGAGCGAGAGCTTCAAGAGGCCGTAAATAAATGCGAGACCTTGGAGCAGAGTTTATCAGGGAAAGAATCCGAAGTCTCCCAGGCTCGCCAAGCCGCAAGTGAGGCCCGGGGGGAAGCCCAAGGTGCCCTGAAGGAAATCCAGGAGGCAAGGAAGATTGCGGCTGGTAAGGCTTTTTCTATACAAAGTGGGTATTTGAGAGGAGAAAATCAAGTTTGATAGACTAAATTTTGATTTCTACAGGGGTATTTGCGGAGCTGCCGCGCAACATATCTGATGCCACCCAGTTCTACCGAGCCAAAGAGAGGAATAATGCGGATAAGCTTTTGTGGATGCAGTATCTGGTGCCGAATTATCCGGTGCCTTTCTCCAATCAACTGAAGTAGCTGGTCGAACTACATAATGCGGCCGAGCTAGCCATGAAGGATTTAATTATCCGGCGTGGCCCGCTGAGCCGATTCCGAGTAGTTACTTCAAACTCGTGAAGCGGCTTGTGAGTGCCTGCCCTCGACTCGAAGTCATCAAGTGGTCGGTGTGCATAGAAGGTGCGCGAATGGCCTTCGCCCGTGCAAAGGTGCATTGGGGGAAGATGGATGCGGAAAAGCTAATGACCGAGGGACCGCCGGAGAGGAAGGAGCACCGCTAGCCCGAACTGTATTATGAAGGTGTCTTGAAAGGAGCCCGCCTTGCGTCAGAGCAATGCACCAAGGACATTATATTTCCATGAATACGGTCATGTTTGTCTTTGTAATGTTTGAATAAGGTCATTTTCTATTATTTATTGCTTGTCGTTTGAAAGTTTTTCCTGTGCGGCCATTTTATATACTAATCCCCAGTCGTCGGCTTCCGCCCCCACGTAGTAAGTACGGGGTGTTCGGGATAAACCTGAGCACTCTTTATCCCAATTTTGGGTCCCTAAAGGAGGTGTTCAGCACAGCAAACCAGGCAGTCGGACTATAGGGCTTTATCGCTCTCACTTAGTCATAGGAGTTTTTACAAGGAAGGTAGGCGCAGCCCCTGGTGTTCGGAAGAACCAGGACACAATTGCAGTAGTTCTCCCAGTGCTACCTTAGCCAATATAGCGGAACGTAAGGTACCAAAACATAGGAGCCGGGCAAACCCAACTATAGACCCAAGACATGATTCGGAGCTAATGCATATAATGCTATAAGTTCGAGGTGCCGAGTTTCCGTGAAGGTGTTCAGACTATTTTGCCGTAGTATGGGCATGATAAAGCCCCTGGCATATTAAGGCATATCGCGATAAGCAGCCGCGTTTTAACAAAAGAGTTTTAAATAAGAAATAGCAGCAGATGAGCATCACATAAATTCACATGTTGTATTTGAATGATACGTCAATGCGTATGAGTACAGATGATGTGATAAAAAGAAGTATGTTTGCGGAACCTGTCGTTACCAGGCGTGAGGAAGTTGTGCTCAGATCCGAGGTGTAGTCGGATGATCATAGAGGGGAATATCTAGAGATTCCCCTACGCGCTCGAACTGTTTCCACGCCATCCATCTTGGCCTACGTAAAGGTAAACCTGCAAAGAAAATGCAAGAAATGGTTTTGCGCCACAGGGCGGTTGAGCCGTGTTGTGTGGCTTGTATTATCTTTTTCTGGAGTGTTTTTAATTAAGCTCTAGGCGAGCTAGGCTATCCTGCCGCGCAGTAGTTTGGACTCCTTTGGCGGTGTCTGGGAGCTTGGACGTCGACTCGAAGTTTGACTGGAAGGTGCCATCTGTTGCTCTTGCTATTAAAGCGGTCGTAGACTCTTCGGCAGTGAGGGGTAGTTCGGACCTGCCATTAACCGTGATGACGCCATGCGGACCGGGCATCTTTAATTTACGGTAGGCATAATGTGGCACCGCGTTGAACCGAGCGAACACGGTTCGTCCGAGCAGTGCCTGATGGTCACTGCAAAAGGGGACAATGTCGAAGACTAAATCTTCGGTACGGTGATTGTTCGGAGATCCGAAGACCACTTCCAGTGTGACTGAGCCCATGCAACAGGCCTCTACACCTGGTATGACACCTTTGAAGGTGGTTTTTGTGGGCTTCATCCTTGAGGGGTTGATCCCATATTGCGCACTGTATCCTGGTATAGCAGGTTCAGGCTGCTGCCTCCGTCCATAAGGACTCGTGTGAGATGGAATCCATCAATGATGGGGTCGAGGACCAGTGCGGATGATCCGCCATGACGGATACTGGTAGGATGGTCCCTGCGATCGAAAGTGATCAGGCCAGAGGACCATGGGTTAAATTTTGGGTCGACTGGCTCCATTGTATAGTCTTCCCTTAGTGCACGTTTCCACTTGGGAATGTGGCTTGCGTATATCATATTCACCGTTTTCACCTGGGGAGGGAATTTCTTATGTCCTCTTGTGTTCGGTGGTCTGGGCTCCTCGTCGTCATCATCGCTTTGAGACCCCTTCCCCTTGTTTTCGGCATCTGACCTGCCGGCTTGTCTGAAGACCCAGCATTCTCTGTTGGTGTGGTTGGCTGGTGTTGCTGGGGTGCCATGAATTTGGCATGGACGGTCGAGTATGCGGTCCAAACTAGACGGGCCTAAATTGTTTTTGTTGAATGGCTTTTTCCGCTGATCGGACTTGGAGCCACTGAATCCGGCATTGACTGACGTGTCTTCGGCACTATCACTGTTTTTGCGGCGCTTGTGTTTGTTGCGTCGTGGTTTGTCGTTGCTCTCCTTGGCTTTCAATGTGCCAGGATTGCTTGTTGTGTTGTTGCTACGAGCCAACCAGCTATCCTCGCCTGCGCAAAAGCGGGTCATGAGTGTTGTGAGGGCTGCCATGGACTTTGGCTTTTCTTGGCCGAGATGTCGGGCAAGCCACTCGTCATGGATGTTATGCTTAAAGGCCGCTAGGGCTTCGGCATCCGGACAGTCGACAATTTGGTTCTTTTTGGTTAGGAACCAGGTCCAAAATTTCCTGGCTGACTCTCTGGGCTGCTGGGTTATGTGACTTAAATCATATGCATCTGGTGATCGCACATAAGTGCCCTGGAAGTTGTCAAGGAATGTGTCTGCCAGGTTCTCCCAACTCCCGATGGAGTTTGCCAGCAAACTATTCAGCCAATGCCCGACCGGTCCCTTGAGTTTTAGTGGGAGGTACTTGATAGCGTGTAGATCATCTCCGCGGGCCATGTGAATATGGAGGAAAAAAATCTTCTATCCATACCGTGGGGTCTGTGGTACCATTGTATGGTTCAATGTTCACGTGTTTAAACCCTTCTAGGAATTCATGATCCATTACTTCATTAGTGAAGCATAGGGGATGTGCGGCGCCTCTGTGTCGGGCTTCATTGTATTCGGCCCGGCCGGATTTGTTAGTGTATCCGTCGTGACGGTCCTCGTCACGCGTTGGGGCACGCCCCCGTGATCCTTAGATCGATCTTGACTGTCCTACTTTGCTTTTCAATTTGTCTCGCTGGTCATGCGTGGAGCCCCGGGCCTTAGTGTTACTGTTTGTTTGGCGCCGGGGTGCGGGCTGGACTTTGGGTTGGTACGCCACTTTGTCGCGGCCACGGGGTGGCCGGCCAGCCGCATCATGTGCTGCTAGTGTGGGCTTTAACGCCTCCTCCTCGAGTTGAGGTAGCAACTTGCACTTTGGGTAACTTTTGGTGAGGCGCTCGAGTCCGTATTCCTCGGCAGTCAGGACCTTGGTCCATCTATCAGTTAGCAGATCTTGATCAGCTTGAAATTGTTGCTGCTTTTTCTTCAGGCTTTTTGCAGTGGCCATAAGCCGGCGCTTGAAGCGCTCCTGCTCGACGGGATCCTCAGGCACGATGAATTCTTCGTCGCCAAGGTTCACTTCGTCTTCGAAGAGAGGCATGTAATTATCATCCTCTGATTCTCCATCTATCGCCTGTTCCTTAGGGCTAGCTTGCACATCCTCTTGCTCGGCCTGCTCAAAGCCTGGCTGGGCAGGATTGTTTTCGTCTTCGACACCATCCGGATTGTTATCTCTTGTGCCGGTATCGCTATTCTTGCTATGGCGGGGCTTGGAGCGGCGCCTGTGACGCCGGTGCCTAGATTGCTTCTCCAAGGGGTTATCTTCCGTTGCCTCATCGCCATTGCTTTCTTTGGGGGTGTCCACCATAGATATATATATCATATGATGAGGTGGCTGTCCAGCGCCCTATAGGCAGTGGTTCCTGTTCTTCTCCTGCATCATCGTCCATACCGTTGATTTCTTCGGAGTTGAAGTCAAGCACGTCGGTTAAGTCGTCGACAGTGGCTATTAGGTGGGTGGTGGGTGGGAACAAATTTCTTCGTCGTCCGTTTCCCACTCGAGCCGAACATAGTTCGGCCGAGAATATCCCGATAAGGAAAGAGATCTTAATGAATTTAGCACATCACCCAAGGGCGAGTGCCAAAAAATATCTGCGGCGGTGGACTCCATGACCAATCAGATTCGATAGGCACGGACGTACGCGGTTCGGATCCTGTAGCCGGAGATGAGTCCGAGGGTCCGATGACACCACCTTCACAGGAGGTGGGATCAGTGTTCGGCTCCACCGCCGATGAATGTGCGGCCTCCATGGCAGGGTCCATCCACCCGTCCTCGGAAGGCACGATCTTCTCCGGATTAATTCCCGGCACCGCCGCAGGTGCGATCTCACGAACACTGTCCGATGGCAGATCTAAGTCATGCTCGTCGTGACCGTTCGGCGCACCTGACATGGGCTCGAATCCGTCGAAGATCAAGTCTCCACGGATGTCGGCAGTGTAGTTCAAGCTTCCAAACCTGACCTGATGGCCAGGGGCATAGCTATCGATCCGCTCCAGATGGCCAAGCGAGTTGGCCCGCAGTACGAAGCTGCCGAATACGAAGATCTGTCCGGGAAGGAAAACCTCCCCCTGGACCGCGTCGTTGAAGATGATTGAAGGAGCCATCAAGCCTTATCGCGACGGCACAGTGGAACTCTCAATGAAAGCACCAATGTCGGTGCCAAAACTGGCGGATCTCGGGTAGGGGGTCCCGAACTGTGCGTCTAAGGCTAATGGTAACAAGAGGCAGGGGACACGATGTTTTACCCAGGTTCGGGCCCTCACGATGGAGGTAATACCCTACTTCCTGCTTGATTGATCTTGATGATATGAGTATTACAAGAGTTGATCTACCACAAGATGGTAGAGGCTAAACCCTAGAAGCTAGCCTATGATTATGATTGTTGTTGTCCTACGGTCTAAACCCTGCGGTTTATATAGACACTAGAGGGGGCTAGGGTTACATAGAGTCGGTTACAGAGAAGGAGATCTACATATCCAAATTGCCAAGCTTGCCTTCCACGCGAAGGAGAGTCCCATCCGGACACTGGACGAAGTCTTCAATCTTGTATCTTCATAGTCCAACAGTCCGGCCAAAGTATATAGTCTGGCTATCCGAGGTCCCCTTAATCCAGGACTCCCTCAGTCCCCTAGACCCACATGTCATTGAGAGGGGCAGCCCAGTCAGCATATTCACTGGGTCAACTGGGCCCACGGCACCCAGCTGCCAGCGCCACTGGAGGTGGGCTCGGGCGGTGCCACGTAGGCGGCAGTGTCGGAGATGCTCCAGTGAGCCGTTTTTGCGGTGGAGGGGCTCGACTGTCGCCGGAGTTAGCCGGAAACGCGGCTCCGACACCCATCTGGGACACGACCGATCGTTTTTGGACGAGTGCTGCGTCGCGCGTTGCCCAGTGGTGTTGGTTTGGGCGGGGAGCGACCGGAGTAGTGTCGATGTTGAGCATGGCAGCGAGGAAGCTTCGGCCATGGAGGGTACAGTAGCTAGGGCTCGCAATCAGCAACGTAAGGAGGGGGAAAAGAAGGTAGGGATCATAGCAATTGCAGAGGCGTCGACGGCGAGGTCGGGGATGGCGTACGGTCGCCGGCAATCTCGATGCAGAGGTGGCGGGGTTGAGCTCAATGGAGATGTTGCAGGGGCTCTGGCGACGTGCTGCTTGGCGAGGTCGAGACGATGCTCAACGGGCTCGGGGAGGGGCCGGAGAGAGCGGTACGACGTTGGTGATCTCCGGTAGTTGGAGGTTGAAGACAAGCGGCCTAGTGGCGCGGTGGTTCTCGATCTGTTCTCCCGGGTGGTGGCTGGCCCCAGGACAACGCTTATATAGGCGGGACCTTTATTCCCGGCTCCAGCCATGAACCGGGACTAAAGGTCCATTAGTCCTGGTGTATGGCTGGAGCCAGGACTAAAGGCCAACCTTTAGTCACGGTCCCAGCCACGCACCAAGACTAAAGGTCTGTTTTCGGCGGTCCAAATTACGCGCGGGAGAAGGACTTTTAGTCCCGGCTGGTGGCGGCAACCGGGACTAAAGGTGTTTTTCATGTTTTCTGTTTTTATTTTTTGCTTTTGTTTCTACTTAGAGGCAATATTTAGAGTTTCTAAGTGAATCTTTTTTGCTTTAGGTCACAAAAATTATAAACTTTTTGTTAGTACCAGTAGTTTTCAAATTTGAATAGTTTAAATTTAAATTCTTTGAAACTTGTGTGAGTCACTAGTTTGTGAATTACTTTAGTTTTAAAATAGATTTTTGAGTGACTATTTTTCTTGTTGTTTAATATTAGTGTGTTTTATCAGTATGTTCAATTTGGGAATGTTTAGGATATTTTAAAGGGGTGTTTTAATCCAAAACAGATTATGTTTAGCTCTTTTAGTTTTATACCTTGTTCCTTTGTTTTAATAGTTTTTGTTTATGTTTTCTGCTATTCTTTTGCCAAGTTAAATTATGTTTCTCTTGGTCAACATGAGGAGTTTAAATTTTCATCAGAGAGTGACAAATAGTTCTATCAAGTTGTTTTTCATAGGTACCATTCCCGTAACATTTTGCATTGAAGGGCCAGCATCAGGTGGTGGTTGGTCAATATGTTTTTGAAAATATGACACAAGGTGATCAATGTTGTCAAAATATTTCTTCCAGAATCTAAAGCCCTTTGGGTATAACTAATACGTCTCCAATGTATCTATAATTTTTTATTGTTCCATGTTGTTATATTATCATTCTTGGATGTTTTACATTCATTTTATAGCAACTTTATATCATTTTTTGGGACTAACTTATTGACATAGTGCACAGTGCCAGTTGCTGTTTTTTGCTTGTTTTTTACTTCGCAGAATATCAGTACCAAACGAAGTCCAAATGCCATGTGAAAGTGCGTTATATCGACTAGAGGGGGGGTGAATAGGCGATTTTTATGAATTCTTCACTGAGGAATTTGCTGGTGAGGAAATTCCTTAGCGAAGAACTACTTGCAGCGGAATATGTACTCAGAAGTAAACATAACAGGATACACACATAGTCAACATGATGAAATGAAGACTAAAACAGAGTACGGAAAGCGTAAACACAGGATAGCAAGATGAAGACAAACAGATCAAGAAATTGAACGAGGAATTTGTGAAAGTCTTCACCAAAGTCTTCAAGCACGATATGAACAACATTCAACACAAGAATGAGGAAATGAAAGAGTTGAGGAAATAGAACCAGTCAGTTGGTGAAGACAATGATTTGGTAAACCAGTTCCAACTGCTGTCTCAGTTGTACGTCTGGTTGGAGCGGCTGAGTATTTAAACTCGAGGACACATCCCCGACACCCGATCTCTCGAGCCGCAACTCAGACACCCAATCCTCACCGTATTCTCCTTGAACTAAGACCACGCAGCCTCGGCCCAATCACTCGTGGTAAGTCTTCAGTGACTTCCAAACCTTCACAGACTTGGTCACTCGGCGATCCACAATTCCTCTTGATGTTCTAGACCTTGACGCCTAACCGTCTGGAAGAAGCACAGTCTTCAAAGGTAATAAGCGCCGGATCCACGCAGATCAATTTCTTCATGATGCTCAATCACTTTGGGTTTGTGGGGTTTGGTTTTGGGATTTTCCTCACTTGATGATTTTCGCCAAAGTCCCTGAGGATGGGTTGCTCTCAAATGACAAGTGTCAAGTTCTTCGGAGCAGCCAACCAGCTAGTGGTTGTAGGGGCGGCTATTTATAGCCTAGGAGCAGCCCGACATGATAAGACATAAATGCCCTTCAATGATATGACCGTTAGGTGGATAAGATATTTTGGGACAGCCGCACAAGAAGACAAGAACGGTCGGAAATTTGACTCTCAAATTCCTCGTATATCATGTTCTCATCGTAGGCAATTCAGACTGGCGAATTCCTAACTCCTCGCCGAGAAGAAGTCCTCAAGGACTGTAAGAATCTGCTCTCACATTGAAGAAATTGACTGAATCAGTATGAGATTTCCAATGGCTTCACTCAAGGGATTGGTAGGTGTAGGATTTTGAGTTGAGCATCACATGGAAATTTTCCTTAGTATTTCTCGACCCCTTTAACAAGACGGTGTTTCCTATGACTCAAGAAAGAGAAAATGAAACTACGAAAACAAAAGTCTTCACGCTTCATATTCCTCGAATGAATATCAAGTCTTCAAGGTCACACCAATTTCTTCACTTTCAAAGTCTTCGAAAGTCTTCGAATATCAAAGTCTTCAATGAAGAACTTCATTTTAGGGTTGACTTTCTCTCAGTAAATATCAAACTCCTCATAGACTTATAGACCTGTGTACACTCACAACAAGATCAGCCATTTAACCTATAAGTCTTCAATACACCAAAATCACTAAGGGCACTAGATGCACTTACAATCTCCCCTTTTGGTGATTGATGACAACATAGGTTAAGTTTTCAACGGGATAAACATATGAAGTGTAAATATCGATATTGAGGAATTTGATTGCAAGATATAGAAGAACTCCCCTAATATGTGCATAGTGAGGAATTTGCTTTTGAGGCATTGCACATTTGAAGAATTGAATCATGGAGATCTCCCCTATATCTTGTAATTCATACACGCATTTGATATATAATATGAAGAATTTGAAATGCATGATGAAATATGGTGCCCGATGAGATTCAAAGATGCATGCAATAATATTAACGAGGAATAAGCATGCGAATATCACATCAAAGTTTCAGAGCTCAAAGGCATCAAAAGCATCGAGCACGACCAAAAGTATCAAGGCACCATCGGGTTTAAGATTACAACTCGATCCAATAAAAGTTTCGGAAGAACGAGAGTTGTAACTTAAAAAAACGCCCATAATATAAACCCGCTTGAAGACTAACTCAGATTTCTCCCCCTTTGTCATCAAATGACCAAAAGGATCGAAACTGAGGACTAACGCCCCTGAAGATTTTCAAGTCGATGGAGGAGCGCCATTGTCGGGTTGGTTGTTGAAGTAGGGCCTGCCGCAGTTGTCGCCCAAATCTTCATGTTCATCTGTTTCACGCGATGAAGAATAAGAACTAGCCACCGATCGAACTTTGACTCTCTTGAATTTCTTCGAGGTGGTGCGACTACCAAATGCTTCCTCGAGACCCATAGTCTTCAAATCTTCCGCTGAATATACATGATTGAGAACAGCCCAAAGCGGTTGAGGGTTTCATGAAGGTAATACTGATTTTTCTTCACCGCATTATGTGTTGAGGTCATGTTGTGAAGAATTGCAGCAAATTGACGCTTCACCCATTTCTGATTATGCTCAACCTTCCGATGAAGACCGAGGAGTAACTCACGGTCACCATCACCACGGTGCCGTTGCTTGAGGCTTTTGCTTGGCCGAGGTATTTGCGGCAAAGGTCATGTGTTGCGAATCGCCATTGGTGGAGTAAGATGTAGCTAGACGGAATTGACCATCCAATGGATGAGTGCCTTCATCAATCACAAGAGCTGCCTTGCCCTTATCATCGATGATGAAACCGGTCGCTTGAGGACTTCAATGGGCGGCAAGTAGCTACCATGGTTCGAGTGTCACCTTTGTAATTCAAAGAAGATCTTGCCCTTATGAATCTCATAATCCAAGGCGATAGGGTTTCAGCTCAAAAGGTGACATTGCAACATTAGCCAGAGTCCTCATGAAGAAATCATGGAAGTTGACGGGAACGCCATGAATGATGTTGAAAAGCATGTTCTTCATGATGCCAACGACATCTTCATCATTTGAGTCGTGGCCTTTGATGGGACTCATTGTCTTCGTCAGATTCGATAGACAGTCCGAGGCACATACAGCAATTCCTTGACGAGGAATTTGGTTCGAGGGGCCTGCCCTAGCTTCAAAGGCTTCATGAGCACTTGCATATAATGATCAGTCAGCTTGGTCATTGTAGATGCAACGTGCACTTTCATGGGGAGGATCAAGAGGAAGGACACGAAGCAATTCAGTTGCTGGTGCCTTGTAGTGAGTGTTTTCGTCATCCAATCCAGCACCCATGAATTGACATCTTCAAAGATCTCCGTGATATGCAAAGTGGCATAGAATCAAGAATGAGTTCTTCATTCCAATCACGATATCGGCAGAAGTTCAAGAGTCCCGCATCGTGAATAACTCGAGTATCGCTCAAGCACGGCAGAGATTCCATATCCACATGAGGAATATGCTCATGATCAAGATTTTGTCCTTGTCAAAGAGCACCGAGGAATAGAAGTTGGCTTGAGTAGCAGTCCGTAAGCGCCTTTTTCCTTATGCGAGCAGAGTCATATGGATTGTAATAAGTGAAGAACACATGCTCGTAAAAGAAGTCTTCAGCCTTGAATTTTTGCTTGCTCGAGAACGGATTCTTCGGTTTGGGCAAAGGAATGTCGTTGATTTGCAAAGACAACCTCGTGAATCGCGATCTCAGTGCTTCAGCCGAGGAATTTCTGGTTCCTCTTCTTGTGCAGTTTGGGGATCAAGAAGAGTTCTTCAAAGACTAGCGGCTGGAATTTCTTCATGAATGATGATGTGGGATGAGTTTCTTCAGAGCCCAATTGAACAGCTTGTAGCCGGGACTCGAGGAATTTGTTGAATCGGAGTGAAGAGAGGAGTATTGGGATGCCGACTTTCCCAAAAGTCATCGCTCATCACCGTGTAGTGCATCCAATATCCACGCTTCTTCTTCTTTTTCAATTTCTCAACACCAGCCTCTTCACCGTGAACCGAGGCATGGGTGAGGAACGATCATGCGTGAAGGGAATGCTTCCACTTCAATTTCTTCATCAAACTGTTCTGAGGTAGCAACAGATTGATTATCTTCATCAGATCCGCTTGGGATCTTGTAGTCTTCTCCATAAGGAACAATTTCCTTAGACGACATGGAGGAAATGGGAACGGCATCAATAGGATTTTCAAATGAGCTGGTCATTGGCTTCATTTTCTTTGCAGCCGAAGAATTTGACGCAGCTGATGCCTTCCTCTTCTTCACTGCAGCTCGTTCTGCAGCCTTTGTCTTCTTCACTTCATACGCAGAAGGAAGAATTGGAGTTGGTGTTGGTGCAGGAGGAGCTGAGGACTGTGGTTCGCTTTTTTAGGCGAATCGTGCAGCTGCGATTCCTGATCTCTTCGCTTTCTTCAGCGCACCACTAGTGGATGCCCCGGAATTTCTTCAAGAATGGAATGGAGTCATCAGCCACGAACTTGTATTCTCATCGCCAGGATGAAAGTCATCAGCAAGGCTTGGCATGTTCTTCAAAGCAGTGAGCAGAGTCTTCACCTAAGGATTTTCTTGTTGCGATGGGGCTGCAATAGCTTGTCATTTTCTTCGTCAAATTGATTTAATCTCACCTTGGCTCCTTGCCAATCAAGATTATAAGCATCAAATCCTTGCCGAGGGCTTGATTTCAGATTGAGCTTTGAGAAGTTCTTCAGAGTCGTTGACGATGTTCTTCCTCAGAAGCTTCTCCTTTCTGGCTTTTGCTCTCTTTATTTCACGAGCCTTTTCAAATTTCCATTTTTCTTAAGCGATGAAATGGTTCAGCATATGACTTTGACCAGAGTCGAGGGCGATCGTATGGGAGTGTTTGGATCTTGATGCCATAGGTCGATGAAGTCAAGGATCTTCTTTGGATCCAAAAGCAGAGGCACAGTTGTTCCTTTGGCTCTAGCGGCCTTTGTCAGTCTGTCTCTGATGATTTCTGCAAGTTCTTCATCAGAAGCTTCATCATCAGAGGGCATGTTGAAGGCAACCTGTTTCTTTCTTGGACTTGGCCGAGGACCGCGTCCAGCTGTTGCTTTTGTCTTCAGCAGAGTGGGGCCTGATGAGGACATTGGTGCAGCTGAGGAACTTGCTGAGACACCAGAAGCAATCGAGAAACCCTGAGTCCTTTGACATGTAGCCAGATGCACAGGAGTTGAGGACTTGGAGGAGCTGCCGAGGATTTTGAGGAGCAGCAGAGCCCGAGGAATTTGCCGTGAGGGCGCGGGCCGAGGAACTGGGCCGTGAGGGCGCTGATGGTGAAGCACTTGGCTTATGAAGCAGGCTTCTTCGGCATTGATTTTCTCGGCTTGACCGAGGTCTCAGCAGCAGCAGCAGCAGCAGAATCCTCATTGAATTTCCTCACCGCCTCCTTGGCCTGTCTTGCCAATTTGGCTTGGCGCTGGACCATTCTTCAGGAAAGTCTTCACCACGCTTGATGCTGGTGGGATCAGCGACTTGGCCAGGTGCCAATGGAGCTCTTGGGCATGGAGGGTTTAAGGCAAATTTCTTCATGTACTTGGGAGTAACATAGCGATATTCCCTCCATTCTCATGCCCATCGTCGTTCTATCCTCTGAATGCGCACTTTGCGCTGATTCTGTTTTCCTTGCCAAACTTGGCTTCATCAGGTGTGCAATAGTCTTTGTATATTTCTTCAGGGATCTCAAAGGCAGTCATGACCTCCGGTTTCTTTCCTCCCTTCTACGGTCTCTTGCCTTCTGCCATTTTCTTCAGATGAGGAATTTGAACAATAGAACACTCTGAAGAAGTATGCAGTTTTTCTTCGAGGAACGCTGCAAATGAGTTAAGTTGATGAGAACCTAGTGATTCAAAGAATGACATGAGTACCGTGAACAGAGTGTAGGTGCGAGGAATTTGGAGAGGTCATATGCTTCTCGTAAGATTTTTCAAAAGGAACAAGTTTTGAGGAATTTGACCAGTTGAGCCTTGAGGAATTTCACTAAGCGTTTTGTCTTAGGTTCCAGAGTTGTACAGATTGAAAATCTGCACAATTGAGGAATCTTGAAGAAATGAGTGCTTAGAGAGATAAATCAAGAGCATACAGTGTGTGAGGTGTTCATATGTGAAGATTTGAAGAACAGAAACACCTTTGAAGATTTTCAGAAAAGTTTGAGAATCAAGGCGAGTAATAAAAGTGACTTTTAATTACCCGAACTAAAGAACACGACGAACAGAGATGAACCGTGGTGAAGTTCGTCACATTAGATCTCCCACGCCCTAACTTGACAGAGGGAGACGGCTACGGCGGCGGCGGAGTGAAGATTTCCGCAGTCGGGCGCGAAAGTACGACAATGACGAGGTCGAGGCAAGTGAAGCTCTTCCTCACCGGGCGGCGATGGAGTAGCGGCGGCGCTTAGGGTTTGAGGAGAGCTCGAGCGAGAGACAATGATCGAAGCGGAGTAAATGAAGTAAGGAAGGGAGAGGGTATTTATAGCCATGGTAAAACTGTTCGCCCAAGATTTTGGGACTAACATGCCCCTCCTTTTCTTCTTCACGCGACATGTGTCACCCACATATCGTGCGTATGAGATCGTAAGATCGTGGGTGAATAAACTAATGTATCGTGGGAAGCGGAACGGTTTGAGCGGTAAAACCGAAAATCTGGATAAGATTTGTTTTAAAATTTCGTCGCAATTTCTTCACCTGTCAAGGACACAAGGAAGACTTTGAACGAAGTTTCAATCGAACGCATATGAAGAATTTGTGAATAGATTGGGTTGAGTATAGCATAGAGGGGAAGGGTCCGATCACATTCACTTAGCAGAAATCACAACTTGAAGAAATAGCAATAAGTGAATGCTGTAGAGGACATAAACTCACATATATATATAGTCAATGAAGAAAAACGACGGAAACATTGAAGATTTTGCAAAGTTGAAGAATTTGAAAAATTGAGGAATTTCAAAATTGAGGAAAAACTCAAATTGAAGATTTTCAACTTTTGTGGTGGCGTAGCCCACCGTATAAGAATGATGATTTCAGACACCGCGTACAATTGTCATAGGGTTCTGAGAATCAAATTCTTCATTAATTTCTTCACACTTAGAGTGTTATTCTTCATTGATTGAAGAAAAACATTTCTTCATGTGTTGCACATCTAAGTCATCAATTTTGCATAAGTGTTAGGATGTGTGTCCTTTTCAAAGAACATTCGAAGATTCTAAGATATTTAGCTCACACCGCAACTTGCTAAATCTCTTCTCATCCAAGGGCTTAGTGAAGATATCAGCTAGCTGTTCTTCGCCTTCACATGCTCGATGGAGATATCGCCTTCAACACATGATCACGAAGAAAATGATGACGAATCTGGATGTGCTTAGTCTTCGAGTGCTGAATCGGGTTGTGAGCAATCTTGATGGCACTCTCATTGTTGTAGAGGAGAGGCACATTCTTCACGCTGACGCCATAGTCCTTGAGGGTTTGCTTCATCCAAAGCAGCTTGAGCAGCATGAGCCAAAGAGCAATGTATTCAGCTTCAAAGAGAGAAGTGATACGCAGCTTCTATTTCTTCGAGGACCAATGCACCAAAGATCGTCCGAGGAAATGACAAGTGCCGATGTTGACTTGCGGTCCACACGATCACCAAAGATAGTCGAGTCGAATATCCAATGAGATCAAAAGCAGAGCCCTTGGGGTACCATAATCCTAGTGTTGGTGTGTGAGC
Organism: Aegilops speltoides; assembly: GCA_021437245.1. Taxonomy (NCBI): domain Eukaryota; kingdom Viridiplantae; phylum Streptophyta; class Magnoliopsida; order Poales; family Poaceae; genus Aegilops; species Aegilops speltoides. The sequence goes on along the minus strand of CM038143.1, from coordinate 158,816,019 downwards.
TAGATATCAAGAATATGCTTCACAGCCTTATGGTGTGATTCCTTTGGTGCAGCTTGAAATCGGGCACACATGCAAACACTAAGCATTATATCCGCCTAGATGCACATAAGTACAATAAAGAACCAATCATGGAGCGGTATACCTTGTGATCAAGTCAATACCATTTTCATCAAGGCATAGATGGCCATTTGTGGGCATAGGAATTTTGACGCCTTTGCAATCTTGCATGCCGAATTTCCTCAAGACATCTTTGAGGTATTTCTCCGAGATATGAATATGCCATTGTCTTTCTTGGCGATTTAATTTGAAGACCTAAGAAGAATTTCAATTCTCCCATCATAGACATTTGATATTCTTCACTCATCATATATGCAAATTCATCACTATATCGTTGGTTAGTACAGCCAAAGATAATATCATCAACATATATTTGGCACACAAACAGTTCACCATCATATGATTTAGTAAAAAGAGTAGGGTCGAGTGAACCGGGTGTGAAGCCATTCTTCACGAAGAATTCCTTCAATGTATTGTACCACGCCCGAGGGGCTTGCTTGAGGCCATAGAGGGCCTTATTAAGTCTGAAGACTTTGTCAGGATTCTTGGGATCTTCAAAACCTGGGGGTTGAGCAACATATACTTCTTCCTCAAGCTTACCATTGAGGAATGCACTTTTCACATCCATTTGATATAAGATGATATCATGATGGTTAGCATAGGCAAGTAAAATGCGAATAGCCTCAAGTCTAGCAACAGTGCAAAAGTTTCATCAAATCAATTCCTTCAACTGTGTGTAGCCTTGAGCTACTAGTCGTGCCTTATTCCTCACCACAAGGCCATTTTCATCTTGCTTGTTGCGGTAGATCCACTTTGTGCCAATGATATTATGCTTGCGAGGATCCGGGCGATTGACCAATTCCTGCACATTGTTCAGCTCGAATCGATGTAATTCTTCTTGCATAGCCCTGAATCCACTCCGCCCGAAATGCTTCATCTACCTTAGTGGGCTCTGAGATAGAGACAAAAGCATAGTGCCCACAAAAGTTAGATAAGTGTGAGGCTTTTGAGCGTGTGAGAGGACTCCGTGCGCTAATGTCATCGATGATCTTCTCCACTTGCACTTCTTTTGCAACGCGTGGATGAGTTGGTTGTCGCCGAGGATTTTGATCAGCATTTTCTTCAAAGACCATTTTCCTCATCATGTTCTTCAGTGCATCACTCGACGCTCTTCATGAACAGGAATGAATTCTTCAAAGAGATTCTTCATGGGAATGACATCCTCGCTTGCCTTGAGCTTGATAGCATCTTCAAAAGCTGGTTCATCTAACACGAAGGTAGGTGCTCTCTTTGCGAGCCATTAGTTTCATCGAACCGCACATCTACAAAGTCAACAATCTTGTGAAGAACAATGTTGAAGACTCAGAGGTGTGCGAGTCCTTTCCGTAACCAAGCATAAAACCTTCATGTGCTTTCGTGCAAATTTAGAGTTGTGGTGAGGATCTCTAATCCAACATTTAGCAATCAAGACTTTGAAATAACTCACATTGGGTTTCTTGTCGTTGAGGAGTTCATAGGCGTCTTCTTGAAGAATTTGTGAAGATATACTCTGTTGATGATGTGGCAAAAGATCAATTGCATCAATCCAAAAACGCCGAGGCATTTTGTATTCATCAAGCATAGTGCGAGCCATCTCAACAAGAGTTTTGTTCTTGCGCCCACGATGCCATTCTGCCGAGGAGTATAGGGAGCAGATAATTCATGAGTAATACCAAGTTCATCAAGATAGGCATCAAGACCAGAATTCTTGAACTCGGTTCCATTGTCACTTCGATATGCTTGATCTTCACACCAAAGTTGGTTGAAGCCCTCGAGGAAAATCGCTTGAAGACTTCCGCACTTCATGTTTGTAAGTAACAATGTGTACCCATGTATATCGAGAATAATCATCAACAATGACAAAACCATATAAAGATGCATCATTAGTGACCGCTGAATAATGATTAGGTCCAAGAGGTCCATGTGAAGCAATTAGAATGGACGGTAGTGGTCATGATAGTCTTCGCCGGATGCTTGGCCTTGGTCATTTTTCCGCTTCACAAGCTCCGCATAAGTGATCCTTGAGGAATTTGACATTCTCAATGCCAATGACATGCTTCTTCTTCGCAAGCGTGTTCAAATTCCTCATGCCCGCATGACCAAGTCGTCGATGCCATAGCCATCCTTCCAAGCTTTTGCAAGTAAACACACGGCTGGTTGTGGTCCCAGAGAGAAATCAACAATATACGATCTCCTCTCCTAAAGCCTTCAAGACTTTGGAATTGTCGCCCATAATCACAACACAAATGATATTTGTCAAGACAACAACCATATCAAGATCACAAAGCATTGAGATCGACATGAGATTGTATCCTAAGGACT